>OU343219.1:56503706-56530262 GCA_910596185.1 Chrysanthemum makinoi | reverse complement strand
AGTTGATGAACCTCATGGTTATCTATGGTTTTAGGCAGAGGTGTAGGATACATCCTAAGGTCAGGCTTAGCTATCAAGGTGAACATTGATTATTTCTGTTTATGGGGTATTAACTTAAAGTACATTTCGAGGAAATAAGTAACCAATAGAGTGGTTCTGGAATACCTTTCAAAGTATTAAGGAACACTTTATTTTGGTAAGGTATGGGTAGAATTGTAGTTTATTTTATGATGAAATAGTAAGGTGGCAACTTGGTTTGTAGAATAATTCATGAAGTGATTCATGAAGTATTTTGATTATAATGGTTTGAGGGATAATCGAAAGTAGTTTGTATGAAAACTCTTTTGTTTGTAGAAGGGTAACAAGGTAGATACTGGTATCCTTGAGAGGTGGGTGAAGTTTCTAGGTATTTACTTCTCAAGGTAGGGAGTAAAGTTTTCAAGTTTCTGTGGGATTATAGATCCTTTATCATGCCCTTTTAGATTTTGCCAAAGGTTCATTGTATTTTCTCATAGGTGTTATTGAAAGGTTGCTCCTAAAATGGTTTGATTTGTCCATGGGGTGTAAGGTGTGGGGTAGGAGTGACTATAACATAACCCGATTGTGATATGGAATTATAAAGTTTATGATTAAGAAGTAGTATGACGCCCGTGAGTGGCTTATGATTAAGAAATATTGTGACGCCAGTGGATGGCTTATGATAGGATGATGCCAGTGAGTGGTTTGTGTTTAGGAAATACCATTGAGTGGTTTATGTTTAGGAAATGCCAGTGAGTGGTTTATGATTAGGGTATGCCGGTGAGTGGCTTGTGATTAGGGTATGCCGATGAGTGGCTTGTGATTAAAGGATAGTGTGACGCCAGTGTGTGGCGTCAGGGTAACCGTCAATGTGTGGTTTATTGAAATGTTACATGTTTATCAAAATATTATCATCTTCTCTCTGGACATAAAGCTATTATAACTATCCTAAGTACTGCAAAATTCACCTCTGAGTCGGACATAGGTGATCAGGCTATGTCCCACTGTCCCTGGTTGAATATAGGTGATCAGTCTACATTCACCCGAGGTTCAATGAATTTTGAAATACTTAGCTTAGTTACGCTAGTAATATGTCACAATACTTTTAAAGGTTGTCTTGAAGGATTAGAACAATTATTCTCTTTATGTGAGGGAAAAGTGTAGTGCTGTGATACGTAAGTATACGTATAGGGAAGATAATTATAACCTATAATGAAATTAGGTGAGCAGTGATAAAACATGTATCTTATCAAGTATGATCTCAACAGGATCATAAGTGAGGCATCAGCTCGGCAAGCAGGCACGTGTCGGTCATAGGGTTTAGTTTTTGTAAAAGTGGTTATAGTCTAGGTTTTAAAAATACCCAATTCTCTATAACCTAGGCTCTGATGCCAATCTGTAACACCCCCAAAATTTGCTCAGCGGAAGCAAACAAGTATTGGGGTGCTACTAAATTGGTATCACAACATAAGCATAGAACAATTGGTTTTCATAAATAAACTTTTATTCATTCTTAAAAACAATGTTTACATTATTGATTAGTATGAAAATGGCCCATTATAAACAAGTGGTCCCAATACATAAATCCGAGTCGTCTATGACCATGCCATGCCTTTGCCTTGCGCCTCCAAAGATAAGCTATCACTTCAAAACCTGAAGATACATGCTAAAAGGGGTCAGCTTACGCTGGTGAGTTCATAGGTTTATTTAAAAGGAATTTCAGTACATTGTTTCAAATTTGGTTTTTTGATGATCATTACGTCTTGCATAATGTCATAAAGTTTATGGTTTCAATTCATAAAAAGGATTTCATAAGAGAGTTTTCATTAGTGGACCATATGTAGGGTATATGTACATTACAACGAATATAATGTCATATATTGAATCTATTACGCTAGCACTAAGTTCATGCAACCGAAGCTACGACAGTTCATGTATGCACAAGGAAGTCATACAAATACAGAGCCCATGGCGAGTGTTTATCCCAATACACTCGGTCCCGACATGTTATATGTTTCGCCTTGACCCAAGCGGGGTCAACCGAACAGAGGAGTCACCCTCAATAGATCTATTTATAACATTCGCGCTTCCCAGCAGGAATTGACGGTTCATGAAGAGGGCAATTTGGGATTGAGGACTTAGGCTAAGCTGCGTAATATTCTAGGTCAAACATTTTGGTATGCTCTATAAAACATCTATGTATGATGAAAACTTTAAACATGTAAAAGCATAGTATGCATGGAATGCACAAGTAAAATGATTTAAGTAAAATGAGCATGTATCTTCCCCCAAAACAGTTATAAAACAAGTAAGAGTAGGGGCTATGAAACTCACCTTGGCAATGTGAAATATGAAGCCTAAAGGGAATTCAATCAATGAGTGATAGTGCACGGCTCCGACACGCAACCTAATTAAGTACGACATATTTAGTCTTTATGTTTAAGACTCGATAAAGTTTAGCTAACTTTATAGATTTTAAATGTTTTTGTTGTTGTTGTTGTTGCTTGTGGCATCAAAAACAGTTTACAAGATTTGGATGGATTTCGGCTCACGAGTGTAAGACATGGAAGGAAGTCTTGAAGAAGGAATTACGACTTTGGTTTAATGGTGACCCAAGGAGAATACTTGAAAGGGTACACGCAGGAAAAGATATCAAGGTTGAACAAGGCTTTGGTTTGATGGTAAACGTATGACGATGTACGAAAAGTTGGTACATCTATTTGGACCTTATCGGACTAAGGGATATCATAGATGAAGGAAGTATATATATACCCATATATAATTCACATATATATGTTTATGTCGCTACTAATAATTGTATAACAAAAAGTCTCAAGTACATTATAACATGTATATATATTAGTAAATCCCCTTCATGTGTTATTAATATAAAAGTATATACTTTTAAAAGAGTGGTTAAGCAAAAATGATCAAGTTGTACTTTGAAAAATGAAGTAAGGGTCAACATAATCATTCCAATTGTTATAGAAAATATATAATATAGTTTTAGTAAATTTGGCTTAAATAACGTTTGAAGTAAAGTAAATATTTACTCATGATATTATATGTATATATGTGTCCTCCGATGGTCTACATTAAGGTTTATAAAAATATCAAGTCGTGGTCATTTTAGAAACAATAACACTTATGTTTTATCGTTATGAGTAAAGTGTATGTATATTTATATATTTACAAGTATATATAACATTTTCATTAGCGCCTTTAAAGTAAAATAGTATGTCTATAATATATTTGAACCGAAGTTTACAAATTTACCATCTTGATGAGTCCATTATGGAAGAATAGTTTTGTACGTATAGTTTAACTTGTTTATCTATATAAAAGTATCGGGCCTAAAAGAAAATGAAATATTAGTTTCCGAAGAATCTTAATGTAGACACTTTCGTCATTTTAGTCCCATTTGGTCTAATTGTTTTTACATGATTACAAATCTTTGTTTATACAATCCATTACTCAATATACATGTAACGTATGAGGACGACGCAAGTAAAGACATTAATTGACGAGAAATATTTGAAAAGGCGAGCGAGTAGGACGTCGTGCTCGGGTTGTGGCCCATTAATGTAAACTGAACCGGAACTATTATTTGTTGGACCGAATTCTGTGGGCTAAAGGAGACGGGCCGAATGGACTGAAAGGGGGAGGGGGCTGAGTAGCCCAATTGATAAACCAAACGCACCCTAGTAAATAAAAATGGAAGACATGATAGTTTGAAATGCTTTGGCGTTCAAAGGGGGACAAAGGTTTTTCACATAAATCTTGTATTATTTTGACATTCAAGAGCGATAAAAAGACTCGATACTAAACGCGTCCTAACGAACAAAATATGGCAGAAACTTATTGTCACATTTTTGGAAGTCAAGAATTTAAGACATGGCACATAAATTATTAAACGCACCCTCGTGCCGTTTGAAAGTAGTTTTGTAAGAGTCCGGGAGTTTTTGTAGAGCAAAATATTTGTAACATGGAAGACATGGAATGTAAGCATGGGTAGTTTGTTTATTAAATAAAACGAAAAGGTCGGAAATGACGCGAATAACTCGCGATTCAAAGACACGAATCGAAAGGCAACAAGACCCGTACACCCAACCATCATCCGAAAACGTCATGACCTTAGACTGAAAACTAAACATGAGTCGAAAAAAAATAGATATGCTATTTAGCCGAAGACTAGAGTAATTTTACTATGAGTAAAACCTATAACTAATACAAATTTAACATTTGTGTCAGAACACATTTCTGTTTTATCAAAACTCATATAGGACTCTAACAATATTTGTTAAATCGAGAGCCAATTAAGCCGAAACACTCTTGTCTTAAATTAACTTGAGATAAACACTTGTTTGTGGTTCTTGGCCGTCGGCATCAACAACAACAACATGTATATATTTTTTTTTGACTAACATAACCATTTAACATATTATCTCAACAACACATGAACCTTAATTAAATTGACCATTATGAATTCGAAAATAAAATTAATTTTAATTCCAACAAATAATGAAAAGAATGGAAATAATGTATTTCTTACAATGAACCCAAGAGTGGGTCGAAGGACATGAACACCGAAACAAAGAAACCAAATTGGAGGAGACTCGAGGTGATTTGGAACAATTAACTTCTGGAGTAGCTTCCTTATGCCCTCAACTACAAAACCCCTCTATCAATTTCAAGAAGCCCTTTGATTTATAGAAACCCTAATTATTAAGAACCCTAACTGAAGTGATGTTTTGGTTTTGGGGAAACATAGCAATTAAACTTGTGGAAACTCGTCTCTATATGTAGATAAGCGAATGGAAAGCTCCAATTCTTCTTTCTTGGCTTTGAGATGGTGGCTGGCTATTCTTGGCACTCGTCTCTTTCCTCTGCTGCGTCTCGTGATGTCTAGAGTGGTAGATAGCTATTTGGAGAATGATAGAGGTGACTCTTTTGTGTTGGACTCTCAAAAGAAAGAGGTGATACCATTTTTATCTTTGTCTTCTCTGGTTTATGTCGACAAGAAAGGAGAAGGGAACAGAAAAACGTGGGAGAGAGGAAAGATATATTGTGTTTCTTTTTGTTTTATTAGATGGAACAGTATAATCGGTACCCCGTGTTTTGTCGAATCTTTGAGTAAACGTACCTTCCCGGTACCCGAGAGATATAGAAATTATATTTTCGGAAACGATTTTATTAATGTAATAATATGACGTTATTATTTCATTGAAATTTGATTATAGCTGTTTGTCGTTATTTAATTGGTGTCGGTACGCGTGCAGTGCCGTGACTTTCTGAATTAACGAGATAACTTCTCGTTTTCTTTCGTAAATTATTAGTGATTGGTAAAAGGTGTATATTTCGCTTATCTAATCATTTATTTTTAGTTTTGAATGCTACTGCACTGCAGTATGCGGAATAATGATTGGATTAAGTTCATGTACGCTTAAATTTTGACTTGGACAACTAAATTTCACAGATACTTAGTGGACAAGTACTGTGTGTGCAGTGTCAGGGTTTTTAAGGAACGAGATGACCTCTTGTTTTTATCTTTTAGATATTGGCATTTTGTTAGAAAATAATTGATTTGAATTTTCGAACGTAATAAATATTATTATAATAATCCGAAATTTTACGGGTTGTTATAACGTTAAACACACACATACACGAACATAATAATACGGTTAGGCGTAGAGTGTAAAGAGAGTGAATAAAATGAACAACCAACCCTCAAGTGAGGGTTATACAAGAGTATTTATAAGCAAGGAGCTAGGGCAACACTCCCACTCCTTCCCTTTACCTTATTGGACATGGGCCTAAGCTTATGGGCCTTCTACATAAGCTAGACCTTAAACAAACATAAAGGCCATAATAAGCTACCTATTACATATGAGTAACTAACACTTGAATTAAGGTTTAGGAGTGATTCCAACAATCTCCCCCTCAAGTGTTGGTGATGAAAAACGGTGAAGGCGTTGATGTAATAGTAGCTTTGACGTCTTCTGACATTCTTCTTTCTTGTGAGAAGAATTGCCTTGATTCGAACAATCTCCCCAATGTAGAGAGATAGTTTTCTTTGAACAGTTATGCTTTGACGTCATCTTTAACTTTGTTCTTTGATCTTTGTTCTTTGTGATGAAAGTGATAGTATGTTGTTGTTGTTTGCATCAATTCTGCCTCAGTTCGCTCGCCTCCAAAGTGTCTCTACATCATTCTTCAACATGCTCACACGCTCTTTTGACGTTGGAATTCAGTACTGATGAAGTTCTTTAAGTCTTTAACTTTGTAGATTCTTTGGTTTGACGAAGAATCATTCTGACTGTTGTGTTGCTTCGAGATAGAACTTCCATTAGTGATGATGTTGGCGTGAGCATGAGAAGAATCTGCACGATCATTCCGCTCCAGAGCTTCCATAGGAGGAAAACATAAAAACGGTTAGTAATAAGCGGATTCCGGCACTTACAAGTTTGAACTTCGAGAGCGTTAACAACATAGTATAAAAACACAACTCTAATTCTCACAAAGGCCGTTCCTGAATCGGAGTCCCACAAGTGAGATAACACGATGTACCAAAGTACACCTACGATTCAGATGAGTCGCTGAGGTACACTTAAGCATCACCTCCCGACTGTAGACCGTTTGAGACCACTAAGCGCAATCCACGGGGAGTTGCCGAAGTGACCTGCTGTCAGGGCTGTTTGATGTTGACCCTGGCAGGAGTTTCCATTCAATCACTGAGGATCACAAATGGGAACCTCTCATAAATGTTCTCGACAGATTGCTAAGATCTGTGAAGGACTTGATAATGTACCACTGAAATTCTTATTGTTGAATGTCAAGTGATGAAATGTCAAGTGTACCTAAGAGATCTTTTGATGAATCTCGTGGCTCTGGACTCAATAGTGCATTTTGGTTTTCCTGAGCGGAGACTAGGGAGAGGGTCTCCTTCTTCAATACCAGCAATCTCTAAGAGAAAGCCGATAGTTTACGTAGGGTTCCCTGTGAGAATGAAACAAGCTTCTGTTGAGAGAAACTTGAGTGGTTAAGAAGGTTTAGTGCATGCGTCACTGGGTCCATGACGACTTTTAATCTTCAATACCGGTGTCATCTAGTGACAACCAGTAGCAAATGAATTAAACCCGGTGTCTGCCCTAAGTTGAATAATCTGGAGGGCTATTTCTTTTCACCCTTTTCTTTGCATTTCTTTTTAATTCTTCAACTCCTTCTTTCTCCGATTCTCAATTCTCCTTTTTTATAATCATACCTAAGGACTTCTAAATTCTAACTATTGGTAGTGTCCTTGGGTAGATCCCTCCGGCTCTGGCGGATCATAGGACGGTTATTCCTAACCTTAATCACCTTATAACTCCATTGCCATAAAACCATTTTCAAGAAAATCTCTCAAAGGGTTTGTAAATGAAAAACATGTTTGAACCACTGTGAGAGTTTTATCTTTTAGCAGAAATACTCCCCCTCCACATGTGCTTAAGAGTTTTTACGGAAATCTGCACAGTGAGGAAAGAGTGCGCACTTTTGAATTGATCGACTCAAGATAGACATTACCCCGCGAGACACGGTTACGTGGCATAGTTAAAGAGTTGCATTATCAGCTTTTAGGTGACAACTAACTCTAATAACTATCTTGAAGGTGTGGACAACCCCGAAAGGTTGTCAAACCCGTCAAGGTTCATGTCTACCAAGAGTTTCTCGAATGGTACATTCTACTCGGACAAGTCCTTTGCGAGACACGTTTACATCACTAGCGAACTAGCTTGAAATTATTACCCGTCTCGGACAATTCTTTTCGAGTTACTGACAGTTAAGATCTCGTCAATTCGTGGGTTGAAGTCTTTTTACACGAGAGTTCATATAGCAAAACACAACATATTTCTTATCACGTATTTTCTCCCCCTCAAAAATGGCATATAAAATGTTATTTTTGAAAAGTTGAGAATAAATATGACCATTTCGAGTGTTGCGGGAAGAATGACCACTGTGAACAATTTGTGAACAAAGTTTTAATTCAAATACTCCCCCTCAACTAGTGATATAAGCAGTTGAGGTTTTGAAAAATCATAAGGGAAAGTACTTGTTCTTTTGAGCAAAACCTTGAAAAGTGAAAGGTTTGATAGGTTTTACATAAAATTAAGAAGCTTTCGCTCCTTTTATAAGGATTGTGGCACTGAAGCGTACCACATGGTCCTTTATTTACAAGTACGGGTTGTACACTGTAATATGTGCACAAGCCATTGACATAATAAATCATACATCCAAAGTTTATAATGAAAGAAGCAGTTCAAGGGGTACCAGGTAGTCCAGAGATGTCGCCAGGAGTGTGAATCGGGCGTTGAAAGCCGGTGATGTTAATCCTGGGTCGACCACCAACATAGCTTTCCAATCTTCTGAACCGATCCCTTCTATACAACCGTTCATCAATCATTGTGATGATCCTCTTCACATCCCTTCGATTATGAGAATTCCATCGCTTAGGAGACCCGATCTTTTGGTGTATATCCTTCAACCGGTAAGCCAATCCGTCCCTAACCATCTTCAAAGTGTGATCTCCAAACTTGTGAAGATCTCTGCACGCCATCAAGCAATTTCTTTGAAGTTCACTGCGGTAAACGACGCCAAATGGTTTGCTGATGAGTGTAAGTTGTGAGAGCTGGTTGATGTCGGGAAGATCAAGATGCGGTGGAGTGAAGTTGACACGGGTCTGATAAGATTCAACTGCCAGCTGGAGATCTTCTACACCTTCTTTGATAACTATGCGTCTGATGAAGATGAGCACTGACTTGATGAATTCACGTTGTACTTCAGTGGAGAATTGTCTCATACGACCCTGTACTTTGGCAAGGTACATGTCTTCGATGTCATTGATAGACAAATTCTGAAAGCCAGCTTCAGAGAATGCATAATCCCTTTCGTCTTGTCTCTTGACCACAATATTCTTGAGATACGTGTAGTCTCATTTGGACGAAAGATCAACGTGTTTGATGGCAACGATGTTTTTAGTACTGAACACTGCATGTTGAGACTTCTGTACCTGGCAGCTTCTGTAGTAGATTATTCGGCGTTCCGGCCAATGATGAATCCCATACATTGCATCTCGGTCGTATGCTTCCACTTTGTTGGAGAACAAGTGATTAGCTCTTTCCTCGATAGCTATGCAGTTTGAGTATTCGGCTGCTGGGAATGGAAGTGTCAGGGATGTAGCGTATTTCCTTGAACCATCGCCACCGTGAAGAAGAAATTCCAAGTCTTTGTTGAAGAAATATCTGAATGGGATCCTAGGCTGATCTGGTTTGCCGATCGTTGGTAGTGGTTTAGACCAGTCGGTGTAATATGGAGGGTTGTCCCGCTTCGTAAAGTCAATGTTTGCTTCTAGGTTGAGCCAATCCATGTTATTAGACATAGCTCGAGCAATGTTGTCAAGGTGATATTCGACCTCGATGGCACTTTCTGAGCTATCTTTCCACAGTTGAAAAGCTTCATTCTTGATTCGTCGCAACTCAGATTTCGTCATCTTCTTTACTCGGAATTTTTCTTGCAGTATCTTTGCATGCTCCAATGTATTACCGTCTACCAGATCTTGACCTTCAGCAGGATAGGGAGTGGAATTAACAAGAGTAGAGAACCATTCAAATTCCTCTGTATTATCTTCATCTAGCCATGATACGACGTCAACTTTGGGCGCCTTCTTCTTCTTTTGTTTAGACCTAGATGAGGATTCTGGTTTCTGAACTTTGTCGGGAGAGGCGGGTTGTTGTTGGGGCTCATGGTATTCTTCATCGTCACCACCCGTATACTCAAAGTGATCACCGGTTTTCTGAGTCTGGGGTGGTGTCTCGGAATCCTGAGGTTTATTTTCAGAAGAGCGGGGAGGAGATCTTTGTTGAGCTGGAGTCCTTTGGGGTGGAGGTGGCATTGAGTACTGAATGGAGAATGAATCACCAGACTTCTTCGTGCGTTTAGGCTCGTTATCTTTATCCTGATCTTTGTATTCATCGTCTCTTGAACGTTTGGGCCTTACAGCTTCTTCTCGGAATGAGGACCTGAGTTGGTATTCCAGTAGAGCTTCAAACAGTTTAGCTTCGTGTGAGGCAAACTTTGCAGAGCGTTTCGACATTTGCGCTACTAGCCGGTTCACCAATTCATCATCTGAGAAGATTGTAGTTTCAACTGGATTGATGCTCAAATTCATCGGAGTTGATTTCATTGCTTGCTTGGCTAGATGCAGGAGATTTGGATAAAGTTGTCTGGTATACATTTCCTTTGTCAGTTTTGGAACGACCTCCATTAAGAACTTGTGAGAGTATCCTTCGATAATTTTGTTCAATTCCCCTTGCAGATCTTGTTTCAGCTGTTGCATGTACTCCCTTTCTGCTATTCTCTTGTCATTCTCGTCATGAAGGTACATTAACTGGTCAACAATAAAATTTAGCTTTTTGTAAAGCATGTCTTTCTATCTAACTTGTTTGACCGCATTCACAATTCTTTTATGAGTATGAGAAATCCAAGATCGAGATGGCTTCTTTACTGATTTGGATGTTGATTTGGTTGATCTTTTGATGGTGATGGTGAAGAATGAGAAGACGAATCTGATGATGAAGAGACATGAGGAGACTCTGGATCCTTTGGAGGTGCAGAGGTTTTCTCCTCTGAGCGAGCAGGACTGTCTAGCAGAAACTTATCATAATCAGTATCATCTCCAGACTTTTCTTTCTCTTCAGTCTTTTCTGTCTCAGTCTTTTCTTTGTCACCCTCATCTTTCTCGGACTTTTCTTTAACAGGTTCCTCAAATTCATGCTCAATAGTTTCTTCCACGGGCTTTTGTTGTTGCTCCAAAGTGGTGGCACCAGATCCCTTATCGGGTTGATTAACCGCATCAGGATCTGGTGAAGGTTGAGCTGCACCACTTGACCCTCCGGGGCCACCCATTTGATCTTTTGCAAATTCTTTTGCCACGTGTTGGAGTCTAAGGAATTTGAACTTCTTCCTGTATGAAATATCCAATTGCTCTTCTTCTTCATCTTAGCTTTCTTCATAAGGCACAAGTACAGGAGTCTTCCCTTTTTCTTTGTCAGCTGGTGGACTTAGAGGTTTAGCTGCTGAAGGAGGTTCTTCGGTTGCAGATTCAGAGTAGAAGATCTCTTCGTCTGATTATGTATCTTCAGAGCTTTCGTCCACAAGCTCTCTTTGAGGTTTAAGCTCAGACTCAGGAATGGGAAAAGGAGTAGCTTCCTTAGAGGGAACAGTCCTTTTTCGTGGAGGATTCCTCTTGGGGATTATCCTCTGACTTTCAGTACTTGCAGCACTTCCTGCACTGCCTCTTTTGGTTCTCCGTATAGGTAGTCCAGAAGACTTCTCATCGAGATGACCAACTTTGCCTTCTCTTACTGCTACAAGATACCTTTTGTATGTTTCAAGATTTTTGATTTCATTAGTCAGAAGGTGATCAGGTAACACAACACCCTGTTTCTTTGTTGACGATTCCTTTATTCTGACTGATAGGATGGGTTCAGTCAACATGTCGTGATTGTCAGGGTCATTGAGCCTCTTGGGAATATCAGGATGAAGTCCAAGTGCTCTCTGGAACAACAACTTTGTGTATCTGATATAGGGAATCTTTGAGCCAAGTTTCTTGTGAAATGACATCATGTCTTCCCATAACAGTGCTTCAATTTCGATGTCCTTTTTGTTGATTAATGACCAGAAGATTTGCAGTTCCATGAGCTGGGGATGCTCATAGCCACTGTCACGACCAGAGAATGACTTGGTGATGATGATGTAGAGGGTTCTCCACGGTTGAGGAATGTTCTTCAGCTCTACATGAGAATGCTTAGTGATAATTCCTGAAGCTTCATCATAGCCAATATCCATCAGGAATTGTAGAACTGTCTCTTCAGTAGGTGTAGCATAGAAGTCGGTTGGCTCGATATCAGGAATAAGAAGAACGGCCCGTAAATCTGCATGTGTGATGGTGATTTGTTTGTGATTTAACGTCACTGTCACCGCACTTTGACCTTTGACCCTTTGCATTGAATTCCAGAATTGTTGTATGTAGATCTCCGGTACTGTAGCAGAGTGTGAGAGCATGTTCTGTAGGGATGATTCTTTAAAATATCCACTACAATCAAGCAAGAAGATTCGGAGCATGTGAGGGTTTCAAAGTCAACTCTGAGATTGTTCTTTACAATCTTTCTTGGATAGCCATTAGGGAAGATATCGGCAATTGTGAGAATCTCAGGTGCATCCACATTAATTTGAGCAGCCATGTCGTGATCTGAAATAACATTAGCCAAAAGAACCAACATATAGAAAGACATAATGTTAGTCAACAGAAGGTTTTTATTGACTAATTATTGAATGTACTGTGTCATTGATTGTTACGAGTCCTAAGTCACTTGTTTGTCCAATAGTCCAGTGAAACGTTTCGTGATTTAGTTAACTTTAAATTTTAAAGTTTATGTTATCACTTATAGTTTACAACATATCAAACGATTAAGTTTATTAGTGACATTATTTGATTCGTGACGTTATGATTCATTTATTTACAAGTTTGCACGCGTAACAATTCAAAATGAAGGTTTGATCAAGGCTTATGCGTAGGAATAGTAGCTTATGCGTAAACAGGGGTTATATGCGTAGGCACAATGTAACACCCCAACCCGACGAGGGTAGAAGTGTCACATTCTGGTGTCATATCAGAACATACAAGTAAAATTTTACAAGCGGAAGTCTTAAGTAATAACGTACCAAGTCATAATAACAATTGACTTACAAGGAAAATTACCAAACCCAAAATGTCTAAGATAAAAAGAAATCTCAAAACAAAAGCGCGCCAAAATAAGTCCAAATAATAAGGTAACTAGGGTTAGTCCACTCAGATAATCCAACTCTCAGCCCAATCAAAGCCCATCTTCAAACCTAAAACCTGCCGCAGGAAAAGAAATGCGGCTGAGCTTAAAAAGCCCAGTGAACAGATATAACAAAACGAAAGCTAAATAAAATCTGAAATGCAAAATGAAACAAAGGAAATGGATAACAAAGTCGCAGCGAAATGAGAAAAATGAGTCAATGAGGATCCTGCAGAACACAGTTATACAGATATCCAAAACGAACAGATAACAAGGAGAACGAAGCAAAGCAAAGCATCGATGACATATAAACGAGCACATACAAACCAGGCATACAAGGACTGAAACATAAGCAAACATAGCAATCGTCGTATTCACACATCATACATATAGCATACAAATAATTCAGGAAAATCAGAAGACATACAAGTCAAACAGGAATCTAAAGGCAAGCGGAAGCAATTAATTAGTAAGTGAGCATGGCAATCACACAGGTCAAAACCCTTAGTTGAAAACATAACCAGTATCATAACAGCGGAAGTACTAACAGCAGTCAACACATGGCAGTCACACGTAATAAGTAGGAATACAATATAAACGATATAATTAAATGAATTAAAGACAAATCAGGGCAACTAAACAAATTAATAAGCCAGACGTCACAAGATGACCCATTTACCTAATCAAACCGTAGCATAGGCAGAAATGTAAACATGGCAGGTCAACAATAAACAGATAAGAATACAACGGAATGGTCATAGTCCACGAGATACCGAACAAAGCACACATAATAAACCGACAAAACTATCGTTTACACATTAGTATGGTCACCAGACAAATCAGAGGGTCACATAACAGTGAGATCACATATCATCAGATGAAAACAGGTAACTCAGATAACCGTATATTAATCATATCGCAGCAGAGTAATCATTAGTTACATAACACATGAAAAGCATAATCAAATCCAATAACATATAATAACCCGGTACGTGAATGGAACGATAGTCTGAAGTAACGGAATGAGAGTGTGACAGATCAAAGCAATGGAATATATATATCTTGGTAGTAGAGTGAGTCATATAAGGGTACTGAGTAATGAACAATTTATACAGAATATGGTGCATTGGGGAAAACAGAAAGTACAGTATAGGTCTATCAAAAGTGTAAGGGTTGTCAGAAATCTACCACGAGCCCGGAACATATCATAAGTAACCATTGTATTGGAGGGTGACCTCGAATACCATACATAATAGAGGGGGACCTCGGTAACAAATGGAGTAGCTAGCTCCCGGAATGTGAAGACGCGTGTGCACCGACATCATTCACCATATAAATCATATCATATCATATTATATCATGTTAAATCCACTAAAACATATCATATCTAGGATGCATCCATACGCCCCCGGAACATATCATAGTGGCCAAATCATATACATATAGTGAGCTCATAATCATATCATATCATAAGGGGGACGGTGTGTAACATCACTCGTACACACTGGAGTCATGCCATTGGTGCATCAATGACACGGTCATGTTACCTTCATGACTAGGATTACATATTTGGCTCGGGTATCAAACTGACGGGTCAAAGCATAATGATTCGTTGTGAAGTGAGTGGTGAAAACAAACACAATATCAATATATCAAATTAACCGTAAAATTCGACAAATTAACCCTTTAGGAAAAAGGTCAACGTATCAAATCTCACGTGTGTGATAAAAATGATACCGGAAAAGTGATTTCCCGGGTCGTGTCCCAACGAGGTGTGAATGGAAGGATTCGTTGAGTTTCGTGATTTGAACTTGAATTGGTTTTAATGATTTGGGATTTGATTACGTATTCTACAATTTAATTAACGGGAAGGTAATTAAGGCAAGGGAACCCTAATAAACTAAAAATAAACTAACACTAAGCCTAAGAAATGATAAAACGAAGCTACACTAAGTCCTAGGGTGCTAAAACGTAAAAACGCAAAAACCGGGAAACAACCCGAGCCATAAACGTAAACTTTTTGCAATTTAAGGGCTACGGGTGTGAAATCAATTTTCCTACGTCCTAATTGACGAAAAATAATTTTAGAAAAAGACCGGGTATTTTTTCGACTTTTAAATTAATTACTACGAATTAAAATCTATTAAACACTAATTAAATGATTAAAAATACTAAACTATTTTTGAAAATTCTGAAAAATTCACAGAAACTACTCTAATGTTAGCTGATCCTAAGAAAAATAGAAAAGATGGTGGTTGCTTTTAGAAATAAGTTACAAAAAAGCCAATAAGTGCTTAAGCTTAAAACTGCCAAACGCCCTTAAGAGATTAATTAAGCAAACAATGACCAATAAAAGTCCCAAGGGCAATTGGTGTCCAGGTACTCACTATCACTATCTAAGGCTGGGAGGTCTCAGGTTCGAGCCTGCCTCCCACCCTTTTTGCAAAACATTTTTTTTTCTTGATTTTCTTTTGGAAACTTGAAGATTTGATCAAAATAACCAACTTTTACAAAAAACTTTCTGATGAAGACTTGAGAATAAGCTGTAAACAGCTTATTTCTTTGTTGATTTGGAAAGATTAGAGCAAAAACAACTTGGACACTTTTGGTTTCACAATAAGCAATTAAGGATACTTAAAAACTTGTACCAACTAACTCATGGATTAAAGGTCTTAAATAAGCTTGAAAACAGAACTTTTGGGTGAAAACTCTTTTTAAATTAACTTGAGAATAAGCAGTTGAGACTGCTTATTTGCAGCAGTCCACAACCAGCACCAAACAAACACCCTTTATTGAACTAGTAAGCTTTGAATAAGTATGAAAAGCAATGATAAGCAGTGTAGTAGCAGGGCAAATGACACATAAGCTGTAGAGATTACAAATAAGCTAAGTGTAACAGAAATAAGCTACAAAAAAATTGAGGGAGAGCAGTTGGGAGCAAGTTCTACACTAGGGGGATCCTAAGCATAAGCAAATTAGGCACTAAACTAGTACTAAGGGAAACCAATAAGCTAAATCCTAAGAATCTAATCTAAGCTGAGATAACAAATACTAAATAAGCTAAGTTCCCTAGTGATAAGCTTAAAAAAAATGAAAAGAAAAATGTGACCTCTGCCTGCTGCAGTCACAAAACAGTTAAATGAGGTCTTTTGGAGCTTAATTATAAGCTGGAAAATGAGCTTCCAAACCAAGAACAAGCTACAAAATCAGAGTTAGCACAATAGGGGATTCCAAAAACAGTATAGGAGTGGAAGAAGTACATAAAAATGGGTTAAAATGGGTTTATATCAGCTTAAGATGGATGCAGTCTGCTAAAATGCAAAGAAACAAACCGTTAAAAGACTTTTCTCGTGGGTATTTGGACAAGTTAAAGTGATCATAACCTCAAACATGCTCACAACCAATTAAGTTTAGACTTCAAACATCTGGAAAGACAACCTTGACCCTCTCTTTTTGAGTTAAAAATGTGTTGAATTCAGCAAATAATTAACAGCAAACTGCTGTTGTTTTGGTTTCAGAAACAAGAAAACAAATTTATCTTTTAAAAACAAACTTACCCAAAATAGATCTAACTATTTTCCAATTCCTTCAAACTATCCTAGCAACTTAAATCAACTCTGACTTTGGATGTCAAAATGGATTAAAACTTGACCTAACAAGTCAAAATGGGTAAGGTCTCATGTTTTTGATCCATTCAACTAACTTAACCAAACACCCCTTTTTCAAAGCTTTTGACCCCAATTCTCTTTTTTTTTTCTTTTCTGAAAGCTAATATATTTAACTAACAACTTAAAAACAGTAATAACAAGCAATTAAAGGAAATAAGATTGATTTAAAACATACTCTTCATTTAAATAAAAATAAAGATTACAAAAAAAAAACTTAAACTGAAATTTTTCTAAAAACTAGGGGTGCCTTATATTGGCTACAAGAGTTTCCTATTTATACTAAAAACTACTAAGTCTTCAAGTCTTGGCTTCTTGTGTTTCTTCTGTGTGAGCAGTCAAGCCAAAGACCAAGTTTGTGCTTTCTTGAACCAATCCAAGCCTTTGATTAGTTAGGTATATGTGAGCATGAATCTGAGCCGTCCATGGATCTTTTGAAGCTTGGATTGCCACTGGCAACCATGGAAAGGGGAGAAGCTATGGGAGTGGGATAGGGATTTGGGGTAGACTGGTTAATAGAGATGAAGGTGGTTTTGGGGTATGGTGAAGCTGGGTAAGGAGAGATGGGGTGAGTGTTTTGGGGAGAAGGAAAAGGAGAGTAGGTTTCTGTGGGTTCAAGAGGGTTTGTTTAAGGAAATGGGGAAGGAGAAAGTGATAATACTTGACCGGTTGGGTAGGGTTTAACCGGTTTGGGATGTTTATCGGGTTTTGACTTGATATTCTTAAGTATTTAAGATTTGGACAAGAAATAGGCCCAATGAGATGCTTTAAGGACTAAACATGTACATTCTGAAATTCCAGGGACCACATATGTAATTCTGAAAAGTGATCCAAGGGCTATACTTGTAAATCTCAAATAGGTTAAGGACCATTTTTGCCAAATGTGAAATTCCAAGGACTAAACATGATCATTTTAAAATCCGTGGATCTAAACCTGTAATTCTCAATACTTTTGGAACTTTTCACCAAAGGATTAATTATGACAATTTATGATTCCAAAAGGACCTTTGGTGATTTTTCTTTTAAATTAAGTGCTCGTGGACTATTTCGACAACTTTTGAAACTGGGGACCAAAACCCAATTATGCAAACTTAGCTCATTTTTCATCCTGATTTTAAACATTTTGCATCAAACATATACAATGCAATTTTGAGATATTTTCGATTTTGATGCATTTCTAGTTTTTTAGATGTTTTTTTCCCGAACCAAAATGATGAGTGAATAAGCACTCATCAAATCCCCCACACTAAACCATTTCTAGTCCCTAGCAATCTTTTGAGAAAACTTAATGGATTTGAATCTCTTTACCAAAAGCCATTACTTCTGGAGTAGCCAAATGTTTCAGTTCAAGTAAGAACTATGGTACATCGATAACCATATGATTTTGAGCAAATCACCAGCTTTCAACGGTTTTGATTTGTCTTTACCGTACGCTTGCTTCGGACTAGCCAACTCTTAGATAAAATATCTTTGGTGAGTCGACACCAATTATGGTTTTCCAACCGCCTTTACCACAAGCCATAAACTTGCGGGCTAGCCAACTCTTTACTAATTAAAGATATGGGTGACAACACCATACAATTTGGGCAAATTGCAGCCAACGGATTTGAGATATCTTTACCAAGAGCCGCTTGTTCTGATTAGCCAATCCTTTGTTTATAAGACATGGCGGATCGATAACCATAAGTTGAGTAAGTGCAAAACACTTACTCCAAAAAAAATTTGGCCAAAAATGGGGGAATAAGATGGTAAAACATATGAAAAAATTCGTGAGAATTCCCCCCCACACTAGAAATGAATATTTCCCTCAATATTCAAAGTACCGGCGGTTATGCCGAAACAAAGAATGTTAAAGGGAAATACTACGACCATTATTTGAAATTTTTTTAGAAAACTTATATACAACAAATGGGGCAACTCCCCACACTAGGTGGTAGAAAGTAGAAAGAAGTCGTAAATACGTGAAAACCCATATAGTGTGCTACTGTTTTTGATTCCCGAGTCGCTAGCTTGACTCGATCCCCGCATTCATTGGTTCATGGGGAAAGTTTAGATCCGACAACCAAGGATGGTATGTCCCCTCCAAAATAATGCTTCAATCTATGTCCATTCACCTTGAAGTTTGGTCCGTTGGTTTGAGATAACTCGACGGTGCCATATGGAAAAACTTTGGCAATGGTGAATGGACGGTCCAACGGTCTTAAGTTTCCCCAGAAGATTTTCAATCTAGAATTGAAAAGAAGGACTCTCACCAACGCTGAAAACGCGGTTCTTAATCTTTGAGTCATGGATCTTCTTTGTCTTTTCCTTGTAAATCAACGATTTCTCGTAGGCTTGATCACGGAGTTCATTTAATTCATTGAGTTGAACTTTCCGGTGATCACCCGCTGACTTAAGGTCAAAATTAGCATGCTTCAAGGCCCAATAGGCTTTGTGCTCGAGCTCGATCGGGAGATGACACGCTTTTCCATACACAAGCTTGGAGGAGTACACCCATGGGTGTTTTGTAAGCTGCGCGAAGGCCCAAAGTGCATCTTCAAGTTTGTCCGACCAAGAGGCCCGGTTTTCACCTACGGTCCTCTCCAAGATTCTTTTCAAACCACGATTCGAAACTTCCCCTTGCCCACTAGTTTGGGTGACGCAGAGAGACGGTGAGTGACACCGTACTTAAGCATGACTTTTGCGAATTGGTCGTTGCAAAAGTGCGTACTGCGATCACTAATGATGGCACGGGGAGTTCCGAAACGGGTAAAGAGAGACTTCAAGAAGTTTACAACTACTCGGCGCCGTTGGTGGGTAGCGCCGCTCTACCCATTTGGACAAATAATCGACCACACGAGTATATACTTGTTCCCGAGAAGACGGAACGGCCCATAAAATCGATGCCCCATACGTCAAAGATCTCGCACACTTGAATGGCATTTTGAGGCATTTCATCTCTTTTAGAGATGTTGCTATGACGTTGGCAAGAGTCGCAAGATTTGACGAGGTCATGGGCATCTTTGTAAATTGAGGGCCAATAGAAACCGAATCAAACACCTTTTAGCGGGTAGTTCGGGCCATGATGTCCCCCCGTGGGTCCATGATGACAAGCCTTGAGAATTTCATCGACTTCTTGGCCGTGAACACACCGTCGGATGACTTGATCCGCACAAACCTTAAACAAGTGGGTCGCCCTGAAATAATGCTTAACATCTTTGAAAAATTTGTTCTTTTGTTGGGACGACATCCCTTTCACAACAAAGTTACCCGCATGATAGTTTGCAAAGTCAGCAAACCATGGGGTACTCGAATTTTCATGATGAGATACCACATTAAGAGTCTCGAGAGGAAACGTTTAATTTATTTCCTTTTTCTCGAGCACACCTTGATGTGGATTTTCAAGACGAGAGAGATGATCAACCGCTAGGTTCTCTCTCCTTTTATCACGGATAATGATATCAAATTCTTGTAGGAGGAGAACCCATCGGAGCAATCTCGGCTTTGCATCTTGCTTAGCAAAGAGATATTTGAGGGTCGAGTGATCCGTATACACTATGCTTTTGGACAAGATCAAGTATGGCCGAAACTTCTCAAAAGCATACACCACGCCGTAATTCTTTCTCCGTAGTGGTGTAATGTGCTTGAGCTTCGGTCAAAGTTTTGCTAGCATAATGTATAGGCCGGAAATGTTTTGACTTTCGTTGCCCCAAAACGGCACCTATGGCGAAATCGCCGCGCCGCACATAAGCTCAAATGGTAATTCCCAATCGGGGGCAACTAGAATCGGTGCTTCCGTGAGCTTCTTCTTAAGAGTTTGAAATGCTTCAATGCACTCACTAGAGAAGATGAAAGGAGTATCCTTTTCAAGAAGTCGGGTCATAGGCCGGGATATTTTTGAAAAGTCTTGAATGAAACGACGATAAAATCCGGCATGACCAAGGAAACATCTAACTCCTTTGACGGTTGTGGGAGGAGGTAATTTTGAAATGACATCGACTTTAGCTTTGTCAACCTCAATCCCGCTCTTAGAAATTTTATGGCCAAGGACAATTCCTTCTTTGACCATAAAGTGACATTTCTCCCAATTTAGACTAAGATCCGTGTTTTCACAACGTTCAAGCATCTTGTCCAAATGGGAGAGACATGTTTGAAAAGAATCCCCAAAGACCGAAAAATCATCCATAAAGACTTCCATAGTTTTCTCGATCATGTCATGGAAAATGGCCATCATACACCTTTGGAACGCATCGAGCATTACACAAGCCAAAAGGCATGCGTCGGTAAGCAAAGGTTCCATAAGGACATGTGAATGTGGTCTTTTTCTTGATGGGTCAATGGGTATTTGAAGTAACCGAGAAACCATCGAGAAAAACAATAGTATTCGCTCGCTAATCTCTCAAGCATTTGGTCCATGAAGGGTAATGGAAAGTGGTCTTTACGGGTGGCTTCATTTAACTTTCGGTAGTCAATGCAAACACGCCATCCCGTAACCAATCGAGTAGGAATCAACTCGCTTTCATCATTTTCAACAACGGTTATGCCACCCTTTTTGGGCACACAATGAACGGGACTCACCCAAGGACTATCCGAAATAGGGTAAATCAATCCCAGATCGAGAAGTTTTATGACTTCCGCTTTGATAACCTCATAAATTTTAGGATTCACCCTTCTTTGGTGTTGAACCGCCGGTTTGAAGTCATCTTCCATGAGAATTTTGAGTGTACAAAATCTCGGTCAATACCCTTGATGTCGGAAAGGTTCCAAGCGATGGCTCGCTTGTGTGACTTCAAAACCTTTATGAGAGCGGATTTTTCATCCTCACTCAAGTCTTTAGCAATGATGACGGGTGATTTATTGTTACCCTCCAAAATGCATACTGAGATGAGGTGGTAAGTCCTAAGTTCGACCCTGAGGATCATTAGATTTTTCAATCGTTTTGATTTCCTCTTTATGAAGTTCTTGAGGAGGGAGTGATGAAGGATCTTCATTGAGCATCTTCTCGATGAGAAGAATATCTCCCTCAATGTCGATGGGAGCGTGATCAATTTCCCATGGAACCGAATCACTAGCCAAGTATGCTTCAATCTCTTCCAAAATAAAGTCACTTCCCTCAAACGGAGTGAGGGGAGGGGAAGAGAGAGCAACAATAGGATCAACCGAAGTGGGATTGCCACCCGAGAATCCAAGAATTTCTTGAGAATACTCCTCCGACACAATGTCAAGGACATCAATTTTGTTGACGGAATTGTCTTCATAATTGGGGAGTATTTCGTAACTTGATTGAGATTGAAAGTAACGGCTTCCTTGTTTACCCGAAAGTGATTTCCCTTCATCAACGCCGATCAATGCACGACCCGCTTTAAGAAGCACCTCCCAAGGATGAGGGGTACTCTGGGATCGGCATCAAATTCGACAACAACAAAGTCGGCGGGGAAATGAAACTTGCCTACTTTCACAAATACATCCCCGGCTATACCTAGCGGACGAGAACTTGTACGGTCCGCAAGCTCGAGGATCATACATGTAGGTGTAAGAGGAGGTAATGAAAGCTTTTTCCACATGGAGTGTGGCATCAAGTTAATGCTCGCACCAAGATCGGCCAAAGCAGAGCATTGAACTATGCCTTGAAAATCACATGGGATGAGAAATTTTCCGGGTCTCCTAACTTTTCGGGAAGTTTTTAAGGATAACCACGAACAATTTTCGTTCAAAGAAGTTTTAGCCATTTCGAAAATCTTTTCTTTGTTATTCAACAAATTTTTGATTGTTGGACCTAACTTGGGCATTAGAAGAAGAGGCCCGCAAACTAATCTTCGGTGCAAATCTTGAAAGATTTGAATAAGCTTCTCCATTTGTTGACTAGTTTTATCACGGAGCTTTTGGTCATTAAGCCTTGAAGGATAAGGAAGTGAAGGCTTAGGAATGGTCATTGGAACAACGGGTTCCGGAATTGGAGGTAAGACCACCGGAGGTTGGACTTGTGCGGTACTTCGTGGGCTTGAGTTATGCACCTTGTCCTTTGATACCTCGGTTTCTCGCTCCACATCCCTCACCGGAGAAGGATTAGGCATCGAGGGTCCCTCATAAGACTTACCACTTCGGGTAGCAATAGCATTCAATTCACCTTTGGGTTGGGAATGGTATTACCTAAAGAGTTCCCGGTTGAAGCTTGATTTTTTGACTCATGAGACTAGCAAACATGCTTTCAATCTTGCTTTGAGATTGATCAATTTTGTTACTAGTAGCTCTAAGCTCGGAGGTGAAATCATTCTTCAAAGTGGTAATTTGACTTTGCATGGATGCCATTTTAGCTTCATTGCTTTTGATGTAATTAGCAATGTCAATGGAAGCTTGAGGAGGCTGGGCATGCATGTTTTGTTGGGGAGCTTGGAATCGGTTTTGATTGAAATTTCCTTGATTTTGAAAACCTTGGTTTTGATTTTGAAAATCCGACTGACTCGATTTTGATTGAACTGATTATTTCTATTTTGCACATTTTGATTGTTCTGATTTTGATTAAACCCTGGTGGTCCAAGGTAATTGTTAGAACGATAGCTTAGAAGGTTTCGGCCCTCTTGCGGTTGGTAGGAATTACCTCCCAGATAGGAAACCGTCGGCATATACGCCTTCTTGAGTGAAGCCACCAGAGGTCGGACACTCAAAATAAGGATGTGGACCACCACAAGTTTCACAACTCTTGTTCACGGCATTCACTTGTTGATTGTTGTTATTTTGACTCATTTTAAGTACGACAGTAGATATTTCTTCAATCTTTTGGTTAGAGTGTGTATTCAAGATGGAAGGGTGGTAGATCTCCTTGACTCACTCCTCTACCGAGGAATCCCAACATTGTGGTGGGTACCATGTTTTCAATGAGATCATAGCACTCTTCGGTCGCCTTTTCATAAAGGTACCACCGGCAGCAAAGATTTATCGCGGTCACGCATGTCTCAATGTTAACCCGCTATAGAACGTGATCTATTTGGGTGACAAGCAACATGTTGTGGTCTGACATCGATCAATCGAAAGCTTATAGCGCTCCCATGCCTCAAATAAGGACTCATCGATTGGAAAAATTACTGATTTCATTCCGTAGTTTCGTCACCATCGACGGTGGAAAGTATTTCGCCAAGACTTTGGAGATCATTTCACGTTAAACTATGGATTGAATTTTGGGAAGACGATCAAACCATGCGTGGCATGAAGCCAAGGAATATGGAAAGAGGTATAAGAAGGGCGCCATCGTGACCCCATTTTGCTTCATACTTGGGTGACGTGAGAAATTTGTCGAGATGCTTGTTGGCATCGTCACCGGGATCCGGAAATTGGCAAAAACTTTGGACTTGTTGAATCATGTGATGCTTAAGTCCAAAATCCGTGGCCTCGATGTTGACCGAGGCAATTGGACCGCCCGCCCATCCATCGTGGTTGGCAAAGCTCCTCCATCGCTCGGAGATCGGGATGGATCTTGTGGACCGTACTGGGACTTGAGGTCCGCTCCCTGGTTATGTGTCATTGTGATTTGTTCGACGGTACGTATCTCGCACGCTTGCTTGGTTACGGTTACGCCTACGAGCTATGAGCGAGTGCGCATGCACTTCCAAAACAACACTTTCAATTAAAACAAGACCGAGGCAAAACACAGTGAACTTAAACCAATAATCCCACGTGAAATGATCACTTCTATAAGTAAAACGCACAAAGGAGCGGAGAGACTTATTAGGTCAGCGCGAAGCTTATTAAAAACCCGTCTCTTTTAAGCCGCAATTTAATGTCGCCGTCCTTTACCCCTCACACAGTTTGTTAAACCGATAAAAGTAAACCAAAACACGCGACACAAAGGCAAGTTTTAAATCTTTTGTTCGGGAACTTATAATGATAACACCTCAGTTGAGAATGTTATATTGATTGTGTCTTCTATATTATTTAAAACAACAAGAAAAATCTTTTTGTATTTTTAATCTTTTATATATATACAAAGAAAAGAAAAATATTTTTGTATTTTTATAAAACAATAACTTCACGAGGAAGGTTCTTCAAGTCACTAATCGCAAAAATCACGATATTGTCGCAGCACACCTCCCCGGCAATGGCCAAAATTTGATTCATGAAGTGAGTGGTGAAAACAAACACAATATCAATATATCAAATTAACCGTAAAATTCGACAAATTAACCCCTTAGGAAAAAGGTCAACGTGATCAAATCTCACGTGTGTGATAAAAATGATACAAAAGTGATTTCCTGGGTCGTGGTCCCAACGAGTGTGAATGGAAGGATTCGTTGAGTTTCGTGATTTGAACTTGAATTGGTTTTAATGATTTGGGATTTGATTACGATTCTACAATTTAATTAACGGGAAGGTAATTAAGGCAAGGGAACCCTAATAAACTAAAAATAAACTAACACTAAGCCTAAGAAATGATAAAACGAAGCTACACTAAGTCCTAGGGTGCTAAAATGTAAAAACGCAAAAACCGAAACAACCCGAGCCATAAACGTAAAACTTTTGCAATTTAAGGGCTACGGGTGTGAAATCAATTTTCCTACGTCCTAATTGACGAAAAATAATTTTAGAAAAAGACCGGTATTTTTCGACTTTTAAATTAATTACTACGAATTAAAATCTATTAAACACTAATTAAATGATTAAAAATACTAAACTATTTTGAAAATCTTCAAAATTCACGAAAACTACTCTAATGTTAATGATCCTAAGAAAAATAGAAAAGATGGTGGTTGCTTAGAAATAAGTTACAAAAAGCCAATAAGTGCTTAAGCTAAAACCCCAAACGCCTTAAGAGATTAATTACAAACAATGACCAATAAAAGTCCCAAGGGCAATTGGTGTCCGTGTACTCACTATCACTATCTAAGACTGGGAGGTCTCTGTGTTCGAGCCCGCCTCCCACCCTTTTTGCAAAACATTTTTCTTGATTTTCTTTGGAAACTTGAAGATTTGATCAAAATAACCAACTTTTACAAAAAACTTCGATGAAGACTTGAGAATAAGTCAGAAATGCTTATTTCTTTGTTGATTTGGAAAGATTAGAGCAAAACAACTTGACACTTTTGGTTTCACAATAAGCAATTATGATACTTAAAAACTTGTACCAACTAACTCATGGATTAAAGGTCTTAAATAAGCTTGAAAACAGAACTTTTGGGTGAAAACTCTTTTTAAATTAACTTGAGAATAAGGGCTTGAGACTCGCTTATTTGCAAGTACTCCACAACCAAGACCAAACAAACACCCTTTATTGAACTAGTAAGCTTTGAATAAGTATGAAAAGCAATGATAAGCAAGGTAGTAGCAGGGCAAATGACATAAGCTGTAGAGATTACAAATAAGCTAAGTGTAACGTAAATAAGCTACAAAAAATTGAGGAGAGCAATTGGGAGCAAGTTCTACACTGTGGGGATCCTAAGCATAAGCAAATTAGGCACTAAACTAGTACTAAGGGAAACCAATAAGCTAAATCCTAAGAATCTAATCTAAGCTGAGATAACAAATACTAAATAAGCTAAGTTCCCTAGTGATAAGCTTAAAAAAAAATGAAAAGAAAATGTGACTCCTCTGCCCGCAGTCACAAAACAGTTAAATGAGGTCTTTTGGAGCTTAATTATAAGCTGGAAAATGAGCTTCCAAACCAAGAACAAGCTACAAAATCAGAGTTAGCACAATAGGGGATTCCAAAAACAGTATAGGAGTGGAAGAAGTACATAAAAAACAGGGTTAAAATGGGTTTATATTAAATTAAGATTTGGCTTGGTGCCGAAATAAAGTAAACAAACAAACTGGTTAAAAGACTCTTTTATGTGGCAATTTGGACAAGTTAAAGTGATCATAACCTCAAACATGCTCACAACCAATTAAGTTTAGACTTCAAACATCTGGAAAGACAACCTTGACCCTCTCTTTTTGAGTTAAAAATGTGTTGAATTCAAAGAAATAATTAACGTTAAAACTCCGTTGTTTTGCTTTCGTAAACAAGAAAACAAATATCTTTTAAAACAAACTTACCTAAAAATAGA
>OU343219.1:56472970-56503606 GCA_910596185.1 Chrysanthemum makinoi | reverse complement strand
ATGGCTATCTGAAATTTTTGATATCGTAATTTATTGTTAAAGAAACATAATAAACTAAATTACATTATTCATCGAAAATTTTTATTTGGAATATGCCATTTGCAACCTTGTAGTGCTAAACTGAGTGTCTAATAAATGAAGTACCAATGTCTCTAAAGATGGTCTTATGTTTGAAATCATTGTTTTGCAAAGCTAAATACAAAATTTTATAGTAGCACAAGATTTTTTTGTTTTAATATAAACCTCTTTTTTTTTCCTGCGCTCAATAACTTTGAGACAAAGTTAGCAGTTATAAAGGTAAGCCAACTATAGTCATTTGTTTATTTATTTGATAGCTTTTGTTCTCATAAGTGTACTTTAAAACTAATGTCAAAGCATGCAATTAGTATGGTTTCAACTACGCACTGTTGAAGGATATATGAAGGGAAAATGATAAATTTAGGCATCAAAGTTGCCACATTTTCCTTTTTTGGGCATCGAATTTTTTTTTTCTTCTTATTGTAGCACTGAACCTGCCTAATTTTCCTTTTGTGACACAAAATCAAACTTCGATGCCCAGAAAAGAAAAAATAGGCAAGTTCGATGCTACAATAGAACAAAAGTTCGATGCGAAAAAAGGATCGATGCTAGAAAAAAAAGTTCGACCGTTTTTATTCCGTCCGTTCCGTCCGTTTCATTCCATTTTCATTTCATCCGTTCCATCCGTTCCATTTCATCCATTCCATTTCGTCCATTCATCCATTCCATTCCATTCCATTCCATCCATTCCGTCCATTCCATTTCCGTTCCATCCATTTCCATTCCTTCCGTCCTTCATTTAGAACATTTCGTCTTTTGCACTAATTCGCCGGTTAAAACCGCTAAACAATTAACGATGCCGCAATGCTGGCGCTCGAATCGGCGTTTTGCATCAACAGACAATGCAAAACGTCGCCGATTAACGTCTGGCAGGAAACGTGCAATCGGACGTCGCACAAAATTGTCGCTGGTGCTTGAAAAACGAACTCGGAACTGATGCAAAAGCGGACAAACGGTCGCTCGGTTAGCGACCGCAAAGCGGGATGGCCCATGGAAAACGATCACAAAACCGGATAAACTTTGCAAAAGCGGACGAAAAGGACTAAAACCCGAGTTGCAATAATATAATAGCGGTCGTTAAAAGCGACGAAAAGGACTAACGGTGCAATAAAAAATTAGCGGTCGAACTTTTTTTTCGGGCATCGAACTTTTTCCTTTTAAGGGCATCAAACTTTTTTCCTATTGTAGCCTTGAACTTGCCTAATTTTCCTTTGTGACACAAAATCAAACTTGATGCCCAAAAAGGAAAATTAGGTAAGTTCGATCCATAAAACGGCTTTGATCCGAAACGAACTTCTAAATTTATCATTTTCCCATATATGAATGAGGTTAAAGAGAAAGAAAGCAAGTGATGACATTTAGAACACAGTCCCATTTGCCATTTTCATACAAAAACTGATCAACATTTACACATGCATATAGGTTGTTAGTACCACCATTAACACAAGAGTGACAGACACCAAAGGGAGGCGCTTCCGGTTAACAAATACGCGACGGGAAGTTGGAAAGCGATTGTGAAAGTGGTGGCTGGGATGAAGATTAATGATGTGGCGATTCATACGTTCATTAGAGCTAAAGTGGGGAATGGGGTTTCGATAAGGTTTTGGCTTGATGTTTGGCTTGGCGAGTGTGCTCTTAGAGATAAATGGCCGCTTTTATATCGTCTAGACGGAAATCGCGTGCACAGTGAGCCAGAACCAGTTGTTAATAAGTTGGTTGGATGCGGTGGATAGAAAATATTGGACAACGGATGAGTTGATGCGTGGATTCAGATGCGAGGCTTTGAACAGATTGAAGCTTCGAGTCGGGATCGATGGAAATGAACGCAGAGGGACAAGATACATTTACATAAAGGGGAGGGCGATTTCAGCGTCACGAAGGTTTGATTATGGGTCAAATTTTGTTATTAAATGGGTCTCTTGGGTTCCTTTGAAGTGCTCGATAATGGCTTGGAGAGCGGAGCAGAGGAACCGTATTGACGAACGGCGTTAGTGCAGTGGAACATTGTTATTCAGATATTTCATGCCACGGTGCCGTGCAAGAGACGAACGAGTTGCATATTACGGCCGATTGTTTGATAGTACAAATGTTTGGGATTGTATCGGCTCTTGGTGTAGAACTCCTCCAATCTTCGCGTTTGGTATAAAAGACCTTTTGAGTGTATAAAACAGTCCAAGGATGCAAGATGAAGAAAAAAATAGTTCATGGGATCGTGATTGTTACTATGTGGGCGATATGGAAGGAAAGGAACGAGACGGTTTTTAAAGGAAACGAGCCTAGTGTCGAACGTATTGTATCTATGGTGAAATCGTTGTCTTTCATTTGGGTTAAGAATAGAACTAAGTGTAATAGGATTGTGTGGAAAGATTGGAGTCGCTACCCGTTGTATATGTTGTAGTGGTTTGAGCCGTCGGTCCCCGTTTTGAGGTCCGGTTTTGGCTGTTGTTAATGAAACTTTTTTTTCAAAAAAAAAAAAAGCAAACATTAAATGAAACACAATCTCCCTATACAAACTAACCTGCATTACATATTGGACAGAAAACAAACCACATTTGCAAATTTGTTTGCTTTTCTCTAACATAGTTTAAGAACACGTTAATACATATTAGAGCACGCCTATGCTGAGACACGAGAAATGAAGGAAGGCTAAAACATGTACATTCAAACGGTATAGTGTGACAACCCGTACTTTCAGGTCATTTCTCGAATCAATTCATGTCTTACAATTTCAACATTTATAGTAAACTTGGTTTACTTGTTTCAAATTCGCGTAACCTTTAAGGTTTAGCGTCATGATCATAACATCACGTCCATTTCATATGGACTATGATTAGTCTACATTTCATTGACATCATTTGCATCTCATTAGTTCATTCATGGCACTTTATTTCACATTCAACGCGTGAGTTATTATTTTAAATATTTAATCGTTTACTTTCAAAATGATCCGACATATTTTTTTTATATACTTACATTGGTTTATATAAACTAAATTTTTAGTTTTCCTAGTGTTTTGAATTTATTTGGTACATAAATCGTTAAAGTTAAATTATTACGACGTTTTCTTAAAAATTATACGATAATTGTTTTATCACTCAAATTTTACAAGAAATGTATTTTTACAATTTTTATAACTACAATATATTTTACTTTGATCCATTAAAAATTACTTTTAGCCAATACTACCCTAATTACTCAAGTGTATATAAAAGTTACAAGTTACCACTTATCTTAATTTACATACTTTACTTATACATTTTACTTACACATTTATATATGCAATATAATAAATAAAATATATATGTATTATTAAATACACACATGGATGATTCACCTAAAAATCTACAAGATCTTTCACTTATACATTTCTACACTCCAAGTTCTTACTCATTTCAATCAAATAATGCAAAGTGAAAAGTCAAGTTTTCTCTCTCTTTCTTATCTCAAAACCGGCACCCTATGTGATCAAGAAGAAATCATCAAAACTTTTCAAGATCAAGTTTTTACAATCTAGTTACACTCTTAATCAAGGTTTTGAAATAAAAACCTAGGGTGTTTAGGTTTAATCCTTTGTTCTAATCACCTCATCAAGTAAACTAGTAAGCATATCATATCCATTTTTCATCTTTCATATTTATTTCATAGTCATTTCATCATATTTGAGTTAACATGCAAGTCTTATGGATGTTTGTACCACTTTTCACATTGTTTTTAAGAGTTTATATATATAAGTCATCCTATAATTATCCCTTGTTATATACTAGTTTTGGTGATGTCTAGGAACCCATGACACCCTAAGAAGGTGTATGGTAGAATTAGATTAGCTTTGGAGTTGATTTGAAGGGATTGGAATAGGTTTAGTACGAGAAAAACTATTTTCGACAAGTATATAAAGTGTTCTGTCCTTATTTTGTTTTTTCTGGAAAATCCGACAGTGGGCACAAATTTTTGGCCTTGATATTTAGAAAATATACTTTAAAAGCGAATCCGTGGCAGCGAACGGATTAAAAGCGGAGTTATAACGAAGAAGTTATGAATTTTACAAGTTTGACGACGAATATATATTTTTCTGAAATTTCAGCAAACTATTATTGATTTATTCGAGTCAAAAACGAGCCTTAAGCTTCATAAATTATTTCGACTTGTCAAAATATAATAGTATACTTTGATCTGAAGCTAAGGGCGTTATATACGTAGAAAGCAGTTTGAAACGACTAAGATATACGTTTTCATAAACTTGCCGTGCTATTATTTTTAGAAAAACTATATTATTTTACGAGATAAGTGTTACGGTAACTAAAATCACCATATTTAACCCCTATTATCTTTATGTTGAGAGACCTCTATGGCGAAAACTCATGTACTAAAACTTCTAGATTTTGATACAAGCTTTCCAAAACCGTCGAGTTCGTTCTCTAACGATCGACGTACATCATTTTACGACTAGTTTTTCAAAGCTATTTTTGTCAATTTCATGAAAATTCCGACGACATTGTTTTGCGACGAAAAGTGAAAATTTCACCATAAATCATTATAAAACCATTGTAGGATGACATTTTGACGTAAAACTTGAAAAGTGATTTTGGATTGGTCAATCGTCAAAAAGCGGTATTTTTCGACGATAAGTAATATTTTCAAAACTCGCAAATGGTATAAATAACATATCGAAATGCATGTAACATTACATTGCAACTCATTACATGTCATATCATTCATCATAGGTCAAGAATTCATTATCACACTACATCTCGGTGTACTCACTTTTGTCTTCGCATCATTCCACCAAGTGAGTTCCATAGCCCCACTTTTCTTGTTTTAATGCTTTCATAAGCTGTTTTGGGGAGATACATGCTTTCGACTATTTTCATTTACTTTCATAGTTACTCTAATCATTTAAGGATTTCTGTGAGTTTAAGTAGCCCCTACTTTTACTTGTTTTCATAAGCTGTTTTGGGGAGATACATGCTCGACTATTTTTATTACATTCATGACTATTTGCAAATCATATGTTGCCGTCAGATGCTTAGTCATCGTAATGCAGATTTTGCCATACTAGAATTTCCATATTATATTCATTGGTCTAACGGTCTTGGTATATTCATTGGTCTAACGGACTTGGTATATTCATTGGTCTACTTGTCTTGGTATATTCATTGGTCTAACGGTCTTGGTATATTCATTGGTCTAGCGGACTTGGTATATTCATTGGTCTTGGTCTTGGTATATTCATTGACTAGCGGTCTTGGTATATTCATTGAGCTAATGATCTTGGTATATTCATGGACTAATGGTCTTGGAACGATTTGAACATACACTATATACATTTTGGCAATGGGTTGTGAATACACAGGTTGCAAGTTTTGTATGAAATGGGACTTTGGCCGGTGGATTCACAATGCCTTTGCTGCATAACGATTTCGATACATTGAGCCATGCACTATTATGTGAATTCATTTGACATTGTGTGCTTGAACATAAACTATATACATATTACGGCGATTGGGTTGTGAACACAGGTTTGCAAGTTTTGTATGGGCGGACTTGGGCTGGAGTGGATTTACAATGTCTTTGCTACATAATCGATTTTGAAAGGCTTTACATTTCAACTCAAACTCTATGAACTCACTCAACCTTTGTGTTGACACTTTTGAGCATGTTTTATCTCAGGTATCTAAGGCATTCACTTCATGGCATGCATTTGGACACATCATAGAGTCAGCGGTGACGGCCGCGTCTCACTGGGTTTTGACGTGCTAAAACATCGTTTGAATTGTAACAAACTTATTTTCCTCACAAGTTGATTTTCATTTGGGACCTACTTTGTAAACTCTGATTGTTTTATTAAATCAAACGATGTATTTTCCAAACGACACTTTAGGTCGTTCAATATAACTGTGATTGTGATGCTATGACAGTCAATCCCCAGGAATTCCATTCCCCTGCAAAACAGGTAATTTGGGGGTGTGACATATAGACAAATGGTACACCTTGAAGCAACATATAGACGAACGTATATTGACTTAATGAGTGATTTTGGAACCTGTTGACAATCAAAAATTAAAATAAATATGGTATACCTTAAAGCTTGATCAAATTTCACAAATGTCTATTGAGATGCTAACGTACTTGAATCTTTTTGTGATTCTAAACTACTGTTAATACTTTCTCTGGCTTGTCAATGGCACAACTTGATGCATGGCAGAATCGTGCTACCGATACTTGATGGTGGCCAATGCCGCAATACTAGTCTCCCAATCATTTTTTTTGAAGAAGAGTCCCCTACTGCAATAAATTAAAGAGCGCAAACAATTTATTTCAACTTTAAAGATCAATAAATCAGGAATAGTTGCCAAACTTTTATGAGACGAGATAGATGACCCTTGAATCAATTCGACTTGGTCATTGACTCTTACTTGACCTTGACTCGGACGAGTCAATCATTGAGGGTGTGTTTGTTTGATTAAGATGTTTCACATCTGAATCTGACTACACATCTTACTAGTAAGAGTGGATGTCTGAATCTGAATAAAAAAGTGTACTTTGTTTTTTTATAATTGTCTGAATGGTTTTAATTTTCTCTTTTTTAAGTATATATTAAACTATTGCAAATACGATTAATAAGTAGATAGTGTAATCTTAAAACAAAATATTTTTATCATAGATTTAATACAATTATAAATCATTAAATAAATTATCTTAATACATATCCAAAATTTAACATAATAAAAACTATTACATAAATCGTCTTAAAATAAAACATAAGCTTGACGCAATAAAACAACAATTAAGTAACTTAACCAATACCAGATAATTTAAAACCTAGCTAGCTTTGCATAATTTGAAGATGAATGGGTTGAAGGGTTTTGAAGATGAATGAGTTGAAGGGGTGTTAATAAGAGGTAGTAAGATTTTTTTATCACCTCTTACCAAGTTAGACATATTAGCTCTTACCATATCTGACTCGTAATAAGAAAACAAACAAGTAAACCGTCTGACCGCCTCTTACTGATAAGAGTAAAAGGGCTAGTAAGACTTTTTTTTTAAAAACAAACACACCCTGACTCTTCGTCGAGTCGACTCGTGACTCTTATGAATCAGAATCATGCATACTTTTAGTGTACTTTTGAAAAAAAATGTCTAACTTTATTTGTTCTAATTTAAGAAATTGCGTTTGTTGTTCACTATTAACCCTCACCCATAACTAGTTCCTTTTGGAAACAAAAACTTCCGACGATTATGTTATCCCTTTAAGTGCTATCTTAGCAAAATCATAGAGATTAAGAGAAGTGATGATTACTATTTACATTAAAAAATGATTACTTTTTACTAGTGTGTGTAATTTATCTAAAATACATTGGTTAAAACATGTGTCGATCACAGACGGGCTTGTGGTCCTTTAGAGTCACAGACGGGCACGAGCTTACCGACACATTCTATCCTCTAATAAAAAATACAAAAGTGGTGTACATTAAGTCGGTATTTTTAAGGTACACAAATACAATGCATGTCCTAATGTCTCATGCGTAGCCCTAAGAGCTGTGTTTAAAATATTCTTATTTTTTAATATATTTGATGTTTTTTATTAATGATATATTTGTGTTATATTATTATATCTCGATCATATGACCTGATTCACCCAATTCAACATGTATCATCATCTAAAACTAAGAACCACCTTACTTGCATTCATGGGTCCGCTACTAATACTATAGCATCTGTATATTATTGTGCATGATAAACTAATTAATGTTACATCTCATCAGAAAGTCTCGCATAAATCCTTTGGTATAACAACTGATTAGTACATACAATGACCTCTAAATAAAGAGCTTGAACATTAATTGTTCTATCTTTTAAATTGTAACTAAAATTGTGAAGTATTGTCACATTGACAAGACTCTTCACAATGGAAGCACTAAACACACATTTAAGTTGACACCAACCAACCTACTCCCATAAGCATTAATTACATGTGTTTGTTCAAGCTCAGTTGGAATGGAAGAAACACAAATGAGACTACTCCATTGGAAAACCACACGGATCACGATCCGCACCTTCCGACTTCAAACAATCTCCACCATCCATTATTTCTTCATCAATCCAACCCTTCATACCCACTCCCTCTTATCTTAAATTTGCATTCAATACCATCTAACCACCCATCTCTCCATCTATTTATAACTGAGCAACCAATTAACCGGTCTACTAACAAAACTCAAACATACCAAATTCTTTTAACCCACATCTACCTCCCTTCAAAACTCACCAATCATATTAACCCTTGATCACACAAACCAATTTCTTTTGACTTTTTGGCAATGAACATTGTTGGCAAGGACTGTTCTACTGGAGATCTGTTGGTTTGTGGGAGTTCTAAAACACGACAAAACAACTAAACGTGTATGAGCCGATGGGGGCACACACGATAAACACGAGTATACGTGTTGAAATGTAACTAATACTTGAATAAACGTTACCCGAATATGAATGTAACTTGACCCGTCAACTGTTTTGACCCGTGGGCTTTCGACTTGCATAGTGGGTAGTTAAGTGAAAGCCTCGGGCCTTGTGTTTCACAAACGATCGGGTCTGAGGTTTTTGAGTGGGTTTGGGTTTGCTTGTAACTTGTCGACCAAGCCATGAATCCTTCTAGGGTTTGAGGTGCTTGACTATATAAGCAAACATACCCTAGACATTAAACTCACGCATTATTATCTATCCCTAAAACCTCAACCCGTTCTTGTTCCCGGCTCCAACTCAAATCGATTGCAACTTAAATCGATTAGGGTTTTGACTTGTTCTTGGTTTGAGAAATCCTCATACTTGCATCAGATTTTGATCAAAGGTGTGTTAGGATTTTAGGTGGTGATTGCTTCTCCTTGTCGACATCGAAACATCATCGGGGTTTTATTTGGTTTTGGTTGTATTCATTTTGGATAGAAAGTAATTGGGCAGGAATATTTTGGTTCTTGTTCGGTTATATATTCAAGTTAATAACAAAGGTTGTTGGGTTTTATTTACGTTCTCGACTAGCGTTAATCGAGCATATCACGTGAATCGGTTTGTGTGTGATACTCTTCGAGGTGTTTATTTTAGACACTTAAAGGTTTCGTAAGGGTTCTTGTTCCGTAACTAGAGTTCAATTGCCAAGCAAGGTTAGCCTTCTTTATTCCCTTTTAATTATTTAATATTGTATTAAATTATGTGTTTATTATTTACGTGTTAACATAATTGTATTAACTAGATCCAATATCCGCTGCTTACTCGTAGGAGTTCTTGGTTAACTAGATTATAAAATCCCAACAGTGGCATCACGAGTCAACTCGTTTTTGCGATTATGGGTTACACGTTTCTTATATTAATAAACATGTTTTAAAAGTGCTGCATGAAACCTAGTTTAGTTATTTAGTTTTATTTTAATTTTGACAATTACATGCATACTTGTCAAATTTTTAATAAATAATAACTAGACACACACAAATTAAAATTATATTGATAATTAGAATTAATTTGTTAATTGGAATTTAATTTACATGTCAATTATAATTACCTTGTTAATTAAAATTAATTGTTAATTAAAGATTACATGTTAAATTAAAATTACTTGCTAATTAGAATTAAAAGTTAATTTGTATTTATTAATTGTTAAATTATTGTGATAATTAGAATTACATATTGATTTAAGTACATATATTGCGTAATTACTTGTTAATTGGGATTGCCATGCTTTATGTGTTTTTCCGGCACAAGACCCACTCAATTGCTTTTCTAAGTGATGTATGGGGCGATCTAGGTATCGCATCCTAGTGACGGTCTTATGGTTCTCCGTTTAGGGAAGACTCGCAAGAGAACTCGGAACAATATGTGGTTATTTATATTGACGTTTATGCTTGTATGTTTGTGATTCCTATATGTGCATTATTACTTGTTTTGACACCTAATTGTATGCAATATAGAATAATACATATTGTAACCATAACATTAATATTGGTCTTTATTTACACGCCTAAATATCATGCTCATTGTGACCTGCTATTTGATTCGTGGAAATTGTTTTTGTAAAATAAAGTGACCTAATATATGAAACCGCGTTTTCAAGAATTTTAAAAACTAGACACTATGGACACTTGGGATGTACGGCTCACCCACTAGAACAAACTAAAAAGGGGGTTTAAAGAAGTGAGCACAATCTCACTGAAAGGATGTCTAAGGTTACGCTTTACGCTTACCTGGTCCTCTGCCTCCTTGTGCGTTCGATTGGAGCTACCGTGAACCATGATGATCACTACAATGTCATTACCAAAAGTTTTAAAATTAGTGTTCACAGTTGTTTTGCATGCTTTTTTGTACATGACTTTTACCACATTTATATGTGCATACCTATTTGTTAATATTAAGTCTATGCCACCCAACTATGGACACGTGCACTTGGATTGACTTCTCTGGTCGGACCTAAGGGCCTTTCCAACCCATGGTAATTATTTCTCACTGGTAAGACCTCGGTTATTTTTACGTTCATACTTGTGGAAGCTTATATCGAGTTAACACAGTCGGACCTCGGACCCGAGATATAAGATGAGAACTAAACATGCTTTTGACATTATTACTTGATACTAATGCCTTAACCAGTCTCATAAATCTAAGAGTTGCATTATGCAATTAACGCGTTTCGTTTACCTCTTGTCCCATTTTTTATACACTGGTCGGACCTATGGTAATTAATGGGGTTGCAAGTTGGATCTTAGTCTTATTAGTAATTAATTGGGTAGTTAATTCTTTAAGAATGTAATTATCGAAAATACTAATTATTTGAACTTTTCAATTGTAGATGACTACTTCAATCGAGAAACATTCGGTACTCAGGAGTTTCTTTGAGAAAAAAAAAAAACTCACTGGACCTAATTTCATTGATTGGTATCGCCAGACTTAGCATCATACTATCGGTGAAGATAAGGAAGCTTATCTAGAGCATCCATACCTACTGCACACTTTGCTACTCCTGCCCACCTGTCCTACAGGGCTCTTGCAGCTCACCTTTGCTTGGGTCAAAGGTTCAAAGGACATAGCTGCCTTCATGCTCATGACCATGGAGTTAGAAATCCAAAGAAATCTAACTCATCTTGGTGCTTATGACATGCTTCAGGAGTTGAAGTCTATGTTCTCCCAACAAGCAGAACAAGAGCTTCTACAAACTGCACGTGAATTCCACGGCTTGCGAGGAAGAGGGTCAATCAGTTAGCTCCTATGTTCTAAAGATGAAGAGCTACATTGACAGTTTGGAACGTCTTGGTCACCCGATTACTACTATGGAATTAGTTTAATCCTAATCGGTCTTTCTAAAGAGTACATCTCGTTTGTGCAGAACTTTAATATGCACAGCATGGGGAAGACTATTAATGAACTGCATGCTATGCTTAAGCAACATGAAGCAGCGTTGCCAAAGAAAGATCTGCACTTCCATTGTGTGCGTGGTGGTAAGGTCGAGAAAAACCAAAAGAAAAATAAATCGTTCAAGGTGCAAGGGGAATCATGGGGTTGGAAAAAGCGGACCAAGTTTGGTTATGATGCTAATTCCTACAAAAAAAACCCAAGATTCCTCCACCACAAGAAGGATAATCCAGTAAAGGGCTACATCACCGATGTGGTGAGACAGGACATTAGAAATTGTCCCCAGTATCTCCGAGTTAATGAAAAGAAAAGCAGTCTCTTGCGGCTAGTTCTTGAGGTATTTTCACTATAGAACTCTACTCTTTCCTAAATCATCCTTAGTATATGACAGGCTTGGTACTCACATCTGTAATAATACTCCGGGGTCTAAGGAAGCGTGGAAGCCGAAGGGAGCTTTAAGTGCATGCGTGGGCAATGGTCAGCGAAGTTGAAGCTATTGGAAACTATCATTTATCACTCCCTAGTGGATTAGTTATTGTTTTAAAAGATTGTCATTATGCTCCCTCTATTACTAGGGGGATTATTTCAGTTTCTCGTTTGTATGACGATGGTTTTATTAACTATTTTGAATCGAATAATTATATTTCAGGTTCTAAGAATAACGTTGTTTATTTTACTGCTATTCCTCGTGATGGTGTTTATGAAATTGAAATGTCTTATTCAAATACAAATGAAAGTTCTATGTTTCTTTGCAAGCAATAAAAACCATGACCAACTTGGACTCTGCTCTCTTGTGGCATGGTCGTCTTGGACACATTAGCAAGAAATGCATGGAGAAGTTGCAACACGATGGACTTCTCAACTCATCTGACATTAAGTCTCTTGAAAAGTGTGTTGCTTGTATGTCTGGTAAGATGGCTAGAAAACCTTATTCACATCAAGTGGAAAGGGCTAAAGATCTGCTTGGACTTATACACTCAGATGTATGTGGCCCATTTAGAATCACTTCAAGACAAGGAGCAAATTACTTCGTGACTAACACGGCGACTATAGTCGGTACGGTTATGTTTACTTGCTGAAACATAAACATGAAGTGTTTGAAACATTCAAAGTGTTTCAAAGGAAGTAGAAAATCAACTTCGGGACCATAAAATCACTACGTTCTGATCGTGGAAGTGAATATATGAGTCAAGAGTTTTTGGATCATCTTAAGGAGCATGGGATTATTGCCCATCGAACTCCTCCTTATACTCCACAACACAATGGTGTATCTGAGAGGAGAAATCGAACCACCTTGACATGGTGGTTCTATGATGAAACAAACTACTCTTCCAAAGTCCTTTTGGGATTATGCCCTTGAGTCTGCTGCCGCATTCTCAATATGGTTCCAACTAAGAAGGTTGATAAGACACCATACAAAGTATGGCATGGGCAAGCCCTTAAGCTGTCTTACTTAAAAGTCTGGGGTTGTGAGGCACTTGCTAAGCGTGATACATTTACCAAACCTGACAAATTTGAACCTAGAGCTATTAAGTGTATCTTCGTAGGATACCCTAAGGAAACTATGGGATATTCTTTCTATCTTCCATCTGAGAACAAAGTTTTTGTTGCTCGAAATACTGAGTTCTTTGAGAGTAATCTTATGGATCTTAAAGCAAGTGGGAGTATGGATGATCTTGAATTACTTCAAGAAGAAGATACAAATGCTTCTTTAAACACTAGCATTCATCATGATGAGGATGATCAAGAAATTGAAGAACCTCAAAGTGATATTGTTCCCATTCGAAAGTCCAATAGGACACGCCGGTGCTCTGACCGTATGTGTTTATACATTGACGCTAAGGAACATGAGTTAGGGGATCTTGGTGAACCCAATAACTATAAAGCTGCATTCTTTGGATCCTGAATCCAAAAAATGGCTTGATGCGATGAATGTGGAAATGCAATCCATGAAAGACAATGATGTTTGGGTCTTAGTTGAGCTTCCTCCTCAAGCTGCAAGCAGTTGGCGAGCAAATGGCTCTTCAAGAAGAAGACTGACATGGATGGTAAGGTATACACCTTTAAAGATCGTCTTGTAGCAAAGGGCTTCACTCAAACCTACGGGATTGATTATGAAGAAACCTTTTCTCCATGCGAACATTAGAGCTATAAGGATTCTCATAGCCATAGCTGCATACTATGACTTTGAGATATGGCAGATGGACGTCAAAACCGCTTTCCTCAATGGACATCTTTACGAAGAGGTCTATATGGAGAAACCTGAGGGTTTTGTTGATCCAAAATATCCTAACCGTGTATGCAAGCTCAAGCGTTCCATTTATGGACTTAAGCAAGCATCGAGGCAATGGAATAAACGTTTTGATGATGAGATCAAGAAATTTGGATTTTCTCAACATCAAGATGAGCCATGTGTATATCAAAAAGCTAGTGGGAGTTATGTCACTTTCCTAATTATGTATGTTGATGACATATTGATTATGGGAAACAATATTCCAATGTTACAAGATGTAAAATCCTATCTTGGAAGATGTTTCGCCATGAAAGATTTAGGAGAAGCTGCATATATTCTTGGAATTAAGATCTATCGAGACAGATCTAAACGATTAATTGGTTTGAGTCAAAGAGCTTACATTGAGAAAATCTTGAAAAGATTTTGTATGGAGAACTCCAAACGTGGCGCGATCCCAATGCATGATAAGCCTAAATTGAGTAAATCACGAGTCTTTGAAACACACCTTTCGAGAAGAAGCGCACAAAAATTCCATATGCTTGGCTATAGGTTCTATTATGTATCTTGTGAGATGTACTCGTCGATGTTGGTTCGCCGCAGAATGTGACAAGCCGATTCCAACAGAATCCGGTGAACTTCACTGGACTCTGTGTGAAAAATATTCTCAAGTATTTACGCAATACTAAGGATATGTTTATGATCTATGGAGGAAAAGATGAACAAGAGCTCAGGTTTCTTGCTACGATCTTTGGATATCTGCAGAATCTGATGACTTAAAATCTCAGACTTGGATGTATTTGTTCTTAATGGAGGTCTTTGTTGATTGGAAAAGCACTAAGCAAAGTATTTTGCTACTTCATCTCTGAATCTGAGTATATTCTGCTTGTGATGCATCAAAAGAGGCTGTGGATTAAGTAAATTCATTTCTGGATTGAACATTGTTCCCACAATTGAAGAACCCATAAATATGTATTGTGATAATATTGGAGCCATTACTATAGCAAATGAAAGCGGAATCACTAAAGGTGCTAGACATTATCGCACTAAAGTTCATTATCTTCGAGAGACCATTGAAATGGGCAATGTGAAGATATTAAAGGTTCACACAGATGACAATCTAGCTGATCCATTTACGAAAGCTTTGGATTTCCCTAAGCATTCTAAATTGACTAGAGAAATAGGTTTGGTACCTGCTAGTAGTCTCATGTAAACTGTGTGTTAATTAGTATTTGGATAATTTGGAGTTGTAAAAGCAGTTATTATTTTTGATTAATAAATATACGAGGTATTTGTTATTATATTCATATAATCTGTTATTCCATTTTTGCATGTTTAATCCATGATATGATTTATCATTCAAAATATGCCCATTGTCGGTTAACAATATGGGAATATTGTTATGATAAGGCAAATGTGAGTGTTGGTTATAATTCTAGAGAATTCGGATTGTTTCCCACCAAACTCATATGTATTCACTAGAGATGCATATTGGATTCCCAACTTTCAAACATTTACTTTTGGATCCTTGTCATAAGTAAAATATTGAAAATGGTTTGTTATCTTAGTCCTTAGACTTGAGATACAAGTAAGTTCTGTTATGTGTGGATATCACTTTTTGTAAGTATATGCAAAACGCTATCTGAACAAGGTAGTTATAAAAGCTATATTTGGTGATGTGAAGCGGCATCCACAACACTTGTAGTCAATAAATGATTTGTTACTCCACTTGATATGTGTAGAAAGATACCATGGCCCTCTCAGTTTAATCGGATAAGCTATGCGGCGGACCCAAAGGGTAATTCAAGATGATTCTTGATTACATTTGGTATATCTGAATTAAAATCTATAACGAGATTCTAAATGGTTAAACTATATGGAATGATTAAAGATCCATAATCCATGGTTTAACGGTATCTATAACAAAGGATGATTAAAGCAAGACATTGAATGACCATGCTCCTGAGAAACTTTTACGAAACTATTCTCGGACACATTTAGTTAAAAAGCGAGTGAGAGCGTTTTCTAGGCGTTTCCGTCGTTAGTTTTGTGTGCTTCGACACACCAACTCCCAGTGGGGCTGTTTTATGGGAGTTCTAAAACACGACAAAACAACTAGCGTGTATGAGCCGATGGGGGCACACGATAAACACGATTATACGTGTTGAAGCGTAACTAATACTTGAATAGCGTTACCCGAATATGAATGTAACTTGACCCGTCAACTGTTTTGACCCGTGGGCTGTTTCAGCTTGCATAGTGGGTAGTTAAGTGAAAGCCTCGGGCCTTGTGTTTCCAAACCGATGGGTACATGTTTTTGAGTGGGTTTGGGTTTGCTTGTAACTTGTCGACCAAGCCATGAATCCTTCTAGGGTTTGAGGTGCTTGACTATATAAGCAAACATACCCTAGACATTAAACTCACGCATTATTATCTATCCCTAAAACCTCAACCGATTTCTTGTTCCCGCTCAAACTCAAATCGATTGCAACTTAAATCGATTAGGGTTTTGACTTGTTCTTGGTTTGTGAAATCCTCATACTTGCATCAGATTTTGATCAAAGGTGTGTTAGGATTTTCGGTGGTGATTTTCTTCTCCTTGTCGACATCAGAAATATCATCAGGGTTTTTATTTGGTTTTGGTTGTATTCTGTTTTGGATAGAAAGTAATTGGGCAGGAATATTTTGGTTATTATTCAGTTATTATATTCAAGTTAATAACAAAGGTTGTTGGGTTTTATTTACGTTCGACTAGCGTTAATCAGTATCGTGAATCGGGTTTGTGTGTGATACTCTTCGAGGTGTTTATTTTAGACACTTAAAGGTTTCGTAAGGGTTCTTGTTCCGTAACTAGAGTTCAATTGCCAAGCAAGGTTAGCCTTCTTTATTCCCTTTTAATTATTTAATATTGTATTAAATTATGTGTTTATTATTTACGTGTTAACATAATTGTATTAACTAGATCCAATATCCGCTGCGTACTCGTAGAGGTTACTGGTTAACTAGATCTAAAATCCCAACAAGATCATCTATTATTTCTGCTTTTACTTTTTGATGCGCAAATAAAAAATGTTTTCACTCTTTATTGGAATAGGTGGTCTCGGAATATTAAGGTACTCATTTTCATTTTTGTTTATCATTTACAATACTAGTATTTTTCATCTTAGAAAACTGTTTTGTATAATGCTTTATGAACCACACAAGATTCATAAGTTAGAAATTTTTGGTGAGATGCAACATTAGTTTATTATGTGCATGATCATATATGCCGGTATAAACGGATTATAAGGCCAGATTAACATTAAAACACAATACCATACTATTGGGTTTATGTTCATCTGAATAATTATGAGATGAAATGGAAGTATCCAGAGGTGAATTAAGTAGAATTGGTTGCAAAAAGATTCAGAAGGAATATGTTGCTCGTGAATCTTTTGATAACCATGCCCAATGTAAATGCAAGATTCAAGATTAATTTTACTTGAAGATAAATGTAGTACGTTGTTATTGTATATGATCATATGGTTTGATAATGTGTTACATAAGTTGCATAGTAGCTTGATTACAGGTTGTCACAAAGGGAAATATAATGGGTCCACCCGACCCAATCCGTTTGACCCATTTGACCCATTTTTAAATTATGATCCGTTTGACCCATGACCCAAACCTACCCGGCCCGACCATTTGCCACATCTAGTTTTGCTTTGCATTTGGGATTTTGATGATTAATCTTTTATGGTTATGCAGATGATTTGCGTCAAGCTGGGAAAATCATCTCTTGTTTCATCACGGGTCAAGAACACACACATGAACTATTATGCTCGTACGATTTCTTCAAGAATAAGGAACTCCCCAAATATTTCTTCTGATATACGAGTCTACTGGTGTTAGGGATTTGTTGAGAAGACTTATCCATGAAGAGTAAGCGTCTTGTCCCTTAAAATATGGATTTAATTATTTAGCCCAAACCTATTAGTTATAGAATTTAACTGCACATTTGATTTAAAGACTCACCTTTACGTAACCTAACCTTGTCCCTTTACCTTGGCTAGACCTCAAAAGAGTGAATTGTTTTAGATAACTTGATAAACATGATTTGTAATATGTGCCTTTGTTGATTTTTCTATATCTACTACAACTTTAGATGCAGTGAACCACACCGCATTCTGGTCTCAAAGAAAGGATCTCAATTTTGTTTGCGCGATTGTATATCGTTTGGAACTCCATGAAAATACACTCATAGCAGTAATTGAGAACACTAACTCTGATGATTTTGATAAAGAGAAAGGGTGGGGCGAGTGGTTTCCTCGAGCCTTCCTTGATTTAATGGAAGCTAGCAGCACTCGTACAACAAGGAGAGATGGAAGAGTTTACACTTATTGGAGCATGTCTTAAGTTAACAAGAAAGTATTACATTATGGAATTGCTATGTTTACTTTCAGTTAACGTCGAATAACTGTTGGTCTTTTCACATTTTCCCTTGCATTTAGCTGTGGTATCTATATTTTTATGTGGTAAAGTGGTTAGGTTGTGTGATAGATTTAAACGTTCACAAACTTGCTGGTAAGTCGATATGGTATCGGTTTTCATTTACAAAGAGTATTGTAGGTTGTGTAATTAGTTTTGCAAAGTTTTAGAATATTTACAATTTTCTGAAAGTCACATTGTGGCTCTTAAATTGTTGGTCACCAATGAGTTTGAAATGTTTGATAGATGAGTTTCTTAAAGCTGCAAGGAAGAATGAGACCAAGGTGCTTGGCATTGCTCTTTTAAATTGTGTAAAACAAATTGTTCATTTCACCTACAAATAAATAATTTAATAGCTAGAAAATTTGGATGAATGATTTCTAAACAAAACTGTTATATTTGTTAGAGTAAAATACACCGTTCGTCCGTGATCTTGTACCCAAACCACTAGCTGAGTCCATCAGAAAATTTAAAGTCACCCAAGGTCCCTCCCCGCTCTTCACGTGTTTTGCATCATCCGAGGTCTTTTTTACCGTTATCTGTTCAATGGTGTTAACTATTGTTTCTTTTACTCTTTTATCCATGTTATCCATTCAATGGTGTTAACTATTGTTTCTTTTACTCTTTTATCCATTATTGGGCTGAAAATAATTTTTTTTTTGAAAAGGCTCGAACTCGGGTCATCGCGTTTACAAAACCAACACCTTACCAATGAAGGTGTGATTGTTTCTTTTATTCTTTATCCAAAGTAAAAGCGGTGAATATTTTAAAGAGTGGTGAGTTTGAATTGACTCAATTATGTATTTATGTTGAAATGTTGAATCACTTAAAGAAAAGTTACTTTTTGACTTGTTTGGAGACGTTTAGCGCACGAGCTTTTACCATAACAGTATGTGTTTCTAAGAACATTCAAATATGGAAAATTAAACTGACTAACTGAGAAACTATTACTTCCTTTGATTTACGTTTCTACCCTACACAACAAGAAAAGACAAAAAGTTAAACGAATGAGGATGTAAATTCGAGAAGTTCTTGTGGTGTGGGATCATATTCTTATTTACAAATCGCATATCCTTTCAACTGGTATAAAAAATATTCTTACACTTTTAACAACTAATTAAGTGTAGTTAAGAACTTAAGACTTGTGGTGTGGGATCTTAATTATGTGTATTAAACTCGATTTTGCGTTTTTACGTGTCGGTTTGGGTTTTCCCGATTAATCGTTATCGGGATTACTGGGATTAGATCGATGCTCACCCCTACTACGTACACACACTAGTCTTAACTACATATAATGGAAAAACCAACTTTTTTTTTTAAAGTGAAAAAGTGAAAAATGAATCTATATTAGGAATGTTTTGAATGAATCTTGCAAAAGGCTGACTTCTTTGTAGTCATTAAATGTACACTTAAACTTACATTCGCGCATATATAGCAAGGATGTTGTAAATTCAAAAATAGTTGCTAATTAGATCTTGGTTGAGGTGAGATCAATGAAAAACAAGTCCAATCAAAAGACCAAATAATAAGATCTCAACCATCCATCTTATTTTCATCAAATGGATGAGATGAAAAAACAATTAACAAAGGAAGGGTAAAAATGTAATTTTATAAAAACCAACTTTCCATCATTTTTTAAAAATAAGTATCTTTGCGAAGCGGTAAAATCTTGAGAAATTTAAAAAATACACCATCAGCGACCGAGAAAAAAATCATCTTTTTTATAGATATGCACTTATATCTTTTCGGTAACTTCGGAAATTTTTCGTCCTTTGATAAGAGAATCCTGCGTGATCCGTAAAAAAAATCACATGTGATCCACCAATAAAATCACATGTGATCCACAAAAAAAAATCACATGTGATTTGTTATTTTTAAAAACTCACTGCTTAACTGCGACGACGTCGTGCACATTTTGTGGCCATTTCCGGTGGATAGATTTGATCGGGCAGTCGAGAGATTGAAGCGGCGGTCGCGGGACATAAGGTGGCGCCGTCACCGCGCGATGGCCAAGGCGAAACCCTAATGGCTGACCCGGCGTCACAACCTAAAAGGTGATGCCGTCGCGATTGTAACATTATATATAGAAACCGAATTTTTGAGTTTTGGTGTGTATTTTTGTGGAGTAAAACCTCAAATCGAACAAAGGCGTCTTTATGCAGGTTTTTTAGGGTTCCAAAACCCTATCTTACATCAAGATAAGTGTTTTACTTCATTAATTCAATTATGTCTTCAATTATTTGTGTGTATGCTTGCATGTTTCCCATGTCCGGCTAATTTACTTGTGTGTTTGCTTAGGGAATATGAAACTTGATTATTGAATATTGATTGGTTATCTCTTATCTTAATTGTTAATGATCTAGTATTGCGATAGGTCATTCGTTGTGTAGTTAATGCTTGATTAATCTTTGTGAACCTTAGCTTATAGTTACCTAGAGTCATTGTAGGCTAAAATATCCGAAGAGTACCTTAGTGTTTAGTTTATAAATCCTAGAGATTTTGTAGGCAATAACCTTTGGTAGTTTCAAAGAGTTAGGGATAAATGCATACCCTACGACCTTAGACACACAACACGATTAAGAATAAGGACGTGACAATTCAACCATCAATAGGAGATAATTAAGGAGTAATAAAACCTAAGTAAACACATTCTTAAATCATCATACGATCACACAATAATTAGACATAGACTACCCACTAGTTAGATTAGATAATTAGATAAAAGTAGAGTAATCGGTAGAAATACCAACCCCCAATCAAACCACGAAGGATTACCTTTCTATTTCTTAAAACATAAAAAGCACAAAAATAATCTCTCCTCAACTGACCTTAGCGTAGTAATTCTCAACTAGCTTCCTATTCCCTAGAGAGCGATATCAATACCCGGCTTACCCTAATACTAAACTACAGCGATTAGGTTCATCAGCCTGGGTGTTGAAAAACTGCTCACGAAAAAGGAAGTTCTTTGACCCCGAGCAGCCTGAAAAGCGTCATCAAGTTTTACCGCTGCCTGGAATAGAATAGCTAGTTAGGAGTTCACTTCACTTAGGTTTCCTTGCTTGATTCCTATCAAGTAAGCTTTTTTCCCATTTGTAGCTTCCTCGTAGTCTATCCCCCTTCTTCGTGACCTTTGTTCGTAAACCCTATCACTTTTCATCATGGAAGGTAATAATCAACCAAACAAACTCCGCCATTCCCCAAGAACCCCTTTAGGCAACTTAGGACCCAGTTCCACCAAAACGCTTCTTGAACCTTATCTTTGAACCCGAAAGAGAGCTAATAGGCAAGAAGAGCTCTCCATGAGTCGGAACCACAAGGCACCACCATCGACTTTGATGATGCTGCAAAGAATCCACTCATTCCCCATTCCCGAGACCGTCAACATTGACAGTCTAAGCCAACATAGCGAGGAAATTCCCGTTACTCCGTTCAATGAACCCATCAATAGACCAAAATCAAAACCCTCCGGAGTACTCTTCTCCCTCTCATACTGGATTTGCCAGCGCCATTGTCTACCCCTTCGAGCAAGTCAATGAGGTGTTGCATGCCACCAAATTTGGCTCATCGGAATGCATGTCAATTCCATGGATCCCATAGCGAAAATCCCATTCACCACATCAAACAATTTTTAAAAATTGTGGATACTATCTATGCGGACAGAGCATCCAAGGAGACATCCAGACTTCGGTTTTTCCCATTTTCTCTTCAAGGACAAGCCAAGGAGTGGCTCGACAAGATTTCTCCAAAGTCCATCTTCACTTGGGAACAACTCGTGACCATATTCACCAAAAACTTCTTTCCCCCTGGGAGAACCGCATCTATCCGGAGCAGGATTCTTCTCTTCCATCAAATAGATGGAGAAGCTATTGTTAACTCCTGGACTTGTTACAAAGATCTTATTCAACAGGATCCACACCATGGCATATACCTTTGGTTGCTTGTTCAAATCTTTTACGATAATGTCTCCCGAAATGATCAAAAAGGGATTGACTTCTCAACTGGTCGAAGAATTTCCAATCTCACTGCGGAAGAAGGATGGGACCGCTTTGAAGAATATGTCCAATACCAGGACAACACTTGGAATGAGCCAGTAACTGTAATGAGTATCTCTGCTACCTCAAATGAAAACCTATCATCTCTCGATGATCGGATAAAGAAGGCACAAGATAAGATTGCATACCTTACGAAATCGCCAGAACCTAAGAGGTTGTTTAACCCATATCTCATATGCGACATTTTTGGAGGTCACACGAGAGCGACGAGTGTGATGATAACACACGACAAGAGCATGCCTTCCTTTCTAGTCATGACATTTATAATGATCCTTCCCTTCTCACGTTCTATCAAAACGATGAAGGCACTCCTTGGGGTAATTTAAAATGGAAGACTGAGGGAAATGAGGGTTCTGAATACACCATCCGTGATGCCTTTGAAAAGAACTTCGGGCAATTTACCATGGAAGGGGACATGCTTTTAAAGGGTCTCGAAGGATTCATTCAAGAGCAACAAGCTGAATTAGAAAGCCAGTTCACCGAACTCCACAAAAGAATAAGTGAACACGGTCCGAGCATATCACGGTCCAACTTGTGCCACATTACTGTTCGGGAATTACTACCAAGGATCCCCACACCCCAACGAATTCCACCACCAGGGAACCTGAGTTAGGAAATTGAGCCATTCCTGAACCTCCTCCCGACCGACCACGACCCACAAACATCGGACCTACCCGTGACCAGCTCCACCATGCGTATTCCTTATCCCTCGCGTCTAAGGAATCAAAAGGCCGAAGAAGACAATGAAAGAATATTGTCTTACTTAAAACGAACTTTCGTTAACATACCACTTCTCGATGTATTTTAACATATCCCTAAACATGGCAAGTACTTCAAGAGATTACTATCAAATCGGAAGAAACTTGAAGGGTTGATATCATTAGGAGAAGAGTGCTCGGCTGTCATCCAGAGGAGCTTGCCCAAGAAGAAAGAAGATTCGGGCAGCTTCACCATTCCTTGCTCTATAGGAGCACTTTCTATGAAAAATGCCTTGGCTGATCTCGGGGCAAGCATTAACTTGATGCCCCATTCTCTTTTCCTCAAACTCGGATATTCAGGACTGAAAGCAACTAGAATGATTATTCAGTTAGCTGATCGATCAATCAAATATCCCATTGGAGTTTGTGAAAATGTTCTTGTGAGAGTAGGAGAGTTCAAATTTCCGATTGACTTTGTGATTTTAGAAATGGAGGAAGATAATTCAGTCCCGATAATCCTTGGAAGACCCTTCTTAGCTACAGCTTGTGCCATCATTGATGTTCATGATGGAAAAATCACTTTACGAGTAGGATCCGAGAGTTTAATGTAACACCCCCAAATCTCGGTACAGCGGAAGACTTAATCAAGTTTTCAGGGCGTTACTTTTGGATTGGTATCGCACACAAGTATAGCAAAAAGATAGTCATTTAACATTCAAACCAATCCCAAATTTAAGTATTCAAAACATTTAATCCAAAAATATAATTATTAGGCCCAAAACATGGTTTAATCAAATAGGTCCCCATAGTTTATCAGAGTCAGAAATGATCCTTGAACCCCGCCTTCTTGCCAAGCTTCCACCGATCACGTATTCCAAACGTCTCTTAAATACCTGAGAAATCATGCTAAAAGGTCAGCTTACGCTGGTGAGTTCATAGGTTTAAGTTCCACAAAATCATAGTGGACCTGTAGGAGTTGATTTGCTATGCAAGACCTAAGATAGATAAATACCATTCACACATGATCCTACCCGGATCTCTAATCAAATCCCACATCCAGGGAATTACTCGGGCCCCTGCGACTCTAGTTGTAACACCCCAACCCGACGAGGGTAGAAGTGTCACATTCTGGTGTCATATCAGAACATACACGTAAAATTTTACAAGCGGAAGTCTTAAGTAATAACGTACCTAGTCATAATAACAATTGACTTACAAGGAAAATTACAAAACCCAAAATGTCTAAGATAAAATGAAATCTCAAAACAAAAGCCCGCCAAAATAAGTCCAAATAATAAGGTAACTAGGGTTAGTCCACCAGGATAATCCAACTCACCCCAATCAAAGCCCATCTTCAAACCTAAAACCCGCAGGAAAAGAAATGTTTGAGCTTAAAAAGCCAGTGAACAGATATAACAAACGAAAGCTAAATAAAATCTGAAATGCAAAATGAAACAAAGGAAATGGATAACAAAGTCGCAGCGAAATGAGAAAAATGAGTCAATGAGGATCCTGCGAACACAGTTATACGATATCCAAAACGAACAGATAACAAGGAGAACGAAGCAAAGCAAAGCATCGATGACATATAAACGAGCACATACAAACCAGGCATACAAGGACTGAAACATAAGCAAACATAGCAAGCGTCGTATTCACACATCATACATATAGCATACAAATAATTCAGAAAATCAAGACATACAAGTCAAACAGGAATCTAAAGCGGAAGCAATTAATTAGTAAATGAGCATGGCAATCACACATGTCAAAACCCTTAGTTGAAAACATAACCATTATCATAACAGCAAAGTACTAACAGATAGTCAAAACATGGCAGTCACATGTAACAAGTAGGAAATACAGTATGAACATTATAATTAAATGAACTAGGGACATAGCAGGGCAATTAAACAAGTTAACAAGCCAGACGTCATAAGTTGAACCATTTACCCAATCATTCCGTAGCATAGACATAAATGTAAACATGGCAGGTCAACAACAAACAGATAAGGATACAACGGATAAGTCATAGTCCACGAGATTAACTGAACGAAGTACACAAAATAAACAGACAAAACTATCGATTACACACTAGCATGGTCACCAGACAATTCAGAGGGTCACATAACAGTGAGATCACATATCATCATACGTCAACAGGTAAATCAGATAACCATATGTTAATCTTATCATCTAGGTAATCGGTAGTCACATAAAACATGAATAACATAATCAATCCAATAACATATAATAACCCGTAACGTGAATGGAGCGATAGTGGAAGTAACGAAATGAGAGTGATGATCAAAGCAATGGAATATATATATATATATATCTTGGTAGTAGAGTGAGTCATATAAAGTACTTGAGTAATGAACAATTAATGTAGCATATGGTGCGTTGGGGAATACAAAAGGTACAATATAGGTATATCAAAGGTGTAAGGGTTGTCAGAAATCTACCACGAGCCTGGAACATATCATATCATATCATATCATAAGTAACCATTGTATTGAGGAGGGTGACCTCTAATACCATACATAATTGGAGGGGAGACCTCAGTAACAAATGGAGTAGCTAGCTCCCGGAATGTGAAGACGCGTATTGCACACGACATCATTCACCATATAAATCATATCATATCATGTTAAATCCACTAAAACATATCATATCTAGGATGCATCCCCCCGGAACATATCATGGTGGCCAAATCATATACATATAGTGAGCTCATAATCATATCATATCATAATGGGGACGGTGTGTAACATCACTCGTACACACTGGAGTCATGCCATTGGTGCATCAATGACACGGTCATGTTACCTTCATGACTAGGAACACATATTTGGCCTTGTATCAAACCACGGGTCAAAGCATAATCATATCATATCATAAGAGTTCATATCAAAGTTCATATCAAAGGTTCAAAAGTCAAAGGTTCATATTCATTTCCATAACATAAGTTCATAATCAGAGGTTCATAATCGAAGTTCGAATCATAACAAAAAAAATATTATAGCGAAGAATCATATCAAAGGATTAAGTCAGAATCATATCAAAAGGATCATAGCATAAGGAAATCATAGCAAAGGAATATCATAAGTGAAGTAAAGTCAAGGATCGAAAAGTCATGAGGAATCCCTACTAAAAAGGGATAGAATATCTGTACCTTAGCAACGAAATCAAAGCAAACAAGAAAGTTACACCGGGAAGCAACGTCGTATCTCCTTCAATGTATCTACATGAATTGATATCATATATTACTTATATACTCATTTTATAAGCTTCTTATGCATGTGTAAGTGTTTTACTTATTGATATCCTTTTTCTATCTTTCATTTTCTTAAACTCATATTTGGACCAGACTTTAGCGATTTTTATAAAATACTTACTTAGCTCAAATGAAATCAAGTAAAATCCCAGGGGTTCCCATATGATTTAAAAGAGTCTCCAAAAATTGGTGGGTTCTATCTCTATGCCAAATGGCCTATGGAAAATCACAAGTCCAGACCTGTCCAGAAAGTAATCAGAAAATACACCTTAAAAGTTTACACTTATTGGACCTGTTTAGACACCTTGGAAAAATTCCAAAAACTCTCAGAAATTCATTTATATCCTAAATGTCAATCCTGTAAAAGGAGATCTCCCAATTCCTTATGGTTTGAAAATGAAAAATCAAACAATCCAACCAAATTTCAGACCCGTTTTCTCAGCTTTGACACTTGATCTTGTAAAATTCAAAAATACTACTTAGACAACTCCAAATTCGACCAAACCACTTGGAAAACTTAACTAAGACATAAAATAAACGTTTCCCCACAAAAACCCAGATTATTGCACTTATAAAATTGGATCTATAACACACACAAATTCGACATATGATGCTGTCCAGTTTTAGGGTTTATTAAAACCAATATAAGCACATGTTTAACCTACCCAAACGCACCCATGACCCATGTAGCTACACAACCTGATTTAAATGACCAGATATGATGTACTCTTATAGACATAACTATGGTGTGATTTCATGAATTTATGTAACACTTAGATTAGGTTTTTAAAACTCTTAACTCGTTACATATAAATGACCATGGTTTAGGTTTTGATTCTCTTAACATATAACATGCAAATGAATATGATTTAAAGGTTCAAAGGCGCACCGGTGGTTACATAACCACGACGAAGCAGAAAAAAAAAGGAAGACAAGGGCGAGCCATATTAGTACCTTGTGTAGCGTGGAAAGAAAAGGAAGACACAAGGTCGAATCAAGGCAAACCAACACCACTCTTGGCCTATCACCCCCGACCACAACAATGACCAAGAGTCTCTTTTCTTTTGCCCTAGAACCCCCCACGACTGAAAAACAGCCCCACGACAACATCAAAAATCACAACGACCTCCATAGGATACTTTCGATCTCCGTTTGCATTGATGTCGAATGGAAGTGAAGAGAGAAAGGGAGGTAGCCGTCACTTTAGGTAGAGGAGATATTAGGGTTTCATGTGTAAGATGGTTGTGTATAGGTCACGAAAAAAAAGAAGGGGGTTATTTTGGGTTCGGTTGCTGAGCAAGAGAGAAAAAAAAAGCCAAGTCCAACCTTAAATGGGCTTCTATGTTTAGGTGAATATGCGCTTTGGAAATTATCGGTTCGTGTAACATATAAACGCGAAATGTGCTTAGACGAAAAGTGTTAGAAGGTTTCATTTATTTAGTACATTAGGTTCGACAAATCTTTTACAAATTAGGTTAAATTTCACATTTAAGGAGCTTGACGATTTTTTTTTTTTTTTTTTTTACGTAAATATTAAATAGAGGGCAAAATAGTCATTTAACATGCTTGAGATTTTTAGGGTTTTACACTAGTCCAGCACAGTTGTGGCAAAATCTAGAACAATTGCCAACCCCGAACTAGGTCGATGTAGAAGTCTATTCTTAACTAGGCACGGTTAAACCTATACTAAGGCAACAACTACCGCACATCTATTTATACAGTCAAGCACATAAGCAAATCCAAATAGTTTTCACGGTCCAAAAATAATAGCATGATTCTCACTCCAAAATAGTTCAAAACGTAGATAAAAGTGGGGATATGAAACTCACCTCAAGCAATCAACGCAAGCAATCAACGCACAAATAAACACTAGGAGAAGATAACGGTATTCAAAGACAACAACTATCGATTCGGCACAACCTATTAATGTAGACCAAACTTAATATATATATTCCTCGAAATCAACGTGATCTACCCCAATGTATTCCCTTTCTTTATTTCCAAAAATGTCTCGTTTCACCATTTAATCCTAGTGTTTGGTATTCCTTGTGTGGGTGTATCGACTCAATATGATGCCATGAATGCACTCAACCAATCAATATATAACTCAATGCGACACAATGAGACCTCTAAACGATAAGCTCCATAGTTCAATAAGTTTCGGAATAAATAGTAGACCTCATCGAATTCGTCAACTCGATAAACTCATTTATTTATTCGTTCGCTATTATCCCATAAATCAATCGTATCCTTAAAGAGTCATAAGGATAAGTCACCCATTAATAGGGTTACCCAACGTACCTAGCGGCTCTTATTAGATTCGTCAACCTAATAAGTCCGCTACCCGTGGATCAACACTATTAATGCTAGGTTATCCGTAACCCATGCACACAACGTAAGCAATTAAATACTTAAACCAATATTAAATGTCCACAATTGACATTTATTGATAAGCGTGTACTCGAAACATTAATTACTTATTTATTGCAAAACATTTCCAATTTAGTCGTTAGTTTCCGTTTAAAATAGTAAATAACAAGATAAGACTTGTTATCGACATTTTTGGTACAAAAGCCCATTTATTATTCCCATTTCATAGTTTATTAGCATTTTCATATATATATATATATATATATATATATATATATATATATTTTGAGAACCCTGTTAAGTGCGAGAACTGCGAGAACTCTTTTTAGACCATTGGATGAAAAGATCAATGGTTATAATTGAAGGTGGCAGTTTTGTAATTATACTAAAATTAAAACATATTTAATTTAAAGAAGAAGGGTATTATAGGGTTTTACTAAATATGTTGATAATAAATAACATTTACATCTCAAAAACCTACTCATCACATCTGCACATCTCTCCAACTGCCAGCATGCCGCCCTCTCTCCTTTTCTTCTAGATCTAAAAGCTGCCTTATGTATTCTTTAAAAAGTCGCCGGAAAATATATGAATTATCATATTAAAATTACAAGGTAATGATGACTTATTCATTTTGTACTATTACATAAAACGTACAAGATCATTTGTCGCCAAAGAAGGTTTGATTTTTAATTTATTTGAATCTTTTTCTGCTATAAGATTGTAACTGATATATTTGTTAGAAGCGAAATCGAGTTGTGTTTTCTTTCGTTTTGGTCTCGACTCACACGGCTAGTCACAAGATTTTGGGCCGAGGCCCAAAGGGTCTCAGAATTTGGACTCGGATTCATGTGTTTAACCCGTTTGGGGTTTGAGCCAAGGCAACTGTAGTCTCAGAATCTTTTTCTGCTATAAGTTTTAAATTGAAGTGTGGTTGTTGCATCATGTTTGTGTTCTTGTATTAGTTGGATCTTAAATTTGAGTGAAAAGTATGATTTTGGTTACTGATTTAATAATTGGTGATCTATTGCAATATTATGTTTGGACTTAAGTGGATTTATCGTGATTGGCGATGTTATGATCATAATATTGAAGGCCTGATATAACTAATTTAATAATTTTTAATGAATCCACTTAATTGGTTGGCATATTTTTTTAGTGAAAAGTATGATTTTGGTTATTGATTTAATGATTGGCGATCTATTGCAATATTATATTTGGACTTAATTGGATTCATTAACAAATTTTTGAATCCACTGTTTGGCGATGTTAATGAATTCAACCGTGATATTACTGATTTAATAATTGTGTTTGGTTACTGATTTAATAATTGGTTGACATATATCATTATTTTTCTTTTTCAGGTTTATAGATACATGATAATCATATTTGGTGTTGGAAGAAACATGATTAATGAAGGCGTGCACGCATGTTCTTTGAAAGTGTGCGCATATGTTCTAACGAATTTGAAGAGAAACTAGAAGTATACATATGTTCTTTAAAGGCGTGCATGTATGTTCTTGAAAGGCGTGCACATATGTTTGAAAGAATCTGATAAGAAACTTCAAATACATATGTCTCGTACACATATGTTTTTGGAAGGCGTGCATATGTATATTCAAAATAATACATTTGTATATGAATTGTATTTCATTCGATATCAAAATGTGTGTATTATATAAAGTTCTTGGTTTATCATACATGTAAACGTTACGACTATAACTTTTTATGCATTTTGTTTTATTTTAGAACTTTATAGAATGTAAAGTACGTACATGTACCTCATCTTTTTCCAAAAAAAAACACGTATGCACCTGTAATATTTTGTAACCATGCTAGCTAAAACATACATGCACGTGCTTTAAAACAAACATGTATCTCATTAAAAAAATAAAATAAAATAAAATAAAAACATGTATGCACCTGTAATATTATGAAACAATGATTAAAAAAAAAAAAAAGAAGTCCGAAAATTTTGGAATGTTTAGAATCGGGATTTAATAAAAAAATCAAAAATAATATAAAAAATTGTATTTTACTATAATAACCTTTTGAATTAATAATAATTTTTAATAT
>OU343219.1:56265470-56470470 GCA_910596185.1 Chrysanthemum makinoi | reverse complement strand
ATTATAAACATACCAAATTATTTATTGAATGTATTAACAATGAAAAAAATCAATGTTAATAGCATATGTGAAAATAAAATTTATTAAGGTATCAGCAAGAATATAGTATATGTTGTCTGTTCAAATGTGAAATAAAGTTTTTTTTACGCAACGTTGGTTGTTGATTTTGTGTATTTACCATCTTTATCATGACAAATAATTTCCGCTTCCTTCATGTTGTTGAATCTTCAAACAACCCTGAATGATTACTTACTAATGGACTATACCATCATAAATTTTAGTTATAATTTTACGAATGGTTACTAAAATAAGTTCCATTATAAGTAACATCAAATCCACTTGGTTATATGGTTATGGTATACACATAGCTTCACTTGCATTCTCCTCTCGAACCACTATAAATTTTAGTTGTAAAAGCAGACCCTCCTTATTCTCCTTGAAAAAACAAAATGAATATTGTTGAAATAAGTAAGTTAACAAAAAAAAATAAGATATAAATGTACCAATATTTATATTGAATGCATTATAAATAAAAATAAAAGACCATTAACTTTTATTGAGCTTCTAAAATTTCAAAGTTGTCCGGCAATAATAAAGTATATGATAGAGCTTCTTTGTACATAACGTTTGTTGTTAATTTCACGTAATTACCATCCTTATCACAAAAAAGAATCTTGAATCCCTTCTTGCTCTTCACTCTGGAGACAACAACATATAGTTGGCCCGCCGTGAGCAGCTCCAAGATATAATCAACCAACACCTTTACAAAAAAAAAAAAAAAAAAAAATATATATATGATTCATTTGAAAACCCAAATAAGAAAAACCATGTGATTCTCGTTGCATGCATTGAACTAACCTCGAATTCCTACACCCCAAGAGAAAAAATGGTGCTTTGGATTTGCTAACTTGCTACCCCACCCTTTGTATTCATACAATTCCGTAGAAACATAAACACACCTAGGGACTTTCTGGAATGAGGATTCAAGAGGAAGGCTACCACAGGTGACAACATGCGTAACAGTATTACTCCAACATTAATGGTGGCTGGAACATAATCAAGTTGGCAACCCCCGCGATTCAAGACTAATTCCTTCAACTCCTATTTCCATAACTTTAATGGCTGTCATCATACACGCTCACATACTAAGCTAAAATTCAAATTAACAAAAGTTGAATATCTACACATAACTAACATGAAGAACTCAGTACCTTACCATCCTTGCGAGTAAGCGCGTCTTTATAATAGTTGGCATACTTGCATAGTTCAAGAAATTGAAGCAAAAAGTGCCTTGATAGCCTATAACAAATAATGAGGGTGATAAATATAATCGACTTACTTCAGCCTAAGCTTTAAAAGAGTACTAAATTGAACTCAATATCATTGAATTCACTTTCACTCAGTCACCAAAATAAAGTTATTAATAAAGACATTACTTAAACATAAACAAATTGATGCTATTAAAAAAAATAATAATAAAATAAATTAATTAAAAAAAAATGAAAGATACCTGGATAGATCGAATATTGTGTGATGAAGATTGCTTGTAATGGTTCAATATAAATAATGCTTTTACCTCTAGTGGATGAAACAAATAATACTACGTATAACAATATAGCTCAAAAGGGAACCGGTTGATAGTGAATTTTAATTGCATAATAACAATCAAGATTAACAAAAAGAGTATGTCAACATATGGAAAACATGATTAAAGTATAAGATCAATTGCGACATTACTAAAACTTACTTTCCAACCATATATATAATGCTTAGTTGGTCGTGTGAATTTTGCATTTATACAGTCAAAGACCCATTGTGGCTGTATATAGACTTCGGAAATAATACTTGTGACTTTGAGTCGGCCTATCAACAATCTGCACAAAATAAAAGTATAAGAATCTTCTGAATGAAAACAATTGTTCTGATATGATAATGAAACAATGGTGTCAAAATGCTAGTGAATAATAGTCATCTATTACATAGCCAAGAGATATTAGCAGATCGTGAATTGATTATAGATAAATACTTGATTAACAAAGAAGGTAAGTCGTTTTTTGTTTGTTTTATCAAATATCAGAGCCGGGTCTTGCAGCATACCTGATAAGTAATGTCCTGGTTAGATTAATTCCTCAAATGGAGCTCCATCCCCTTCCCACGAAACCACACCAGGACAAAACAGGTTATAACAAAAAGCAACGACTCCCTTGGAACCTTAACAACACGACATATTCACATTTTATAGCATAAGAAAAAGAGAGCTTTTACATGACTGAATCGTCACCAGTCCCGTTTTGTGTAATCCTGTTACCTGTAAAACAGTCAAGCCCAAACATGAGACTATCCCTAGGACCGATTATGCCCGAATGATTGGTCCTAAAGTCCGTTCACTTATGCACAAAACGTAAAACTGTTTTTCCATGTAATATTATACGTAGTTTTTCTGATATTTTTCTTAAAAAACGAATAGGCTTAATCTTTTGATACATTTTCAGTCCTGACAATAGCAAAAGAACCTATTAACAATACAGGTAGTGTTACTTTTACCCCATCTAACTTATTGTCCATATTTTTCTTATTACAATCATTTCCTGTTTATTTGGCGTCTTTTATTTTACGCATTCAGATGGTAGATGTAAAAAGCAACCCAAAATCATTCAAACATAAATGATTTGAATAGCCTCGTCTAACAAACATTTAGGATAAATGCAATCTTTCATACCTGTTAGGTATCAACTTGATCAGCCTTGTTCAAGACCACACGTATTTTATCATCATTTCCTCTTAGGGACGATATAACACGTTTGAACTATCACTGATATCAAGCTTAAGAGGATCAAAGAGAAGCAAGATTAGATCACACTTTGCGGCAAACCAGGACGTGACACCTGTGAAGTCATAGCTTCTTTGTGTTCTTTGCTTTTCACCTGATAATACTCCTGGAGTGTCCACAAATGTAATATGCTCCAGCACCTATAAAAAGAAAACATAGCATACACTTAGCATCAAATTAAAATTAAAATTTATCCAATGCGAGCTACACGACTAACTGCAGAATTAAAATTGCCACCTCAAATGAAAGTTTTTTCATATTCGATGGGAATATAGTTTGCTGAGTGATGTTTATTCTTGTATTAAAGGTGCTACAAAAGAGATCAAGGCAGGAGCTACCTAACGACACAATGGCAACTAAGGTGGACAAATTGGAGCCAGAAGAGAAACAACCGAGACTGGATGAAGTGGAGAGAATGTTGGAGGAAGAATTACAAATGCATGTTGCAGAGCACAACACATTGCAATTGCAAGGTCAACTTATCGCACATCGGAGACAAAATACAAATGCAAGTGAAGTGCTTGAGAGTAAGCGAAGTTGAAGGCAATGGAGTCACAGTTATCAGAAATGCAAGATGAGGTTATAAAGTTCAAAATAGCAGAACTAAAAGTGCAGGTTGAGAGTGGCAATCGAGACTATGAAGTCATCCATTCAATGGTGCTTGGTTCAAAATCAGCCATGGACTTGATACCTAAGCGTTCAAGGGTACATAACGAATACTTTGAGCCCTTTCTAATGCATCTCCTCCTTTAATTAGAACGCCATTATTGGCTACAACTCCAACTGCAACCATGACAGTACTTGGGGTAGCTAGATCGAGCGCACAAGGACATGCTGCAACAACTACTGAAATAAAAAACATAAGTGCAAAATAAAAGTAGTTGACCTTTTGAGGTATCTAATCCTATGGGTACGCTTCAAGAACTCCACTAAAGAACCTACATGATGATGAAAGAAATTCATAAGAATATTTCAACACAAGTTAAAATTCACCGTCTCGTCAGTTACATACCACACCATGAATGTCATCATTGAAATACCAACAACTGTCAGGATAAAAATGCTTGCGACCTAAAACAGACCAATACAACATGGATGAGTATTATACAAATATGAATCAAGAAACAACTGTGACTGATTTCATATTTGGACTATGTCAGCTAGATTCGTTAGAAAGTTTTGTTCACGATGTTGACTTTGTTAGCATACCTGACAACACTAATAGTGATAGAAAATAGTAATATCAGTCAAATGTGTATTGTGTTTTCTCGACAAGAGATATTATCTGGCGCAAAACTGTGTCATAACCTATTTTGGTAGATTGGACATGGAGGTATCCATGTAAGTTTATTATACCTCCAATCACTAACAATTAGTCTCCTTACAAACAAGATTCACCGCTAACCATACTGTCATTCACATAACTTGAACCTGACACAACAAAACCATCAAATGGAATCTTTGAACCTGGAAAAATAACCTCGAATGACTGAATGTGCATGCCTATTATTTTCATGTAAAGTGCTGGGTAAACAAAATTTTAACCTTTTTTTGCCCAATTCAGAATGAACAATATAGAAAGTGCGTATGAAAAATATAAATTCTTCGACAAATTAGGCTACCATCATTCTTAGGAAGCACCAAACATATGGTTGCATCAGAAGTAACTACCATATCAGATGCTACAAAAATGATAAACTTGAAACATGTTTTCATATCTACTAAACACACATACTTTCCGATAGGGTTTCCAGACCATGAAAAGCTATATTCCATATCTCTGTCTTTGTGGAGATATCTATATGCATCTATTGGCTTTCCACGAAATTAATACCGATATGCCAGAATGAAAAAAAAATGTTAAACGGTCCATGCTTTCAATGAAATAAGATAATAACATGATTATTTTTGTTGAGTAACACATTAAACATATTCAATAATCAAAATCAAAAATTTACATTGTTACATTCAGAATAATGAATTAGGAAACACCATATTCTTATACAAACAAATAAACATATAAATAATCAAAAGCATACCTATTTCCTACTACTTAAATCGTGACTTTCATCATCTGAAGCACATAAGCATGAATCGAATTTGATGGATTATATGTTAGATATATAACCATGTATTGAATACATAATAATTGAAAGAAAATATTAAGATTGAACATGTTTTATTGTGTAGTATTATGGAATAAGGTTACTGAGTCGTACCTTTTTGTGTATGTGAACAGTAAAACAAAAACCCTAAAAAATGTCCTGCATAGGTTTTATAGTTATTAGAAAGTATATTTAGGGAAAAGATATGATACGTGGTAAACATTATATATTTGTTTTTGCAAGATATAATCAAAAAAATATATTGGTCTAGTGGTTATTATGTTTGTTAATGTTATAAACACCCTAGGTTCAATCCTTGCAAGTGGCAAAATTTAAAAAAAAAATCCTGAATTTTTTAGTAAAATTAATTATTCCGAATTTAATTAATAAATAGAATGCTTAGGTGGATTAATAGGTGGCATTAAGTCATGTAAATTACAAAATCTCTAGAATAAATGATGACATTGATTAATGACGCCACATGTCATTTAAAAAAATTAAAAAAAATGCCACATAAATACAATGATGACATGGAAATATGACATGGCATTATGGGATGTCAAGTGGCATTATGACGTGGCATGCCTCCTCTTATATATAATGTATAGATATATATATATATATATATATATATATATATATATATATATATATATATATATAGGTTAAAATGTTTCTTATAATGAAAGAATGAGAAGGCATGTGATGACATGTGTCACCTTTGCCACATCACCATGCCATATCATGTGACATGTGTCACCCCCAAAAAATTTCCGCCAAAATTTATTCTGCATCAAGTTATAAAATACTGCATCACAATTATAATTGTGATGCAGAATTTATAACCTAATGCACTAAAATCATGCTTATGTGCAAGAAATTTATAATCGTGATGCAGTAACTTATAACCTTAATGCACTAATAAGTTTTGGTGCATCATTATTATAAGTTAATAGTTCAGTGCATCAACTATGATACACTAAAATCAAGGTTATAACCTTAAATGCACTAAAATCATGATTGTGATGCAATAACTTTATAAAGCGTGATGCAGTAATTTATAACCTTAATGCACTAAAATCATAATTGTGACGTGGAACTTATAACCTTAATGTACTAATAAGTTTTGGTGCACTTTATTATAAGTTACTGCATCATAGTTAATAGTTAAGTGCATCAACTATGATGCACTAAAATCAATGTTATATCATTAATGCACTAAAATCATGATTGTGATGCAGTAACTTTATAACTGTGATGCAGAACTTTATAAGCTGTGATGCAGTAATTTATAACCTTAATGCACTAAAATTATGATTTGTGATGCAAGTAACTTTATAACTGCTGATGCAAAAAAATTTAGGAAAAAAATTTTTTTGCCCAAAAAATTTTTTTGGCGGAAAAAATTTTTCGGGGGGGGGGGGTTGGGTATGATGATGATGTTGCATGATGATGTGGCAAAGGTGACACATGTCACCTCCACATGCCTTCTCATTCTTTTCATTCTAAGAAACTTTTCATAATAACCCAAACCTATATATATATATATATATATATATATATATATATATATATATATATATATATATATATATATTTCATCAAATTCCATTATTAATCTCATATCGTTATTCGTTTCGAGTCCACAAGCACGAGCCATAACTTCTCGGCTTTTAATCAATCAATAGTCCAAATTATACTAAAGTCTATGCTTTCTTTGTCGAGTCAACTATTGACTAGAAAGTCAAAGTAACGCCGACGTAGCTCAAAGTCAACAATATATATATATCAAGTCCAAATTAAATGTTATAATATCGCAATTCAATCCCAAACCAACACAAACAATCTCGCCAACCAATCAATCAACCAAAAGTACTCGAAACCAATGTTATAACCCTAATGGCCGTGACACGGTCGCGGTCAAGACCACGTGAACCAAACAAGCTCTAGAAGCTTTTCGGCTCCATGCGTCTATTCCAAACCTCAACAATACCAATCAACAAGCTACCAAATCGACCCGACTCAGACCCATGACCCAAGTAGGCCACGTACACCAACCCATGAGTCACGTACGTGACCATGGTGGTTCGTACGTCCCATAATTCATCACCAAACACAACCAAATAACTTCCACAACATCCCAATCCAATCATTCAAGCTCCAAACACTAACCAAACACAAAACCCATCAACTATTCTTAATTGAAAACATGCAACTAAACCCTAAATGCACAAACCCATCAAATTAATACACCACACATTTACCAAACACTAACTACTTGTTTATTTAGTCACTAATTAGCTTTAATTTCATGTTCCACCCAAAAGCCCCAAAATTATAATTAGGTCGAAACCCTAATTATCAATTCGTGGGTTATTATTGCCCAATCAAGCTCAAAACATGTTCCCTTTACCTTAACTAATCACCAATTGCAAAAGCCCTTTGAAACCCTAAAAGTACGAATCTTGATTCAAAGATTTGAAGGTGTTATTGAAGTCCAAATGGTGCTTATGATATATGGTTGGAAAGAGGAGAAAGAGATCTTTCTTTTGGTGGTAGAGGTGTTGGGTGATGCACCAGAAGTGGCCGGAAAATGGCCGGAATAGGGCGGCGGTTATGGTGGTGGTGGTTTAGGGTTTCTAGTGAGAGAAAGGTAGAGAGAGAAAGCACTAGTATGTGTGTTTTAGAGAGAGAAACAAATGAGGTGAAATGAGGATTTGGGTGGGTATTTATACTAGGCCACTAGGGACCTCAAAATAATTAATTTGGGAGGAGGGGCTAGGCTTCAAGAGAAAGGGGAGGGGTCGGGTTGTAATTTTTCGTAACTATCCCGTTTACCTATTCCCGAGCTCACATATTGTCCCCCAAGTGTCCCACGACGTTCATTCAACTTTCTAACATCGTTATTTACGTTTTTCCACGAGTTTTGACTATTTATTTGTCAATTTTCGAGTTACGGTCTACAAGTTACAATAATTCTTGTTTTAGGCTTTTCTAGTGCCGAATCGAATATTGCCTACCAAATAGAGTTAAAACTCATACGATAACTCATTTAATAATGAAATAAATCATAAAAACCAATAGACGATATAAAATCAAGTCATGGTTTATAAAAATAGTGTTAAATGCAAAGCTCGGTTCAGTTTAACGTAATGCGGTTACCTAAAATAGACTCCATAAATTTGCCAATTGTCACATTTAACCTTCGATATTAAGGATTCTATGAGTCATTCCTCCTCCTATGATCATCCTATTTATCTTGTTGAAGAAGTTGATGAATTTGTTGATGATATAGATGGCTGTATTGATGAGTATCTATTAAACGAATTCGTGAATAATGATAACAACATGATATACAATGATGAAGAGATTGTGATGGTTGGAGCTGTTTCCTTTTACCCACGGAGGGAAGAAATTGAACCTCTTGAACTTCAGAAGCCGGAGAACAAGCTAAAGCCATCGATCAAGGAACCTCCTACCTTGGAATAAAAGGATCTCCCGAGCCATTTAGAGTACGCCTTCCTTCAAAAAGAAGATCAACTCCCTGTCATCATAAGCTCCTCGTTGACCACTGAACAAAAAGAGAGACTCTTAGAAGTTCTAAGAGAGTATAAAGGAGTGATCGCATGGAGCATTGCTGATATTAAGGGTATTGATTCTACTTTCTGTACTCATAAAATTCTTATGGAAGACGATTACAAACCAACTGTTCAACCTTAGAGGAGAGTTAATCCTAACATCAAGGAGGTAGTGAAAAAGGAGGTCGTCAAGCTCCTTGATTCCGGCCTAATCTACCCCATTTCGGATAGCCCCTGGGTCAGCCCAGTCCAAGTGGTTCCAAAAAAGGGAGGAATGACGGTTGTGAAAATGAAAAAGGTGATTTAGTACCGCAGAGAACGGTTACTGGTTGGCGTGTTTGTATCGACTACAGGAAATTAAACGATGCCACCCGAAAAGATCATTTTCCGTTGCCATTCATCGAGCAGATTATCGAGAGGTTGGCTGGGCATGAGTACTACTGTTTTCTTGATGGTTTCTCAGGATACTTCCAAATCCCCATTGCTCCTGAGGATCAAGAAAAAACTACCTTTACATGCCCTTACGGGACTTTTTCCTACAAGCGAATGCCCTTCGGGTTATGCAACGCCCCCGCCACTTTTCAACGATGCATGATGTCCATATTCCATGAGTTAATTGAAGACAGCATGGAAGTCTTCATGGATGATTTCTCAGTATTTGGGAATTCCTTAGACCTTTGTCTATTCAACCTTAGGAAGATGTTGAAATGGTGTGAAGAAACAAATTTAGTCTTGAATTGGGAAAAATGCCATTTCATGGTAAGGGAAGGAATTGTCTTGGGGCACAAGGTCTCTGGAAATGGAATCGAAGTCGATAGAGCTAAGATCGAAGCAATATCTAAACTGCCTTACCCCACTACCGTTAAGGCAATTCGAAGCTTTCTAGGTCATGCGGGCTTTTATAGAAGATTTATTAAGGACTTCTCGAAAATTTCCCGGCCAATGAAACAACTTCTTGTCAAGGATGCCCCTTTTGATTTTTCTGAATAATGCAAGGAAGCATTCAATCGCCTAAAGAAAGATCTCACTCAGGCTCCGATAATGGTCACCCCTGATTGGTCCCAACCGTTCGAAATCATGTGTGATGCTAGTGATTATGCTGTAGGCGCCGTGCTTGGCCAAAGAAAAGAGAAGCATTTTCAACCAATTTACTACGCTAGCAAAACCATGAATGTAGCACAAGAGAATTATACAACCATCGAGAAAGAGCTTTTAGCTGTGGTTTTTGCCTTCGATAAATTCAGGCAATATCTCATCCTTTCCAAAACTGTTGTCTTCACAGATCATTCTGCCTTACGATACTTGTTTTCTAAACAAGATGCAAAACCTCGACTTATTAGGTGGATTCTATTGCTTCAAGAATTCGACATTGAAATTCGAGATAAAAAGGGAGCTGAAAATCTTGCTGCTGATCATCTATCGCGGTTGGAGAACCCAGACCTTGAGAACCGAGATTCGCGACTCTTTTCCTGAAGAACGGTTAATGGCCGTTAAGGAAATTGAGCCATGGTATGCGGATTATGCTAACTATCTATCCAGTAGGGTTTTGCCAAACTACATGACTAGGAAAGATAAAAGGAAATTCTTCATCGCATTAAAATACTATTTCTGGGATGAACCCTTCCTATTCCGCATATGCCCCGATCAAATCATTCGACGTTGTGTTCCTGGAAGAGAGATTGATCGGATCATGAAAGAATGTCATGCAGGACCATCCGGGGGGCATCACGGTGTCAATGTCACGGCACGAAAAGTTTTCGATGCCGGATTCTACTGGCCTACTATTTTTTGCGATGTCAAGAGATTAGTTCAAACGTGCGATGCATGCCAACGGTCGGGAAACATCTCACGAAGAGATGAATCACCTCAAAACTATATCCAAGTCTGCGAAATATTCGATGTTTGGGGTATAGATTTCATGGGACCTTTTTCAGCATCTGGAGGGAATGAATACATTCTAGTGGCTATCGACTATGTATCCAAATGGGTGGAGGCCCAAGCCCTTAGGACTAACGACGCAAGAGTAGTCATTCATTTTCTTAAAAAACTCTTCGCACGATTCGGGATTCCCAAGGCATTGATAAGTGATAGAGGAACCCACTTTTGCAATGCTCAAATGGAGAAGGTGATGAAGAAGTATGGTGTTCCGCATAGGTTTTCAACAGCATATCACCCTCAGACGAATGGGCAAGTAGAAAACACAAATAGAGCATTAAAGCGGATACTTGAAAAAACTGTCCACCAGAATAGAAAAGATTGGGCTTTCAAACTAGATGAAGCACTCTGGGCATTCAGAACAGCTTATAAAACGCCTATAGGAACAACCCCTTTTCGCTTGGTATACGGGAAAGCATGCCACCTACCTATTGAGCTTGAGCAAAAGGCATATTGGGCACTTAAGGCCTGTAACATGGATTATTCTGAGGCAGGGTCAAATAGGTTCCTACAGCTTCAAGAGCTGGATGAACTAAGACTTGAAGCTTATGAATCATCGGTCACATACAAAGAAATGGCCAAAAAATGGCATGACCAACGAATAAAGAATCCTAAAGAGTTTGTGGAAGGAGATAAGGTGCTCTTGTATAATTCAAGATTAAGACTATTTCCGGGAAAACTCAAGTCAAGATGGTATGGACCTTTTTCAGTAAAAAGGAAAATGGACAATGGAGCTATAGTACTACTAGACCATGATGGAAGGGAATTTACCGTAAATGGACAATGTGTAAAACATTATCAAGTAGACAACGATGAGGATATTGTCTTTGAAGAAGGTGACGGTAGTGAAGTCACGTAGGGGCACGACTTCGAGTCTAGCTACAAGACTCATAAATAAAGAAAAGCGCTTCGTGGGAGGCAACCCATGCTTAATTGTTTGTTTGTTTGTGTCGTACATATTTTATTGATTGTTTAGTCTCATGTTTAATTTGTAAAAATGTTTTATTTTGTCATTAACCTCGTCTTAATTACATATAAAAGTATTTTACATAAGGGATAAGTGTAGGGAGGATTACACACGTTTTCAAAAGAAACTTAAACATGAGAATTTCAATCAATAAAAAAATTATACATGTGTGTTTGTTCGAGTCAAATGCTTGTATCGAGTCATAATAGATGGTTTTGCAGGACTTTTTCCAGATTCAAAAGATATAAATTTTCCGATTTTTTCCAAAAATCGCACCATTCTGTGATAACCTCTCGAGGAGCAGAAACAACTTTACTCTTTTTCTAGTTTTCTGAGCAACTTATAAATTTTTGGAATTTTCCAGGTCTTAATTTTCTAGAAAATTTGTAAACATCCATTCCACAAGCATTATATCATAGTTTAGTAGAGTCTTGTATATATATTGTTAACGCCAATTTTACGCTGGTGTTTCGTTTGTTTTCTTCTTAAGTGTGTTTAATTTGTCAAGAAAATTATACAAAAGATTGGAAGGAGCTTTTCACGCATAACATTCTTCTTGAAGAAAGATTTAACCACTACTTCACACATGGATCCTACCGAGCTAATCAGGTGAGTATTAGTTTCTTTCGTTTTTAATTACCTTCTATTATCATAACTTTGATACTTTCGGGGAACATTGGAGACAATGTTCAGTTTAAGTGTAGGGAGGGAAAATAAAACGGGAACTTTGAAACTATGCTTATCCTTGATTATTTGCTTTGTCCAATTGCATTTGTGTAATAAACCATGAGAAAATGTCGGTTAGGGTAATTTTGGCACCAAATTTTTAATTTTTCATGACATATAGGAGTGGGCCATTAGTCTTAACAAAAGCGTCTCATGGATAGGAAATTGCATGACTAGCACAAAAACCCTTTACCACCTAAATTCCACCCAAAATGTGAGGATCGCCCTTAGATTAGTAGGAATTAAAGCATTCATCTTTAATGCTTAGAGTGTGAACCGGTAGTATATTAGATTCTAGAATTTGTTTTGTGATGCATCCCAAGATCGCTAGTAAGACTACACTTGTGTAGTTAGGAATAACTAAATGATAAGAGGCATTAGGATAACCCTTGTTTGATACATGTAATATAATTACTTCTTCCACCTCGGTTGAGTAATTCTCCCACACCCTTGCGTTGTACTCACTTTTAGTACACTATACCCCTAGTTAACCCCTCTGAGCCTATCCTTTTCGCGGTTCTCGTGATGTTTCGGTTTTCCAGAATATCAATGAAGAGCATTGTTTACACCCCACCCCCAAATGTACACCCAAATCACCTTAGTTTCCATCGATATGCCAAAATCACCAAGCTAAACCTTGCCTCACTTGTGAATGGCGTAACCGAACCAAATTTAAAGCGCCTAAGCACGAATGCAATGAAGATATGGAGTATAGTGTTTCCCGGTCGTTATGTCCCAGCGACGCTGCAATGGATTATCAAACGTAAAGTGATCGAGAGATTTGAACGGGAAAAGGATTTGGAATGATTATTATAACTACAGAAAAAGCCAACAAATTACAACGGCTTAAATGCAAATTAAAGGAGATTAAAAAGATAAAATCTATTAAATAAACGCTATCACTATATTTAAAATAATGTTTTTGTTTTTATGTTTTTACAAAACTGAAATTAAAATCTACGTGACGCATAAAATAAAAAGTGAAACTTACACTATATTAACCCTAAAAATATGAAAAATACATTTTTACAAACCTAATGATAAAAGAAAATATTTAGAAAAAGAAAATTATTTTTATAACTAATTAATTAATTATTATTAATTAAAAACTATTTTTAACTATTTAAAAATAACCTAAAATGCAAGATATTAGGAAATAAGGCTAGAAAAATAAAATTATGAAATGGAAAAGTCTAAAATATCAAAATAGAATTTTCAAAACTATTTTTGTATTTTTATGATTACTTTTCTATTTTTTATGAATTAAAAAACTATTAAAACTAATTAAATGGCTTAAAAATTACAAAATAAACTATGAAAAATCTGGAAAATTACTTTTTTTACTTTTTATATTTATCTAAACTTAAGAAAATTGAAAAATTATTTTTTTGAACCTTTTCTTAATTTTTTGTATTAAATGCTAATTAAAATTGCTTAAAAACTAATTTAAATTAAGAAAAATAGCAAACAAGCTTAGAAAAATCTGAAAATTTCAGGAAAAGTCTAAAATTATACTAGGTATATAAGAAAAATGGAAAAACAGGCACTTATGTGGAGAAATTAAGAATTGATGAATCAAGTGCTTATAAATAAGCACTTGAATAAGCTAAATGAAGACCAAAAGCTACCAAATGTTTACAGAAGCCAAAATATGCTACAATGACCAAAATGCAATGAGAATCAACAAGCTAATACCACGGATCACAATGAACACAGATTTGATGTCTATGATTTTCAAATTCAACAACAGATTCTGAGTGCTTACTTTGGACACAAGCACAAGATGTAAAATAAGTTCAAACTGAAAACTATAAATTGGAACTTGGAAAAGACCTGGTTGAGACCAAGTACACCAAAAATCAGACTATGAGAAGCTCTAATGAGCCCTGTGCACCTTGCACAAAATCTGAGAAACTCAGTGTCAACTGAGTTCAGTGGAGCAGGGCACTTAGGCCCAAGTTGATAAGCTTGTTTGGAGCTTTTAAGAAATTTGCAAAAATCTGATAAAATGATGACAAGAAAGGGAACCAGTTGAACTTTTTAAAACAACAAATTGCACTGAAATTGGCTTAGAAATGAACCAATGAAAAATCCTTCTCAGTTGGCTCAAAACATGATTTTCTGTTTTTTTTTTACTTTTGAACAAGAACTCAAACTTTGACCAAAATGGATTTTGAATACAATTTATTGACTGATGTAGATGTTATATGATGTTATGAACCTAATGCAATCAATGTTATAGACTTCTAAACACAAAACAATGATTTTGCAATCCTAAAATCTCAACAGTGGACAGTAAGACAGATTTAAGTGAAATGTTGACTAGAAGCTTTGCAGACCCAATATTTTGACTCAAATGAGCTCAAATACACTTAATAAACATAAACCAATAGAACTTAACTACTGAGTAGACCATTATGACAGATGGATCAGTAAATCCAAACACCCTTGTATGTAACTGTTTTGAACTCAAAACTAACCCAGACACTGAACCAGCTTGCAATTATTATCAAAATAACTTAATATAACTTAATTACTACTGTTTGAACAGATTTTAACTAGTTTTGACAGTAGAAACAGATTATGCTTTTGAACTAAATAACAACTTACAAGATGTCCATTAGCCACTATTGCTTGAATCCAAGTAACCAAAGGATCTCTAACCTATTTATATCAACCCACTAGACCTAAATCAACCCATATCCAGCTCTGCTTCACCCATTGACCAAATTTGCATCATTTTTGCACCTGTTTGACTTTTGTTGACCAAGGATCAAAATGAATGGAAATTTGAATGTGAGCTTGTACAAAGCTATCATAAGCTCATTTAAGCTTATTGAAACTGATAAATGAGATTTATGAAGCTTTTAAATGAGATTTTGACTTTGAAAATTTCAACAGTTATGCAAATAAGTGAAAATAGATAAAAACTTAGAATCACTGATTAAAACTTGGTAATACTGCAAATTTAACTTGAGTTTAACATTTGAGAACACAAAATTACAGATTTGAAATCAAACTAATACATTAAAGATAAAAACGACATAGGAAAATTTTAAACTAATAATCTACTCCCTATCTTGCTTCTTTTCTCTTTCTTTTATAACCCAATCTTCTTCTCTCTCTCTTCTGAATGTATCCCATCAATCCTTAGCCATTGGATGGCTCAAAATGATCACAACCGTTTAAATGGATTTTTGGCGCCAATTTGGTTATCTGCCAATTGGGGGTTGAGTGAAAGGTTAGGGATGCAATAAATGAAGTTTGGAAGCTTGCTAAGGTGGAGGGGACATGGGAGAGTGGATGAGAGGAGGGGGGAATGGGATGTAGCTGAGTTGCAGGAAGCAGTTGGGAGGGGAAGACTTTTTGGCGGGTGGGGTTTTGTTTATTTGGATTGACCGGGGTTTAATAATGGAAGGGGGTCCAAATTGCAAAGGGTCACATGGCTTGGCAGGGGTCACTTGGGTATTGACAAGTCCAAAGGGTTTATAAAGGGGTTTTAATGACAAGGACTATTTGTGTAAATTCTGAAATATCAAGGACCATAGCTGCCAATTCATCAAAGAGGTTTCAAGGGACCAAAAGTGATAATCTCACAAAGTATAAGGACCAAAATTGCCATTTTACAATTTTCCAGGGGCCATTTCTGCCAATTTTCAAAGTTGAAGGACTAAACTTGTAATTTTCTCAAACTTTTTATATTTTTCACCAAAGGACTTAATTTGACAACTTTTGATATTAAAAGGACCTTTGGTGACTTTACTTTTGAAATTATGTGCTCAGGGACTGTTTTTGACAACTTTTGAAACTTGGGGGACTAAAACCAATTTTGCAAATTTGATCTGTTTTTCATCTGATTTTGATATTTTTGCATTTAAAACACATAAAACACTGATTTGTGATATTTTCATCATTTTGATGCATTTTTGAGTGTTTTCAGATGATTTTGCAGTTTATATTGTACAAAAATGATGAGTATTTACACACTCATCACCTACTTTGTATGCACTCACTTTTAGTGCATTATTGTTATCATACTAAACCCTTAGTTCAATTATCTAGTTGCTTGCATAAGTTGCTAAGTCGAGTCATATCCTTTGTACACAGTTTTGGGACGATTGGGACTCATGAGAAAAGTTAAAGTTTATGAAATGACGGGAAGGGAACGTTAAATTCAAATTCCCTTTATTTGCGTAATAATGTACTCCAAGTGTTTTGATCTTTTCAATTCGGGTTAAATTAGTGTTAGAGTAATAAAAACTCAAGTGTAGGGATGTGCCTATAAATCCCTATTATTTTGATGTTATTGTAGAGGATGGTAGAGTAAAAGTGTATGAAAAAAAAAATACGGGCTACCATCCTACATCTATCTTTAAATTTATGTATGTTTATTTCAGTTATCTAGAGTTTAGAGTGTCGAGTCTTGTCTTAGCAACGCCATTCTTCTCATGCTTGTAACATAAAGATTTTTGACTTGCTACCACTAAATCGCCTATCCCACCAAACCCTTTGTTTCCCTACCATAAGCCTAACATTACAACCCTTTAAAAGACCTCTTGGATAGTCTTTCCTAGGTGCTTACGCCAAAGCGATGGAGGTTTGATCTATTCTCAAGCCTATGGTAATCTACGTACTAGGACCGGTTAATGAGTGTTTATCTTCCATTTCCACTTTGATATATTTCATATACACCCGAGAGATGTGAGTATCCAAACACCCCATGTGAGGTGCTAGTATGTAATTTCCGTGCTTGTTATAACTTTTGCGGGGCTTATATGTGTTGTGGATTGTTTTAAACCAATGCTTCATGACCCCTAACTTATAAATTAATTGGCTAAAAGCATATTTGCTTGAGGACAAGAAAATACCAAGTGTAGGGACATTTGATAAGGATTTAAAAGGTACCAATTTGAGGGGTCATTTAAGCCCTTAATTGATCACTTTTGTATCCGTTAATACCTAATTTCGTTCCTTTTCAATTTTTAGGTCTCTTGAAGGCAAAATGCTGGAATGACACTTATTCGGACAAAAATGCGTGAATATATGAAGAAAATGGCCAAAGTCAAGAATCGAGACACTCAGGCTGCTGGAACTGAAGGATTTTTGGCGGGTGGGGTTTTGTTTATTTGGATTGACCGGGGTTTAATAATGGAAGGGGGTCCAAATTGCAAAGGGTCACATGGCTTCAGTGGGTCACTGGGTATTGACAAGTCCAAAGTGGTTTATGAAGGGTTTTAATGACAAGGACTATTTGTGTAAATTCTGAAATATCAAGGACCATAGCTGCCAATTCATCAAAGAGGTTTCAAGGGACCAAAAGTGACAATCTCACAAAGTATAAGGACCAAAATTGCCATTTTACAATTTTCCAGGGGCCATTTCTGCCAATTTTCAAAGTTGAAGGACTAAACTTGTAATTTTCTCAAACTTTTTATATTTTTCACCAAAGGACTTAATTTGACAACTTTTGATATTAAAAGGACCTTTGGTGACTTTACTTTTGAAATTATGTGCTCAGGGACTGTTTTTGACAACTTTTGAAACTTGGGGGACTAAAACTGCAATTTTGCAAATTTGATATGTTTTTCATATGATTTTGATATTTTTGCATTTAAAACACATAAAACACTGATTTGTGATATTTTCATCATTTTGATGCATTTTTGAGTGTTTTCAGATGATTTTGCAGTTTATATTGTAAAAAAATGATGAGTATTTAGACACTCATCAATCCCCCACACTAAGATATTGCTAGTCCCTAGCAATGATTTGAGAAAACATAATGGATTTTAATCTCTTTACCAAAAGCCATTACTTCTCGAGTAGCCAAATGTTTCAGTTCAAGTAAGAACCATGGTACACCGATAACCATGTGATTTTGAGCAAATCACCAGCTTTCAACGGATTTGATTTTGTCTTTACCGAAGCCGCACTTCTGGACTAGCCAACTCTTAGATAAATTATCAATATTATCTTTGGTGAGCTGATTACAATTATGGTTTTTCCACAGCCTTTACCACAAGCCATAACCTTGTGGGCTAGCCAACTCTTCACTTTTTAGGACATGGTGAGTTGAGAACCATACAATTTTGGGCAAATTGCAAGCCATATAAACGGATTTGAGAAATCTTTACCAAGAGCCGTTTGCTCCTGGATTAGCCAATCCTTTAGTTTATTAGACATGGCGGACTGATAACCAATTGAGTAAGTGTAAAAACACTTACTCCAAAAAAAAATTTTGGCCAAAAACGGGGGAATTAGGTGGTATAATTATATAATAAAATTCGTGAGAATTCCCCCCCACACTTAGAAATGAATATTGCCCCCAATATTCAAAGTACCGGCTATTTAAACGAGAACGTAAAAAGGGATACTACTACCATTATTTGATTTTTTTTTTGAAAACATGTGGGGCAACTCCCCCACACTAGGGTGGTAGAAAATAGAAAGAAGTCGGAAATATGGGTGAAAACCCATATGGCATGCTATGTTTTGATTACCGAAGTCGCTAGCTTGACTCGACCCCGCATTAATTTGTTCATGGGGAAGTAAGTGGAAGAGACAATCTCCATCGGACTTTCATTCAAGATGTTTGGACAAACATTTGAAGCACGGAAAGTTCCACAACCGATGAGATATATACGTATTGCACCTGCCACAAATGGTACATGGAAATGCCGTCAAAGATAGTGTCCTCACTCCCGAACGAGTGAAGAAGAGAGGAAGTCACTAGGTAGGTGAAGAAAAGAAGGAAAATCATGATGACGATCATGATTAGATCTTTCCTCGGGTATCGCGCTGCACTCGTTTGGATTTTATCGGTTGAGCTCTTAGGTTTGGAAAGCATCTCGGGAGGGAGGGTTGGAAAATTTGTCATAGAAATACAAATTCTCATGATTGAGAACTTTTCCCCTCGATCATGATTTTTGCCATCCAAGCGATCATACTCCGCGAGTCATGATATGAGTGAGTTCATCCTGAGAACTCCTTGAAGGTGAATGAATCATATTCAGAATTATGAGGGTTCACCGGTGAACTCCTCCAATGTAAATGATTCATAATCGGGGAGAGAATTATGAGAATGAAAAGTGGTAATCGCCACTAATCTTCTCTCCCATATTATCAAAACAGAAGGCTTTCATTTCAGGAATAGAATCATCGGAAAGAATGTCACTATCCTTAATGGGGATAGGAGATGAAATAGGTTTTTCATTGAAAGCCTCGATTTTAGAAATGAGAAGACTGACATTCAAGAATGTTGCACGGTGCTTCATCTTTGATTTCCGTCAGTAACTTCATCATTCTCTTCTTCTAAGCTAACAAGCCTCAAGGTAGATCTTCCACATGCGATGTCTCCACAAGACAATGAATCATCATCAATCGAGAACATCTCAACATGATCGTTTGGGAAGACAAGAGGGGAAGGGATATCACACAAATGCTCGAGAATTCCCTGTGACTCTCTTGGGATTGGGACAAGGCTCTCAACACTAGACTTTATGAATTCATCCGATTCCTTTTCAGAACAAGGTCAAGATGCTCATCCCCATAATAAGAGAGTGAGTGGGAGCTTCGGTGTGATAGCAGCTTGTTTGAGATGGAATCTCAATCGCTGGGATATCAACCGACCGAGGAGGTTGAGACATATTATTTTAAAAGGATAAAACCCTCCTCGTCATCATCATATAGAGTGCCTTAAGAAATTGGGAACGCCTAGAGCCGCATGCTCTAGGGCTAATAATTCTTCCCTTGATTGGCGAGCCTCTCGCCGCCAGAATTCTCCAATGGTTTTCTCACCACTTACTTGATTCTTAAGGTTTTGAATTATATCATCAAGTTTTTTCATTGTGGTTTCCAAATCTTGGGAATTTTTTCGCAACGGTTCGGTGGAGTTTGAACCGTATCTGTGTGGAGGTTGGAAATTATCAAAACCGGAAGTATAGCAATTTTGATTCCATGGTTGACATTGAAAATTATCGTGAGGACCTCCACAATTCTCACAACAAGAAACCGATGTGGTCGCGGAGTCGATGTGCTGGAGTCATAATTGTTATCGGGAACCTGCCCATAGACAAGCGTGTTTCCGATTGACAATCGAAGTGTGAACCACCACAGATTCACAACAAAAAAGCGTTGAGTCTGGATGGTGAATCATATGGATTTTGGTTATAACCAAAGTTCGAGCATCACCGAAAAACTGTTCATAGACAAACGTATTTCCGGATTGACACTCAAATCCTTGGTGAGGACCTCCACAAAATTCACGCAGGTATGTTGATTATATGAAGAATAGTTGGGCTGTGGTGGGTAATTGGAAAAGTTTGAGGAGTCGTTAAATGAGTTCAGATTAGGATCATAATCAAATGAATTCCTCGAACCACAAAACAAACAACTCCCCGTATGAATATCATTACCACATTGTACACATGTACACCAACGATGGGTGAACCATAAAGAGGCTCACCACATCCGACACAAGGAATAAACGATTGCATTTGAGAGTTATGAGAAGGAATTAGTTTATCCAAAGAATCAACAAAACCAACATGGTGATCTGAATGACTAATAAGACTCGAAGAACATTTTGAAAAATCCGGAGGTGGGACAAGTGGTGTGCTCAGAGAGCTAGCAATTTCCACCACTTCCGTTATGGTCTCCGGTTCTGGTTCTTGAGAACGCGGAAGATTAGGCAAGTCATTTTTGCTAGTCACCGATGTTTGAACGGGTTCATCGTAATCAATTCTAATTCTCGACCTTTTTCATCGGCTTGAATTTGTTCGATTAGATTACGGGCTCTATTTTCAAAGAAAGTGTCCTCGTAATCCTCGGTGGGTGCTTGGGGTAGCTCCACGTTTGAACCGGGTTTGTCAAGATTAGAATGTATTTCGTGTTGTGGCGGGTGGTCAAATAACTTTGAAAAGAAATTTTGATGGATAATTCGCACGAATTGCAAAATTCGCTTGAACTAGGCCCTCCACACCGCTCACACACATTTGTGACGATGATGTTGACGGTTGTCGACATAAGAATTAAACATATAGAGGATTAAGAAGAGAATCAAATGGTTGAGAGGATACGAAGAATAGAATTAAACGGCAAAAAGAGGGTAAGAGAAATAGAATCATACGGATAAGAGGAATGAGAAGAGTGTTTTTGTATTTTTGGATAAGAAAATATAAACATATACAGATGGATGGTATGAACAAAGAGTGAATATCCAAATTACTAATCTGCTAAACGAAGATAATCACACAACTCCCCAGCGCCGCGCCAAAATTTGATGCGCTAAAACAAGCTAAATCACTCAAGCTCGCCACTTGTGAATGCAGACCGCGAACAAATTTTAAACCTAAGCACGAATGCAATGAAGATCCGGGAGTATAGTGTTTCCCGGTCGTTATGTCCCAAATAGCCGTGCAATGGATTACCAAACGTAAAGTGATCGAGAGATTTGAACGGGAAAAGGATTTGGAATGATTATTATAACTACAGAAAAAGCCAACAAATTACAACGGCTTAAATGCAAATTAAAGGAGATTAAAAAGATAAAATCTATTAAATAAACGCTATCACTATATTTAAAATGATGTTTTTGTTTTTATGTTTTTACAAAACTGAAATTAAAATCTACGTGACGTACAAATTAAAAAGTGAAACTTACACTATATTAACCCTAAAAATATGAAAAATACATTTTTACAAACCTAATGATAAAAGAAAATATTTAGAAAAAGAAAATTATTTTTATAACTAATTAATTAATTATTATTAATTAAAAACTATTTTTAACTATTTAAAAATAACCTAAAATGCAAGATATTAGGAAATAAGGCTAGAAAAATAAAATTATGAAATGGAAAAGTCTAAAATATCAAAATAGAATTTTCAAAACTATTTTTATTTTTTCTGACATTTTCTATTTTTATGAATTTTAAACTATTAAAAACTAATTAAATGGCTTAAAAATTACAAAATAAACTATGAAAAATCTGGAAAATTACTTTTTTTTTACTTTTTATATTTATCTAAACTTAAGAAAATTGAAAAATTATTTTTTTGAACCTTTTCTTAATTTTTTGTATTAAATGCTAATTAAAATTGCTTAAAAACTAATTTAAATTAAGAAAAATAGCAAACAAGCTTAGAAAAATCTGAAAATTTCAGGAAAAGTCTAAAATTATACTAGGTATATAAGAAAATGGAAAACAGGCACTTATGTCGAGAAATTAAGAACTGATGAATCAAGTGCTTATAAATAAGCACTTGAATAAGCTAAATGAAGACCAAAAGCTACCAAATGTTTACAGAAGCCAAAATATGCTACAATGACCAAAATGCAATGAGAATCAACAAGCTAATACCACAGGATCACAATGAACACAGATTTGATGTCTATGATTTTCAAATTCAACAACAGATTCTGAGTGCTTACTTTGAACACAAGCACAAGATGTAAAATAAGTTCAAACTGAAAACTATAAATTGGAACTTGGAAAAGACCTGGTTGAGACCAAGTACACCAAAAATCAGACTATGGGAAGCTCTAATGAGCCCTGTGCACCTTGCACAAAATCTGAGAAACTCAGTGTCAACTGAGTTCAGTGGAGCAGGGCACTTAGGCCCAAGTTGATAAGCTTGTTTGGAGCTTTTAAGAAATTTGCAAAAATCTGATAAAATGATGACAAGAAAGGGAACCGGTTGAACTTTTTAAAACAACAAATTGCACTGAAATTGGCTTAGAAATGAACCAATGAAAAATCCTTCTCAGTTGGCTCAAAACATGATTTTCTGTTTTTTTTTTACTTTTGAACAAGAACTCAAACTTTGACCAAAATGGATTTTGAATACAATTTATTGACTGATGTAGATGTTATATGATGTTATGAACCTAATGCAATCAATGTTATAGACTTCTAAACACAAAACAATGATTTTGCAATCCTAAAATCTCAACAAAGGACAAGAAGACGATTTAAGTGAAATGTTGACTAGAAGCTTTGCAGACCCAATATTTTGACTCAAATGAGCTCAAATACACTTAATAAACATAAACCAATAGAACTTAACTACTGAGTAGACCATTATGACAGATGGATCAAGAAATCCAAACACCCTTGTATGTAACCTGTTTTGAACTCAAAACTAACCCGCATATGAACCAAACTTGCAATTATTATCAAACTAACTTAATATAACTTATTACTATTGTTTGAACAGATTTTAACTAGTTTTGACAAGAGAAACAGATTATGCTTTTGAACTAAATAACAACTTACAAGATGTCCATTAGCCACTATGGCTTGAATCCAAGTAACCAAAGGATCTCTAACCTATTTATATCAACCCACTAGACCTAAATCAACCCATATCCAAACTGCTTCACCCATTGACCAAATTTGCATCATTTTTGCACCTGTTTGACTTTTGTTGACCAAGGATCAAAATGAATGGAAATTTGAATGTGAGCTTGTACAAAGCTATCATAAGCTCATTTAAGCTTATTGAAACTGATAAATGAGATTTATGAAGCTTTTAAATGAGATTTTGACTTTGAAAATTTCAACAGTTATGCAAATAAGTGAAAATAGATAAAAACTTAGAATCACTGATTAAAACTTGGTAATATCGCAAATTTAACTTGAGTTTAACATTTGAGAACACAAAATTACAGATTTGAAATCAAACTAATACATTAAAGATAAAAACGACATAGGAAAATTTTAAACTAATAATCTACTACCTATCTTGCTTCTTTTCTCTTTCTTTTATAACCCAATCTTCTCTTCCGAATATCCCATCAATCCTTAGCCATTGGATGGCTCAAAATGATCACAACCGTTTAAATGGATTTTTGGCGCCAATTTGGTTATCTGCCAATTGGGGGTTGAGTGAAAGGTTAGGGATGCAATAAATGAAGTTTGGAAGCTTGCTAAGGTGGAGGGGACATGGGAGAGTGGATGAGAGGAGGGGGGAATGGGATGTAGCTGAGTTGCAGGAAGCAGTTGGGAGGGGAAGACTTTTTGGCGGGTGGGGTTTTGTTTATTTGGATTGACCGGGGTTTAATAATGGAAGGGGGTCCAAATTGCAAAGGGTCACATGGCTTGGCAGGGGTCACTTGGGTATTGACAAGTCCAAAGGGTTTATAAAGGGGTTTTAATGACAAGGACTATTTGTGTAAATTCTGAAATATCAAGGACCATAGCTGCCAATTCATCAAAGAGGTTTCAAGGGACCAAAAGTGACAATCTCACAAAGTATAAGGACCAAACTTGCCATTTTCCATTTTCCAGGGGCCATTTCTGCCAAATTTCAAACTTGAAGGACCAAACTTGTAATTTTCTCAAACTTTTTATATTTTTCACCAAAGGACTTAATTTGACAACTTTTGATATTAAAAGGACCTTTGGTGACTTTACTTTTGAAATTATGTGCTCAGGGACTGTTTTTGACAACTTTAGAAACTTGGGGGACTGAAACTGCAATTTTTGCAAATTTGATATGTTTTTCATCTGATTTTGATATTTTTGCATTTAAAACACATAAAACACTGATTTGTGATATTTTCATCATTTTGATGCATTTTTGTTTTCTGATGATTTTGCAGTTTATATTGTACAAAAATGATGAGTATTTACACACTCATCACCTACTTTGTATGCACTCACTTTTAGTGCATTATTGTTATCATACTAAACCCTTAGTTCAATTATCTAGTTGCTTGCATAAGTTGCTAAGTCGAGTCATATCCTTTGTACATAGTTTTGGGACGATTGGGACTCATGAGAAAAGTTAAAGTTTATGAAATGACGGGAAGGGAACGTTAAATTCAAATTCCCTTTATTTGCATAATAATGTACTCCAAGTGTTTTGATCTTTTCAATTCGGGTTAAATTAGTGTTAGAGTAATAAAAACTCAAGTGTAGGGATGTGCCTATAAATCCCTATTATTTTGATGTTATTGTAGAGGATGGTAGAGTAAAAGTGTATGAAAAAAAAATCGAAAAAAATAGAAAAGGAAAAAAAAAATACGGGCTACCATCCTACATCTATCTTTAAATTTATGTATGTTTATTTCAGTTATCTAGAGTTTAGAGTGTCGAGTCTTGTCTTAGCAACGCCATTCTTCTCATGCTTGTAACATAAAGATTTTTGACTTGCCACCACTAAATCGCCTATCCCACCAAACCCTTTGTTTCCCTACCATAAGCCTAACATTACAACCCTTTAAAAGACCTCTTGGATAGTCTTTCCTAGGTGCTTACGCCAAAGCAATGGAGGTTTGATCTATTCTCCAGGTATCTAATCTAGGACTAGGACCTAATGAGTGTTTATCCTCCATTTCCACTTTGATATATTTCATATACACCCGAGAGATGTGAGTATCCAAACACCCCATGTGAGGTGCTAGTATGTAATTTCCGTGCTTGTTATAACTTTTGCGGGGCTTATATGTGTTGTGGATTGTTTTAAACCAATGCTTCATGACCCCTAACTTATAAATTAATTGGCTAAAAGCATATTTGCTTGAGGACAAGAAAATACCAAGTGTAGGGACATTTGATAAGGATTTAAAAGGTACCAATTTGAGGGGTCATTTAAGCCCTTAATTGATCACTTTTGTATCCGTTAATACCTAATTTCGTTCCTTTTCAATTTTTAGGTCTCTTGAAGGCAAAATGCTGGAATGACACTTATTCGGACAAAAATGAGTGAATATATGAAGAAAATGGCCAAAGTCAAGAATCGAGACACTCAGTCGCTGGACCGAAGCACGGCGCGCCATCGCTTAAGCTGCGACGCCGTCGTCACATTTTGTGACGGTTCAAGAGCCAAATTGCTTAATATCAAGTGACGTCTTCAGGTTTTAAAAGAGTAGGGAGTCGTAGCTCAGACAGCCTAGATTTGATCCAGACGACATCAGAGATTGAAGGCGATGGCGTCTGATCTGTGCTAAATCGTCAAGCTACCTCACACAAGCTAGCCACTTGTGAATGGCTAACCGTAAGAAGCTTAAAACCGCTTAAAACACAAATACAATGAAGTCCTGGAGAATAGAATGAATTCCCGTGTCGTTAAGTCCCACGGAGACTCAATGGTGTGCCAAAACTAACTCAGATGATAGAATGATCACTAAGGATAGTGATCGGTAAAGGTTTTGATGAATTATTACACTACTGATTGATTGGAATGAGATTGGAAACGGAATTGGAAAACACAACAATCAGATAAAAGAAACGTAAAACGCACGTTTAAAAACTACGTAAACGTACAAAATTAAAAGTGAGATTAAAGAAATAAAAGACCTAAAAATATGAAAATGACATTTTTGAAAACCTAAAAATAAAAGAAAATTATTAGAAAAAGAAAATTATTTTTACAACTATTTATTTAATTATTATTAATTAAAAACTATTTCTAACTATTTATAAATAATCTAAAATAGAAGAAAATATGAAATAAGGCTAGAAAAATAAAATTATGATTGATAAAAATCTAAAATATTATAAAACTTATTTTAAAACTAAAAATATATTTATTACACTTTTTATGTATATATTATTAATTAAAAACTAATTTAAACTAATTAAAATTAAGAAAAATAACAAATGAACAGTAAAAATTATGAGACTTTACAGGAAAATCTAAAATATTATTCTAAGCCTGGGAAAAATATAAAAAGTTAGATAAGCCTACTAATAAGCTGAATTGGGTAAATAAGCAGTTTGAATAAGCTAATAAATAAGCTATAAGCTATCCAAAATCTACCATAAGCTACTAAATTCTAAATCTAACCTAAAATGAGCTAATGCAACTGATTAGAACCTAAAAAGTACAAGCTACAAAAAAAAAGCTTGAGACCAGTGGAAGGGTGGAAAAGGAGAAGGTGTGTTTGACTAACTGTTTGACCAGATATTATTAAGGGGTAGATTGGTCAAAAGGTATCTCTAAGGGAAGGGTTGCCGAATGGTTTCACGAAAGGTTGTAAAATGGGTTTAAGTTTTATAACATTGGATCCCTTAGTGTGTAAGACCCAAGGACCATTTATGCAATATTGGAAACTTGAGGGACTGGTTTTGATATTGTTCCAAACTTATTGTACAAGGATCATCCTTGCCAAATTGATAAACCAAAGGACCAATGTTGTAATTTTCACTTTAAAATGACCAGTGGACCGACTTTGACAATTTTGGATTTTGAGGGGTAAAAGTTGCCATTTGTAGAAAACTTTCATCCAGGGACTATTTTGAACATGTTTGATTATCCAAGGACTAAAGTTGACTTTTCTTTCATTTTAAACCTTCAGGGACTAGATTTGACAACTTTTAAAACTTGGGGAACTAAAACTGCCAATTTTGCAAACTTGAATCATTTTTCATCTGATTTTGATCTTTTTGCATTTAAAACACATAAAACACTGATTTGTGATATTTTCGTCATTTTAATGCATTTCTAAGTGTTTTCAGATAATTTTGCAGTCTAGATTGTACAAAAATGATGAGTATTTAGACACTCATCAGCGTCACCGACATAAGGTGACGCTGTCACAACGCTAATGTGGCCAAGACGAAACCCTAATGACGGCGACCCGATGGCGTCACAACCTAAAAGGTGACGCCGTCGCGATAGTAACATTATATATAGAAACCGAATTTTTCAGTTTTCAGTGTGTAGTTTTGTGGAGTAAAAACCTAAACCGAACCAAGGCTATCTTGTACAGTATTTTAGGGTTCCATACCCTATCTTACATCAAGATAAGTGTTTTACTTCATTAATCCAATTATGTCTTCAATTATTTGTGTATATGCTTACATGTTTCCCATGTTCGGCTAATTTACTTGTGTGTTTGCTTAGGGAATATGAAACTTGATTATTGAATATTGATTGGTTATCTCTTATCTTAATTGTTAATGATCTAGTATTGCGATAGGTCATTCGTTGTGTAGTTAATGCTTGATTAATCTTTGTGAACCTTAGCTTATAGTTACCTAGAGTCATTGTAGGCTAAAATATCCAAAGAGTACCTTAGTGTTTAGTTTATAAATCCTAGAGATTTTGTAGGCAATAACCTTTGGTAGTTTCAAAGAGTTAGGGATAAACGCATACCCTACGACCTTAGACACACAACACGATTAAGAATAAGGACGTGACAATTCAACTATCAATAGGCGATAATTAAGGAGTAATAAAACGTAAGTAAACACATTCTTAAATCATCATACGAGCACACAATAATTAGACATAGACTACCCACTAGTTAGATTAGATAATTAGATAAAAGTAGAGTAATCGGTAGAAATACCAACCCCTCAAATCCAAACCCCGAGATTCGTACCTTTCCATTTTCTAAAAAATATAAAAAGCACCAAATAATCTTCCTCAACCCCAACCTTAGCGTAGTAATTCTCAACTAGCATTCCTATTCCCCTAGAGAACGATATCAATACCCGTGGCTTACCCTAATACTACACTACAACGATTTGGTTCACTGCCTATGGTGTTGAAAAACTTGCCCTAGAAAGCGTCATCAACTAACATAAGCATGGGTCATCCACAAAGGATGCTACTAAAGGAGTTCTACATCATGCATTTCTTAGGCATGCTAAACTTGTCAATGATGCTTCTCCGAAACCTTGCACAAGTTCTAACATCATGTTTAATCTAAAAAGATGAAGCTAATGCACCGTTACTCACCTTTAAGTCTTGTTTATTGTTTCACAAGCTTTCCACAAGCACCTAATCACATGATAACCATTCTAATGCTATTAGAACTTGCTAACACATTTATCTAACATGTAGCGGTTCTAAACAACTTAAACATGGTCGCTTAAAGTGCTATTTAATCATTAAACACACTTTTACAAAAACAATTTTAGTGCATGATTTCCTCGGTTGCTGTTGTATTTTGCATTTTACACCAATTTAACTTCTAAACGAGCAAAAACTTAAAGAATAACAATTAAAGAGTTAGGGATAAACGCATACCCTACGACCTTGACCCCGAAAAGGAAGTTCCTTTGACCCCGAACACGCTTCGTAAAGCGTCATCAACTAACATAAGCATGGGTCATCCACAAAGGATGCTACTAAAGGAGTTCTACATCGTGCATTTCTTAGGCACGCTAAACTTGTGAATGATGCTTCTCTGAAACCTTGCACAAGTTCTAACATCATGTTTAATCTAATAACATGAAGCTAATGCACCGTTACTCACCTTTAAGTCTTGTTTATTGTTTCACAAGCTTTCCACAAGCACCTAATCACTTGATAACCATTCTAATGCTATTAGAACTTGCTAACACATTTATCTAACATGTAGCGGATCTAAACAACTTAAACATGGCCACTTAAGGTGCTATTTAATCATTAAACACACTTTTACAAAAACAATTTTAGTGCATAATTTCCTCGGTTGCTGCTGTATTTTGCATTTTACACCAATTTAACTTCTAAACGAGCAAAAACTTAAAGAATAACAATTAAAGTAGACTCAGAGAGCTACAACTTTAGTTCATACCTCATCTTAATCCGATGAATGATTTATTCTCAGTGGCCCTTTTAAGTCTGCGCATTTTGAAAAACCTTTGCTGTGTCAAATTTAAAAATATCACCAAAATGATCAAAACTCATGATAAGCTACTCTATTATACACCAAAATTATTTTACAACTTCTTTGACATATTAAGATTATATTTCATTCGGCCCATAGGCTATCTTGCTAAATTAAGCACTTAATAAGATTGTTCCAAACACTTCTTAATTTAACATACTTAATCACCAACAACAACTAACACCATGAATATTCATATATCATTAATCATAACTTGAGCACATGATTCATAACATATTTACATCATAGAAATAATACTTCTAACATCAATTTCATCATAATTTACCTTAATTTAAAACTAGGTTTTCATAAGTCTTAATTAAACATAACCTTCTAAGTTCATAAGAACATAGTTCTAAATTAATATAACATGGATGCAGGGTATGAAATTTATTACCAATCTTGAAGAAGATTATTCCTAACATAACAAGGCTTGCAATAATTCACCAAATACCTCTCTAACTCCTTAGCAAATTCTCCTGGAGATATATCTTAGAATAATGAGGTGCTATGTTATTTTCCCTTAAAATCTTCGTTAGAGGCCACATTCCAGACAACTCACACACATGTGTGTTTATTTGGTTAATTCTCTGAACTTTGAAGTGAATAATACATAAAGGTAACTTAGCAATTTTACCTATTTAACGGTCGTTAGTTTTTACCGTTAAATTTTTTGTACCGTTAGTCCTTTATGTTAACATTTTTACATTCTAAGTCCTTGTTTCTATAAAATACTAACATAAAGTCTTTTCTAATTTTCTAATATCAATACAAAAATATATTTCTAGAACTTATAAAATATCGGGTGTTACATTAAACCCAGTTTCTAAACTCTTTTTTCTGATAAAATATCGGTTACGCAGTAGTCATCCATGCGTCCTCCTTTTGCTTTGCTTTTTTTGAGTCATACTACATGGCACAGATGCCTCGGGCACCCCGGTGAAGATGTGCTTCGTCGTTTAGAGTCTAATAATTTCATTTTTTGTAATAAATCAAAGTTGTCCGCTTTGTGTCTGCGTGTCAATTAGGCAAACAAATAAAGCTTCCATTTTATACTTCGGAGTCGAAGGTTGCATCTATTTCTGATATTGTCCACTCGGATGTATGGACATCCCCAATTCCGTGTGAAAGTGGTTTTAAATATTATGCTATCTTTTTGGATCATTTCTCACATTTTGTTTGGGTTTATACCTTGCATAAAAAGTCTGACTTGTATGATAAATTAATGTTTTTCATGCTTATGCAAACAAATAAATTGGTGTCGATATAAAGGCTTTACAGTGTGGGGTGAATAAGACAACACCCGCTTTCACGATTTCTTTCGCACAACCGGTATTCAATTTAGGTTTTCTTGCCCGCACACATCCTAACAAAATGGCAAATCTGAACGCATGTTACGCACTCTCAACAACCTTATATGCACTTTCCTTTTTCAAGCTAGCATACCTCCCTCCTATTGGGTAGAAGCAATCAACATGGTCTATCTCTCAAACATTATTCCATCCACTGCCATCAACAACGAGGTGCCATTTGCTAAACTTTATAACCGTTCCCCGTCTTATGACAATTTACGTATCTTTGGGTGCCTCTGTTATCCATACATTGCCGTTGCACATAAACTTCAACCACGCTCCACTGCTTGTGTGTTTCTTGGTTACCCCGCCAATCACCATGGTTTTCAGTGTCTTGACCTATCCTCTAACAAAATAATACTTTCTCGTCATGTTCACTTTGATGAGGATGTATTTCCCTTTGCATCCCTATACCAATACACATCCCCACATTACGATTTTTTAAAAGCTACAAACACTATACCCTTACCCATTTGTGACAACGCGCACTTTTCTAGATATTCATTTTCGAGATATTATGTCTGCTTTTCGTTTAGGAACTTTCCTGAGCTCGTTTGACTGCAAAACAAGAAGTTATCCCGTTAAACATGGAAACCGACTCACGACGCGTACTGAAAACTATAAACTCATTTAATCTTTTATTTTTTTATAAGAAAAATAATCATGTAAATACTCATTTTCATCAGAAAAATGATTTCGTGAACAATGGCGCAAGTTTGGTAATTTTTCGAGTCCGTTTGCTACCAAATAAGTCCCAACCGCTTTGACGAAAGTATTACTAGTTGTCTCTTTTAGTCCCTCCCTTTATTTTCATTTTAAACCTTAACATTTCATTTCTATACACCTTTAGTCCCTCCAGGGGTATATATACCCATAACTCTCTCAATCCTTCCATTTTCACTTACAAATTTTCTCACACATAAAATTTACCCTCTCTCTCTAACCCTCACCGGCCACCACCGCCGCCACCGGCCACCGCCGTCGCCGGAAAACACAAACCTTACATCAAAAGATAGATCGTCACCTCATGGTTCTTTTGACATATCACACGCCTCTAAACCTAGAAACGCGCCCTAGATCTTGAAAACAAGATTCGGATTTCTAGGGTTTCTAAATATCATCAAGTAGATAAAACGTATGTACGTTTGGTGGGGGATGTCTTGGACTTTGTGGTGTTTGTAGCACACACGACCGCCATCACAGCCACATTACCGTGGCCACACTTCTCCTTCGCTCTCCATCTTCGCTTTTTGTGGTAGAGTAAAACTAAAACTATTTTGTTATCTTCTTATTAAATATAACCGATTACAAGATTTATGTTATAGATTTCGTGGAATGTAAATCTGGTAAAAATGTTTTTGTTTAAGGTTCATGTGATAAGATGGATTAAACATGGGTTAAAAATGTTTTGAAACATTGGAAAACCCTCGTGTGGGCCCCACCCCTTCTCGGCAGCTTGACTCACCAACTCATTCAGTCAACTCATCGAGTCAACTCGGTTGACTCGGTGAGTATTTGATGCTTGATATGATTTTGTTGTGGTTTTAAGGATTTTGTTGGATTCTGGTTTGGTCTTGATATTTTGACTTTCAGTGACTCACGCCACAGGCTAGCGTTTTCCAAAGTGTTAGGATTAGTTGGATTTAACTCGGTTGGAGTTGGTTTTAGATGATTTGCCTTGGCGTGTGTTTGGTTAAGCCGAGAGTTACATGGGTTCGAATTGAGTCGAGTCGTGACTCACGGGAGTCATGGCGAGGTTTATTTTGTTTGGTTAATTTGTTTCATTTATTTATTTATGTTTCGTGATGGTTTCGGCTAAATTTTAATTGAAATGGGAAAACGATAACAACAACTAAAAAGATAACAATAGTTAAGGGAATATATTGCAACATTTGAGGCATTGAATTATTGGACTCGTTTACGAACATTATGACATTATATATTGTTGGACAAGGATTGGACGTATTGGATTTGCGGTATTAATTATTTGGACATTATGGACCCTTTGGTACACTCGACGGAAATGTATGTTAGACTCATAAGAGTTTAACTTATCTGGACCCGAACTATACAAACGGTCGATAAAACTAAACAATTAATATATACGCGAATGATGTGTTCAATTTTATATTATAAATTGTAGCATTTGACGAATTGAGAAACTTAATTATAAATTTAATATTATTCAAGAGTCATTATGACATGGAAATGTTTTATAAATGGGCATTTCGTGCCAAAATTTCGTAAAATCTTTTATAAACTTAAATCATTTACGATTTCTTTAATGTCCTGAAAACTTTTCAAAACTTACACGTTTTGACGATATATCAACTATTTTGGGAAATATTGGTAAATGCCGAAACCTATCAATTGACTTACTTGTTGTTCATAGTTATGTGTCATTATGATATTGGCATCTTTCTAGTCGTTGTCTTCTAGATTCGAGTCTTGGTCAACTTTATTGACTATTCCTCATAGTATATTGGGATATATATTATGTATTGGTATAAGTTATGTTTGGCGTGAGTTACATCTTGGTATACTTTTGGCGTGAGTTGTACGCGGAGTCGTTGCTTCCTTATCACCACACGAAACGTTAAAACTAAACTTTTGAGATATTGACACTGGACTTTTGAAATTAATGATTCGAGTATTCCACGAAGACTATGACACGTTGTCTTTCGGATATTATATTATTTTACTCTTTGAGACGTATTTTGAGATAATACGTATTCTACTAGGTCGTGACGATGTAGTACCGTTGTACTTATACTATTTGGATATCGATGTGCCCTTCTTCGTGATTTGGTTGTGCTTGCTCCTAGATGCCAGTCTTGTTAGTTGTGATTCTTGCATTGCTCTTATCGAGGTGAGTTTCATAGCCCCATTTTTATCTTTGTTTTACTAAATTGGGGTGAGAAAACGTGCTACTCTTTTGGACCTTTTAAATTTTCTTGGTTTGCTTATGCGTGACTGGTTTAGATAGATGTGTGGCAGTTGTTACATGATACTAGGGTAGCATTTTGATGCTATAACGTGATACCTAGCAGGAATGTATTATTATTCGATCTAGACCGGGGTAGTTTGACCATTGCTACAACCGTCGGCTAGAGTCGCTTGGGATCCCACTTGTGATTTGATACGTGATTACATGTTTTGTGCATCTATCTTAGTCTCGCATAACAAATAAACTCTGCAGGTCCACTAACATTTTGAACTTAAACCTATGAACTCACCAAATTTTATGTCGACCTTTTAGCATGTTTTTCTCAGGTGTTGAAACGATAGTATACCTTTGGAGGCGCTTGGGCAATGGCATGACATGGTCATAGACGACTCTGATATTTGTACTTGAGGACCACTTCTTTATTATGGGCCTATTTTCCGCATCAAATTTTATTATAAACTTTGTTGTATACTGATTAAATGAGTTTTCTTAATAACAACCCGTTATTCTATGCTTGTGTTGTGATACCAATTAGTAGCACCCAAAACTTGTGTGCTCCCGCTAAAAACTGATTTTTTTGGGGTGTTACAGTTGGTATCAGCAGTGTTATAGGAACTGGGTAAATTTCCAAAACCTAGACTATAACCACTTTTACTAAAACTTGACCCTATGATCGACACGCACCTGCCAAGTCAGCCTCTATAACCATTCGCTAATATATTTGATGAGATGTGTAATGTACTATTGGATGAGTATATCCATTTTTTTTCACTATCTGTTATAAGTATCTTCGACATATTCATGTTTACGCATCGTATCTGTTGTAGCGTTGCACCTCTTTCCTTGTACAATCTCATCACTCGTCCTCGAGTGTGGACACTTGTTTTAATCTTTTGAAAATGGATTTTTTTTGGGAAGTGAAAGACATGATGCTAGAGTAACTAAATCAAGTATATCAAAATTCATTGAACCTCGGGTGAATATAGACTGATCACCTATATTCAACCAGGGACAGTGGGACATAGCCTGATCACCTATGTCTGACTCTGAGGTGAGTTTTGCGATACTTGAAGTAGTTATAATAGAATTATGTCCGGTTGGTTTTTGGTTTGATTTCGGGAAATGGAAAAGTTTTAGTCTGTGTATACGAGCATGAAATTTAAAAAAAATAAAAATAAAGCTTTCCTTCACACAACACACTGGCATCGCAAATTCTTGTTTATCGTGATATTCTTCCCTTGTTATGAATCGCTTTTCACCGCTGTCTAGTCATTATATGACTTCGGGTTATTTTTGTAATCGTTGGAATCGTACGACCTCGTTTCGCATCGGGTTAGGTTAGACCTGATTGGTCACAAGCTTGCATTCGGGTTGCGTGAAGTTGAAATAAACTCATCTGGATTATTGGAATGTTTGGAATTGGTCTCGACCACATTTGAATTTGGCTTGTTAGATTTTGAGACTTTCTGTCTCGTCGTGAAATTGAATCCGCTTGTTCTTGTAGCCTTGTTTTGTTTTGGCCTTGTTTCAGACGCCTCTACCCCAAGCCTTATCTTCGATCGATGTTATTACATCGATGTCGTTCTCTTGATGTATGCCTTACGTCTATCGACATGTATGCTTTTAGCATAATTTTTTTTGAAACCGTCGATGTTCACTCGTGTTTGGAATTTTATTTGATATCAATTGGTAGTCAAATTACTTTTGGAAATTATGACCTCGGATTCGCTTATTCTTGCAGCCTCGTTTTGTTATGATCTTGCCTCATCTTCGATTGACGTTATTTTATCGATGTTGTTCTCTTGATGTTAGGCTTACATTCAATCGATGGGTATGCTTGTAGCATAACCATTTGGAATCATTGACTTTTATTCTTAGTCGGGATTTGAATTGATATCGAGTACTAGTAGTCAAATTTCCTTGAAAATTTGACTTTGGATTCGGATGTTGCATCTTTACGCGTTAAGTATTAAGTGCACTACTGAGTCAATCTATTGATTTCTAGTAGAAATTAATACTCTTCTTTCGTGAGTCGCATCAATCGCTTAACTCTCTTTTCGCCGAAAGCTCTGTTGGCCCCGACAGAAACCTAAAGACTTTAAGGAGTAACTTGAATCGCGATCCTTGGGGCTGACGCCTAATCCTTCCTTTGCCTCTTGAGAATATCATATATCTTTGCTACGTATTTATGAGATATTGAGCCGTACTCCTATTGTCTCGATCATCCTACGCAATGTTTACTGTAAAAAAAAAATTTGACCTTGTTGTTATCCTTACACAAAGGATTGTCTCCTTGTCATCCTCCAAGCTGTTTCATAAGTCGTTTCACGATTATTTTAAGAAATCGATTCGCCGCCATGCTACTATATTATAAACTGAACTTCGGAAGAAATTCCGCACTTCTATCTGGGTAGTTGTTGGTCGTCGCCAAACCTACTCAGTTCTTGCCAACTAAATAATTGGACACTATGGACAAAGTTGCTCGCCTATACGTAAAGGAGATCGTTGCACGTCATAGTGCCGACTTCTGCCATCTATGATTGTAAAGGCCACTTCACATCAAGGTTCTGGTAGTCACTTCAAAAGCCATAAGAACAGGTTTTGGTATGAGTACTGTGTATCATCCACAAACTATTTGCCAGGGTGAAAGAACCATTCAAGCGTTAAAAGGACACGTAGCGTGTCTGCGTGATCGTTTCGGCAATGGTTGGGATAGACACCTCCCAATGGTCGGATTCTCCTATAACCATAGCCACATTGTATGGAGCACCTTATGGTTGAAAATTTCGCTCAACAAATTGTCGGATTGAAGTGGGGGAATACCCAACTTGCTATCCTGAGATCGTTCATAAAACTGCCAAGAGATTTTCCAGATCAAAAGCAGAGTGCAACCGCTTCGATCATGGGACATGAATGGCAACAAATATAAACCTTTGAAATTCCATGGTTGGAGACAAAGCTATGGTTAATGTCTCACCATGGAATTGTGTAATACGTTTGGTAAACGTGGAAAGCTTAACCCTCGCTGTATTATTCCTCTCAAAATCTTGTTAGAGCTGGACTGGTAGCTTAGAGCCTCGAGCTACCATCCGAACGTAGTTGTTCATGACGTTTTTATGTGCGTAATCAGAGGTAATGCCTCGCTGTTGAAAACAATCATTATCCTTGCTGGAAGATATACATATCAAAGAGCCTAAGCAGATCGAGAAACCTATTGAAATCGTAAATCGCGAAGTCGCGATTTGAGCAGAGTCGCTTTCCTATCTTTACCTTGATCAATGAAACTTTAAGAAATGTCCCGACCACGGGAACGCGGAAACAAATCTTGAGAAAATATCCTAATCTCTTTTCATCTAACTAATAACACGAATTGAATCGCGAGGACGCATTCCTTAAGGAGAGAAGTCTCGTGACAACGCCGCACTTTTCTAGATATTCATTTGATATTATGTCCGCTTTTCGTTTAGGAACTTTCCGAGCTCGCTTGGACTGCAAAACAAGAAGTTATCCCTAAACATGGAAACCACTACCACGCGCATCAAAACTATAAACTCATTTAATCTTTTATTTTTTTATAAGAAAAATAATCATGTAAATACTCATTTTCATCGAAAAAATGATTTCGTGAACGATGGCGCAAGTTTCGTAATTTTTCGAGTCCGGTTGCTACGCCAAATGAGTCCTGAACCGCTTTGACGAAAAGTATTACTAGTTGTCCCTCCTAGTCCCTCCCTTTATTTTCATTGCAAACCTTGAACATTTCATTTTATACACCTTTAGTCCCTCCAGGGGTATATATACCCATAACTCTCTCAATCCTTCCATTTTCACTTACAAATTTTCTCACACATAAAATTTACCCTCTCTCTCTAACCCTCCGGGCCACCACCGCCGCCACCGGCCACCGCCGTCGCCGGAAAACACAAACCTTACATCAAAAGATAGATCGTCACCTCATGGTTCTTTTGACATATCACACGCGCCTCTAAACCTAGAAACGCGCCCTAGATCTTGAAAACAAGATTCGGATTTCTAGGGTTTCTAAATATCATCAAGTAGATAAAACGTATGTACGTTTGGTGGGGGATGTCTTGGACTTTGTGGTGTTTGTAGCACACATCAGCCGCCATCACGACCACCACGTACTGTGGCCACACTTCTCCTTCTCGCTCTCCATCTTCGCTTTTGTGGTAGAGTAAAAACTAAAAACTATTTTGTTATCTTCTTATTAAATATAACCGATTACAAGATTTATGTTATAGATTTCGTGGAATGTAAATCTGGTAAAAATGTTTTTGTTTAAGGTTCATGTGATAAAATGGATTAAACATGAGTTAAAAATGTTTTGAAACATTGTAAAACCCTCGTGTAGGCCCCACCCCCTTCTCGGCAGTTGACTCAGTCAACTCATCCAGTCAACTCATCGAGTCAACTCGGTTGACTCGGTGAGTATTTGATGCTTGATATGATTTTGTTGTGGTTTTAAGGATTTTGTTGGATTCGGGTTTGGTCTTGATACTTTTTTTTTGTTTGATCTCCGCGACTCACTCGGGCGAGTACCAGGCAAGGCTAGCGTTTTCCAAAGTGTTAGGATTAGTTGGATTTAACTCGGTTGGAGTTGGTTTTAGATGATTTGCCTTGGCGTGTGTTTGGTTAAGCCGAGAGTTACATGGGTTCGAATTGAGTCGAGTCGTGACTCACGGGAGTCATGGCGAGGTTTATTTTGTTTGGTTAATTTGTTTCATTTATTTATTTATGTTTCGTGATGGTTTCGGCTAAATTTTAATTGAAATGGGAAAACGATAACAACAACTAAAAAGATAACAATAGTTAAGGGAATATATTGCAACATTTGAGGCATTGATTTATTGGACTCGTTTACGAACATTATGACATTATATATTGTTGGACAAGGATTGGACGTATTGGATTTGCGGTATTAATTATTTGGACATTATGGACCCTTTGGTACACTCGACGGAAAGGTATGTTAGACTCATAAGAGTTTAACATATCTGGACCCGAACTATACAAACGGTCGATAAAACTAAACAATTAATATATACGCGAATGATGTGTTCAATTTTATATTATAAAATTGTAGCATTTGACGAATTGAGAAACTTAATTATAAATTTAATATTATTCAAGAGTCATTATGACATGGAAATGTTTTATAAATGGGCATTTCGTGCCAAAATTTCGTAAAATCTTTTATAAACTTAAATCATTTACGATTTCTTTAATGTCCTGAAAACTTTTCAAAACTTACACGTTTTGACGATATATCAACTATTTTGGGAAATATGGGTAAATGCCGAAACCTATCAATTGACTTACTTGTTGTTCATAGTTATGTGTCATTATGGTCTTGGCATCTTTCTAGTCGTCTTCTAGATTCGAGTCTTGGTCAACTTTATTGACTATTCCTCATAGTATATTGGGATATATATTATGTATTGGTATAAGTTATGTTTGGCGTGAGTTACATCTTGGTATACTTTTATGGAGTTGTACGCTGAGTCGTTGCTTCCTTACCACCACACGAAATGTTAAAACAAAACTTTTGAGATATTGACACTGGACTTTTGAAATTAATGATTCGAGTATTCCACTAAAACTATGACACGCTTGTCTTCGGATATTATATTATTTTACTCTTTGAGACGTATTTTGAGATAATACGTATACTACTAGGTCGTGACGATGTAGTACCGTTGTACTTATACTATTTGGATATCGATGTGCCCTTCTTCGTGATTTGGTTGTGCTTGCTCTAGATGCCGTCTTGTTAGTTGTGATTCTTGCATTGCTCGTATCGAGGTGAGTTTCATAGCCCCATTTTTATCTTTGTTTTACTAAATTGGGGTGAGAAAACGTGCTACTCTTTTGGACCTTTTAAATTTTCTTGGTTTGCTTATGCGGATCGGTTTAGATAGATGTGTGGCGCTTGTTACATGATACTAGGTTAGCATTTTGATGCTATAACGTGATACCTAGCAGTGAATGGTTATTATTCGATCTAGACCGGTAGTTTGACCATTGCTACAACCTTGCTGGCTAGAGTCGCTTGGGATCCCACTTGTGATTTGATACGTGATTACATGTTTTGTGCATCTATCTTAGTCTCGCATAACAAATAAACTCTTGCAGGTCCACTACTGATTTTGAACTTAAACCTATGAACTCACCGGCTTTATCGCGACCTTTTAGCATGTTTTTCTCGTGTGTTGAAACGATATATACCTTTTGGAGGCTGGCAATGGCATGACATGGTCATAGATCACTGACATTTGTACTTGAGGACCACTTCTTTATTATGGGCCTATTTTCCGCATCAAATTTTATTATAAACTTTGTTGTATACTGATTAAATGAGTTTTCTTAATAACAACCCGTTATTCTATGCTTGTGTTGTGATACCAATTAGTAGCACCCAAAACTTGTATGCTCCCGCTAAAAACTGATTTTTTTGGGGTGTTACACCATTCATCCCACTCCTGGTGTGAACAATGCGACACCCACAACTAATCCGCCAACTCCAGACCCACCTGCTATGGCTCTTCATGAGCCCCTACCCCAGCCTGCTTTTCCTACCCAATACACATCCTCCTCGCCTTCCCCAACACAACCTTTACCCATTCCTTAGAGTGATCCTCAAACACCATTGCCCACTCCGATACAACCCATCCAACCGCCCAATACAGCTAACACCACCACATGGTCACACGTGCTAAAGCTGGCATTTCTAAACCTCTTGAGCGTATGAATTGTCATGTCACTACTGTGTCTCCCCTTCCGCATTCTCATATTCAAGCTCTTCGTGTTCCTCATTGGAAGCAAGCTATGTTAGACGAATATAATGCTTTAACTACTAACGGAACGTGGGTACTTATGCCCTGTCTAGCTAATGTGAATATTGTTCGTTCTATGTGGCTTTTCAGGCATAAGTTTCATGCAGATGGTACTTTAAGCAGGTATAAGGTGTGACTTGTTGTAAATGGTCGTAGTCAGCAGCAGGGAATTGATTGTGATGAGACTTTTAGTCCCGTGGTCAAACCAACTACTATTCACACAGTGCTTAGTCTTGCAGTGTCTCATGATTGGCCTATTCATTAGCTTGACGTGAAGAATGCTTTTCTTCACTACTTATCGAGATGTTTATATGCATCGCCAGCCAGTGGTTCGTTGATCCTGCTCACCCAGATTATGTTTGTCATTTGCAGCGATCATTGTATGGGCTTAAACAAGCCCCTAGAGCTTGGTTTCAGCGGTTTTCAGGATTTGTTACACGCATTGGTTTCCAGCATAGCAAAACTGATGTGCCCCTGTTTGTGTTTCATTGTGGATTTGACACGGCCCACTTGTTACTGTATGTGGATGATATTATATTGACTGCTTCTTACTACATTTTTACAGCGTGTTATCACTGTTCTTTATGGTGAGTTTGCCATGATGGATCTTGGATCTCTTAATTATTTTCTTGGTGTTTCTGCTATGAGCACCACCTCTGGTATGTTCTTATCGCAGTCTAAGTTTGTTGAGGAAATTCTTGAGAGAGCTCATATGCAGAAGTGTAACCCATGCCGCACTCTTGTTGATACCGAGTCTAAGCTTGGACCTGATGGTACACCTTTTGATGATCCAACCTAATATCGGAGCTTAGCTGGTGCGCTTCAAGATCTTACCTTTACCAGATATTTCATACGGTCCAAGATGTCCGTTTGTATATGCATGATCCTCGATATACATTTCGCGGCTCGCATATATTACGCTATCTTCGTGGTACTATTGATCATGGTCTCGTTGCATGTTTCTTCTACAACTCGGCCTCTTACACCGGCGCGATTGGGCGGTTTTCCGGCCACCGCTTCAACTTCGGTTATTGTGTGTTTCTTGGTGATAACTTGTTGTCGTGGTCCGCTAAACCATTGTGACGTTGTCTCGATCCGATCTGCCAGGTCGAGTATCGTGAGTGTTGCTAATGTCAGCTAGACAACTTGGATTTGTAATGCTGCGGAGCTTCATCAACCTTTATCTACAGCTACTATTGTCTATTGTGACAATGTCAGTGCCGTCTATTTATCGACGAATCCCGTTCAGCATCAACGTACGAAATACATTGAGATTGATACCCATTTTGTCCGTGATTATGTTGCATCGGGACAGGTTCGTGTGCTTCATGTCCCTTCTCGTTTTCAATACGTTGATATTTTTACCAAGGGACTCCCGGCTGCACTATTTATGGATTTTCACTCCAATTTGAACGTTCGAAAGCCTCCCACTCATCGCGGGGTGTATTAGCTGAGCTTGACTTGGGTTTAGTTTAGCCCAATACATTATCGTTATTGTTATTTGGATATTGGTCTTTCATTCTCTTGTAATCGGTATTCATTATATATACCGAATGTTTATTTGATTAATGATCAAGGAGAATTAACCTAATTGTAATACTATTCGGTTGTGTTTTTTTTTCTCTTAGCTAAGGGAGTGAGTCCACATAACATTTAATATATATTTTTTTAAATAAGACCCATTAAGATGTTAATATAGATGTGGACCCCACTATTTTTTCCCCATATAAAAAAAAGAAACAACCCGTTACACTCTCTTGTGGCTTTGTAAAGAGGAGGTACATAACGAAATTATTGTGAAAAACTACTCACCACCTGCCTGGTAAATATAAAACAATGGATTGATGAAAAACCAATGACCAAAACTACGAGTATATATATTTGTTAAACCACCACGCACAACACTTGTCTAAACCCTTAAAAAACACACACACACACACACTGGTTTGTTGGTTGTTAGTTATCATTAAGAATTATAATATTAAGTTGTTATCATATAACTTGTCAGCAATCAAAACTTCTTTTACTCAGACTAATAGGATATTGATTTTGAAACATTACTAATTGAAGCTTGACGTTGAAGAACAATAACAATAGTAGAGTTTCTTTCTTTGATCGATATGCATAACTATAAAGTACTACCATGCAACTGAAATCCAGTGTCATGGGAGCATAGAATACACTATGTATGCAACAAGTTATATACTCCCTAGTTTGTTTAACAAAAAATTATATACAATCATTTTTATTTTACTTTAGTTAAAAGTGTAAGAGTAGTAAGATTCATATATAAAAGTCCACATATATTTTCACAATCATCACCTAAGATGTAAACATCATATAAAAACTTTTACAAATAAGATGCATAGATATAATGTCTTTACTCAAATACAATAAGAATTCATAAAAATCACCTACGATCATCATGAGACAATCTTTAGTAGTCGAAAACCATGCACGGACCACCATTCCACCAACTGTATATGTAAACTTGCTAAAGCACTGATTAAACAAAATAAAATTTACTCAAAAATCTGAATGGATGTAGACATGGCTGAAACAGAGTGTTTAGATACCTTTCATGAAACGTGATGATCATATAGTTCTGAAAAGAAAATCACCACAAACATCTCAAGTAAATATGAATTAGATATTGTGTCTCAAAGTAACTCTTTTGAAACACAAAATAAGTTTTAGTATAGACCCACATTTCTTGGCTTTTTGTTGTTACTCATTTAATACGTGATATATGTTTCACGAGTTGCAGATTTTGCTGGCTTTTCCAGGCCAATTTTGTCAAAGCCTCCTTGTTATACGATTCAGAACAAAGACTCAACAAGGTCACGGCTACGAACACCAAAACACGAACATCACAAAACCTTTTACTCCTTTTTTTTCATGTTTTTGGAAGATCAGTAAGACCACGATAAGGTATAGATATTGTTCTTGGTTTGTTCGTTTAGATCTAAGAAAGGAAAAACTCAGATCTTGTTTTCTTTCTTTTTAAGTTCGAGTCTTGGTTGTTTATTGTAGTTGATTGAGATGAGATAGTATGATTAAGGTTGTTGATTATGTGGCTTACTGCTCTTTCTTGTTCAACTCTTTATTTTCCGTTCTGCTCTCTCTTCACCGGAAATTTTGTTGATAAATTTGTTGTATTCTTTTTAATAAAAATGTATGGTTTATGTTAGTTAACTCGTGTTCTTAAAGAATGTAGTAATTTAAAGCATGTATAGGTTTTATAGAAATATAATTTGTAATTTTTCTTTTGTAAATAATGTATCTTCTCGTGTTACCCTATTTTAAGTTGATCTATTTGTGGGTTTACTGCTTTGTTGAAACACAAGAATTTCATTTTGTGTGTGTGTATGTAGTGTGCTATTTCACCAACAGCCTTACAACCACCTATATTTACTTCTATCTACCAATATTCAATTCCATCTACCAGCCTTATAACCACCTATATTTACTTCCATCTACCAATATTCAATTCCATCTACCGGTATTTAAAGCTATTCATTTGCATTCTAGTCTATTCAGACTTTTTAAACACACACACAAACACGATATTAAGATTACTGAATTAGTTATACTCTTTGTTGTTTATTGACAGCGCTGAACACCACTTTCCTACCAACGACAACCTTGTTACCACTTATTATGTTTGCTCTAAGTGCTGATCAAAATCATGTGCTTTTATTATATGATACAAGAGCAAAACAACCCTTTTCTTGTTGAAATAGGTGGTCTCGGAAGAAATATAAAGGTATAATCTCACTATTTTTTCCTATCTGTATTTATTTCTTGTTAGTTCATCATATCTAATATAAAAAAAGTGACTCAAGAGGTCTACAATATCTTTATAATTATATGCCCAAAGTTTGTCTTTCATCCATGTCTACACAAGATTCACTTGCGTTCTAAAAGTTTACTTTGTTCGGCCAGGATATTTAACACCCCTTGTTGCTAGACTATTGATGAAAACCTAGAATATTCTTGGTTAAGAAACCCATAAAGACGAGATAAAGACGAATGAAATAGACAAGATATATGATGCGCGTGTGTTGTGTAGGGAGGAAATCCTTTTTATTTTGAGTTTCATTATAAATGTCTATGAGCTATTCTATTGATTTAATTCAATTTTTCATAATCCATTAAGATGAGAAAGAGCAACAAAAAATTGTCAATGTTTTTTAACGTCTAGATGGTGATTAAAATAAATGATATAAAGTTGGTTCATATTTCATATTTAACCATCACAAGAACATGGTGAAGTTAATAAGGTTAGCCCTGCAGTTTTATATTAGTTTTGTTTTTGGTTCTGAAACCTTTGTTGGCAAATGTAGGGGCTTGGTTAATGGCATAAGGGCTTTGCACATTAACGATGTTGCAATCGGAAACCTCCATATTAATGATATTTTTGTGGATGAACATTGAAATGTCAAGATTGCCCCAATTAATCAATCAATGGAATTTCACACATCCAAGGACCAAAATGAAATTGGTCGAGAAGGGCAAGAAGGGAATAGTTTCTCCTCATTGGATGATCTAAAAGGCAAGTAATGTTTCATTGTTATATGTATTGGGTTATATAAATGATACTTTTACTGGGATTTTGATGAACATTGTTATTTGTTTCATTGTTATGCAGCTGGCATGGAGGTAGTGGGCCAAATCATATTTTGGTGCTACACAAGGTGTGAGTATAATAATGAATGCTGTTACCACCGACCTTTTAAGCCCCCACCAAAGATAAGGGCTATACATCGAGATGTTTTAGACCTTCTCAACAAATTATTACATAATGGGTGAGTTTGTATAGCTTTTTTGGCTCTCTTCAGTTGTGTTTTGGGACATATCTTTGTGGCTTAGTTATATAAAGTCATGGAATTTACTAATTTATAACATTTGTTGCTTCTATTTACAGAGAAACAGCCATTGACGCATCTTACCTCTTCTGGTCTAAAGAAAAGACTTATGAGTTTATAAGGGCAGTTGTTGAGCTACACGAAGCGCCGGATTGTACACTTCGAACAAAACTTGAAAAGGAAAATAGGAGTGTTCTTGGTACAGAACGAGTTAAAGGTGTAGATGTAGTGGTAGATTGGACATCAAAATTTCCTGATCAATTCCTTGCAATAATGAAGTCCGGAAAGCATGGGGTTCTCGTAGATGATGGAAAGAAAGATGAAAGTTACAAATACACAGGTACACCTTTGTACCAGATTATGAGAAACTTGCTATCCCACGAGCATGCTATAAGGCGTAAAGTATATGGGACCAAAGACCCAACCCCAATCTTAATTGAAATGTTTAATACAAACAAAGGAGGATTATATAGTTTTTTTATGGAAAGATTCCCAAACTTAATAAATGAAGCTTAGCATCTTTTGAAAGACGAGGTTCATGAAGACCATAGGTTTACCAAGTATTATTAACAATTCAATCCAAAGAGTGATCTGGAGCATTGATTGGTGTAAGTGAACTATTGCTTAGTTTTAACTTTACTATTAAACATTTATGGTGTATTTCATATCATAGTATTTCTAAGTGTAATGTTATTAAACATTTTTTATTGTTCTGCTCGGGGTCTTATTTAATTTTTAACTTCTAAATGTTGCCTGCAGCAAGAATCATATCTTTAATGACGTGGTGGTTTACATTTAAAGGTCAATGTTCCCAAATGGATGTGATTTCCAAATGAAACCTGTAAAGTATCTATTGGAGTGTATGCTAATGGATAAAAGCAAGAAAAAACATATACTTAATAACATACTAAATCAAAGACCATCTAAATAGTTGCAGCAAATCTTGATAAAAAAAAACATCACCAGCCAACAGGGCAATTATAAATTGCTCACTACTTCCAAAACCAAGTTTTCAACATTAATGCCTGTCACAATCTCGTAACTTCCATAATCAGAACATTGGCCGCCATACTTCTTGAACACACTGACCAGAGTCTCCACCGCCTGACTTGATGTAGATCAACCATTAACTTTGAGCATAAAAAAATGGCAAATTGTTCAAAACAAACTTCTATTACTAATAAAGGCGCCAACAAATTAGAAACTCTTTGGTTAGTTCGGTTTATGTATAGATCAATTTTCTATTACCAATGCGGATTTTTACAGTAACTTCCTAAACTTGTTTCTCTTAAGATTTCAATTTTAACATTTGTAAAATTACCAGTAAGGGGAAAATTAATCTCGCAATGTGTTAAATAAGGTGTAGGCCGCTCTCCAGAACATCTTGCAAAGTTATAATTTTCAAATATCTTACTAAATAAGAGCACCAATAAAAGGGAAGAGGAATCTATCTTACAAAAGTGAGCTCGAATATAGAGTTAGAGCTGGTTTGGTCGAGTTACTTTTGTTGAGAGTACACTTGAGCATGTAATATTCCATAAGTGACATGTGGATTAAGTAGAATGACAGCATCTCCAACTATATATTCACATAGACAATGTTGATCAAATAATGAAACATTTCACTGTTGCGAATATGTCAAATACGAAACATATTTTGTTAACCAAAACAGAAAACAAAAACACTACGTAAATGGATAAATAGTTTGTCGTATTCGTCACTCCTTATCCTGTAGACAACAGGCACAGATATCTCTTCATATTTGCATGCAAGGAGCATTGCTGTCACTCCAAGCAGCTGAAGCTTCGGTCGATAAGATTGACAGTGAGGTATAACGTCTCTTCCATCAGCTCGAACTTATAATGAACCGGTTTGATCACATTAAGTTATGACATCAGTAATCACTCTCATATTGCATATGGTATAAAAAAAGTTTCAAGTAAATAAAAATAATCATGTAATTTTACCTCCACCAACCAGTCTATGAGGATGCCTCTCATCCTATCCGTAATATCATACAAAATTTCTGTATTGACATGTAGCCAGGCGACACACAGCTTGAGATCTGCAATATCATACAAAATTATTGCCTAGTTAGATCAGTGAAATGAGAATTTAAACACTTTCTCAGTTAGACATACATCAACACAAGTTTAGGTCTTTATAGAAACAGTCTGCTCATTTGGATCAGTGAAATTGGAATTTAAACAGACAACTATTTCGTGGTTAATAAACTTTTTACAATAGCTTAGAAAAGGCTCCAGAATCTCATTTCATACTTGTTCATATTGATTAAACTTACATCAACAGAGTTTAGGCCTTTTTAGCGAAAAAAACAATTGCTGTCACACAAAATGGACACTTCGACTACAAAACTTTTATTATTTATAAAATTTATTCCAAAAATAGTACAGTCTAATTTAGACAATAACTACTTTTTGCCCTCTAAACAATAATTACATATCAGTTAGTCAATTCACCCCATTTACGCAAACTTTCCAACGCACAATCGTATACAAGTAGATACACAAACAGCAATAGTAACACATTTTTTTTACCTCTTGCTTATGGTAGTGTGCATAAATCTCATCAATATACTCGACCACACACAGAGCATCATCTTTATCAGCATCATCAATGTCCACTACTGGTTCTTCATATACGTCCTCGTCCTAAATTACAGATTCGATACATTAGACTTTTTAACAGGCAAAGAACAAGAACATTGGTATAATTAGGAAAGCGATAATCACACTACCATTTTAGTTCAAGATAACAACCAACATGACTTAAGAGTTATTAGTTTTTTTACCCTTTGTAGTTGTGACATGAGCAATACCGCTATCATTCGTTGTTCGAATTTATGTCTAATAAATGAAGTACCAAAGTCTCTAATAATAATACTAGTAAAAGAGATAAGTTTTATTCATTGGATATGCGTATAAATTGTCATAAGTGATACCCATGAATGTTTCTACACTTCTAAACAGGGGTGTCGAGTTTTTTCACTTACGCGGTCTTGTGTTTGAAATAATTGTTTTACAAAGCTGAATACAAAATTTTATGGTACCACATGATTTTTTTGTTTTAATATAAACTTTTTTTTTTTTTTTCCGCGCTCATTAACTTTGAGACAAAGTCAGCAGTTATACATGTAAGCCAACCATAGTCATTTGTTTATTTATTTGATAGCTTTTGTTCTCATAAGTGAATTTTAAAACTAATTTCAGAGCATGCAATTGGTATGGTTTCAACTACCCACTGCAAGGATATGAATGAGGTCAAAGAGAAAGAAAGCAAGTGATGACATGAAGAACACAGTCCCATTTGCCATTTTCATACAACAACAGATCAACATTTACACTTGCATCAATGGTCTACCCATATAGGTTGTTAGTACCACCATTAACACAAGAGTGATAAACACCAAAGCCAAAGCAAACATTAAATGAAACACAATCTCCCTACACAAACTAACCAGCATTACATATTGGACAGAAAACAAACCACATTTGCAAATTTGTTTGCTTTTCTCTAACCTAGTTTAAGAACACCTTAATACATATTAGAGCAGGCCTATGCTGAGACGCGAGAAATGAAGGAAGGCTAAAACATGTAAATTCAAACGGTACAGACGAACGTATATTGACTTAATGAGTGATTTTGGAACCTGTTGACAATAAAAAATTAGAAGGAATATGGTATACATTAAAGGCTTGATCAAATCCCATAAATGTCTATTGAGATGCTAACGTACTTGAATCTTTTTGTGATTCTAAATTAATGCTAATACTTTCTCTGGCTTGTCAATGGCACAACTGGATGCATGTCAAAATCCTGCTATCCTTGAGGTGATGTGGCACACGTGGGGCCCAAATGAAGAGAAGTGGGCAACCCACGACACCCCTCGCTCTTACACACTCTCCCACCAAACAAACTTGTCAAATCTACCACACTTAATATCAACCATAAAAACATAAACTTGAATCTTTCCTACATAAGATCTAAAACAAAACTCCTTTTTTCTTGTTATAAGATTCAGAACAAAGACTCAACAAGGTGACGGCTAAGAACACCAAAACACGAACATCACAAAACCTTTTACTTCTTTTGTTTCATATTTTTGGAAGATCAGTAATACCACAATAAGGTATAGTTATTGTTCTTGGTTTGTTCGTTTAGATCTGTGAAAGAAAACTCAGAACTTGTTTTCTTTCTTTTTAAGTTTGAGTCTTGGTTGTTTATTGTAGTTGATTGAGATGAAATAGTATAGATTACGGTTGTTGATTATGTGGCTTACTGCTCTTTCTTGTTCAACTCTTTATTTTCTGTTCTGCTCTCTCTTCACCGGAAATTTTGTTGATAAATTTGTTGTATTCTCTTTAATAAAATGTATGGTTTATGTTAGTTAACTCGTGTTCTTAAAAGAATGTAGTATGCTTTTCCAGTGCTTTGAGTTTTTTTAAAGCATGTATAGGTTTTATAGAAATATAACTTGTAATTTTTCTTTTGTAAATAATGTATCTTCTCGTATTACTCTATTTTAAGTTGATCTATTTGTGGGTTTACTGCTTTGTTGAAAGTATGTAGTGTGCTATTTCACCAACAGCCTTACAACCACCTATATTTACTTCCATCTACCAATATTCAATTCCATCTACCATTATTTAAAGCTATTCATTTGCATTCAAGTTTATTCATACTTTTTAAACACACACACAAACACGATATTAAGATTATTGAATTAGTTATACTCTTTGTTGTTTATTTACAGCGTCGAACACCGCTTTCTTACCAACGACAACCTTGTTACCGCTTACCATGTTTGCTCTAAGTGCTGATCAAAATCATGCGCTTTTATTATATGATACAAGAGCAAAACAACCCTTTTCTTGTTGAAATAGGTGGTCTCGGAAGAAATATATGTTAGCAGGCTTAAGTGTAGGTGGCCCATGTTGGGATATGTAGTCTTGGCCCATGTTGGGTGTAGGGTTGTCTTTATTATGTATCATATGTATATATACCCAAACAAAAACCCTACTCATGGCGTTGGCCACCAATCGCAATACCCAAACAGCGTTTATCGGTTATCGTTTAGATCCGAGTGATTCGGATCTGGTAAGAATTTTTGAAGAAGCATCGTCTGGTAGAAAGCATGAATGGGTTCGCTCTCTTAACATTTATTAGGATCATCCCACCGCTCTGCTAGCATCTGAAAAGCCAACTGTTGAGGTCAAGAACTTGCATATCTTATGGAGCGAGTTGATGTACTACCGTGATTTGCGAGAGCGTCCTCTTCCCCTCCCTGGCTATGATTGGCGTCAGTCTGGGAATTCTGTTCCTGTTTTTGATGATGCTACTGCAGAGGAGATTGGAAAGTATGAGTTGTTTCAGCTGTGGGAGTTTGGTAACTCAACCCCATGGCAGATGAAAGAATTCCACTCATCTGCTGTTGAGTCCACTGACTTTGCTTTATACTTGGTGTTTTAGAAGTGATCCATACGTAAAAGCTTCATTGCGTATGGACAAACTTTCAGCAGAAATGGACAAAGCATCTTCTCCTTCTAAGTTGATTCCAAGAACCCCAATTGTCAAACTGGTGAAATCTGCTCGTTCTAAAAATCATGGTTCTAGGGCAAGGAAAAATGAAAAAGATGAAACCTATGTCTATACTGGTCAGCTCACTGTAGGCGAAAGTTCCATAAACACACGAAGTCAAGGGGTTCTAAAAGTAAAGGCTGCTCTTGAGGGTCGTGGTCGTGGTTATCTCGTTAATACTGAATATAAGGATCTTGGTGATACCTTTAATGAGACTGAAGTGAATGAGGTAAACACTAGTGTTGTGGATGGTTCTGATTTGGAAGACGAGCTTGTTCCTGTTGAGGTGAATGAGGTAAACACTGGTGTTGCTGGGGTCATAGTTGAGGCATGTTACGAGCTTGTTCCTGTTGGGTTTTTTGAACAAGTTGCTGATGGTGAGGATGGTTTAGATGAAGTCAACGTTGCTGGGCATGTAGTTGAGGCGTGTGGGAATGACTGCTACGGGCTTGGGCCTAATTATCTATTAATAATATAAAGGTTATAATCTCACTATTTTTTCTTATCTGTATTTATTTCTTGTTAGTTCATCATCACTAATATAAAAAAAGTGACTCAAGAGGTCTACAATATCTTTATAATTATATGACCAAAGTTTGTCTTTCATCCATGTCTGCACAAGATTCACTTGCGTTCTAAAAGTTTACTTTGTTCGGCCCAGGATATTTAACACCCCTTGTTGCTAGACTATTGATGAAAACCTAGAATATTCTTGGTTAAGAATTGAAACCAAAAAAAGACGAGATAAAGACGAATGAAATAGACAAGATATATGATGCGCGTGTGTTGTGTAGGGAGGAGATCCTTTTTATTTTGAGTTTCATTATAAATGTCTATGAGCTATTCTATTGATTTAATTCAATTATTCATAATCCATTAAGATGAGAAAAAGCAACAAAAAATTGTCAATGTTTTTTAACGTCTAGATGGTGATTAAAATAAATGATATAAAGTTGGTTCATATTTCATATTTAACCATCACAAGAAGATGGTGAAGTTAATAAGGTTAGCCCTTATATTAGTTTTGTTTGGTTCTGAAACCTTTGTTGGCAAATGTAGGGGCTTGGTTAATGGCATAAGGGCTTTGCACATTAACAATGTTGCAATTGGAAACCTCAATATTAATGATATTTTTGTGGATGAACATTGTAATGTCAAGATTGCCCCGATTAATCTATCAATGGAATTTCACATATCCAAGGACCAAAATGAAATTGATCGAGAAGGGCAAGAAGGGAATAGTTTCTCCTCATTGGATGATCTAAAAGGCAAGTAATGTTTCATTGTTATATGTATTGGGTTATATAAATGATACTTTTACTGGGATTTTGATGAACATTGTTATTTGTTTCATTGTTATGCAGCTGGCATGGAGGTAGTGGGCCAAATCATATTTTGGTGCTACACAAGGTGTGAGTATAATAATGAATGCTGTTACCACCGACCTTTTAAGCCCCCACCAAAGATAAGGGCTATACGTCGAGATGTTTTAGACCTTCTCAACAAATTATTACATAATGGGTGAGTTTGTATAGCTTTTTTGGCTCTCTTCAGTTGTGTTTTGGGACATATCTTTGTGGCTTAGTTATATAAAATCATGGAATTGATTAATTTATAACATTTGTTGCTTCTGTTTACAGAGAAACAGCCATTGACGCATCTTACCTCTTCTGGTCTAAAGAAAAGACTTATGAGTTTATAAGGGCAGTTGTTGAGCTACGAACGAACGTCAGATTATACACTTCGAACAAAACTTGAAAAGGCAAATAGGAGTGTTCTTGGTACAGAACGAGTTAAAGGTGTAGACGTAGAGGTAGATTGGACATCAAAATTTCCTGATCAATTCCTTGCTATAATGAAGTCCGGAAAGCATGGGGTTCTCGTAGATGATGGAAAGAAAGATGAACGTTACAAATACACAGGTACAAAGGTGTACCATTTGTACTAGATTATGAGAAACTTGCTATCCCACGAGCATGCTATAAGACGTAAAGTATATGGGACCAAAGACCCAACCCCAAAATTAATTGAATTGTTTAATACAAACAAAGGAGGATTATATAGTTTTTTGATGGAAAGATTCCCAAACTTAATAAATGAAGCTTACCATCTTTTGAAAGACGAGGTTGATGAAGACCATAGGTTTACCAAGTATTATAAACAATTCAATCCAAAGAGTGAAAGACGAGGTTCGTGGTTAATAAATTTTTTACAATAGCTTAGAAAAGGCTCCAGAATCTCTTTTCATACTTGTTTATATCGATTAAACTTACATCAACAGAGTTGAGGGCCTTTTTAGTGAAAAAAACAATTGCTGTCGCACAAAATGGACACTTCGACTACAAAACTTTTATTATTTTAATTTATTCCAAAAATAGTACAGTCTAATTTTGACAATAACTACTTTTTGCCCTCTAAACAATAATTACATATCAGTTAGTCAATTCACCCCATTTACGCAAACTTTCCAACGCACAATCGTATACAAGTAGATACACAAACAGCAATAGTAACACATTTTTTTTTACCTCTTGCTTATGGTAGCGTGCATAAATCTCATCAATTTACTCGACCACACAAAGAGGATCATCTTTATCAGCATCATCAATGTATGTCCACTACTGGTTCTTCACATACGTCCTCGTCCTAAATTACAGATTCGATACATTAGTCTTTTAAAGAGGCAAAGAACAACAACATTGGTATAATTAGGAAAGCGATAATCACACTGCCATTTTAGTTCAAGATAACAACCAACATGACTTAAGAGTTATTAGTTTTTTTACCCTTTGTAGTTGTGACATGAGCAATACCGCTATCATTCGTTGTTCAAATTTATGTCTAATAAATGAAGTACCAAAGTCTCTAATAATACTAGTAAAAGAGATAAGTTTTATTCATTTGATATGCGTTTAAATTGTCATAAGTGATACCCATGAATGTTTCTACACTTCTAAACAGGGGTGTCTAGTTTCTTCACTTACGCTAAAGATGGTCTTGTGTTTGAAATAATTGTTGTACAAAGCTAAAAACAAAATTTTATTGTAACACATGATTTTTTTGTTTTAATATAAACTTTATTTTTATTATTATTTTTTTTTTCGCGCTCATTAACTTTGAGACAAAGTTAGCAGTTATACATGTAAGCCAACCATAGTCATTTGTTTATTTATTTGATAGCTTTTGTTCTCATAAGTGAACTTTAAAACTAATGTCAGAGCATGCAATTGGTATGGTTTCAACTACCCACTGCAAGGATATGAATGAGGTCAAAGAGAAAGAAAGCAAGTGATGACATGAAGAACACAGTCCCATTTGCCATTTTTATATAACAACTGTTCAACATTTACACTTGCATCAATGGTCTACCCATATAGGTTGTTAGTACCACCATTAACATAAAAGTGACAGACACCAAAGCCAAAGCAAACATTAAATGAAACACAATCTCCCTATACAAACTAACCAGCATTACATATTGGACAGAAAACAAACCACATTTGCAAATTTGTTTGCTTTTCTCTAACCTAGTTTAAGACCACGTTAATACATATTAGAGCACGCCTACGCTGAGACACGGGAAATGAAGGAAGGCTAAAACATGTAAATTCAAACGGTATAGACAAATGGTACACCTTGAATCAACATATAGACGAACGTATATTGACTTAATGAGTGATTTTGGAACCTGTTGACAATCAAAAATTAAAAGGAATATGGTATACCTTAAAGGCTTGATCAAATTTCACAAATGTCTATTGAGATGCTAACGTACTTGAATCTTTTTGTGATTCTAAACTACTGTTAATACTTTCTCTGGCTTGTCAATGGCACAACTGGATGCATGGCAGAATCGTGCTACCGATCCTTGATGGTGGCCAATACCGCAATACTGATCTCCCAATCATGTTTTTTGAAGTAGAGTCCATTACTGCAATAAAGAGCGCAAACAATTTATTTCAACTTTAAGGATCAATAAATCAAGAATAGTTGCCAAACTCTTACGAGACGAGTCAGATTACCCTTGAATCGATTCGACTCGGTCATTGACTCTTACTTGACCTTGACTTTTATGAGTTTAATCAACGACTCTTCGTCGAGTTGACTCGTGACTCTATGAATCAGAATCATGCATACTTTTAGTGTGCTTTTGAAAAAAAATGTCTAACTTTATTTTTTGTGATTTAAGGAATTGCGTTTGTTGTTCACTACGAACCCATAATTAGTTCCTTTTTGAAACAAAAACTTCCGACGATTATGTTATCCCTTTAAGTGCTATCTTAGCAAAATCATAGAGATTAAGAGAAGTGATGATTACTATTTAAATTAAAAATTGATTGGTTTTTACTAGTGCGTGCAATTTATTTAAAATACATTGGTTAAAACATGTGTCGATCACAGACGGGCTTGTGGGCGTCCGTTAGAGTCACGAGCTTATCGACACATTCTATCCTCTAATAAAAAATACAAAAGTGGTGTACATTAAGTCGGTATTTTTAAGGTACACAAATACAATGCATGTCCTAATGTCTCATACGTAGCCCTAAGAGCTACGTTTAAAATTTTCCTATTGTTTAATGTTTTTTATTAGTCATATATCTCGATCATCTGACTCGATTCACCCAATTCATGGGTCCCCTACTAATACTATAGCATCTGTATATTATTGTGTATGATAAACTAATGTTACATCTCATCAGAAAGTCTCGCATAAATCGTTTGGTATAACAACTGATTAGTAATTGATACAATGACCTCTAAATAAAGACCTTGAACATTAATAGTTCTATCTTTTAAATTGTAACTAAAATTGTGAAGTATTGGGAGATTGACAAGACTCTTCACAATGGAAGCACTTTGAGAAGGACATCAAAAGACATTAAACACACATTTAAGTTGACACCAACCAACCTACTCCAACAAGTATTACATACATGTGTTTGTTCCAGCTCAGTTGGAATGGAAGAAACACAAATGAGACTACTCCATAGGAAAACCACACGGATCATGATCCGCACCTTCCCACTTCAAACAATCTCCACCATCCATTATTTCTTCATCAATCCAACCCCTCATATTCACTCCCTATTATCTTAAATTTGCATTCAATACCATCTAACCACCGAGATCTCTCCATCTCTTTGAAACTAAGCAACCAATTAACCGGTCTACTAACAAAACTCAAACACACCAAAATCTTTTGCCTTTTTAGTTGTTCATTATGCCAAGAAAAATTATTATAAAAGGGCAAGAACTCGTTTGAAATAATTACAAATCAAGGCTCGGAACAATTTTTTACATACGGAGTAATAATAGTGCAAAAACAATTAACTAATATGTTCACCAACCAAGAGTTTGTGCCTAAAGTCTCGTGAGGGACAAATGTTTATTACCTATCACATTCGCGATGCTATGGGTGTGTTTAGTATATCTTGATATGTCAGAATGTTAGATAATTAAGTGAAACATTGTATAAAAGAAAGTGTTAGCACCAACTTTCTAAAATAATAAAACCACTAGAGTAATAAACATCATTGGCCTCAAAAGTTTATCATCAACCTCAAAATTAAAACCTTAAAAGTTAAAACCAGTAATATTGTAACACATGAAATGAAACAAACACAAATCACACACTTCATTGCAAAACAACATGGATGCATGATCGGCCTTTCCATTCTATACCATCTACTCACATCTATTAAACTAGCATTTATACCATACCATCTACCTCTCTCTTTAAAGGTTGATTCACTCTCACACTCTTTCTCACTGCCTTCTTCTTCATATTAACCCACATCTACCTCCCTTCAAAACTCACCAACCATATTAACCCTTGATCAGATAAACCAATTTCTTTTGACTTTTCGGCGATGAACATTGTTGGCAAGGGCTGCTCTACCCAAAATCATCTATTATTTCTGCTTTTACTTTTTGATGCGCAAACAAAAAATGTGTTCACTCTTTGTTGGAATAGGTGGCCTCGGAACAAACTAAGGAGGATTATATAGTTTTTCTATGGAAATAAACTTAATAAATGAAGCTTACCATCTTTTGAAAGACGAGGTTCAAGAAGACCATAGGTTTACCAAGTTTTATAAACAATTCAATCCAGAGAGTGATATGGAGCGTTGATTGGTGTAAGTGAAATATTGCTTAGGTTTAACTTTACTGTTAAACATTTTTGGTGTATTTCATATCATAATATTTCCAAGTGAAATGTTATTAAACATTTTTGATTGTTCAATGTGAACTATTGCTTAGGTTAACTTTACTATTAAACATTTTTGGTGTATTTGATATCATAGTATTTCTAAGTGAAATGTTATTAAACATTTTTGATTGTTCTGCTTTGGGTCTTATTTAATTTTTAACTTCTAAATGTTGCCTGCAGCAAGACTCGTATCTTTAATGACGTGGTGATTTACATTTAAAGGTCAATGTTCCCAAATGGATGTGATTTCCAAATGAAACCTGTAAAGTATCTATTGTTGTGTATGCTAATGGATAAAAGAGATTAAAAGTTTCACAATCTTCTAAACAAACCCCTTAATCTTCTTAAACTAAACTTTATTATAATCGCTAAACTAAAAAGGATTCAAACTCTCATAATCTTTTTTATAAAATTGGCAATAAACCCATTAATCTATATTACTAAACTAAACAAGATTGAATTTTTAATTATCATTTTTATAAATCAACAAACCAGTGTTTCGGTGTTTACCCCAAAATCAACAAACTTAACATTAAATTGAGGAACATGGTTGAGGTTATCGACAAGGATACCATTTTTAGTTGCTGAATCTTTATGTATTTATTTTGTACGTTTGGGGTATAATATTCTCATGTAATGTTTAATTCCGTCAACATCTACTTCTTTTGTGAGAGTTATTTTCTTTTTTTTTGTGTCTTTCATGTAGTTGAATTATAAAAGTTTGAAAATTATATCAATTAAAAGCTAAGCATGAAATATATACAACTTAAACAACCCGATATCGACATTTACTAGTCTCCACACAACGACATGCGTAAAACATCAAAGCCATGGTAACTCTAAAATTGTTGAAAAAACCTTCAACATCATCATCATTCCATCTTGGAGGAAACCTACCCGAAATAAACTGATCTATGAGCCAACAAGTGATGACTCCACAATCAGAATCGTTTCTTTGTTGTGGGATCGCACAATGTTTGTCGTTGTAATGGAAGTAAAAATTGTATTGCCAATGTCCGGTTCTCCTGAAATGTTCAAGCCCTTCTAAACATTGGTTAAGAACTCCGGTCCATTGTTGTAATGTTTGAAAATGATAACTGTTAGGCAAAGATTCGAGAACCAAAAAACTGGATATGCTTAAATTAATAACTTGTGTGACCCAATGATTCCCTCGTGCATTCATCGACATCATCACCTACGATGAAAATTAATTCAAATATATAGAATTAATAAAATTAATAAAGAGTAATTGTATACAAATACATAAACGTTTAAACACATATACTTAGAAAGTATACACCATCCCATAATGGGTAAGGGGGCGTGGTGCTATCCAATGTTCCTCTAATCGATTCGTTTAAAGCAAGCATGGGTACATCACCTTGGTCTGTCAGGTATGTCGATGCTTTCCAAGATTTGGCAACTGTCCACCGAGCATTAGTCGGCCTGCTTCTTATCATTAGCTCTATCCAGAAATTCATTCGCTGATTAAAAAGATTAAATTAAATCATTTGACGTTCTTGAAACTAAAATAATCTAAACCTTTAGAAAATTATAACAATTAACTTACATCGTCTGACATCCAACCAATTTTACCGGGTGTTCCTCGATCAGTACCCTGTCTATATAAACAAGGAACTAGTTCTTGAAAGAACGTTATCTCTCCTACCCAACCACATGGATGGCAGTTAAGGTATATTGTTTCTGGGTTTCGGAGGAAAACATCTACTTCAACATACTTCTGAACCCTTACCTGAACAAATAAATAAATAAATACAATATTATTATAACTTTGTTATTTAGAACTTCATGGTAATAAATATAGAACAACTCTTACTATTACCTTGGCAGGGTCAGCTTTATAAATTTCTAAACTTCCGGTATTACCACGACCAACATAGGTAACATCATCATCTTCTGCATTCTCATCAACCTCTTTTCATAGATCAAACAGTCGAATGTTCGAGGTACTCTTATTTGTTTTACTCTTACCCCCACGTTTATTAGGCAAGACAGTAGTAGCTCCCTGTTAGGTATATGGACTTTTCAAAAAATAATTCGAGCGACTATCCCTCCTTTGTCGCTCAATCACATCCTTAAAAAAGAAGCAAGAATTTAAATTGTTAACATTAATAGGATTAGTAGTATATAATCATAATCGTGAATTGTTTTATGTAATTAATAGGTTACCGAAATGTCATCACCAACGTAACCGGTGTGTGATGGACCTACCTGGGCATCATCAGGTGTGGCAAACAAGGAAAAACCAAGTGGCAAAGGGTTAGCAGTATGTTCGGTGGAGGGAAACCAGACTGGATATGTAGACATCAATGGCGGCGTAGGTGCATGAATGCCTTAAAAGAAAGAGGGGTTCGGCTCCGTGGAAAATGCAAAGGCCGGATTGTTGGAAGCCCTAAATACAATATTATAACGTTTAGTTAGTATCCGACAAATCTAAATTTTAGAAACATAATATCACGTAAATATACTTGCGTGTTATGAATATCACTAAAGTCACTAAAACCAAAATTTTCGCCACCAACAAAGCTCGTTCCTTTTTGTAGTGGTGGTTTCTTCCCAGCTCAGAATGGCTGCATCAAGTATTTTAATTAATTAATTAACAAATGTTAATTCATCTTTATATAACACCTCAATAAATTAACGTAAACTATTTACCCCCAAATCATCATCAATTTGTTTTAACTTCAAGTCATGTTCGTGTAACTTCGCCGCATGTGCCAACATCTTCTTTGAAAGATCAGGGGGAATCTCATCGTTAAAAGATCGGTTTACAGCTGGTGGTATCACTTGAGGTACGGTCGGATTCCCATAAAAAAGCGCTCTACTTTCACGCCACCACTTGGTATTGGCCTCAAAGGAATAGTATTCTTGCTTGATTTTTCTAAGCGCTACTATAAACTAGTTAATATACATTTTTACCTCGAAAAGAAACTATTGCTAAGATTTGATCCATCGTTCCTCACATAGAAATATTGGTGTTGCATTGGTAATCTACGTCAATATCATCTATTCAAATTATCTATATCATGTTAAAATAGAAATTGACATGATTCTTATCTTTTTTTCCCGACTTGTGGTTTACCCATAAAAAGTAACTTCGTCAAATGTGTTTAGTAAACACGAAGACTCGTCAAACCTTGTATCACACCTATAATAGATAAACCCTAAGATATAGAGCAAAACCATTGGCAAAAATCGAAATCAAAAACTCCCGCGTCAAAATTATCAAACCCACTAAAACTGTTTTCTCAGTGAATAGCCAGATCCCTAAACTATAACTAGCCGGATCCCTTTTTTAAGGGATCTGTGGGAACCGGCACATCAGCAAACAGAATAAGTGTTTGATAATTCACTGTGCACTTCCACTCCTCACTTTACTCTTTCATATACGACCATAAACACAACACTACTGTTCCTAGGAGCTCTTTCATCATCAAACGAAGCAATTCAATCACTTGTGTAAGTCTTATCTTCACTACATTGTGATTTCCATTCTCTAGTTCCTAGTTATACAAATTTTACATCTTTAGAATTTTGATTCAAGTGGGTTTGTCACAATTTGCTTTCACATTGTCTTTAAATTAGCTATCTAAAATAACTAATCAAAGAACAAACATTGTTAATACAAATTAGAACTCATGATGAATTCCAAAAGAGATTTTTTGAGCAAAATTGTGATGAACCTCAAAAGGAACTATTTTCATAATTAACACCAAATTGTGTTTTTATTGTTTAGGATCAATCATGCCTTGTTCCAAACAATAAGATTATCAAGACACCGCTCATTATATACCGATGCATCACCGAAAGGACGGTCTTGACCCTAAAGATCGAAAAACCTTCAAAATGCTACAAAAACAGTTTTTTCATGAAGGTCGTGTGGTTGATCAATCTTTTCTCAATGGTACCGACATTCCCGAAGTCTTTTCTAGGATCAACTTTCAGTGTCTCCTCCATATCAACGAACAAATATCTCCCGTGTTTGTTCTCGAGTTTTACAAAAGCGTTCGGATCATAAGAAATGATGATGAAACCATCTTCATTGCCTTTATCATCAACGAGCACAACTACACTTTAACCCTCACCGAGTTTGCTCAGATTCTCCACATTCCCCACCATGGGGTGTGTATGTATTCCAATGATTGGTCACTCGCCAAGATTCATGATATGGTTGATGATCACGAGGTTTATTTCACCTCCCCCTCCCCCTTCATGAACTGGCCACGGTAAGAGATGTCATATTCATCCAAAGAACCTCTCAATCCCAAGTCATTAGGAACTCAAAAGTCATCCACCGAGATCCCTTTCAAATGGAGCTTTTCGAGATGTTCCCTCTCTACAAAAAATGAGAAAGGCGGACATAAAAAGCCACCTACAGACAAATGTTCTTTGCTTGGTTGGAAACAAGGATCATCCGAATGCATGTCTTGTGTACATGATTTATTTCCTCGTCAACGAAATTCCTTTCAACCTTGCATATTACCTGATCAGAAGGATGGCTAGTGTTTTTAGGACGCAAAAAATGGTTCTACCATATATTATGCTTCTAACTCGCCTGGCAAACTTTGTCTTTGCTTTAGAACCCTCTCCCTTGACGGATGATCATTTCTTTTGCACCGGGTGATGGTACCTCTAACTGAGGAAAGAACACCAAGGTTCATGGTTGACGGTAAAAGGCCTCATCCACCTACAAACTCATCCGAGGAGACGGAAGGATAAGCAAGCAACCCCGTTAACAACTACCATCTCGACCACGTGTCCTACATTGATCAATTGCCAGACATTCCAAGTCCTTCCCAAGAGTTCCAACAAACAAAAGGAATGTTCAAATACATTACTCATTTCTTCATGGGGAAGAAGAAAAAGTGAAATGGAAGTTTGAGGGTGATTGGAGGTGATGTGTATGATCCCTATTTGAAACATGTGATGTATGTCTTAAACAATGTTGCTTTTATTTAGAACTAAGTAGTATGTGGTGGTATGGTGAAAAACAAGGACATCTTAACTTAGAACAGCATAATAGGAATTTTACAACTTTTTGATCTCGTATCAAAAAGTTGGTCTTCATCTTAATTGCATGCCCATATATTGCTTTTACATGCCATGCTTGCTATGCTTTACTTACATACATGAATACTTGCTGTAGAAATCATTAGTTTCAAAATTCGATACTTGATGCAAATTCTTGCATGCATTATGTTAAGAAAAATGTCCCAATTGCCGGATCCCTGGGCTATAACTAGCCGAATCCCTCAAATGAAGGATCCATGGGATCCGGGTAGACAAAAATGCTATTTTAGCATTCTTGCATCAATCCAACCTTCTAGACCTTACTAGACTAGTTAAACATGATTCATTAGGATCACTTAAGTCCCCCTTAGGCTCAGTTGATCCCACATTCACTGATGGATGACTTAAGATCACATTGAAGGTGTTTTTGATTTATCACTACATCAAAACTCACCATCTTTCCGCTCCAATTTTTACACATTGTTTTCCTCATCTCAAAACACCTAGTTTGATATTTCTCTCAATTTTAGCAAATTGATTTTAGTCATCTTTATCTCAAAATGGTCTAAAGACTAGTTTTCATTTCTTGTGATTTTTAAGGAATTTTCTAAATTTTCTTTAAGTCACCATCTGGTCTCTAGGATCACTTGACATCATTTAACACTCTCAAAAATTCTTAGTATCATCCTTGACCACTCATGGATACTCATGAAAACTTCATCCCCTAATATAAACCATCATTAGATATCCTCACTCATTATGCTTGAACATTTAAGTCCTACACCATTTAAGATACCTTAGGAAACTTAAACACTCAAGATATATAGGTACAAGACCTTGGTAGAACATCATCACTCCTTTTCTTTGCCTCTGAGAGCCAGATCCCTGGAATTCAACTAGCCGGATCCCTAATGTTATGGTTTCGTGGGAACCGGCTGCACAGAATGGTTGAAATTCACTTAACTCATCAATTTTAAAATCTCTTTGGAAATCTAAACACTCCACTTTGTCTTAAATGACTCTCTAGGACATAACAACACTATAGTTGACTTTAGTACATACATAGAACCTTAGTGGTCTAAGCTTTAATTCACTTACCTAATTTCATCCTTTATAAACCAACTGTTTTTGTGTTCTCAAACCACCATTCAAAACTTCACAAATCAGTAGCTAAAACACTCTTTGCCTTCTACTTTTCACCATGACAAAAGCATCTAGTACAACCTCATCAACCAAAGGTTCTTCCAAGAGAAATGCTCGTGTTGTTCATGAAATTTCCTCAACCGAGTCTTCACCCGTGAAAACTTCAAACACTAGAATTCCTCCCTAACAAACTCAACGAACCAAAGCTAGGAAAACCGCTTGAATTAGTATCCGACCTTGTGGGTTGGAAAAAACTTCGCCAAACACTACCATACCCTCTAAACCAAACACACCTAGCTCCACTAAAACACTTAAACCCTCATTTCTAGAACCTAGATTACACTCCTTCACCACACCTCTTTCCCATCCAAACCTTTACTCCTTAGAAGACTCACCACCTAGGACTTCTCATCCACCACCTTTCTCATCAAATGAGGAACAACCTTCACACCAAAACCTTAAGGTTAGAATGTCACCAACACCCGTATTCTACTCGCCTTCACCATCAAATAGTCCATCTTTGAGTACAAAGAATCACCAATCTCAAAAACCAGACCATATGGATACCTCTTTATCTCCACCACCAACCCATATCTCACCACCTTCATTCTTAGTTGAACCCCATCCTACTCCATCAAACTCACCTCCACAAATCCCTCCATCCTTTGGGGAACCTCTTTCCTTCTCAACCAACGTTTCACCTCAAATCGCTCCATCCTCAATACCTCTATCTCCTAGTCATGAAAATAATTGCTCTAATTTTCAACATACCCAAGGGTTAGTTCAAGAAGTACGAGATGAGTTACGTTTCTTGTTACATCACCTTCTTGAATGATTTGACCAAATCAACAAATCTACTTGTTCCATAAACATAGGAATATAAGCACAAGTGGTGTTCTCCTTTTGTCTTAGGCGCAACCTAGAATTGTTAGGAAATTTACGACATGTTTGTATCATTTTCTTAGTTTTAGAGATATGTGTATCATTTCTCATGTTTGATTGAATGAAACTGTTAATACAAATAAACCGTAAAAACGTTTATTAATTTGTGTTTTGTTGATAACAAATATAATGTTATCATAAGTAAAATTATAAAGATACATGTTATTTTTGTAAAGCATTTACATATAGTCACTTAATACAAATTGTTGTAATAAATCATTTGTTGTAATATTTTATTAGTATGGTGATAACGCTACACGCGTCATTCAGGGTCAAAGGAACTTCCTTTTCGTCGAGCAAGTTTTTCAACACCCTAGGCAGTGAACCTAATCGTTGTAGTGTAGTATTAGGGTAAGCCACGTGAATTGATATCGTTCTCTAGGGGAATAGGAATGCTAGTGAGAAGTTACTACGCTAAGGTTGGGGTTGAGGAAGATTATTTTTTATCTTTTTATGTTTCTTAGGAAATGGAAAGGTACGAATCTCGGGGTTTGGATTTGGGGGTTGGTATTTCTACCGATTACTTCTACTTGTCTAATTATCTAAACTAAGGTGTATGTAGTCTATGTCTAATTATTGTGTGCTCGTATGTTGATTTAAAGATGTGTTTACTTAGGTTTTATTACTCCTTAATTATCTCCTATTGATGGTTGAATTGTCACGTCCTTATTCTTAATCGCGTTGTGTGTCTAAGGTCGTAGGGTATGCGTTTATCCCTATCTCTTTGAAACTACCAAATGTTAATGACTACAAAATCTCTAGGATTTACAAACTTTAACTCTAATGTACTCTTCGGATGGTTTAGCCTACAATGACTCTAGGTACTATAAGCTAAGGTTCACAAAGATTAATCAAGCATTAACTACACAACGGATGACCTATCGCAATACTAGATCATTAACAATTAAGATAAGAGACAACCAATCAATATTCAAGTTTCATATTTCCTAAGCAAACACACAAGTAAATTAGCCGGACATGGTAAACATGCAAGCATACACACAAGTAATTGAAGACATAATTAAATTAATGAAGTAAAACACTTATCTTGATGTAAGACATGGTATGGAACCCTAAAATACTGTACAAGACAACCTTGGTTCGGTTTAGGTTTTACTCCAAAAGACTACACTCTCAAAACTAAAAAATTTGGATTCTATATATAAGATTACAAATGCGACGGCGTCACCTTTTGTTTTGTGGCCGTCGGTCGCGTCATTAGGGTTTCGTCTTGTACGTTAGTCTTGCGACGGCGTCACCTTATGCTTGTGAGCGTCCGTCCCTTCAGATCTCGGCGTCGTCACGTATCAAATCTAGGTCGATGCACGAGTTGCGACGCCCTACTCTTTTAAAACCTGAAGCCGTCACTTGTAAATGAGCAATTTGCCTTCTAAGCCGTCATAAAAGTTGTCCGACGGCGTCACTGTTTTGTGCCTGACGCCATCCCCTTCAGTTCCAGCAGCCTGAGTGTCTCGATTCTTGACTTTGGCCATTTTCTTCGTATATTCGCGCCTTTTCGTCCGAATAAGTGTCATTCTAGCATTTTGCCTTCAAGATGCCTAAAAAGTGAAAAGGAACGATATTAAGTAATAACATATACAAAAGTGATCAAATAAGGGCTTAAACGACCCCTCAAAAAGGTACATTTTAAAACCTTGTCAACCCATGGATCTTATCCATAACCCATGATATTGACCCATACCCATAAGACTAGATACATTGTACTCATTAGATATATTGTATCTAAAGAAATACCCATGGGCCAACCCATAACCCATAACCAAAAAACCCATGGGCAAAGATGAGCGTCCCACGGATCCCTAGGTTTACACTAGACGGATCCTTTGTGGGAGGGATCCGTGGGATCCGGGGAATAGTGGCAAGTTTTGCCTATAAATAGAGAGTCATTTCTTCATTCTAACTCACCCCTCTTCTTACTAATTCTCTCATACACTCTCATTCTCTTCTAACAAAATATCACTTGATCTTGAGAGTTGTTCTTCCTTCTTTCTATTGTGATTCTCATATACGTCCTTCTCTAAGGCGAGATCACAAGCATTCTACAAGTCATCCAAGCAAGGGGTCCTTGATTGATTTGTTCCTCCACAAGATTTCTGTAGCAAATATCTTGTATTTGATATTTCACATAGTTGTTGTGTAATAGTCGTGTTGGTTTGGTCCACCGTGTTACGGACTCGGTATTTAGCTTTGTACGGAAAAAGGTGTAAGCAACGTTGTGAAGGCTTCTCCGCCAAGTTGAAGGAGTTTGTTGACATAGTGCTTGAACTCTCGAGTAGGTGACTCGGGGAGTAGAGTAGGGCAAGGAAGGTGTCCTTGTAGTCGAACCACTATAAATCAGTTGTGTCATTTCTATCCTTTGCTTTACTTTATTTACTTGCTTTATCATTAGATCTATACTTTCTCTACATCCATACGATTTCACATAATATCGAATCTAAAGTATTTGAAACTAACTTAAAATCGGCAAAACTATTCAACCCCCCCCCTTCTAGTTTTCCACAGAAACTACATGTTTGTATGCTATATAGTTATGTGAATATGTTTTGCTCAACAATACATAACTCATTGGACGTTTACATCACTATTTATATCTACATTGCTGCAAATAAGGATGCAGGTACACGATTCACAAAATTTAGCCTAGACGGATCCCTCACAGGAAGGATCCGCCAGAACCGTCCAACAAAAGCAAATTTTTTAACAAATTTGAAGCTCATTTGTAGGAAAAATTGCACCATATACTTGTTTTCTAATCTTTGTTTTGTAGATTTTCAAAATACACATGAAGACTTTGACACCCTCAACAAGAGGAAACTTTTCGTCAAAGCAAAGAATATCAAAAACACTTGCAATAAATTCACTTAGGTTTTCCAAATTACTTGACGCCCACATCAAAAGGGAGCACTCGTCAAAGGGGAGCATTTCGTCAAAGTTAGAAACATTGCAAAATACTTGTAATACACACGTTTTAGTCTTCCTAATTACTTGACGCCCCTAACAAAGGAAAGCATTCGTCAAGGGGGAGCTAAGGCAAGAATCTCCTTCTTACCTTACTACTTCTCTTTACTTTTCTTTCTCTAACTCTTTCTTATTTTCTTACTTTTCACTAGTTTTTTTTCTCAAAACGTTTTTCACAATGTGTTAGTTTCTTTTCGACGCTCATTTATTTTCGACAAAAAGAGGGTGAAGAGAGTAAAAACTCCAATTCAAATTTTTACGAATTTAATTTTTTTTCTTAAAATAATCTTATGTTATGTCATCAACAAAAAGGGGGAGATTGTTAATACAAATAAACCATAAAAACGTTTATTTATGTTTTACGATCTTCAAATGTTTTGTCGATAACAAACGTAAAATCATTTCAATGAAATAGTTAAAATACGTAAAAGCTTTGAGCCAATAGTTTACTAACACACTTTTACTAAACATGTTAAAACCATCAAAACATGTTTAGTAAATAAGTTATATAAAACCAAAGACATTTTTATAAAACACTAACAAGTAATGTTGTTTACATCTTATAAAAATGTATATGTATAACAACTAGTGTTTACATTTTATAGAAATGTATATGTACTTTGTATATGTTGTAATGGGTAAGTAATGGGTAAAAACCAAAGTCCATAACCCATGACCCATGATCCATTGACTAGGTACAATGAATCTTGTTGGGTAAAGAACCAAAGTCCATAACCCACACCGATGAAGCATGATCCATAACCCATGACCCATTTCATGACATCATGCATGAAGTCATGTTGGATATTATCCATGATCCATGACCCAAAGTCCATGACCCATGACCCAAGATCCATAACCCAATGACTAGGTTCATTGCATCTTGTTGGGTATCCAAGATCCAATACCCATAACCCATAACCCTGTTTGCAACCCGAAATCCGTTTAAACTAACCCGGTAGCCGGATCCTAGGATTTGCACTAACCGTGGGACAGTAGACATGTTTTGTCTATAAATAGTGAGTCATTTCTCTCTTGCTCACTACCACTCTTAGATATACTTTCTCTCAATGTTCTAACCTCACTAACGACATATCCAAAGGATCATTATATATAGTTTTATGTTTGTGTAATTCTCTAGGTTCCTCTTAAAGGCGAGATCACCACCTATTTAAGATGTGCAAGCTCAAGGTCATGAGTTGCTAAGCTTCGTCATCATCAAGACCACTTAAGTGCATCTTGTTGATATTTCTTTCCTCCCTCCATATAAGTGTCGTGTTGAAGGAATTAATGAAAGGTGCCGAAGTGTCGTGTTGAAGGCATTAGTGAACGGTGCTGAAGTTGTACATTCGATATGGTGCTTCGATGTACAAGTTATGTAGTTTGGGTTAGAGGATGTTGATATCTGTTAATACAAATAAACCGTAAAAACGTTTATTAATATTTTGCGATCTCTTTGTGTTTTGTTGATAACAAATATAATGTTATCTTAAGTATAATTATAAGGATACATGTTATTTTTGTAAAGCATTTACATATAGCCATTTAAATACAAAAATGTAATAATTAAGCATTTGTTGTAATAGTTTATTAGGATGGGTAAAAAACCATAACCCATGGACCATAACCCATGGAACATAACCCATGGACCATAACCCATGGATCATAACCCATACCCAAGTTGACTAGATACAATGTATACTTAGATACATTGAATCTAAAGAAAACCCATGGACCAACCCATAACCCATGACCCATAACCAAAAAACCCATGGGCAAGAGGAGCGGACCACGGATCCCTAGGATTACACTAGACGGATCCCAAGTGGGAGGGATCCGTGGGATCCGTGGAACAGAGAAGAAATTTGCCTATAAATAGAGAGTCATTTCTTCATTCTAACTCACCCCTCTTCTTACTAAATCTCTCATACACTCTCATTCTCTTCTAACATATAGATCACTTGATCTAGAGAGTTGTTCTTCTTTCTTTCTATTTGTGATCCTCATATAGGTCCTTCTCTAAGGCGAGATCACGAGCATTCTACAAGTCATCCAAGCAAGGGGTCCTTGATTGATTTGTCACTCCGCAAGATTTCGTGCGAAGATCTTGTACTTAATATTTCACATATTTGTTGTGTAATAGTTGTGTTGGTTTGGTCCACCGTGCTACGGACTCGGTATCTAGCTTTGTACCGGAAAAAGTGTAAGCACCGTTGTGAAGGCTTCTCCGCCAAGTGAAGGAGTTTGTTGACATAGTGCTTGAACTCTCGAGTAGGTGACTCGGGGAGTGGAGTAGGGCAAGGAAGGTGACCTTGTAGCGGAACCACTATAAATCGGTTGTGTCTTTTCTATCCCTTAACTTTATTTATTTGCTTGCATTATCATTAGATCTATACGTTCTCAACATCCATACGATTTCACATAATATCGAATCTAAAGTTTTGAAATCAACTTAAAATCGGCAAAACTATTCAACCCCCTTCTAGTTTTCCACAATTGGCATCAAGAGCTAAGTTTATAAAAGTTTTAAAATAAAATTGTATTTTAAAACTTTTCGATCACTATGGGTTTTGAAAATTATAAGGAAGGGCAATCTATGCAACGACCACCACTACTTGAAACTAATGGTTTTATATATTGGAAAAATAGATTCGAAACATATGTGAAGTCTAAAGATATTGATCTTTGGTACATTATTGTTGAAGGTGATTTTGAGGCTACCTCAAATGATGATAAAGGAAATTTAGTTCACATACCTCATGATAAACTAAACGATGAAATGAAGAAAAAGCTTTCTAAAATAGTGAAGCAAAAATGGTTTTATATAATGCTTTACCGAAAAAGGAATTCGAAAGAATTTCTATGCTTAAAACCTCTAAAGAAATTTGGAATTCTTTAGTTGTAACTCATCAAGGCAACCAACAAGTTAAAAATAATAAAATTGATTTATTTGTTCAACAATATGAACAATTTTCAATATCGGATGAGGAAACTATAGATCATTCATTTGCTAACTTTAATACTATTATTACATCTTTACAAGCACTTGATGAATCTTTCTCTAGCGTAACCATGTTAGGAAATATCTAAGGGCACTTCCATCCAAGTGGAGATCCAAGGTGACGGCAATCGAAGAGTCAAAAGATTTGACAATCCTCACCCTCGATGAACTCATAGGCAACCTAAAAGTCTACGAGCTTGTCCTTGCTAAAGATTCGAAGCCTCAAAAGAGAAAGAGAAACACAAATCTCTTGCCCTTAAAGCCAAAAAGGCTTCGAGCGATGAGGAGAACTCATCTTCGAGTAGTGACGACGAAGAGCACGCTATGGCGGTAAGGGACTTTAAAAAGTTCTTTAGAAGAAAGGGTAGATACGTCAAACAACCATATGATGATAAGAAAGGCTTTCGGAAAAGCAAAGAGGACGAAAAGCCAAAGGATGATCGTACTTGCTTTAAATGTGGGGACCCAAACCACTTTATTAGTAAGTGTCCCAAACGGGATGATCAAAAGGCGTTCGTGAGCGGCACATGGGGAATGAGTGACGAGGAGGACAAAGAAATTTGTCTCATGGCAAATGACGAGGTATGTCACGAATACTATAGTAGCTCATCACTTGATGACGACTCATTGCATAATGAATATGATAAACTATGCAATATTAGCTTAAAACTAGTTAACAAAAATAAGCTTTTAAAGAGTCAAAATAAGCGTTTAGATAAAGAAGTCATAGAATTAAAAGCAAAACTAAAACGTTTAGAAAGGGTAAAATAGCAAGTGGTGAATGTGAACTTTGCGTTCAACTTCAAACACTAGTGGATCACTTAGATTCTAAAATTGCTAGAATGAGCACGAACACTTTAGATACAATACTCGATAGCGTTAAAACTGGTAACAATCAAAAGGGTCTAGGTAGTCAAAAACTTGATCCATCAACCAGTGAAAGTAAAGAAACAAAATTTGTTAAAGAACCAGAAAAACCAGCCACTGTTGTGGCGGATCCCATGGATCCCCTAAAAAGGGAACCGGCTAGTGTACAGAAAGGGATCCGTGGATCTGCTGTAGCAAACAGTAGCAATAACGTAGCTTCTTCATCTAGAACCTGAGTTTGTCCATAGTTAATAGGAACAAACCAAGTCATGTCACCACTAGACAACCACCTCCAAAATATAATCCTACTTTTGCAAGAAACAAAGCTCCATCTTTTCAAAACCTAATTCATTTAGGAGACCTAATAACGTTTTCCCGAAAAGTAACCATCAAATGGGATGGAATCAAAACATGAAAAACGGTTTTTTCAAAACTTTGCTCCATGGAATGCATACTCATCTTATCCATACATGTCTAACATGAATGGAATGTTTAACACTAATGGACCCATGAACAAATGGGGACCAAACTTTTGAGTTTATTATTGTTTTAGGTGTGCTTAAAGGTCGACCTAGACCCGATGAATGGGTCAAGGATAGCGGGTGCACGAGGCACATGACCGGCAATAGGGATCTATTCTCCACATATGAATCCATTAATGGAGGTAATGTGGTGTTTGGAAATAGCAAAAGTAGAATCATCGGTAAAGGTACGATTTCTAACAAATCTCTAACCATTAACGATGTGTGTCACGTAGAAAACCTAAACTTTAACCTCTTAAGTATAGGACAAATATGTGATAAAAAGTGCAATGTACTTTTTACGAAACCGTAGTAAGATACTAAAATATGGCATAACCATAGGAAGAGGAATTAGGAAACATGGAGTCTATGTCATTAAAATCGGTAATGAACCTAAAGACAAACTATGTCTTACCTCTATGGATGATACTTGGACCTTATGGCATCGAAGATTGGGTCACGCCAACATGCGACTTCTTCAATCGCTATCATCCAAAGATCTAGTAAGAGATCTACCTAAGTTAAAATATGAACATCATTTTTGTGATGCTTGTAATGTAGGAAAACAAGCTCATTCGAGTCATAAAGCTAAAAACATGGTGTCCACAACTAGGTGTCTAGAATTACTACATATGGATTTATTTGGTCCATCCGCTATCCAAAGTTATGGAGGCAACTACTACACTTTGGTAATAGTGGATGACTACTCTAGGTATACATGGACAAAATTTTTAAAGAACAAAACGGAAACCTTTAACTATTTTGAAATATTAAGCAAAAAGATCCAAAGACAACTAGGAAGTCCCATAGTGTCTATTAGGACGGATCATGGTAGGGAATTCGATAATGAAGTGCAATTCGGAGCTTTTGTGACGCTAATGGTATTACTCACAACTTCTCGGCTCCACGCACTCCACAATCGAATGGGGTAGTAGAAAGAAAGAATAGAACTCTACAAGAAATGAGTGGAACCATGCTTAATGAACAATCCATACCTCAAAAGTTTTGGTGTAATGCCGTGGATACTTCAACGTACATACTCAATCGAGTCTTAATTAGACCAATCTTAGGAAAAACTCCATATGAGTTACTTCGAGGCAAAAAGCCTACGTTAAATCACTTTAGAGTCTTTGGTAGTAAATGTTTTATTCTTAACACTAAAGATTACCTTACAAAATTTGATCCTAAATCAACCGAAGGTATCTTTTTAGGTTACTCGCCAAATAGCAAAGCTTACGTCATATTAAACAAAGAAACAATGAAGGTAGAAGAGTCATTAAATATAAAATTTGATGAAAGTCCACCCAAACCCTCTCCACCTCTTGTCGATGACGAGATTATAGAAAGTGAAGCTATAGTAATAAAGAAAAAGATAAGTGAAGAAGAAGAACCTCTAAGTGATGAAATAATAAACATTAAAGAGTCCAAAGATCACCCCGTAGATAAAGTCATAGGAAAACTAAACGAACGAACATTAAGGTCTCAAGTTCAAAACCAAAGTAGCTTGTTTTGTTTCGTTTCAACCTTAGAACCTAAGAATACACAAGAAGCCATAAAAGATGAAAGTTGGGTAATGGCTATGCAAGAAGAACTAAATCAATTTGTTTCTAATGATGTTTGGACACTTGTCCCTCCACCTAGTAATCAAACCATAATAGGAACCAAATGGGTTTATAAAACAAATTAGATGCAAACGGAGTAGTGTCTAGGAACAAGGCTAGACTCGTTGCTCAAGGGTATAACCAACAAGAGGGAATAGACTTTGATGAGACCTACGCCCCGTGGCTAGATTAGAGTCTATAAGAATACTTCTTGCGTATGCTTGTGCTAATGATCTAAAGCTTTATCAAATGGATGTCAAAAGCGCTTTTCTAAATGGTTTCATAAATGAAGAAGTATATGTAGCTCAACCTCCGGGCTTCATTGATTTTGAAAAACCCAAACATGTGTATAAATTAAAGAAAGCCCTTTACGGTCTTAAACAAGCTCCAAAAGCTTGGTATGATAGACTCAAGTCATTTCTAGTTAAACACAACTACACCATGGGGTTAGTTGACAACACACTTTTTACTAAGAAAAGAGTCACATATAATCATAGTACAAATATATGTAGATGATATTATATTCGGATCCACTTGTCAAGACATGTGTGATGATTTCTCTAAAATCATGCATGACGAGTTCGAGATGAGTATGATGGGAGAACTTAGTTTCTTTCTTGGTCTACAAATAAAACAAGTAGAAGATGGTATCTTCTTCAATCAATCTAAATACATCAAGGAGATGTTAAAGAAATTCGGTCTAGAAGAGTCAAAACCAATTAGGACTCCAATGTCATCCGACACCAAACTCACAAAAGATGAAGACGGAGAATCCGTAGATAATACTAAATATCGTGGCATGATAGGTAGCCTTCTCTACCTCACGGCAAGTAGGCGGGATATCATGTTTAGTGTTTGCTTATGTGCTAGGTTTCAAGAAGACCCTAAAACATCACACCTAGAAGCCGTAAAAGGATATTTAGATATATTAAGGGTACAACACAATTAGGATTATGGTATCCTAAGGGCACGGGAGTAGAAACAATTGTATATGCAGATTCGGACCATGCAGGTGATTACGTTGATAGAAAAAGTACAAGTGGGGTATGTACTTTTATGGGATGTTGTTTAACATCTTGGTTTTCTAAGAAACAAACGGCACTTGCAATATCAACAACCGAAGCCGAATACGTCTCCGCCGGGCAAAGCATGCCAACAAGCACTATGGATGAAACAAGCGTTAGTAGACTACGACATCCATCTAAGCGACATAGCCATCCTATGTGACAACAAAGGTGCCATCGACTTAAGCAAGAATCCGGTATTGCATTCTCGCACAAAGCATATAGAGATTCGTCATCACTTCCTAAGAGACAATGTTCAAAAGGGGAACATCTCTATTGAGAAGGTAGCATCCGAAGACAACATAGCCGACGTCCTCACCAAACCGTTGAAGCGGGAACAATTCAACCTACTTCGTCTTGGTCTTGGTCTAATGGAACAAACGTCGTAACTTATTTGACTCTACAAGGTATGTAAACACTAGCCTTCTTCTTTCTGAGTCTAGGATTTCTATTTCACACACAACTCACAAACAATACGGGAATTTTCAAAACCCAAAATGTGTTTTTCAACTTATAGTCTTCTTATTTTATTTCAAAGAAAACCTACTTTCACAATGTTTTCTAAAAAGATGATACCTTCCCGTATCAATTTCACAAAAGCAATTTCTCACGTCTAGGACAAATCTCTTTTTCATTATTAATACAAAGTAAAAAACGAGTTTTCATTGCATCTCATATCTTTTGAATGCTAAAATGGACACATAACTAATATGTGTTTTCGGGTACATTCATTTAAGCAACAATGAATTAGGAGCATTGATAACACAAAATTACGTACTCATGTAATAAATATGTGTTTTCGGGTTATCTCAATAGGATGGCTTTATACTTCTAGTTTATTTTTTACTTCTTTTTAGGAGTCGAGATAACCGAAACTCCAAATAGTTTGCATATAGGTACACACTAGGCAAAAATGTTTCCAAAAGGAAAATTTTGTGCTGCCTGAATCACAGAACCCACGGATCCCAGCCTTTATGGGACCGGATCCCTCAAGGGAAGGATCTGTGGGATCCGTGTAACAGAAGCGGTTTTCAACTTCTATTTTTTCACTTTGGATGAAAAATCCACATTTGTTTCATTTTTGGGAGTATGCTCTTTAATGCTTGTGTTCTCATGATCACATGCCTTGAATTCATATCTAATCATTAGATTTTAATCCACATTTTGGGTCAAGCATTCATTACAATGCTTTGTTTTTCTATATATATAACTCCCAAAATGCTTGCATACTCCATCTCCTTCTCACAAACACACTTCATCATGTCATCCAAAACCCTTTAGGAGAATCATCTAGTACAAACAATCATGATATCCAAACCTTTGTACTTCCACCATCCAAAATACCACAATCAAATGCTAGGATATCCGCACGGATTAGTATCCGATCTTGTTGTTTAGCAAAACCAACCTCAAATGGTTCATCCTCAACAAATAACTCACCACAAGATGCTTCCATTATAGCACCTCCCTCATCACCAACAAGTACACCAACTTCATCACCACCTAAAATAACTCTTTTGGAACTCCTTAAGACTCCAACAAGATCTAACCAACCTAAAGAAAAAGAATTAGTCTTTTCAACACCTCCTACATCTCCAAATACTATATTTCAAGATCTTGAAACATCACCACCATTAGCTCCCATCACATTACAAGAACATCTAGGTTCTTTTCCACCACCATTTACAAACATTCCGGATATTGATCCATATTTTCCTATTTTTCCACCACAACTTCCGCATAACTCAAATCAAAACAACCCGAAAAACTTCCGCACTCATTACCCACATCATTTACATTGTGAACATTGCCAATCCACTAGGGAAATTGCAATAGAAGTTAGGGAAGAAATGCGTTTCATACTCAACCTCATCCTTGATCGCATCAATACCATTACTCATCAAAACCTCCATCCATAACCTTATGCAAGCATGGAAGGAATCACTACTACCATTTTTTCTTTTAGTATTATTTTTTATTTTGAAGTCATTTTCAAGAACAAGTCTTGTTCTTATTTTTACATGCTTGTATGTGGCATACATACCACTACAATTTGTTGTTTTATTACAAGGCCTTGTTTACATACCTTGGCTCCCAATCTTGATTCTCGGCAACCACAAGATTATTTAAGCATGTTACTAACCTTTCTTTTTGTAGGATTTTTATTTTTCTTCATTTGACGCCCCAAACAAGGGGGAGCTACCGTCAAGGGGGAGTTAGAAGTTTGTTTATTTCTTCCAAGGGTTAACTTTTGTTTCGACAAAAAGGGGGAGAAGAAGTAAAACTTAGGGGCTTTCAAAACTTGCATCTATTCTTAAGTTTTACTCATCATAATATTATGTTTTGTCATCAACAAAAAGGGGAGATTGTTAATACAAATAAACAGTAAAAACGTTTATTAATATTTTGCGATCTCTTTGTGTTTTGTTGATAACAAATGTAATGTTATCTTAAGTATAATTATAAGGATACATGTTATTTTTGTAAAGCATTTACATATAGCCATTTAAATACAAAAATGTAATAATTAAGCATTTGTTGTAATAGTTTATTAGGATGGGTAAAAACCATAACCCATGGATCATAACCCATACCCAAGTTGGCTAGATACAATGTATACTTAGATACATTGAATCTAAAGAAAACCCATGGACCAACCCATAACCCATGACCCATAACCAAAAACCCATGGGCAAAGAGGAGCGATCCACGGATCCCTAGGATTACACTAGACGGATCCCAAGTGGAAGGGATCCGTGGGATCCATGGAGCAGAGGAGAAATTTGCCTATAAATAGAGAGCCATTTCTTCATTCTAACTCCCCCCTCTTCTTACTAAATCTCTCATACACTCTCATTCTCTTCTAACATATAGATCACTTGATCTAGAGAGTTGTTCTTCTTTCTTTCTATTTGTGATCCTCATATAGGTCTGATGAGTGTCTAAATACTCATCATTTTTGTACAAAATAAACTGCAAAATCATCTGAAAACACTCGGAAACACATCAAAATGATCAAAATATCACAAATCAGTGTTTTATGTGTTTTAAATGCAAAAATATCAAAATCAGGTGAAAAACATATCAAATTTGCAAAAATTGCAGTTTTAGTCCCCCAAGTTTATAAAATTGTCAAAAATAGTCCCTGAGCCAAAATTTCAGAAGAAAAGTCACCAAAGGTCTTTTTAAAATCATAAATTGTCATATTTAGTCCTTTGGTGGAAAATCTAAAAGTTTTGAGAAAATTACAATTTAGTCCCTGAAAATCCAAAATTTGTCAAATCTAATCCTTGGAAATTTTCAAAAAGGTCAAAATCAACCCTTGGATTATTAATCTTGGCAAGACCAACCCTTGACTACTTTTCATAAGTTACATGTTTGGTCCTTGGAAATTGGAACTTTACATGTTTGGTCCGCTTGTTATTAACTTCTAAAACCAACCGGACCTAATTGTTACCCCAAAGCCCAAAACAAATACCCTTGGCCCAACCCTTCAACCCGGTCCATTATCCACCCCGGTCAACAAAATAACCCACCCAGTCAAACAGAGGTTTGACTAACTACTGCCCGTTTTTCTTCTTCCCCACATCATCCACCGAAATCACTCACCCTCCCCTCACCCCGGTCAACCTTCAACCCATCCTTGTCTCCCCACCTCATCACAACTCCAAAAAGCATTAAATGATCCTAAACCCCTCACTCCAACCTCAACAAACTAGATAACACCTTTTGGCCAAAACAATCAAACGGCTAGGAATGAGTCAAAGCATCCATAGGACCTAAATAATGGTGGGATTCAATCAAGGAGGTGAGAGAAAGCTAGTGGGAGTATAAAAGAGAAGTGAGATGCAGTTTCAAGAGTAGTAGCTAGTTTTTTTTATTTCTTTAATGTCGTTTTTAATTAAATGTTTTTAATTTTAGTTAAAGTAATGTAATTTCAGTTTTTTTTGTATCAAATTTAAGATTATAACATCTTTGTAATATGTTTTGAGTTTTCAATCCAAGTTCTATGTTAAAATTTCAAGTTTCAGTTACTGTTGAAAAAGTTATGCTCAAATTCTTGTGTTAAAGCTTCATAGTAGCTTTGTGATAGCTTAAATAAGCTTCTTTAAGCTTTTCATAACTTCTTGCAAACTGACAAATTATTTCCAAGCAAAATTTGTTATATGGTCAACCAAGTTCAACTGTGAGCTCAAATTGAAGAAGGAAATGGAATTTGGGTGTTGCAGAGTTGGATGTGGGTTGGAATAGCTTAATATAGTGTAGTCTTGGTATCTGGTCTTAGCCTACAAAGCAGTTGGACATATGTGAGTTTGTAGTTCATTTTTCATTTTCATTCCATTTTGCATATTGTACTTGAAATTGTGCCTGTGGTTTAAATTAGTTTCCTTCTATTGATTAAGTGTTAATTAAGTTGATTAAACTCAGTTTGAATGTTTGCATAGGCTAGCTTAGCAATTAACTTAGCTTAGTTTAAATTGCTTATCAGTTTCTTAAAAGGGTGTTTGGAATTGTTGTTTAGTGTAGGTTTAAGGTCTGCTTTTGATTTGAGACTTGTTGGTTCATGTCTATTTATCATTATTTAGCTCATTTCTGTCTTTATTTTGTACCTGCAACCACTCAAGTCAAACTTTTTCAAATTCTGTCTCAGTTTCTTATCTGCCAAGATTTTCAAAAGTTAAAAACTTGTTTTGTGTGTTAAATTCATAAGTCAAGCTTATAGTAGCTTTATTTCATACATTAACATCACTTTCAGTCCTCAAATCAAGATCAAAGTTGGAAAAAGTCAACTTTTCATTTTTCTTCAAAAAAGTCAAATTGCAAAAACTTGTTTTGGGGTCAGTTAGCAGGAATTTTCATGGACTCATTATTGGGTCATCTTAAGTGAAACTTGTTGCTTTGTAATCTTCCACTGGTCTACTTTCCTATGGTCATTTTAGTAGATTTTTCCAATTTTTTCTTTAAGCTCAAAGGAGCTTATCAACTGCCCCAAATCCCACAATGCAGGGGCACATTACCTGCACAGGAGTTGTGCAGGTTTTGCAGACCTTGCACAGGGCTCACTTGAGCTCCTCTGGGTCTAATTTTTGGTTTAAGTACTCTTGGCCAGGTCTGCTGTAGGTTCCATTTGGTAGTTTTAAGTTTCAGCTTATTTTGAGTCTTGTGCAAGTGCTTAAAGTTGCCCCGAAGCTGCTTTTAGCCAAAATCTCAGTTCATCGATCTGTGAATCTAGCTTATCAGTGACTAGGGATTGTTGAAACTTGTTCCATTTCTGTCCTTTTAGCTTATTATTGCTTCCTTATCAGTTTGGTACCCTTTGGACTCCATTTGCTTATGTAAGTGCTTATTTCAATAAGCACTTACTCATCAGTTTCATATTTCTCCACATAAGGGCCTGTTTTTCCATTTTTATCATATTCCTAATATTATTTTAAGCATTTCCTGAATTTTTCAGATTTTTCCTAGCTTGTTTGGTATTTTTACTGCATTTTATTTAGTTTTTAATCCTTTTTAAATAGCATTTAATACAAATAATTGAGAAAAGTCTCTAAAAAATAATTTTTCAATTTTCTTAAGTTTAGATAAATGTAAAAGCTTAAAAGTATTTTTCCTTATTTTTCTCCTTTTATTTGGTATTTTTAATAATTTAAATTAGTTTTAAATAGTTATTAATTAATAATAAATATATAAAAAGTCAAAAAAAAATATATTTTCAGTTTTAAAATTAGTTTTATCATATTTTAGATTTTTCTAAGTCTTAACTTTATTTTTCTAGTCTTATTTCATATTTTCTTTTATTTTATAGTATTATTAAATAGTTTAAAATAGTTTTTAATTAATAATAATTAATTTAATAGTTATAAAAATAATTTTCCTTTTCTATAAATTTTCTCATATCATTAGGTTTGTAAAAATGTATTTTTCATATTTTTAGGGTTTATATTGTATAAGTTTCACGTTTTTATTTGTACGTTTACGTAATTTTTATTTAAACGTAAATTTTTAGTTTTAAACGTTCATCACTTTAAATATAGTGATAGCGTTTATTTAATATCTTTTATCTTTTTAACTTTCTTAATTCGTATTTAAGCCGTTGTTATTTGTTGGCTTTTTCAGTAGTGTAATATTCAATCCTTATCCTTTCTGATCGCTATCATTAGTGATCATTCTATCGTCTGAATCAGTGTTGCACACACCATTGAGTCTCCGTGGGACTTAACGACCCGGGAATCCATTGTATTCTCTGATCTTCATTTGCATTTGGTTCCGAGCTGTTTTAAGTCTGTTAGGACTTGACGGTTCGGGCCGGATCAAAATTTTGGCGCCGCTGCCGGGGAGGCTTTAGCGTGTGTTTAGCCTTTTTCAGACCCATTCTTGCACATACCCCATCTTTTGTAAAAAAGTTTTTTGTAAAGTTTTCAAAAATCCAAAAAACACAAAAATATTCTTCTCATTCCTCTTATTCGTTGATTCTATTTCTCTTACCCTCTTTTTGCCGTTTAATTCTATTCTTAAGTATCCTCTCAACCATTTGATTCTCCTCTTATCCCTCTATATATGTTTAATTCTAATGGCGGACATCGTCACGATGTTGAAATGCTCCAAGTACCCGCCGAGGGTTCGAAGATCTGTTGTTGTAAGGAGATTCTTTCAGAAAATTTGAGATACAAACCGGTTTAATTCAACTAATCATGTCAAATCCATTCTATGGTTTCGAGAGGAACGATCCCTATGCTCACATCCGATGGTTTGATAAGTTAATTTCGACTGTCAAATATAAGGATGTTCCTCGTGACACAATTAAATTGATGTTATTCTCATTTTCTCTCGAGGGGGTAGCCCGGAATTGGCTCGATAAAGAACCCCTTCGATCGATCACTACTTGGGAGGATCTCGTTTCAAAATTTGTAAATCGTTTCTTTCCTTATTCTAAAACGATAAATCTTAAGAACGAAATTACAATTTCCAACAGCGTTGTGATGAAAGTTTTGGTGAGGCATGGGAAAGATTTAAAGATCTCCTCTGGAAATGCCCACATCATGGTTTCTCGAATTATTCCGTCGATATATTCTACAATGCTTTAATGCAAACCGATCAAGATTCACTCAATACAGCCGCCGGTGGCAATATCTTGTATCGTACCCCGAGGGATATATTGATTATCATCGATAACAAATCGAAAGTTCTGACATCAAGAAACAAACCGATTGAGATGGCCGAGCTTGCGATGATATTCGATGCATGAAGCAAAAATCAGAGCCCGTTGATTCCGTTACCGAAAGATGTGATATGTGTGGTGGTCCCCATCCTTTTTACGATTGTCAAGCCACCGATGACGAGGTTTATAATGCTACACCAGCCCAATATCGCAAGACTTTCATTTTCGATGATGAAGAGGATTCCATTGGATGAGAGAATATTATGAGAGCTTGTCAACGAAATCACACCCAAGCTCCCAAAGACTCTCTCATAATGGGGGATGAGCCTCTTAGCACTATTCCAGAATTGGAATTGTCTAGTGTTGAGAGCCTTGTTCCAACCCAAGTGAGTCGAGGTTATCTCCGGTAATATGTGTGATGAGCCTCTTAATGATGATTCTTCTCCTCCTCTTGACATTCCATATGATCATGTCGAGATGTTCTCCGATTCGATACGATTGTACCGTTTGACGATTCTTTATCCTATGGAGACATCGATTATGTCGAGGAGCTACCTTCCGAGCTAGTTAGCTTAGAAGAAGTGAGAGATTCGATGATCACGGAAATTGAGGACGAGATACTTAAGTGAACAATTGTTCAATATAAATCTCCTCGTTTCTAAGATCGAATCATTCTTGCTAAGTCACTTCATCTCATCCCCGTTGTGGATAGTGATTCTACATTGGACAAGCCCGAGCTTGAGGCTTTTTCCAATGATTCTCTTCATGAAGAGTTCTCCGGTGAACTCTCTCATGACATATCTCCTCTGGAATATGATCATTTCTATTTTGATCTTGAGGATGATATTGGCTCGGAGGAAGGTGTACTCCATCATAAGAGTTTACTTATTGATGATACTACCTTCACCCTTCCTCCCGATATGTCCACATTTGAGGATGAAGAATGGATCCTAATTGTTATCAACATCTTTCTTCCAGTCCTCACATATGATGTGACTTCTTCTCTTCTTCACTCCTTCGGGAGTGAGGACACTATCTTTGACCCCGGCATTTTCATTTATCATCTGTGAGCCGGGTCTTTCTCTGTATATCTCGTCGGTGTGGAACTTTCACGTACTTCAATGTTTATCCAAACATCTTGAATGAAAGTCCGATGGAGATTGTTTTCCACTTTGCTTCCCCATGAACCAATGAATTCGGGGTCGAGTCAAGCTAGCGACTCGGTAACCAAAAACAGTAGCACACACCATATGGGTTTTCACCCATATTTCTGACTTCTTACCCCTTTCTACCACCCTAGTGTGGGGGGGTTTGCCCCACATGTTATATATATAAGTTTTCATAAAAAAAAAAATAAAATAAAAATAAAAAAAATAAAAAAAAATAAAAAAAATCTTGCTAAATAATGGCCGTAATATTTCCCTTTCACGTTCTTTGTTTCGGCATAACCGCCGGTACTTTGAATATTGAGGGCAATATTCATTTCTAAGTGTGGGGAATTCTCACGAATTTCATATATTATCTACCCAATTCCCCCGTTTTTGGCAAAAATTTTTTTTGGAGTAAGTGTTTTACACTTACTCAATTGGTTATCGATCGCCTTTGTCTGTAAGACAAAAGGATTGGCTAATCCTAGAGCAAACGGCTCTTGGTAAAGATTTCTCAAATCCGTTTATATGGCTTGCAATTTGCCCAAAATTGTATGGTATTCACCTCACCATATCCTAAAAAGTGAAGAGTTGGCTAGCCCGCAAGTTTATGGCTTGTGGTAAAGGCGGTGGAAAAACCATAATTGGTAATCAGCTCACCAAAGATAATATTGATAATTTATCTAAGAGTTGGCTAGTCAGAAGAAAGATGCGGCTTCGGTAAAGACAAAATCAAATCCGTTGAAAGCAGGTGGTTTGCTCAAAATCACATGGTTATCGGTGTACCATGGTTCTTACTTGAACTGAAACATTTGGCTACTCCGGAAGTAATGGCTTTTGGTAAAGAGATGCAAATCCATTAAGTTTTTCTCAAAAGATTGCTAGGGACTAGCAATAGTTTAGTGTGGGGATTGATGAGTGTCTAAATACTCATCATTTTTGTACCATCTAAACTGCAAAATCATCACGAAAACACTGGAAACACATCAAAATGATTAAAATATCACAAATCAGTGTTTTATGTGTTTTAAATGCAAAAATATCAAAATCGGATGAAAAACATATCAAATTTGCAAAAATTGCAGTTTTAGTCCCCCAAGTTTATAAAATTGTCAAAATAAGTCCCTGAGCCAAAATTTCAGAAGAAAAGTCACCAAAGGTCTTTTTAAAATCATAAATTGTCATATTTAGTCCTTTGGTGGAAAATCTAAAAGTTTTGAGAAAATTACAATTTAGTCCCTGAAAATCCAAAATTTGTCAAATCTAATCCTTGGAAATTTTCAAAAAGGTCAAAATCAACCCTTGGATTATTAATCTTGGCAAGACCAACCCTTGACTACTTTTCATAAGTTTCATGTTTGGTCCTTGGAAATTGGAACTTTACATGTTTGGTCCCTTGTGTTATTAACTTCTAAAACCAACCGGACCTAATTGTTACCCCAAAGCCCAAAACAAATACCCTTGGCCCAACCCTTCAACCCGGTCCATTATCCACCCCGGTCAACAAAATAACCCACCCAGTCAAACAGAGGTTTGACTAACTACTTGCCCGCGTTTTTCTTCTCTTCCCCACATCATCCCTGAAATCACTCACCCTCCCCTCACCTTCAGTCAACCTTCAACCCATCCTTGTCTCCCCACCTCATCACAACTCCAAAAAGCATTAAATGATCCTAAACCCCTCACTCAACCTCAACAGCTAGATAACACCTTTTTGGCGCCAAAAACAATCAAACGGCTAGGAATGAGTCAAAGCATCCATAGGACCTAAATAATGGTGGGATTCAATCAAGGAGGTGAGAGAAAGCTAGTGGGAGTATAAAAGAGAAGTGAGATGCAGTTTCAAGAGTAGTAGCTAGTTTTTTTTATTTCTTTAATGTCGTTTTTAATTAAATGTTTTTAATTTTAGTTAAAGTAATGTAATTTCAGTTTTTTTTGTATCAAATTTAAGATTATAACATCTTTGTAATATGTTTTGAGTTTTCAATCCAAGTTCTATGTTAAAATTTCAAGTTTCAAATTCTTGTTGAAAAAGTTATGCTCAAATTCTTGTGTTAAAGCTTCATAGTAGCTTTGTGATAGCTTAAATAAGCTTCTTTAAGCTTTTCATAACTTCTGTGACAAATTATTTCCAAGCAAAATTTGTTATATGGTCAACCAAGTTCAACTGTGAGCTCAAATTGAAGAAGGAAATGGAATTTGGGTGTTGCAGAGTTGGATGTGGGTTGGAATAGCTTAATATAGTGTAGTCTTGGTATCTGGTCTTAGCCTACAAAGCAGTTGGACATATGTGAGTTTGTAGTTCATTTTTCATTTTCATTCCATTTTGCATATTGTACTTGAAATTGTGCCTGTGGTTTAAATTAGTTTCCTTCTATTGATTAAGTGTTAATTAAGTTGATTAAACTCAGTTTGAATGTTTGCATAGGCTAGCTTAGCAGTTAGCTTAGTTTAAATTGCTTATCAGTTTCTTAAAAGGGTGTTTGGAATTGTTGTTTAGTGTAGGTTTAAGGTCTGCTTTTGATTTGAGACTTGTTGGTTCATGTCTATTTATCATTATTTAGCTCATTTCTGTCTTTATTTTGTACCTGCAACCACTCAAGTCAAACTTTTTCAAATTCTGTCTCAGTTTCTTATCTGCCAAGATTTTCAAAAGTTAAAAACTTGTTTTGTGTGTTAAATTCATAAGTCAAGCTTATAGTAGCTTTATTTCATACATTAACATCACTTTCAGTCCTCAAATCAAGATCAAAGTTGGAAAAAGTCAACTTTTCATTTTTCTTCAAAAAAGTCAAATTGCAAAAACTTGTTTTGGGGTCAGTTAGCAGGAATTTTCATGGACTCATTATTGGGTCATCTTAAGTGAAACTTGTTGCTTTGTAATCTTCCACTGGTCTACTTTCCTATGGTCATTTTAGTAGATTTTTCCAATTTTTTCTTTAAGCTCAAAGGAGCTTATCAAACTGCCCCCAAATCCCACAGGGGGCCTTTGCACCACAGGAGTTGTGCAGGTTTTGCAGACCTTGCACAGGGCTCACTTGAGCTCCTCTGGGTCTAATTTTTGGTTTAAGTACTCTTGGCCAGGTCTTCTGTAGGTTCCATTTGGTAGTTTTAAGTTTCAGCTTATTTTGAGTCTTGTGCAAGTGCTTAAAGTTGCCCCCCCAGAACTGCTTTTTAGCCAAAATCTCAGTTCATCAAATCTGTGAATCTAGCTTATCAGTGGCTAGGGATTGTTGAAACTTGTTCCATTTCTGTCCTTTTAGCTTATTATTGCTTCCTTATCAGTTTGGTACCCTTTGGACTCCATTTGCTTATGTAAGTGCTTATTTCAATAAGCACTTACTCATCGATTCATATTTCTCCACATAAGGGCCTGTTTTTCCATTTTTATCATATTCCTAATATTATTTTAAGCATTTCCTGAATTTTTCAGATTTTTCCTAGCTTGTTTGGTATTTTTCTGCATTTTATTTAGTTTTTAATCCTTTTTAAATAGCATTTAATACAAATAATTGAGAAAAGTCTCTAAAAAATAATTTTTCAATTTTCTTAAGTTTAGATAAATGTAAAAAGCTTAAAAAGTATTTTTCCCTATTTTTCTCCTTTTATTTGGTATTTTTAATAATTTAAATTAGTTTTAAATAGTTATTAATTAATAATAAATATATAAAAAGTCAAAAAAATATATTTTCAGTTTTAAAATTAGTTTTATCATATTTTAGATTTTTCTAAGTCTTAACTTTATTTTTCTAGTCTTATTTCATATTTTCTTTTATTTTATAGTATTATTAAATAGTTTAAAATAGTTTTTAATTAATAATAATTAATTTAATAGTTATAAAAATAATTTTCCTTTTCTATAAATTTTCTCATATCATTAGGTTTGTAAAAATGTATTTTTCATATTTTTAGGGTTTATATTGTATAAGTTTCACGTTTTTATTTGTACGTTTACGTAATTTTTATTTAAACGTAAGTTTTTAGTTTTAAACGTTCATCACTTTAAATATAGTGATAGCGTTTATTTAATATCTTTTATCTTTTTAACTTTCTTAATTCGTATTTAAGCCGTTGTTATTTGTTGGCTTTTTCAGTAGTGTAATATTCAATCCTTATCCTTTCTGATCGCTATCATTAGTGATCATTCTATCGTCTGAATCAGTGTTGCACACACCATTGAGTCTCCGTGGGACTTAACGACCCGGGAATCCATTGTATTCTCTGATCTTCATTTGCATTTGTGTCTGAGCAGTTTTAAGTCTGTTTAGACTTGACGGTTCAGCGCAGATCAAGGTCCTTCTCTAAGGCGAGATCACGAGCATTCTACAAGTCATCCAAGCAAGGGGTCCTTGATTGATTTGTCACTCCGCAAGATTTCTGTAGCGAAGATCTTGTACTAGATATTTCACATATTTGTTGTGTAATAGTTGTGTTGGTTTGGTCCACCGTGCTACGGACTCGGTATCTAGCTTTGTACCGGAAAAAGTGTATGCAACGTTGTGAAGGCTTCTCCGCCAAGTGAAGGAGTTTGTTGACATAGTGCTTGAACTCTCGAGTAGGTGACTCGGGGAGTGGAGTAGGGCAGGAAGGTGTCCTTGTAGCCGAACCACTATAAATCGGTTGTGTCTTTTCTATCCCTTAACTTTATTTATTTGCTTGCATTATCATTAGATCTATACGTTCTCAACATCCATATGATTTCACATAATATCGAATCTAAAGTTTTTGAAATCAACTTAAAATCGGCAAAACTATTCAACCCCCCCTTCTAGTTTTCCACAATATCCTCTCTAGTGTTGTAACAAGGAGTGTGTCTTTTTTGGGTAGTTGTGTTGTAGTGTAGTGTTAGGTAGTAATTCCTCCTTTGTAATGGAACTCGGTATCTAGCCTTGTACCGGATAAAGTGTAGGCGACGTTGTGATAGTTTTGGTTCTACCTCATGGAAGAACTCGGTGTCTAGCCTTGTACCGGATAAAGAGTAGGCGACGTTGTGAAGGCTTCTCCGCCATGCTTACAAACTCTTGATTGGGGTACTCGGGGAGTGGAGTAGGGCAAGGAAGGTGTCCTTGTAGCCGAAGCACTATAAATACTCGTGTCGTGGGTTTGTGTTTCTTTACTCTTTATCTTTTGCATTACATTCTTATATGCTTATCTATCAATATCCAACACACAAACTAAATAGATTGACATAAGTCGATCTAAATACTTTAAAACGAAGTTTTAATCGGTAAAACTATTCAACCCTCCCCCTTCTAGTTTTCCACAATCTCTATTTCATCATCTTTTCCAACACCACGGTATTTCTTGAGTGAATTAACCCCTCCGTTTCATTGTTCTTGCATCGTGACTCAGGCAACCGACATTGCACAATTCCCACTCGTCACAGCGGAAAAAGATTCGGCTTTAATACCATTTAAATGGTCTCGGGTAGGTGTTATATTGCATGTTATGTTTTATTTTAGATCGGTGATGATTTATTGTTCGAGTAAAAAAATCTTTAAAAGATTAGACACACAGTTGAACTATTTTTTCTGAGATCTCTTTGATTGGGGAGTGATGTGAAGGTTTTTCGTTATGTATAGCTCTCGATGGGTTTTGATTTGGCTGTCATGTTGTTGTTATTTTTTTTGGATTTCGGTCGAGTGGCTGACCCATTCGTCGAAATTGCCTTCGATGACCGAGACTGACCAATTTGTCACATGGCACACCAGCGTGTGTATGAGTGGTGTCACACCCCGCCAGAGGCGGAAACGTGAGGTGCGACAAAATCAATATACGTCACAAAAGATATATAGTACAATACCATATTTAAAATTTAAGTAAATAATACAACGTTACAATATTGTTCAGGCCAACTTTGGCAACAAAACTTTAAAACTTGGTTTCCAAAAGATTACTTCTTATACTTAATGACCAAAGATGACATGTGAAGACTCCTTTATGCAAAAGACTTCAAAAATGCTATTGACAATCACCTGAAATGCATGAGAAAATGGGTCAACTATGAAAATAGTTGGTGAGTACACAAGTTTTATGTATTACGAAAAGCTATTTTGAGAAAAGTCCTTTTAAATAGTACGAAAAGCCATTTTTGAGAATGTCTTTTAAATAGTACGAAAAGCCATTTTTGAGTAAGCCTGCCTGGAAAATGTCCTGTCAACTCATCCTGTTACAAGTCCCGCCCATACAAGACTTGTAACATATAAGTTCACATATATTTTCATATTTCAATTAGTAAGTCTGATAGTCAATGCACATATGGTCATAATAACGCCTCGTATATAGTAAAGTTATGCGGCAAAGCCCCAAAAATAAATAATATGCATTCCATAGACAGGGGAAAGAGAGGTTGGTCGACCTCTAATAGCATTATCCATACGACCTACTGCTCCGCACTAGGGAGCCGTACGAACGGTACATATAATTGGAGTGCGAACGGCAAACCAATCGGGGACTAACAATGTGAATGTACTGTTTGTACGAACAGTCCATCATAACAACTATTATATACTATCAATTCATGATTGCTCCGAACATGAGAGACTCGGCCTCTTTCCGAACAAGGGAGACTTTGCGTTGCTCCTGTCGACAAAGGAGACTTAGTGTTGCTCAATTTGAGACTTAGTGTTGCTGAAAGGGAGACTTAGCATATACGAACAGTATATTATAACAACTATTATATATTATCAATTTAAGACTGCTCCGGACATGAGAGACTTTAAGACTTAGTGCGTACGACACATTATAGTTCTAAGCATACTAAAGGGGTCAGAAATAAGTCATATGTTCATAATAAGTCAAAGGGTCTAAGGGTTCAAAATATATCAAATAGTTCAAATCAAGTCAAAGAGTTCAAAAAGTTCATAATTTAGCGCAAACAATAAAGTTTAAGTTTTAGGTTCATGCATTTCACTCTAAATAAGAAAACGGTAAAAAAAAGGGGGGACATGAATACTCACCTCAGTAAAGCAGTCTGACTAGAGTTAAGTCAGATAGTATAAGTTTGTGGCTCCGACAAGCGACCTAGATTAGTATGGCAAGTTTAGTCTCTATTTCATGATTAAGACTCGTTAAAGTTTAAGAAAAGTTTTCAAGTGTTTTGATGTTGTTGTTGTTTGTGTGGCAGCATTTAAGTTTAAAACAATTTTGTAAGTATTGGATTTTGGAAGTGTATAAGCATTTAAGTATAAAAGTATCAAAAACGAGATAAATCTTTGGTTTGACATTAATTGAAAGACGAAGTACGGGAGAGTAGTAACAATTAAATATTAGATGTTGACGAATTATATAAATATAATGGTCAAAAGGATTCGTAATACTAAGTGTGTATACTAAAATAAAAATATGTTAAGTAATAACTTTATTTAATACTCTCGTTTTTAATCGAAATGATAGATATAAGCTATGAAAAAAAATTCCTCATTGTTGGTTAAAAGTGTTAGTTTAATAAAGGCTTAGGCCCGTCGGTTTAAGCCCGTTTACTTTCTAGGGCTCTCTTAGTTGTAGTCTATTTAATATCATGTACTTTTATATTCCGTATTATCAATATTAATTCAGTAATGCAATGTTATTAGTTTCTTAGTTTCTACATGGTATCAAGAGCCAGGAATCCGGATCTGTGATTTCGTTTGTTTGCGGTTGCTTCACTGGTATTTGTCGGTACTCTTTGATTGTTTGTATTCACGCTTATTAGACTTTGCAGTGTCGGTTGAATTATTTCTTTCCGTAGCCGCTTTCTTTGTTGAAGTAAGTCTTCTTTTAAATCAGTTACTAGCATTATAAACTATCATTTGATTGGATGAAGGTATTATTCCTCACGTGGCCATTTTTCTATTACTCGCATATGATTGGAGGATTGTATTAGTAAATCACTTAGGGGGCGTTTGGTTGGGGTAATTTGAAATTCCGGAATTTTAAATTCTAGAAAATTTAAATTCTTGAGAATTTAAAATTCCGGAATTTAAAATACCTTCGCGTGTTTGGTTGACAGAAATTTATAAATATATTTTTTTATTTTTTTAATATAAATTTCATAAATATTCTAGTTACAAGTTTATAAAAAAAAATTATAAAAAAAGTTTATAAAAAATTTATAAAAAAAGTTTATAAAAATTTTATAAAAAAAGTTTATAAAAAATTTATGAAAAAAGTTTATAAAAAGTTTATTAAAAAGTTTATAAAAAAATGTATAAGAAATTTATAAAAAATTATAAAAAAGTTTATAAAAAAAGTTTATAAAAAATTTATAAAAAAGTTTATAAAAAATTTATAAGAAATTTATAAAAAAATTATAAAAATTTATAAAAAATTTATAAGAAATTTATAAAAAATTTATAAAAAATTTAAAAAAAAGTTTATAAAAAATCTATAAAAAAAAGTTTATAAAAAATTTATAAAAAATTTTATAAAAAAAATTCATAAATATTCTATTTAAAAGTTTATAAAAAAAACAATAAGAAAAAAATTTTATAAATTTTTTTTCAAGTAAATTGAAATTTCTCACTTTTTGGAGGCATTCTAATTCTCTCCATTTTGGCAATTCGGGGAATTGTAAATTACTTCAAATACCCCCATTTGAGTTACCAAACAGGACATTTGAAGAGAATTAAAATGCAAATGCCTCCAATATCCTTCAAATTGCCTCAACCAAACACCCCCTTAGTGGGACGGTGGAATTGAATAGATTTATAAATTATCATTACATCCGATTAGTGGTATTATTTAAATTAGATATTTTGTTTGGCAACTGTTCGAGTTAGATATTGATTTTGTACTGTTCGTTCGTTTTCGCACTTGGTTTGATATATTTGGTTCGTTTGTTTTCGCACTTGGTTTGATATATTTGGTTGCGTGAGTTAGTTTGTTACCATGGCTGCTTTTAAGGATGATTCGTTGCAATCTATTAGTGTTCAGTTGGATGGTAAGAATTATACGTATTGGAGTTATGTTATGAAAAATTTTCTCCGTGGAAAATCGATGTGGGGTTATGTAACAGGGGTAAAGAAAATGCCAACTGATGACAAATTAGATAATTATGCCGTGTTATTGGAAGCTTGGGAGGTTGATAATTCTAAGATTATAACTTGGATCAACAATTCTGTTATGCCATCTATTGGACTTCAATTGGCAAAGTACGATACTGCCAAGCTAGTATGGGATCATCTTGCTAGGTTATACACGCAATCTAACTTTGCTAAACAGTATCAACTTGAGACAGATATTCGTGCACTTCAACAAAATGATATGAGTATCCAAGATTTCTATTCTTCTATGGCAGCCTTATGGGATCAGTTGGCGTTAACGGAACCTGCAACACTTAGCAGTTTTGATCCTTACATCAAACGGAGAGAGTCACAGCGTTTGGTTCAGTTTCTTATGGCATTGCGACATGATTTTGAAGGATTGCGGGGTTCAATTCTTCATCGTGATCCTTTACCCTCTGTTGATTCAGTAGTTAGTGAATTGCTAGCTGAGGAGATTCGTCTAAAGTCTCTGGATGATCAGAAGATAGTTACACAACAAGGTTCGATGCTCGTTTTTGTAGCTTCACAGCGGTCTTCCAATGGCATACACAAAAAAACCTACGTATGCTATTGATGAGTGTGCGTATTGCAAACAAAAGGGTCATTGGAAATCCGAGTGTCCTTTTAAACCTAAAGCATCACAACAACAACAACAGGTTTGCCCACCACCGAAGCAACCATCTCACCTTAATAATGGTGTTGCCGCCTCATCTTTGGACCCTTCTATGATTGAGCAATTCCAGAAATACTTATCTTTCCAGAATCATGCTATGCCAAGTTCACCTGATAAATGTTTGTTAACATCATCACAAGAAACAAACACTGGAATCTAGGATATGCCATAGGTAGTGGATTTTGTTATGTCGAATCTGCATTTTCCGGTTTCACATGTGGTTCGCATCACGGTTCCTGGTTTTGTCTGCATCGTCTGTCTGAATCATTTGCTTGTGCGAATCTGAATCTGTATGAATCTGCATCCGTCTATCTGCATCTGTCCGCCTGAATCTGCTATGTTTGAATATGCTCGTCTGTTTGCTTGAATCTACTCTTCGTCTACCTCTGTTCGGATATGTCTGCATGCCTACTCATTATTGTTGGTTTTGTTTTTATTAGGAGTTTTCTTGTCAAACTCTCAATGTAGCATTGTGAGTTTGAGGGGGAATGTTAGTTTAATAAAGGCTTAGGCCCGTCGGTTTAAGCCCGTTTACTTTCTAGGGCTCTCTTAGTTGTAGTCTATTTAATATCATGTACTTTTATATTCCGTATTATCAATATTAATTCAGTAATGCAATGTTATTAGTTTCTTAGTTTCTACAAAAAGAAATGTAAGCTATTTTATATATATTTTCATGAAAGATGGGCATGTCATGTGCAGACATTTTTGTTTCTCGCGATAACTATAGGTTGCAATAGACATGTTTAAGTAAATGGTCATTTTATAATCTATAAAACTTTAGTAAGTTTTTATAAAACATATCAAGACCTATATAAGTTAAATAGGTGATATAAATCAATAATCTTACAAGTAAGTTTAAAAACTTGAAATTTTAGTTTAGTCTAGTTTTTATAAGTCTTAAATGTATATTATAGTTTGTAATTGTTTGTGTCGAATATACGTATAGTTTTGATTATATAATAAGTTTTAGAATCTAGTTATTGATTAAGTAGTGAACATTTTTGGTCCAGAGGAATGTAAGGAGTCGAGAATGAGCTGTAGAGTAAATCGAGTATGAAGTACATCGTGACACTTACGGATTACCGAAATGAGTTTTATACATTGGTCGTTTAAAAGAAAACAATTACACATTCTGATAGGGTTTACAAACAAACGCACCCAATGCATGTGAAGTGGGTTGTGGCCCAAAATGGGACTATCAATTTGGACCCCTTGGGCTCAATGGGCTTAGGCCCAACCTGTGACGAATAAAGAACCAAGAACAACCAAACTTGAATTTACTATCCCAAAAAATTTATGACCGCTTGAGACGTTTTGATACAGGAGTAATAAAGCCAAGCGTTTACTTGTTTGTGTATTAAGACCACGGTATCGAGAAACCAACTCGCATCCCTTTAGCCCAGTTTCTAAACAAAGACGTGTCCCTTTTTTTTTGTTTGGGCGATTCGACTACAGAAGTAAGGAAACCGAATGCAACTCGATATCTATTTTCTAAAACCCGCACAACTAATCCATCTATTAATCTTTTGAAAGTCGCGTATTTTAAGACCAAAGTTGGACTATTAGTTAGGTTTCCAAGTAATGTATATTGACCAAGTAAACGACCAACCCATTTAAATTTTGAAGTTACAGAATGAGGGGTTGACAAGGGGTTGTGGTTCATGATAGCAGACACAAAAAGAGGGTACCATTTAACCAAAAACCATACACCAACGCTGAGACAATTAGGGACTCGACCACGACACCAAACCAAACACTTGCATAACTAGACCAAACCCGACAACAATTTTTATACTAATGTGGTTTCACCACAGTGGGTTTCGATCCCAACACAAAATCCAGCAAGACATAGACCCAAAATTTATCCCAACAATTAGGCCACTAGATTAAGCAAGACAATAATAATCGCTTCCAAAATTTTAGCCAATATTCAGGTTTTTGGTTATAAGTTTATTAGCAGCCACACAAGATTCAATAACTAATTAAGAAGTCCATTATACTTAACAACATAATTATATGTCGATGACGACGTATATGGCCCGTCGGCTGATTTTGGTGCATTGCCGACTAGCCTAGGGGTAGAGTAATTTTATTATTAGTATTAGTGTTATTATTATTATTATTAAGTGTATACTGTGTACCTCGTACTATATAATCTGTACCGCAAGCAATAACGTATTCCTACCTAAAATACTTTTCGGGTATCCGTAAACTATAAATTTTATATTTTTAGAAACGTTTAGGAAAACGTAATAATATATTTTTATCATCACATAGACATTTGGTTATATCTGGTTTGTCATTATTAGTGTCGGTATGCGTGCGATGCCATCAGTCAGGTAACGAGATAGCCTCTCGTTTTTAATCATCAGTAATCGTTAGGAAATAAATAATTAGCAATTTCTGATGAAAATAAATAACATTACTTATTAAACTAATAGTCTGAGAATTACAGGTTGTCACAAGTGGGTTTTTATAGATGCGATTAGTCGATAGAGATTATATTTCAGTTATGAAATGAGATGAACTTGAAGGGTCAAACTCATCATATTTGTTGTAAATGCAGCAAAATAAATCTTTTAGTATCTTAGATATTACAAAACATATACATAACAAAAATAGTAATAAGTGTAATGGAAAATTAATTGCGAATTACTCGATAATCCACCATATTCATCGACAACAACCTTAAACGACCATTGTCAACACCAACTCTGTCACCACCACATAATCACCTACTACAACAACTCAGTGTCAGCAACACTACACAACCAGGTTTTGCTACCTTAGTACCTCAAAGTATGGGCTACCAGATAAAAAGTCATTTTTGTCCTTTTTTTACGTTTTCATCTTTTTTTTACGATTTCTTCCGTTTTTTTACGTTTTCGTCCGGTTTTTTTACGTTTTCGTCCGTTTTTTTTACGTTTTCGTCTGTTTTTTTTATGTTTCATCCGTTTTTTTACGTTTTCGTCCGGTTTTTTTACATTTTTGTCAGTTTTCGTTTCATCTTTTTTTTTGATTTCTTCGTTTTTCGTTTTGTCCCAGGTTTTTACGTTTTGTGCTTTTTTAACGTTTTCGTCTTATTTTTTTTGTTTTGTCAGTTTTACTTTTTTTCGTTTCTTTCCGTTTTTTACGTTTTCTTTCTTTTTTTTTATGTTTTCATCCCATTTTTACGTTTTAGATCGTTTTTAGGTTTTTGTCTTTTCCGTTTCGTTTTGTCTTTTTTACGTTTTGTGTTTTTATGTTTTCATCCGATTTTTTACGTTTTCGTTTGTTCTTTTACGTTTTTTTTCGTTTTTTTCCGTTTTTTACGTTTTCTTTCTTTTTTTTTACGTTTTCGACCGTTTTTTTATGTTTTCATCCGTTTTTACGTTTTAGCGACTTTTTACATTTCGTCTTATTTTTTCGTTTTCATCCATTTTTCGCTTTCGTCCGTTTTTACGTAAAACGAAAAACATAAAAATTAGGCAACGTAAAAATGAAAAACATAAAACAGAGAAACGTAACGAAAGCGTAAACGAAAACAAAAGCGTAAAAAGCGGATGAAAACATAAAAAAACAGGCAACGTAACGTAAAAGCGAGAACGAAAAAGAAAAACGGGATGGCATAAAAAAGCGGCGAAAAACATAAAAAAAGAAAACCTAAAAAGAGGGAAAAAGCGAAAAAGCGTAAACGGTAGCGTGAAAATCGGATGAAAACATAAAAGCGAAGCGATAAAAAAAGAAACGTAAAACGGAAAAAACAAAAAGCGTAAAAAAGCAACGTAAAATCGGATGACAACATAAAAATGTTAAAGACAGACGAAAACGTAAAAAGCGGGCGAAGCGTAAAAAGCGGAGAAATCGTAAAAAGGTTAAAAAGCGACAGCGTAAAAAAAAGAAACGGACGAAAACGTAAAAAAAGAGAGAGAGAAGAAATGAAGTAAAAAAAGATGAAAACGTAAAAAAGACAAAATGTAAAAAAGCGGAAAAGCAAAAGCGGATGAAAACATAAAAAGCGGAAAAAAACTTAAAAAACAGAAAAACGAAAAGCGAAAAAAAAGCGTAAAAGAGCGTAAAAACGGGGCGAAAGCGTTAAAAGCGAAAAAAAAAACGAAAACCAAAACCAGGGCAAAAACGTAATTTGTGATGCTCCACAAATCACAGGGACCATTCATGTAATTAAATCTAACAAAGTAGGCTGCTTTGTGTTCATTATCCGGTAAAACAAACTTGCACGTACTAAAGTAGCACAAACACCTGAAAGTACGTTACATTAAGTGGAACAAAAAAAAATACATGTACTAAAATGGAACAAAGTTGAAAGTACGTTGCTATTGTACGGACAAAACCCGTAAAAATATAGTGAAAATATTAACTAATATTATTAAACCACTTTATTATATGTGAGTGAAAAATAATTTAAAAAACTCGGACGATTGTTTTATGATATAAGATCATTTGAGGACAAAAGATATTTTACATACCAAGGGATCAATCTCCACCCTCCATTTTTATTAGATCTAATGGATGAGATTAATCCCAACAATTAAAAAAACCCACTTTCATCCTTTTTTTTCAAATATAAATATATCTTCCAAACCGTTAATCGTCAAGCGAAAAAAATATACTATTACGACGATGATTTAATTATCTTTCTATAGATAGGCACTTTGATATACTTTCGACAAAAAAAATTTTTCGTGTTTCCGTTTTTAAAGCTTTTCATTTTTTCCTTTCTCTGAAATTTGCATGAAAAAATCATATATGATTTAACACTAATTTGGATACCACATGTGATATTAGTGTTAAATCATATATGATATGCATATCATATGTGATTTATCATATATGATTTAACACTAGTATCACATATGATGTTAAATATCATATGTGATTTAACACTAATATCACATGTGATCTTCAAATTAGTGTTAAATCATATATGATATTTCGTAAATTCCATTCGAAGAAAAGCGAAAATAAAGCGAAAAAAGGTGAAAAAGCGATTTTTCTTTTTGAGTATATCAAAGTGCCCGTCTATAGAAAGATAATTATCTCTCGTCCTTGATGGTGTAATTATTTTGCTTAACGATTAAGGTTTAAAGAGATATTTAAATTATAAAAAATAGGTGAAATAATAAAATGTTTTTAATCTCAACCATTGATTTCTTTTTAGATGGATGGTGGAGATGAGTCCCTTGGTATGTAAGAAAAGTTTGGTATGTAAAATAACTCTCCTCTTGTTTTATTCGTTCACTTCTATTCGGATGATGATTTGATCGGGTGAATTTGAATTAAATGGACAAAATTTTGATAATAAAAGAAACTAAAAAATAATTCTATATAATAGTCAATACTTTTGAGCACATATAAGGCTGGGCATAGTCGTGACCTCATGACCTTGTCACATCAGCTTTTTCCTTTCGACGACGACCAACTTGTCACAGTCGTGCCAAGTTTGTTTTTTTTTTTTGTTTTTTTTTTTTTTTCTCGTAGTTCAAGTAGATACATGTTTTTCATTTTACTTTTTCATGCAACGTGCCAACATTCAAAAACCATCATTTACAAATAATACATGCCAACATTTGCAAAAACCATTTTACTTTTTCATGTAACGTGCCAACATGCGTAGGTATATCGACATGCAAAAACCAAATATGTATATATACCAACATTTGCAAAAACCATTTTACCGATCATGCCCTTCTCTCCACACTCGCCACAGCTGATCAAAATATCGATCGACTGGTCACCATGACCGATCGACTGTGCCTAGCCTAATGGTAAATAAGTTTTTTAAGAACCATTAGTTGGTAAGTTTATCATATCAAAGATAACACACAACCACAATGCCTATATTAACCTTTCCATTCCAACAAAAACAAGTAACACCTTGACTGTGAATCTAAAATACCCACACCTCAAAAATCTCATCCCAAAAACAATCACCAACTACATGCACAACATTAACATAGAAAACACACAACTACACCAAAACCCACCAAACTCATCACACATTTACTCTCATCTATACTCTTTCTCCCTCATAAAAACCAAAACACTCAGCACATATATTTACTTTCATCCACCAATATTAAAGCCTTTCAACCGCCTATATTTACTTCCATCAACCAATATTTAATTTCATCTACCAATATTTAAAGCTATTCAAGTTTATTCATACTTTTTAAACACACACACAAACATGATATTAAGATTATTGAATCATTTATACTCTTTGTTGGTTATTTGCAGCACCAAACACCGCTTTCCTACCAACAAACCGACCACCGGTTACTATGTTTGCTCTAAGTGCTGATCAAAACCCCGTGCTTTTATTTTATGATACAAGAGCGAAACAACCCTTTTCTTGTTGAAATAGGTGGTCTCGGAAGAAAAGGTATAATCTCACTATTTTTTGTTACCAGTATTAATTTCTTGTTAGCTCATCATCACTAATATTAAAAAAAGTGACTTAGGAGATGTACAATATCTTTATGACGTGTCTTCTTTCATAAAATGTGTAAATGTGGATTTGATAATTAATTATTATTGATGGTTAATCTCTTTCATTGTAGCCCCAAATAGTAAAGAATTCATTTGTGTTAGACGCACAAACATTGAATTAACTTTAACGTGTCCGTGAGGGAACGCGTAATATTTGGTTTTCCAACTTTCACATATCAATGGTTGACTGGCATTACTATACCGTCTTCCACAAGGATTTTATACCAATGTACAATGGTATGGGAGAGTAGAGGGAAAGGATGGCAAGCCCGTGGACACCTGACTATCGACGACATCTATGTCGACATAAATTTGACTGTCAAGGTTATCCCATTGACGATAAAAAGATAGTCCCTCCGACTCTCTCTTTAAAGAAGAACAAGAAAAAGAATAAAGCATCCTCATCCCAACCTCTCTCCTCATTCGAGGCTGAACCAAAAGTAAGTGTTGTTTCATTAATTCAATTGAGTTATGGCAAAATTCACCCAAATATGTAAAACTGGGTTGAATTGGATAATTATTTAGATGTTTTGGGTCATTTGGGTTTCCAATATAAATTAAGTTTGGGTCCGGTGGGGTTTTATAAAATACTTTAAAATAAATGATTGGGTCCAATGGTTTATAAGCATGGGTTGGATGGATTAGTTAAAATTTTAACAACTCTATAATTTCACATGTATGGATTATTTAAAGTTTCTTTTCTGTATCAAAATGTTGAAAACAGAACCATCATCTGATGGTTTTAGTTCTCTATAAAGTTACTTTGATTTACAAAACAGAATTCACTTTTGTGGTTCTGCAACAGAAGTTCACATGATTTAAATCTAGACCAGTATGTTCACATTTGATTTACAAAAGTGTTTTCAAGTTCCTTTGCTATATCAAAATTCACATTTTGACCAGTATTGCTAAATTCTTGTACATCATGTGATTGATTGTGTTTAGAGCTGTATCGATGTTATCCAACTTGCATAGACGTAGTGAACTTTTGTGTCATATAATAGTTGTTGATGAACATTTTAGGAGCAGGTGCAATAAAATTTGGGTTAGCTTATCTAAAAGGACTCATAACTCAATAAGGTATTTTAGATAAGCTAGTCCACAATGGCTTTGTAAACAACATCCATTTGTGCCAAATAAGATGCTACTTGTCATAAGCTGTTTGATAATCAAAACAATTGATTGTGTTTAGATAATGCAACAATTGATTGCATTTTCAAGTGGCAGTTAATCGGTTTCTATTGGATTTATAAACTGAATAAAGTTTTCGATTTAGTTTGGGATGAAATTAGGTCCATATTGTTTAGTTGTTTGATGTCTCAGTTAAGGTGAGTTTTCGATTTAGTTTAGGATGATAAGTATGATGAAACCTTGCGTTTTGGGGATTGCAAACTAAATGTCGTTATTTAAATTAGCTATTTCTAATTAATATAACAAGTATATTAGACTTGTACTAGCATGTTTAGGTTCTTATTTTGCTAACATCCTCATGAGTCGGAATCATTATATACCCAATCTTATATTGATGGGAGATTTCTTATTGTATTGAAAATCAAGCTAAAAACTTATTACAACAATCAAAACTTGTTTTCTGCCTTTCCAATGCCAATATCAGGTCAATATGATTCACTAACTAGTGATTTCTCAAATTGTCGTGTTGTTTGCCGACTGGTTGTATGGTTGTGGTCAAATTTACAAACTTTGATAGATCATAGCCTGAATCAGTTTCTTACTTGGAAGATAATATAGTTTTAGATGTTGTAGACATTTATCGTCTTTGCTTGACTGGTTGCGAGGCTCAAGGAAATGGGTTGTGGTCATTGCTTGATTTAGTTTCTTGTTTGGAAGATAATATAGTTTTAGATGTTGTACACATAATTTCTCGACTCACGTAGATGTAGAATTACATGTGTAGCTTGCATTAGCAATGTGACCTGACAATATTGGTATAAAAGTTTATGCAATTTGTGCATTATAGAGGTGGCAAATGGGTCGGGTCGGGTCGGTTTGGGTCATGGGTCAAATGGTTTATAGGTCAAATGGGTCATGGGTCAAACGGGTTGGGTCGGGTCGACTCGTTACATTTCCACCTGTAATCATGCTACTATAGTATGTTTTAGGTGGTTTTCACGTTTTGCCATTTTTTTTTTACGCGTTTTAAATGCTTTTTACTTTTTAGTCCGTTTTCTACGTTTTCATCCGTTTTTGCATTCGTCCATTTTTTTTACCTTTTAGGTCCGTTTTTTTCACGTTTTCGTCCGTTTTTTACGTTTTCACCGTCTTTTTAAGCGCGTTTTAGTTTTTTTTGATTTTTCGTTTTCATCCGTTTTCTTGGCGTTTCATCGTTTTCGTTTATACCCGTTTTTACGTTTCATGTCGTTTTTAGCGTTTTTACGTTGTTTTACACTTTCGTTTTGGGGTTTTGTCCGTTTTTCACGTTTTCATCCGTTTTCTTGTACGTTTTCATCCGTTTTTCCGTTTTGTCGTTTTTTTCCGTTTTCGTCCGTTTTTACGTTTTAAATGCGTTTTCGTTTTAGATCCGTTTTCTTACGTTTTCATCCGTTTTTTTTCGCGTTTTGTGCTGCCCATTTTTGTCGTTTTCGTCCGTTTTTACGTTTTGTTCGTTTTTACGTTTTTAGATCCGTTTTTACGTTTTAAGCTGTTTTTACGTTTTCATCCGTTTTTTCCATTTATGCCCGTTTTTTTACGTTTTCATCCGTTTTTTCGCATTATCGTCCGTTTTTTACGTTTTCATCCGTTTTGCTTGCGTTTTCATCTACATTTTTTCATTTTAGGTAGATTTTTCGGTTTCATCCGTTTTTCGCGAACAGTCGTTTTCGTTTTTACGTTTCGATACGTTTTACGTTTTAAATTACGTTTTACGTTTTTGTCCGTTTTTCACGTTTCAATCCGTTTTTGCGCTTTTGATGCAATAATTTTCACGTTTTTGGCGTTTTTTTTTCCTTTTTTTTTCGTTTCGTCGTTTTACGTTTTGTACGTTTTCTTACGTTTCATGTTTTTACACATTTCATCCGCTTTTAGCGTTTTCATCCGTTTTTATTTATCTTACGTTTTTCACGTTTCATCCGTTTTTCGCATATAGATCCGTTTTTTACGTTTTCATCCGTTTTTTCGTTTTGCCCATTTTACGTTTTCATCCGTTTTTCGCGGCGTTTTAGATGTCCGTTTTGCCGTTTCGTACATTTTTCGTTTTGTTTTTACGTTTTGTTCTTTTAGCGTTTCAATCCGTTTTGCGTTTTGATACGTATTTTTCGTTTTACGGCCGTTTTAAGCATTTTGCGTCCTTTTTATTCGTTTTGCGTCCGTTTTAGCGCGTTTTTAGCTCGGTTTTTACGTTTTAGTCCGTTTTCGTTTTAAGCCTTTTCGCGGCGTTTTTGTCCGTTTTCACGTTTCGACTTTCTTGCGCTTTTTAGGTCCGTTTTTACCTTTTCGTTTTGTTTTCACGTTTTCATCCGTTTTGCGCCCTTTCTTCAATTCTTTACGTTTTAGGTTGAACTATACGTATTAGCGCAAAAGCGGGCCAGCGATAAACGACAACGCCTAATAACGAGCGAAAAAGTACTTGACGAGCAATGCTGAGCAGCTGCCACAAACTGAATGAAAACGTAAAAATGGGCGAAAGCGTATAAACACTTTTTCGGGCAGCAATGAAAACGTAAAAAGCGGGATAGCAGCGCGGCGGGGCGGCCGCACAAAAGCGGCAGCGACAAAAAGCGGGCCAGCAACGCCGCGGGCAGCAACGCAAGCGGACGAAACGTAAAAAAACAGCGTACTTTGAGCCAGCAACGGCGTAATTTCGGGAAACGTAAAAGCGACGGCATGCGGGCGAAAAGCGGTAACAACATAGCAAAGGCGGCGTCGCAGGCGAATAGCAAAAGCGGACGCTTTAATTAACCTAGCAGATAGCGTAATGAAAGCGTAAAAAATCTACAGCAGCAGGGCCAACGTAAAAAGCAGCAGCAAAAAGCGGGGCACAGCGTCAAAAAGCAGCGCCGCTGGGATGGCGTAAAAAACGGTCACTGACTGGCGCTAAGCGAAACTCCTAAGCGGATAATGTTAGCAACGAAAAAATATAGTATAAAGACATAAAAAACCGACATCTAATGATGGTTGAGTTATCATCCGACCCTTAAGTGACCCATTCGACCCATTTGTTGACCCGTTCGACCCATTTGTTGATTCACATAAGTCCATATGTTGACCCATTTGACCTGTTCTTTTCAAATGGGGGTAACCCAATCCAACCCATAAGTTCTTATTTTTGACCCATAGCAACCCATTTTTCTCTAAATGGGTTGTGATTGCCACCTCTATGTGGGATCATATTCTTATTTACAAATTGCATATCCTTTCAGCTGATATAAAAAATATTCTTACACTTTTAACAACTAATTAAGCTTTATTACTAGAACTCATGATGACGACCAAATGTTATTCTAACAATACGGAATTGCACGAAGAAAAGGTAAGGTCGAGTTCAACTTCGTTGAATAGATATAAGTAAGGGTGTGCATGGTCCAAAAACCGGACCGGACCGGACCGAAAACCGATTTCGGCATAAACCTTAGACCGAGACCGGACCGAATGTGGTCGGTCGGTCGGTCGGGACCGGTCGGTCTCTCGGTCGGTCCGGTCTAACAAGGCCAAATTCGTCGGTTTTGATCCGGACCAGACCGGACCGGACCGAGGACCAATTAGCCCAAAAGCCGAGGCCGCGGACCGGATCGAAGGTGGTCGGTCCGGTCTCGGTCCGTGTCGGTCCGGTCCGGTCGGTCCGTTCGGGTCATATGCTCATCGTTAGATATAAGATGTACGTACTACGTACATACACTAGTCTTAAATGGAAAAAACAACTTTTTTTTAAAGTGAAAAAGTGAAAAATGAATCTATATTAGGAATGAATCTTGCAAAAGACTGACTTCTTTGTAGTCATTAAATGTACACTTAAAACTTACATTCGCATATATGGCAAGGATGTTGTAAATTCAAAAATAGTTGCTAATTAGATGTTATGAATATGTTGTGATAAACTCAGTTTGGTGTAACTCAAGTTTTGCTAATTATAAACTTTGATCACGTTTTAAATTTAGGGCTAATAGCATTAAAATGAATCATAGTTGTCATGATTTTCTTTTAAATGTATCGAACAAATTTTAATTTTAATTTATTATTATTTTATTTATTATTATATATATATTTTTTTTGCAATGATGTGTATTAAACTCGATTTTGCAAGCTTTTGATGAATTAAATGACCTTTTTGCCCCTCTAGGGCAGGGGTAAAATGGTCATTTAATACATCAAAAAGCTAACAAAATCGAATTTAATACACATAATTGCAAAAAAATATTGTTCGATACATATACAAGGAACAAGTGACAACTATGGTACATTTTGTTGCCGTTAGCCATATAAATTTAAATTAAAAAAGTAGTGGTATTAAATTTAACCGCAACTCTAGAGGACCTTTTTTTTTTTTTTTTTTTTTTTTAAGCATACGGTCGTATGCTAAAATTTCACAAGGTTGTATGGTCTTCTTGACAGATTTGGCTAAAAATGCTTTTTTGAGCATACGACCGTATGGTCCTGACCTGCACATTTCTGCACTAATTTTTCTGCAAGAAACTAACTTGACGCAACATATAAACTGAATTAACCCAAACTAAACATCTATTTATTTCATAAAAACTGTACATAACATATACTAATCATTTGGAACCGTAAATAATCAAAAATGGGTCATAATAGGTTGGTATGGCTTTATGCCAAACACCCCTTTACACGACACATAACCACGTTACTTGTTCGTAGACTAATAAAACAAAACTAGATTGATCATAAACTGTTTTAACACTAACTTTAAACTTTAAAAGACACTAATTTGACGCAAGAAACTAACTTTCTGCACCCCCCTGCACATTTCCTCACTAATGCCAAACACCCCTGCACTTTTGTGCACTAATTTTTCTGCAAGAAACTAAATTGACGCAACATATAAACTGAATTAACCCAAACTAAACATATATTTACTTCATAAAAACTGTACATAACATATACTAATCATTTGGAACCGTAAATAATCAAAAATGGGTCATAATAGGTTGGTATGGCTTTATGCCAAACACCCCTTTACACGACACATAATCACGTTACTTGTTCGTAGACTAATAAAACAAAACTAGATTGATCATAAACTGTTTTAACACTAACTTTAAACTTTAAAAGACACATGGGGCATTACAAGTAGAATCAAAGTGCTAGAATGAGTTGCTCGTAACCTATACCCGAGCGTAGCCGTTAATCTCCCAAAATGCACTCCTGCTTGCCATCAACAAACCCCATCGCCTATCTTCAAGTACCTACATGAAAAATGAGTTGAGTACGGTAAGTCCTTGTGACTTAGTAAGTAAACGGAATAATTAAGAAATAATACTTGCAAATTCTAAAATAAGCATAATAGTCTAAAACATGATTAAATGGCACGACTTATAGTCGTATGGCTAATTATACATGGCATAAACATAAGTTTGATTCTGAATTGCATATTGATAACGTGATATCTAGGCGCATGCTTCTTGACTAGGCGATTACATATTCACCCTACTATAGTTTAGACCTTCCCTAACCAACGAGTACTCTTCTTGGGGTTCTAATTTGTCATCGTGCTTTTCTAAACTGGGGTCATCCACTAAGGATACTTGTTTGTATCTACCTGATACGCTAATTCTATACTCGGGTCATCCACTAAGGATGTAAATACTAACATAAGCACGGGTCATACACAAAGGATGCTACTAAAGGAGTTCTACGTCGTGCATTTCTTAGGCACGCTAAACTTGTCAATGATGCTTCTTGTGAGCATACTATTCATGATTTGTTTCGGCTATCTCCGAAACCTTGCACAAGTTCTAACATCATGTTTAATCTATTAACATGAAGCTAATGCACCGTTACTCACCTTTAAGTCTTGTTTATAGTTTCACAAGCTTTCCATAAGCACCTAATCACAAGATAACCATTCTAATGATATTAGAACTTGCTAACACATTTATCTAACATGTAGCGAATCTAAACAACTTAAACATGGTCGCTTAAGGTGCTATTTCATCATTAAACACACTTTACAAAAACACTTTTAGTGCAGAATTTCCTCGGTTGCTGCTGTATTTTGCATTTTACACCAATTTAACTTCTAAACGAGCCAAAACTTAAAGAATAATAATTAAAGTAGACTCAGAGAGCTACAATTTTAGCTCATACCTCATCTTAATCAAACAAATGATTTATTCTCAATGTCCCTTTTAAGTCTGCGCATTTTCTGAAAACCTTGCTGTGTCAAATTTAAAAATATCACCAAAACGACCAAAACGACCAAAACTTATGATAAGCTATTCTATTATACGCCAAAATTATTTTACAGCTTCTTTGACATATTAAGATTATATTTCATCTGGCCCATAGGCTATCTTGCTAAATTAAGCAATTAATAAGATTGTTCCAAACACTCCTTAATTTAACATACTTAATCACCAACAACAACTAACATCATGAATATTCATATATCATTAATCATAACTTGAGTACATGATTCCTAACATATTTACATCATAGAAATAATACTTCTAACATCAATTTCATCATAATTGACCTTAATTTAAAACTAGATTTTCATAAGTCTTAATTAAACATAACTCTTCTAAGTTCATAAGAACATAATTCTAAATTAATATAACATGGATGCAGGGTATGAAATTTATTACCAATCTTGAAGAAAATTATTCCTGGCTTGCAAGAATTCACCAAGTACCTCTCTAACTCCTTAGCAAATTCTCCTGGAGATATATCTTAGGATAATGAGGTGCTATGTTATTTTCCCTTAAAATCTTCATTAGAGGCCACGTTCAAGACAACTCACACACATGTGTGTTTATTTGGTTAATTCTATGAACTTTAAAGTGAATAATACATAAAGGTAACTTAGTAATTTTACCTTTTTAACGGTCGTTAGTTTTTACCATTAAATCTTTTGCACCCTTAGTCCTTTGTGTTAACTATTTTACATTCTAAGTCCTTGTTTCTATAAAATACTAACATAAAATCTTTTTTAATTTTCTAATATAAATACAAAAGTCTTTTTCTAGAACTTATAAAATATCAGGTGTTATGTTATACCCGGTTTCTAATTTTTTTTTTCTGAAAAATACAAAATGTGTATTGTTTATCGTCTCTATTAAATAAAACTAGACGACTACCCATGCGGTCATGAATAACAAAAGGATTTTATAGCACCATACTGTTATTAATGATATTTTGGTTAAGTGTTTTGTGTAACCAAAATATCAATCTAACTATCTGCCGCTAAAAATCTTGTTGCTATCATGGTTCTAAAAGGTGCGCCAGGGCGCCACTAAGGCTTGACCTCCATGTTACGAAATAGACCAAGGCGTCGAATCTAGACGTGACATAAGATGAGGCGGGAAAAGGCACGCTAAGGCGTGCGGCACGACGAATATCTTTTTATTTAACTCTGATAAAAAATGAATATTATATGTAAATATTTTCTTAACCTTATTCATTATGCACAATACTTTTTGTAAACTCGATATATATGAAATATGATATGAATATATAAATATTTTCTTATTTTGCGCCGCCTTATGCCATGCCTAAGAAACGCAAAAGTTTTGCATTGGCCGCTAAGACGTGAGACATAGTCATGCCGCCACGCCACGCCTCACGCTATTTATTGCACGGTACTCATCTAGTTTATTAAAAAGGTACACGGATTTTGAAGGCTTAAAGTCTAAACAATATATAGTTGAAAATGAGAAAAATAATAATAATATGGAATTTGGTTGTCGTACAAGCTATAAGCTGTAAATAAATTGCGTCAGTATTTTGACTTAAAAGAAATAATTAACACCACTGAACCCTTGGTAAAGTGTTGCTAAAGGAATTTTAATTATTTTCAGCACGTCACGCGTCCAGCGACAGTCAACGGCAATTGTACCAAAATAATTTTTAACAAGTGATGAAATGACCATTTTACCTTCATGTGCAAGGCACATGAAGACATAACAGAATGGTTAAAGGGACCTTTGATGATGCAAAACGTGAAATATAGAGATCTTGGGTGACTATAAATTTTCTGATGAACTCTGCTAATGGTTTGGGTACAAGTTCAAAAACGAACGATGTATTTAGATGTTTGATGAACCCTTTTATTATTAAAATCATTTTGAGCAAAAACAAGCTTTTCATAATTTTACACATAATCAAAATAGTAATAAAGTTTGAGTTTTGTTTCAATTTAGTCACTTCAACTTTCTTTTAATTATAAAAATTATTCAGAGTTTCAACAGTGTTCTATTATTATGTTTAAATGACTAAAATGAAACACTTATAAAACTTAGTTATTGTTTTGTAAGTTGTATTTCTTTTTTACTTGTGCATAAATTGATCGTACATTAAATTGGTTGAGATTAGTTAAAAACAAAAGTGGGCAGGTACAAGCAAATAATGCACATATTAATATGTTCAAACATTTTCTTTTTAAAAAATTACACAATAATGAAATGATATTGAAACTTGAATGGTTTTTGTTGTTAAAATAAAGTTTGAGTGACTTTGTTACTATTATGTAACATTTTCCCCATACAAAAACATGTTTGTAGTACAAAATCATTTGCCAAAATACGAATTTTCCTTTTGATCAGATAAGGACCTTTTTTGCAAATAGCCCACAGCCACAAGCCCAACATATTTCCCCTAATATCCCTACACCACAAGCCCACTTGGCTGTGCCCTTTACTTCGACCCAACATGGACAAACAGCCCATCAGTCGCATGGGCTTCAGGCCCATCATCCGGTCCAGCAGTTTATTACACCATACATGCTACCTCAAGCCCATCAGTTTGTTTCGAATGTACCACAGGGAGGAGTTCCAGCTTATGCACCAGGGAATTTTGCTTATATGTCTCAACCTACTTTTGTTAGGATTTAGTAAATCCAGTTCTTAAAGAGTCGGTCACCTCAAATATATATGTAATCGTTAGAAAGATCGTAGTCGTAGATTATTATAAGTTAAGTAGTATTTAGTTTAAGTAACATCGTGGAGGACGGACAGGTCTTTACCCACTGTATACCTGATCCACAGCCCGATAGGTGGCGATTTATGTAATGACTATAAATACTCTCTACCTCCCAAGGTAGAGAGTTGGAGCTCATAATAAGATTTTTCTTTCTCTTACTAAAGTTCCCTAAACCTCTAACTTTCTCTCTCTAGAACTCTTTATACGCCTATTTGATTTTATGGTTTAGTGTGTTTGTGAAATCCAATATGTTACAAATGGTATCAAGAGCCATGGTTTGATCATCTCTTACATATCTTTGGATTTCTAGTTACTTTTAGGTGGTTTTAGAGTTTGAAAAAGTTTAGTGGTTTTTGCATCATTTGTATCATTTCTAGTATTAAAGTTTGAATCTTGGGTGTAGTTTTGTGTTTAGAATCATTGTATGTGCTTGGGTGTTGATTTGGTAACCTTGAATCACCGTGGTTAGGTTGTTTTTGGATTGAAAAGTTGTGTTTTTGTGTTTTTCTAGCTAGCGACTTGAGCCACAGATAAGTTATTTTGGTAGCGACTTGCTTTGTAATTTGGTAGCGAGTTGTAGTTGAAGGTCTTAGCGAGTTGAGCTAGCGACTTGTCTATTGAGACAAGCCGACAAACAGTACACTTAGTGGATTCTCCACTACGGGTAGCGACTTAGTGAAAGTTAGCGACTTGTACTTAAGTTTGTTAGCGACTTGGCGTTAGCGATTTGGTGCTTAGCGAGTTGCTCTTTAGCGACTTGACAACTTAGCGACTTGGTGCTTAGTGACTTGCTGTCAAAATTTTGCTAGCGACTTGGTGCTTAGCGAGTTGTTATTTAGCGACTTGACTGTATCTTGGCAACTTGGTATTATAGCGACTTGGTGTTTAGCGACTTGGTTCAGGTTTTCTTAGCGACTTGGCTGACTCTGTCTATAATACGGTTTTCTCTTGATTTAGTAAAATCCCGTGAAAGAATCTATTTTCCGGTTTAATCATAGAGTTATAAAATCCCGTTTAATCTGTCAACATGTCTACCAACGTTCCTACAATCATCTCCACTGTTGCCGAGGATGTTCAAGCAGCTGGCTCAGATACTCGTCCACCCATGCTTGACAGAACCGACTACGACTCTTGGGCTCAACGAATCAGATTGTACTGTCTTGGAAAGGAAAATGGGGTTAACATTCTCAAATCCATTGATGAAGGACCATATCGGGTTGAGACTACTAGAGACATAATTGATACAGCTGAAGATGGAACAATGATCTATGGAATGGACAGACCAAAGACATATGATGAGCTCGATGATAAGGAGAAAAAGAGATTCGATGTCGATATCAGGGCTTCTAACATCGTACTTCAAGGTCTTCCAAAAGATATCTACAAGCGATCAATCACAACACCGAAGCTAAGGCAAGTGGGATAATGTCAAAATGCTTCTCTCAGGTTCTGAATTAACTATGGAAGACAGAGAATCACAACTCTATGATGAATTTGAACACTTCAAGATGAAACCAGATGAGAGTGTCTATGAGTATTACGTGCGATTCCACAAGCTTGTTAATGATATGAGGAACATCAGAATGACTATGCCAAACATTCAGCTAAACTCAAAGTTTGTGAACAACATGAATCCCGAATGGCACAAGTTTGTCACCTCTGTGAAGCTAACCAAAGGATTGAAGAATACAAACTATGAGCAACTCTATGCCTTCCTCCTTCAGAATGAGAGACATGCTATGTTTGAAAAAAGGATTCTTAATCAGTTCAAAACCAACCAGGGAGAGACAAGCTCATCAAATGATTCAACTGCCTTCTACTCAAACATCGGAATCACAACCAAAGCCTCACAAGTCATACCCATGGGTAATGGTAATCACAAACTCATTCCTGATCCTATGTTCAAACAAGCTGATGCTGATGCACACGTGGGAAACTTCATTAATCAACTGGCTCTCCTGATTAGTCAAAACATGAACTCTCTTCCACACACCAACAACAATCTCAGAACTGCATCCAATCCACACAATCAAGCCACTGTCAGAGATGGGAAGGTTATGGTGCAACCAGTTCAAGAAAGGCAGTACGAACAAGGAAGAGGTGGAGCTGGTAGAGGTTATGCTGCAAATCAGAATAGGGGAAGGAATGGAAACCAGGGTCAAGCAAAGCCAATCAAATGTTACAACTGTGGAGGTGAGGGACACATTGCAAGGAACTGCACATCGCCAAAATGCCCTCAGAATGCCGAGTACTTCAGGGATAAGATGTTGCTTGTGCAAGCTCAGGATAATGGTGCAGCTTTGGATGAAGAGGAGTTGTTGTTCTTGGCTGAGGGAAATGCTAAGAGATATGATGCAGATGTGGATGAGCAACCAATTCAGGAGATAGGCCATAATCATCAGAATGCCTTTCAAGTAGCTGATTGTGATGCATACGACTATGATGTTGATGAAGAACCCACTGCACAAACCATTTTCATGGCTAGCATTTATCCAATGGTCTCTCCTAAAGTCTCCTCATCACCACAAGCTGGTCCATCCAAAGACAAAATCATTTCTGAGGTATTAAAATTATACGATGAAGTTGATGAGCAAAAGATACATAACGAAGTACAATCAACTGTAATTATTGAGTCAGATATTGAAAATATGGGTAATATCAATGTTGTCCCATATGATCAATATGTGAAACAAAGTGAAAGTAAGATTGTACCAAGTGATGTATCTTATGCAGTCAATGATGACTATGCTTTTGATGAATACACTGCACGTGCCCCTAATGATTCTGTTATTTCTGAACTTAATGCTTATAAAGAACGTGTTGCTATTTATAAACAGCGTGCTAAGTTTGAATTAACCACCCGTGAGCAGGAAATGGATGACCAAATGCGTACAACTATTAGAAAAAGTAGGTTTAGAGAAGAAGTATTAAAACAAGAGTTAAACTCCTTACAAGAAAAGCTTTCTAAAACTGCTAAGCAAAAACAAGAACTTCAAGAAAATGTTAAAATGCTTAAGCAAGAATTCAGTGCTAAGGAATCAAAACTTTTGAATAATTTTTCTAATCTAAAAACCTTGAAAAACAAGCTTGAAAATAAGTTGTATGTACAAGGAAATACCATTCAGACTGCTCACTTAATCACTAAGCACAGAGTTTTGAGTGATAAGCATAGTACATCCCTTTGTTGAGGAACCAAATCCAGAGGTTGTTAAAAAGGCTAGAGCTGCCCATAAGGTAATTTATGATGGCAATGAAATCCTTAAGCCTAGACAGAAACCTAGTTCCGCTGAGTGCACTGAGGAAGATAAGAAATCAGATGAAGTCACTAGGGAAAAGATGAACAAGAAACTAGATGATCCTAAATGTAAAGAGAAGAAAATAAATATCACACCCCATGATTACAAGAAGGAGAATTGGATTTCCTTGAACAAGTTTAAGCCTCAGACATTGTTAACACCCGAACAAGTGTTCTGGAAAAAGGATTTAGATAAGCAAAAAGCAGAGAATCTGGTTGTAACAAACCCCCCTTTAGGAAAATTCCTTCAGATGTGTATCCTCCCAATTCACCAATGCATTTAGTTCCTAGGACTATTGCCACTAAAAGCAAGACCTTAATCAGTCAATATGTTATTTTTCAACTTTTTGTTGATTTTGAGAAAACTTGTAAGAAAAGGATCACACCCACTGGTATAACTGAAGGGGAAAGGGGTTTTGAGCAAACGAAAGAATGTTATTTAACTGAAGTCATGCCTTTCTTTAAACAACTAAAAGATCATTTTGAGAGTCTTAAAAAGGGAATGAATTTAGACATTAAAGAAATGAAAAAGGAATTTGATGCAATGATAGTTGAGGTTAGTGACTATGAGCGAGCACTAAAATATAATGAGATTGAGAGGAAGAACTTGCATACATTGAATGAGACTCTTATTACTGAATGTGTTGCTCAAGATGTATTTTTTACTGCTACAAATTGTTCCATTAATGCTTCTCAATTTCATGAATTATCTGTTGCCCTGAAAGTCTCCCATGATCGTGTCATTGAGCTTGGAAAGACTAATTCTAAACTAAATGAGAAAATTGAACTGGATGATCACGACAATTTGGTTAAACATTTTTCTAAACTAGAGGTTGAGCATTTTAATTTACAACTAAAATATCAACATCTTAAAGAAAATATCAAAACTTCAAATATCAAGACATCCTCAGATGCTCCAGAGTTTGATGCAGTTTTTCAAATTAACAAACGTGATGAACAGATTCAAGCTCATTGTAACACGATCAGAAAGTTGAAAGCCCAAATCTCTCAATTAAAGGGTCAAAAGAACAATGTGACTGGCTCCCAAATGCCTCCTCCTTTAGATTCTCAGAATTCTCAAATGTTTCATCTTCAAAACTTAGTAAATGCATTACAAAAGGAAAACGAAAGTTTTCTAGAAGAAAATGAAAAGGTTAAACGTCATTTCAATGAGTTATTTGAATCAATAAAGGTCACTCGTAACAAAAATAACGAACAAATAGCTTCATTGCAAAAGGAAATTGAGAATCTGAAGAGCCAGGTAAAAGGGAAAATGCCAATGACAAATGGGGAGAATGGTGTATCAAAGGTTCACTCTTGTAATAAATATGCTTTGTCTGTGAAATATGTTCCCCCTCATCTTAGGAATAACAAACTTGCAATTCAAACATATTTCTCATACCTTAAGGATTGTCTAGAATGTCTCCGTGAGATTGTTGAAGAGGATAAGTTAGAGAAACCACTTGATAATGCAATTGGGCATGCATGCTTATATTCCGAACGATCTCAAGAACTTCTAGAATGCTTAATCACAATATGCCCTAAGTCCTTAGGTGAGAGAGTTAATCCTTTGATTCCTTGTTCTATGCCTAGTGCCAAGCATGAAATCCATTCAATGCCCAATGTTATGAATGTGAACCTTAGTGTGCCTTCAAGTAGTTCAGATTCCAGATATGTTAGTGCTAAGAAAGCGAACTCTAGTGTGTCTTCTAGGAGTACAAATCCCAGCACTTCTTGTGTTAAGAAAGTGAACCTTAGTTTGCCTGCATGTAGTTCAGATCCCAACACATCTAAACAGGAGATGCAAAGAGTAGCAAAACCAACTAATGTTCCCATTCCCTCTACAGGAGTAATCAGTGACATTAAAGCAAGCAGGTCAAAGTCTCAAGACAATACAAGGAATGATAGGACCTCGCAAGCTAAGAATGTGCATTGGAAGAGAGTAGAAGACCAACCTAGGAACTTTAAGTTTGAGCCGAATAAAATGAATCGTGTTGATTCTAGTATTTGCCATAGGCGTACTGTAATTAATTCGAATTCTGATACTATTTGCAAACCTTGTAATGATGTCTGCTTGAATTCTGTTTCTAATCATGAATGTGGTGTGAATGCTTTGTCTAATGCTGTCAAATCCCCAGTTAACATTGTTAATACAAAATATCATGCTAAGAAGGCAATAAGGCAAAGGCGAATGAAAGTTAGAAAACAGTGGAAGTTCACAGGAAGAACATTTAGTAAGATAGGTTATCAATGGATACCTGTAGGCCATAAGGTTAATCAGGCAATGCCCACTAGAAAATGGATGCCTACGGGTAGAACTATTCCCTTAAGAAGTGAACATATTTTGAATAGGGCAAATACGGACACTAGTACTGCATCTATTCATAATGATTCCATTGCCTCAATTTCTGATATGAATGTTTCTATCTCTGATGTGGGTGTTCCAATCACTGTTACTAACCAAATGGAACCCATTCTTGCATGGGGATCCCAATTATCCAGTTATCCATTCTTGTCTGTGTTCAAGTGCAGATCGTTCAAATCGTTCTGTGGTACCTGGACTCAGGTTGTTCCAAGCATATGACTGGAGACCGGTCGCGGCTCATGAACTTCGTGAGTAAATTCATCGGGACAGTTAGATTCGGGAACGACCATTTTGGAGCTATTATGGGTTATGGAGATTATGTGGTTGGTAAAAGTGTAATTTCCAGGGTATATTATGTGGAAGGTCTTGGTCATAATTTGTTCTCTGTTGGTCAATTCTGTGATTCCAATCTAGAAGTGGCTTTTAGAAAACATACTTGCTTCGTTAGAGAACTTGATGGTGTAGAATTATTAAGAGGTACTCGAGGTTCTAACCTATACACCATCTCTATCGATGACATGATGAAGTCCTTCTCCAATCGCTGCTTGCTATCAAAGGCTTCTAAAACAAAGTCTTGGTTATGGCATCATCGTCTCAATCACTTGAACTTCGGCACCATAAACAACCTTTCCAGAAAGGATCTTGTCAGAGGCTTACCCATATTAAAATATGAAAAAGATCATCTTTGTTCAGCTTGCCAATTGGGTAAAAGCACGAAATATGCCCACAAACCAAAACCCACAAATTCTGTAATGGAAGTTCTTCATACCCTTCATATGGATCTGTGCGGACCAATGAGAGTGCAAACGATAAATGGGAAGAAATACATGCTTGTAGTTGTTGATGACTACTCTCGATTTACTTGGGTAAAGTTCTTGAGGACAAAGGATGAAACTCCAGTTGTCATCATCAAACTAATCAAACAGCTTCAGGTTTGACTCAACAATACAGTCAGAATTGTTCGAATGCGACAATGGCACAAAGTTTGCTAACAAAGACTTAATTCAGTTTTATGAAAGTGTTGGAATCAGTCATCAAAGAAGTGTTCCACGAACTCCTCAACAGAACGGTGTAGTTGAAAGACGAAATCGAACTCTTGTAGAAGCCGCAAGAACAATGCTTATTTATTCGAAGGTTCCAATGTTTCTATGGGCTGAAGCCATTGCCACTGCATGCTACACCCAAAATCGTTCCCTTATACACACCTCTCATGGAAAAACTCCATATGAACTTGTTCATAAACGAAAACCTGATCTTTCCTACCTTCGTGTGTTTGGTGCTTTGTGCTATCCAACAAATGACAGTCAAGATTTAGGTAAATTAAGAGCAAATGCAGATATTGGAGTTTTTGTTGGGTATGCACCAAACAAGAAGGGTTACAGAATCTACAACAAGAGAACCCGAAATATCATGGAAACAATTCACGTTACGTTCGATGAGCTGACCGGTAAAATGGCTCCTGGACAATCCAGTTCTGGACCCGCACTTCAAAACAGTCCCATTGGTTCACCCCTTGTACCAAACCTCTCTCTATCAATTCCATATGTACCTCCATCTGAAGATGATTTAAAGAAATTGTTTGATCCTATGTTTGATGAACACTATGAGCCAAGTGCTAATGAACTGTCAATTCCCACATCAGAGGCTGCTCATATCCCTAAGAATGAAGTCAATCCTTCAGTCTCAATATCATTAAGTCAAGAAGCGCCTGCTGTTGATAACTCAGTCTCATCAACAAATCATCAATCCTCGAATGTACATCATGGAACTGTTTCTGGCATCAATGATGAAGTTAATCCCTTTGCTACTCCTGAAGATGCTCCATTTGAAAACATATTTGCTCCTGAATCATCATCAGAACCATCTTCTTCAGGAGACATCGACTCTGCTACCTCAGTCCCTCAACAACTGCCACATGAACACCTTAGAAAATGGACTCACGATCATCCATTAGACAACATCATTGGAAATCCCTCTCGTCCAGTATCAAAACGAAAACAACTTGCAACCGATGCCTTATGGTGCTTCTTCAACTCCGTACTCTCTAAGATCGAACCAAAAGATGTTAAAACCGCCATGAATGAAGACAGCTGGTTCAATGCCATGCAAGAAGAATTCATGAGTTTGATCGACTTGATGTATGGGAATTAGTACCTGCTCCAGATTATGCTATGATCATTGCTCTAAAATGGATCTTCAAAGTGAAACTTGATGAGCATGGTGATGTCTTAAAGAACAAGGCTCGATTGGTTGCTAAAGGATACCGTCAAGAGGAGGGTATTGACTTTGAAGAATCATTTGCTCCTATTGCTCGTATCGAGGCAATCAGAATCTTCTTGGCTAATGCTGCTAGTAAGAACATGGTAGTCTATCAGATGGATGTAAAGACGGCATTTCTGAACGGAGATCTTAAAGAAGTCGTCTACGTCAGCCAACCTGAAGGCTTTGTGAATCCAGAGCATCCTACTCACGTTTATCGTTTAAAGAAGGCTCTGTACAGTTTAAAGCAAGCTCCAAGGGCATGGTATGATACGCTATCAAAGTTTCTTCTATCTACCGGTTTCAGCAAAGGAGCAGTTGATCCTACATTGTTCACCAGAAAGTCAGGCAAATATTTAATTCAAGTTCAAATTTATGTTGATGATATCATCTTTGCCTCGACTGACCCCAATGAGTGTGACCGTTTTTCAAAAGAAATGGGTTCTAAATTTCGAATGTCAATGATAGGACAAAAGTCATTTTTCTTGGGATTACAAATTTCACAAAGTCCCGGAGGCATTTTTATAAATCAATCTAAATATGCAAATGAGATTTTAAAGAAATTTGGATTCGATTCTAGTGACCCTGTTGACACTCCCATGATTGAACGTACTAAACTAGATGAGGACCACTCAGGGATCATGGTAGACCAAACGAAATATCGTAGTATGATTGGATCCATGATGTACCTCACAGCTAGTAGACCAGACATCTTGTTCGCTGTTCGCATGTGTGCTAGATACCAGGCTAAGCCTACTAAAAAGCACCTTGAAGCGGTTAAACGGGTCTTTCGGTATCTCCAAGGAACCATCAATATGGGACTTTGGTACCCGAAAGACACCGGTATGTCACTAACAGCCTATGCAGATGTTGATCATGCAGGATGTCAGGATACTCGTCGAAGTACATCTGGAGGTGCTCAGTTTTTGGGTGATAAGCTTGTGAGCTGGTCTTCAAAGAAGCAAATGAGTACTTCTATTTCCTCTACAGAGGCGAAATACATAGCCATGTCATCTTGTTCTGCTCAAATCCTATGGATGAAATCCCAATTATCTGACTATGGCTTTGAATTCAACAAAATCCCTCTGTACTGTGATAATAAAAGTGCTATTGTTCTCTCATGCAACAATGTACAGCACTCAAGAGCAAAGCACATCGACATTCGACATCATTTCATCAGGTAGCAAGTTTAAAACGGTGTGGTGGAACTTTACTTTGTGAGGACTGAATACTAGTTAGCAGACATCTTCACCAAAGCTCTTCCTAGAGAACGTTTTGAGTTTATTCTTCCACGACTGGGTCTTAAGAGCCTACAACCAGAAACTATCAAACGTCTTCAAGAGGAAGAAGAGCAGTAAAAGGTTTCCTTCATCTATCCCCTGTAAATATTTTTTTGAAAAACAAAATACAAAATTATAAAACTGTCAAAATCCATAAAAATTTGAAAAATTCGAAAAATCTTCAAAAAATATTGTCATTTTGTCACGTTTCTCTCGATTCGATTATATCTACGGTCTTGATGTTTTCATTCAAAGAATGAAACGGGACTTTAGATGTTGTTCGAATTTTAAAAAAATCAAAAAAAATAAAAAAAAATAAAAAAAATAAAAAAATCAAAAAATCAAAAGATATTTTTGGGAGATAGAGAAACAATGGTTTATTGTCATCTCAGGTAGTAACCCGCTTTTCAAAGATAGAACAGAGCCATACTTTATCTTGGTTTTCAAATTTCTTGCTCTGATTCTTTAAACTAATCCTTACTATCTAATGAAAACTAGTTGTGTTGAAAAATAACTCGGATTCTATTTTTGATAATCATCTGGACTTAAAAGCTTGTCAAAATATCTATCTCTCAATCAACAACTTATGTCATTGATTGAGGGGGAGAATGATTTCAATTAAATCATAAAGTTATTTGTCATACAATTATTTTCAAAAGATAATCATGCATGTTTATTCAATGGATTTTAAAGTCTCAAAATCCGATCCTTATCAGTTAAAACGTTTTTCATAATCAAGTCACAGTTCTCCCTAAAAGCTTTCAAATTCAATTTAAATCTACAGAGATCACAAATCTCAAATGATTTGATAATTGTGATCGGGGGAGAATTTGTGATTTAAATTGGATTTAAACTGATAATTCGGTAAATGGTTTTATATGGATGTACAAGCTCTCCTTCCCATATGTGCCAAATGATTTCAAATTTTTCATGCACATGTTGAGGGGGAGCATCTATCTTAAACCACAAAGATCTGAAACGTGATCAATCTATATCAATGTGCAGGTTCCCTCTTGTATGTGCAAAACTACTTCAAACCTCAAGGCACATATTGAGGGGGAGCAAGCTTATGAAAATATCATCCTTCCACAAAATGCTTTATCTACTTGATTTAATTAGAGAAGTGATGTTGATATTTTTTTGAAAATGGTAATCAAAGAAGTTAATTCTTTCTCTTGCCTCCGTGTGCAAAACGATTTCAAACACTTGATGCACATGTTGAGGGGGAGCTCTTGTTCTAAAAATATCAAAAACAATTCATGTACAAAATGATTTGATAATATATCATAAGTATCTGGATTGATTTTCAAATGGTTTTCAATTGGTTCCAATGGCCGATGAACAATACCAAATAGACCGACCAACTTTACTTTATGTATGGTGATAAAAGGATGATAAGGTTAGGTATTTGTTCCCATGATCCGCTAGAACTGGAGGGATCTACCCAGGGATAATCCACTAGATAGTGTAGAAGTCCTTAGGTATATTGAAAAAAGGAGAAAGATGAGATATGGGAAGAGTGCGGACTGAGACTGAGCTAGTACTGGAATAAACCCAACAAGGTTCTAGCTATGAAGTCTCGGTAAGCACTGAAGGGGTTGAAGAATGAAAAAGAATTGAATGAGAAAAGGGTGAAAACAAATAGCCCTCCAATTATTCAACCTTAGGGCAGATACCGAGTTCAATTCATATGCTACCGGTGGTTACCAAGGTAACATCGGTATTGAAGACAAGACATCATGGACCCAGTGACGCACTGCACTTCAACTTCCCAAACCACTCAAGTTCCTCTTAAAAGGGCTTGTTTCATTCTCACAGGGAACCGACATTATCTGTCGACTTTCTCTTAGAGATTGTTGATATTGAAAAAGGAGACCCTCTCCCAAGTCTCCGATATAGGATCCAAATATGCACAAATTGAGTCTAGAGCCACGAGATCATCAATAAATCTCATTAGAACACTTTCAATGAAGACTCTATGTTTCACACAATGTGGAAAGAGAGATTATATCTTGAGTCCTACGCATTATCCTTGTGGTATTGCCAGAACATCCGAGTGATATGTAAACATTGTGACAATCGGTAAATTTCCACATTTTAAATTTAAATAATAAATTATTATTTATTATTACCTGAACGATTTTGAGCAAGCATTAGCTCACTTGAGATAAATAAGGGAGGTTATCCTGCACACTGGAACATTTTGAACTATCAAACATTATCAGAAAATGCATATTTTTCTATTTTCTACCCAACTATGAGTTTTCAAACTCACACGAGAAGTTATCTCACTCTATTGAAAACACGAAAGCCGGCGCGAACCGACCAATAGAAAGTATGGTAATAAGTCTAATAAACACATTTTGAAAATAATAATAAAAGTTTTAATTTTCCATTTTTTCCTAATCTCATTGTGTCACATTTTATGTAGCCAAACACGATGAGACTTGAATATATACATATACATATATACATTTTATATTTTTTGGGCAAAAACATACTGATATATATATATATAAATATATATATATATATATATATATATATATATATATATATATATATATATATGGGAAATCTTGCCTGACAACATGCAGGCTTCTTGCTTTCTCTTTGAAAAAATTTAAAAATTTACACTTTTCCCCCTGAGCTCGTCTCATACATGTTTCCCGAGTCCCCTTTTACAAATCAAAGTAGGCAATTGCCTACTTTGAAAAGCAGGTATCATTTTCCCATATATATATATATATATATATATATATATATATATATTCATAAACCTTTTTATGAATCCAATTGTACCATTTTTGGTCTTGTACGTTTATCTACATCATAAATGAACCTATACCGAAGCTACGACTTGATTTTTATTTATACTCGACGTTTGTCACAAGTATCGAACGATTATAAATTACAAAACATTACAATTTGATTTTTTTTAAACGTTCCAACACAACATAAACTAAACAAGTCGAGTTTTAAACTTGGTTTAAAACAACCCCCGATGACATGTTCATCTTGAAGGCTTCTTAAACTCAACACATGATCAAGACTTGAGAAAATATTTAACATACAAATACACTTTGAATTTGAACTTAAAATACACAAGATATATGACATTTGAAATATGGATTTTTTTTATACAAAACTTGCCCATGTATTGAAATATATACAAGTAGACAAATCAACAAATGTTGACTAAATTTTCCTTTCCATACTCATGCTTGTACTCGTACACTGTCCACCATCCTCACAATCTCATTTGATTGATCTCAATCTTTACCAATTAATGCATGTGTTTTCTTTTCTCTTTTGTGCCCACTATCACACGCATACAACACAACCATTTGACACTTAACTTGCTTGACTTCCTAAAACTAGTACAAAGTGTGTAAGAGGTGTAAACCTAACCTACTAACCCTCTCTTACTCTTATATTATATAACCCTACTCACAAACTCACTCTCTCCTTCATACTTCACTTAAACTCACTCAAAATACAAACACACTCACTTGCCATTTCTGTCGAGCCAAAGAAGGAAGTTTTCGGGTTTAAAACAAAAGTTACAAAGGTTATTGGGTTATATAAGCTACGGGTTTAATTTGGAAAACATACGGGTTACTAGTCAAGCTCTTTTGGGTCTCACTTTGGAAGCATATCGAGTTCTAGTTCTTGGTCCTCTGATTCATTCACTCGTACCCTTTTCTTTGCTGTAAGCACACTTGAACTCAACTCCTTTAGTCTTTACTTCATATTGTTGAAAGTATATATATTGGCTAAAACTTATTTTTCTCAAAATGTATATGCCACGATAACATTTGAGATCCATCAAAACCATAACTAAACTTGTCTACTATGAAATAGTAGGCTTTTCATTTTGTTAGTAAGCTTATGTGGTGATTTCAAACGTAAAACATGGGCTATCGAGTCTAAGGTAAGCAAATGAGCGTTTGGTGCTCACTCGGGTTTTCTTTTCAAATGGAATGTAAAACATTTTCGTTCACTATGAACGTGTATAAAACTAAAGAGAAGTAAATACTAAATCTTGGCTCAATCTTGGATAAATGCTCATTTCGGTTTATTTGGCATATCGACTCATTCCTTTGTTCATTTCGACTTCAAGATTTACTCATCGAACTCTTTTGTACCCTTTGTATACACGACCTAGTTGTTGAAAACAAATCCAAGCTCGGTCGCTAGGAAGCCCAACTCACAACTCGTGACCCATTATACCATGCGAGAGCTTGTTAGTAACAAGCACTCGGTTCACTAGAAAATAAGCTAGATGAAAACCTCACTAGCACGACTTGAGCTTCTTTGGTTTAAAAATAAAACTCAAGTAAGTCGATACTTATTTAGCTTTCTCGATCTCGTCTTTGTACACATAAAACTCACACTTGAACTTGGTGGCTTATATGTTTGAAAGTTATGCATATTGCTTGTGGAAGAAAGGAAACAACACAAGGTCCACCCATGCACACACTCGATTCAGTGAACACTAACAAAGGGAAAACGTTTTGCAAAAATCTAGCATATACACGTTATTGCATGAAATATATACAACATAGGATAAACAGTAAGAGCTCGTTAAATAAAATAGGTTTGTAAAATAAAACATGACTTGCCTAGTGGCTCACTTGGGTGGTGCTTTGGTTTACACACAACAGGTCCCTAGTTCGATCCCTGCTTATGGCATTTTTAATGTTTTACTATTTTTGCAACTTCTATGAATTTGCAGGTTCAGCCCCTCACTTGGGTGGTGCTTTGGTTTACACACAACAGGTCCCTAGTTCGATCCCTGCTTATGGCAGTTTTAATGTTTTTCTATTTTTGCAACTTCTACGAATTTGCAGGTTCAGCCCCTCAACTTTGAATCAAACAATAGTTTTCTTAAGAATTATAAAAGCTAGTAACTTATATAAGATTTTACACTTTTCAACCCTCAACTTGAAAAGATTTAAACATTTTCTTAAAACTTTTATAAGATTTTGAAACATATAAGAATGTTTACAACTTCAACCCCTTAAGGTTGAACACTTTAACATTTTTGTCCAAAACCTTTATAAGTTTGATAAACTTATACATTTTACCACTTTTTCGTTTAAGTAAATATATTTAACACATATCTTTATTTGGCGACCTCATCGTCGTAAAATTTAAAATACTATATTTGTCCAAATATATTATTTAACCACGACTTCGATAAATTTATACTTACACACCTCGAAACCACATGAACTCGATAAATACAATTTGACTTGTATTTATTCTTCGATAACACTTGAGCCAATATTCGAGCCAACTCTTATACGAATATATTGTATATATTCTCATACTTATTCTAAGAGCAATACTTATAAGTATTTTCACAACCATAATGAATGAACCTTATCGAGAACCCGATTTAACTTATGAAACTTCCACATAAGCTACAACAACTCAAATATTTGAAAACTCTTGTTTTTGAACTTTAAGCATTTCAAAATCATAAATACTTGTAAACTTGCAAACGTTGTTTAAACTACACAACATGCATACGAAACTTAGACTAAAAATCATACCATACTTATCTAGGTTGCGTGTCGGAGCCGTGCACATTTATTACTTGATATTAGTTGTGATGTCTTACATTTCTGCATACCAAGGTGAGTTCATAACCCCTACTTTACCTGTTTTATAACTGTTTTGGGGTGAGAAACATGCAAACTCTTTATGAAATATTGCTTTTATGCAAACTCTTTATGAATGATATTGCTTGTATGCAAAAACACTATGAACTATTGCTGTTATGCAAACACTTGATGATTTATTGCTTTTACGCAATGCCTATGGACAACAACTACTTTTATGGACTAGAACTAAAACTCTTGTGTAAACCACTATTACGAGATAGCCTAAGAGAACTGTTTCCACAACTTGCCCGCCTTTCACGTACCATTAATCCCTGTGGGGAGCGCGAGTGTTATAAATAGATCTATTGAGGGTAACGCCTCCGTCCGGTTGGTCGCCAACTTGTCTCCGGACGTATACCATGTCGGAACACGAGTGTGACGGAAACACACACTTGCTAAGGGCACATAAACCATATTGACATGCTACTGACACGCATGCGGAACTGTTGTAGTTTGGTACATGAGCTTAGAGCTTGAGTAATAGACACAACCACTTTTATTTGGAAGACTCCTTACACGCGGTGTATCGAGCACACTTTTGTCCATAAAAACAAACTCGTTTACTTAAATGCTTTGCTATAAACTTATGAACTCACCAGCTTTATAGCTGACCTTTTTAGCATGTTTTCTCAGGTATTTGATTTTGAAGTGTGACGATTTCAAGGCAGGGCTTGGCATGGCATGGTCATGGACTACACATATGTATTTGGGACCACTTTTTATTAATGGGCCATTTTCCGCAACAATTAAACTTTTGTAAACTTTATTATTTTATTAATAAAAGTTCTTAAACAGGTTTTGTAATCCGTTCTTGATTACCTGTGTTATGATGCCCATTGAGTGGCGCCCTCGGTTTTTGGGGGTGTTACAGATTGGTATCAGAGATTTGGTTATAGAGAACTAGGCAGAAATAAGTCCTAAACTATAACCACTTTTACGGAAAACTTTTCCTATGACCAAACACATGCCAGCCTGCCTTGCTAACTATTTACTTACTGTTCGTTTAACGCAATTTTGTGTCATTACTCTGCTATATGCTAAACTTTATTTACTTGACACATACTATATACTTTAAGTATTTCCTATATACTTACCCACATATATACCGATTTTGTCACAGACTATGTCTTACCCCACTCGCTTATATTCACAAACACAAGATTGTGTTAACTCTACTATATACTGGCTTGTAACCTGAGTGTTATGCCTTCTTTTTCATGAAGTTATCATGCATCCTCGAGTTTGGATACTCGCCACGTTCTATAAGAATTTATTATTCGACCTCAAATTCGGTCACTCATCTTAATCTTTCAAAACAACCTTTAAAAGCATTGGAACATACTATTAGTATAACTAAGCTGAGCATTTCAAAATTCATTGAACCTCGGTAGAATATAGCCTGATCACCTATATTCTACCAGGGACAGTGGGACATAGCCTGATCACCTATGTCCGACTCAGAGGTGATTTTTGCAATACTGAGAATAGTTATACTGAAATTATGTTTGAAGTAAATTCTTGTTAAAAACTTTGGGTGCTGCAAACGTTTTGTGTGAATACACCAACTTTTCATATAACAACCCCCGCATTATTGTATAATGCGTATCTGTCAAAACCCTACCCCGTCACAATTTTCTCCATTCCACGCCTTATCGATGAATCGGAATTCATCACTAGACATTAGAGGAATGACTTTCCTTTACCTACTAGGCAAAACCTTTGGAGAGAATCGAACACTTTGCCTTGAAACAATAAACAATAAACATTTGAATGAGATTGCTAAGGAGCAAACTGATTCATCATCTATAAAATCTGAGGTGTTAGAATTATTTGAGGTTAAGAAACAGTTCCTGAACTCACATAGAGGACATGTAAACTTCCAGCTTGGAACCGATTCGGTGTTGTCGCTTAAAACTCTAATTAACAAGTTTTTCTTTACAAAAGCTGAAGTTTAACAATTTTCTCTTCATTCATTAAATTCTCTTTCGAAAACTTGATCAAAGTCAAAAACTTTCTATTTTCACATCATCCTAATCCGAAAGGACGGGTGACACCACCTAGCCATCATAAGACAATCTATCAACGAGCATAATCTCAATCAATAAGAATTACCTATAGTAACGACCTTACGAGTTGTACGAAACTTAACTCTAGGAATACCTAACCTTACTTTACTCCTTTCGATTTCAAAGAATCTGACTGTCAAACAAACAGCCTCTGGCTATCATCAAGACTTGGTGTTGAGCACAACCATCTCCACATGTATAGTCGGAAGGAATACGACTTACGAACTTTTATCCTAAGTAACCATAGTAATCAAATAGATTTCTATACAATTTGACCACCTAAATACGGTTTTACCTCATACCCCATATTAAACTAAGGAAACAAACCACATCCTAAATTGTCTTAGGACAAACTACTGACAAACACGGTCACCAACAATAACTTTCTTAAAAGTTATAACTCTAGACTAATTATGGAGACCAACTTCGTAACTCTCTGTTTCTCCCCGTAACTTTTATAGTTCCAAGAAACCTCATCATCATGTAGGAACTCTATAACTACTTAAGGACTTATACTCCGTAAATGACCAAACTATACTCTTAACTTTGAGCCTCCGTACTTTGGGTATAAAGCACATCATTAAGTCAACCAACGAATTGCAAGTAGCAATCAACACCATCTTTCTAGAGGAAACCTGAAGCTTACCAGTAACCCACACTATCATTTTAATCACACAATAGAACATGACGTTTTGACGTCATCATTCAAATGGAACGACTATCCAAAAATATCCTGCCACTAGCAACTACGAAGTAGGCCGTTCAAATATCCTTCGGTAACAAAAACCTTGAGGAATGAGGTAATAGAAATAACTCTAGGAGTACGCCTAGACTGAACATCATTTCCTTGGAGGAAATTCACATCAATGAAACGTTAAAACCTACTGAAACCATGAGTCGGGAAGCCAAACGGTTGGAGTATAACCGTATCCCGATTGTCAAAATACTCAAACACTATCGAGTAACTCAACTGAAAATTCGAGGACGAATTTCCTTGTAAGACGGGGAGACTGTGACAATCGGTAAATTTTCACATTTTAAATTTAAATAATAAATTATTATTTATTATTACCTGAACGATTTTGAGCAAGCATTAGCTCACTTGAGATAAATAAGGGAGGTTATCCTGCACACTGGAACATTTTGAACTATCAAACATTATCAGAAAATGCATATTTTTCTATTTTCTAACCAACTATGAGTTTTCAAACTCACACGAGAAGTTATCTCACTCTATTGAAAACACGAGCTCGCGCACGAACCGACCAAAAGAAAGTATGGTAATAAGTCTAATAAACACATTTTGAAAATAATAATAAAAGTTTTAATTTTCCACTTTTTCCTAATCTCATTGTGTCACATTTTATGTAGCCAAACACGATGAGACTTGAATATATACATATACATATATACATTTTATATTTTTGGGCAAAACATACTTATATATATATATATAAATATATATATATATATATATATATATATATATATATATATATTCATAAACCTTTTTATGAATCCAATTGTACCATTTTTGGTCTTGTACGTTTATCTACATCATAAATGAACCTATACCGAGCTTACGACTTGATTTTTATTTATACTCGACGTTTGTCACAAGTATCGAACGATTATAAATTACAAAACGTTACAATTTGATTATTTTTTAAACGTTCCAACACAACATAAACTAAACAAGTCGAGTTTTAAACTTGGTTTAAAACAACCCCCGATGTCATGTTTCATCTTGAAGGCTTCTTAAACTCAACACATGATCAAGACTTGAGAAAATATTTAACATACAAATACACTTTGAATTTGAACTTAAAATACACAAGATATATGACATTTGAAATATGGATTTTTTTTATACAAAACTTGCCCATGTATTGAAATATATACAAGTAGACAAATCAACAAATGTTGACTAAATTTTCCTTTCCATACTCATGCTTGTACTCGTACACTGTCCACCATCCTCACTATCCCATTTGATTGATCTCAATCTTTACCAATTAATGCATGTGTTTTCTTTTCTCTTTTGTGCCCACTATCACACGCATACAACACAACCATTTGACACTTAACTTGCTTGACTTCCTAAAACTAGTACAAAGTGTGTAAGAGGTGTAAACCTAACCTACTAACCCTCTCTTACTCTTATATTATATAACCCTACTCACAAACTCACTCTCTCCTTCACACGTCACTTAAACTCACTCAAAATACAAACACACTCACTTGCCATTTCTGTCGAGCCAAAGAAGGAAGTTTTCGAGTTTAAAACAAAAGTTAGAAAGGTTATTGGGTTATATAAGCTACGGGTTTAATTTGGAAAACTTACGGGTTACTAGTCAAGTTCTTTTGGGTCTCACTTTGGAAGCATATCGAGTTCTAGTTCTTGGTCCTCTGATTTATTCACTCGTACCCTTTTCTTTGCTGTAAGCACACTTGAACTCAACTCCTTTAGTCTTTACTTCATATTGTTGAAAGTATATATATTGGCTAAAACTTATTTTTCTCAAAATGTATATGTCACGTACGATAACATTTGAGATCCATCAAAACCATAACTAAACTTGTCTACTATGAAATAGTAGCCTTTTCATTTTGTTAGTAAGCTTATGTGGTGATTTCAAACGTAAAACATGGGCTATCGAGTCTAAGGTAAGCAAATGAGCGTTTGGTGCTCACTCGGGTTTTCTTTTTAAATGGAATGTAAAACATTTTCGTTCACTATGAACGTGCATAAAACTAAAGAGAAGTAAATACTAAATCTTGGCTCAATCTTGGGTATATGCTCATTTCGGTTTATTTGGCATATCGACTCATTCCTTTGTTCATTTCGACTTCAAGATTTACTCATCGAACTCTTTTATACCCTTTGTATACACGACCTAGTTGTTGAAAACAAATCCAAGCTCGCGTCGAGTTTGGAAGCCCAACTCACAACTCGTGACCCATTATACCATGCGAGAGCTTGTTAGTAACAAGCACTCGGTTCACTAGAAAATAAGCTAGATGAAAACCTCACTAGCACGACTTGAGCTTCTTTGGTTTAAAAATAAAACTCAAGTAAGTCGATACTTATTTAGCTTTCTCGATCTCGTCTTTGTACACATAAAACTCACACTTGAACTTGGTGGCTTATATGTTTGAAAGTTATGCATATTGCTTGTGGAAGAAAGGAAACAACACAAGGTCCACCCATGCACACACTCGATTCAGTGAACACTGAGAAAGGGAAAACGTTTTGCAAAAATCTAGCATATACACGTTATTGCATGAAATATATACAACATAGGATAAACAGTAAGAGCTCGTTAAATAAAATAGGTTTGTAAAATAAAACATGACTTGCCTAGTGGCTCACTTGGGTGGTGCTTTGGTTTACACACAACAGGTCCCTAGTTCGATCCCTGCTTATGGCATTTTTAATGTTTTTCTATTTTTGCAACTTCTACGAATTTGCAGGTTCAGCCCCTCAACTTTGAATCAAACAATAGTTTTCTTAAGAATTATAAAAGCTAGTAACTTATATAAGATTTTACACTTTTCAACCCTCAACTTGAAAAGATTTAAACATTTTCTTAAAACTTTTATAAGATTTTGAAACATATAAGAATCTTTACAACTTCAACCCCTTAAGGTTGAACACTTTAACATTTTTGTCCAAAACCTTTATAAGTTTGATAAACTTATACATTTTACCACCTTTTCGTTTAAGTAAATATATTTAACACATATCTTTATTTGGCGACCTCATCGTCGTAAAATTTAAAATACTATATTTGTCCAAATATATTATTTAACCACGACTTTGATAAATTTATACTTACACACCTCGAAACCACATGAACTTGATAAATACAATTTGACTTGTATTTATTCTTCGATAACACTTGAGCTAATATTCGAGCCAACTCTTATACGAATATATTGTATATATTCTCATACTTATTCTAAGAGCCAATACTTATAAGTATTTTCACAACCATAATGAATGAACCTTATCGAGAACCCAATTTAACTTATGAAACTTCCACATAAGCTACAACAACTCAAATATTTGAAAACTCTTGTTTTTGAACTTTAAGCATTTCAAAATCATAAATACTTGTAAACTTGCAAACGTTGTTTAAACTACACAACATGCATACGAAACTTAGACTAAAAATCATACCATACTTATCTAGGTTGCGTGTCGGAGCCGTGCACATTTATTACTTGATATTAGTTGTGATGTCTTACATTTCTGCATACCAAGGTGAGTTCATAACCCCTACTTTACCTGTTTTATAACTGTTTTGGGGTGAGAAACATGCAAACTCTTTATGAAATATTGCTTTTATGCAAACTCTTTATGAATGATATTGCTTGTATGCAAAAACACTATGAACTATTGCTGTTATGCAAACACTTGATGATTTATTGCTTTTACGCAATGCCTATGGACAACAACTACTTTTATGGACTAGAACTAAAACTCTTGTGTAAACCACTATTACGAGATAGCCTAAGAGAACTGTTTCCACAACTTGCTCGCCTTTCACGTACCATTAATCCCTGCGAGGAGCGCGAGTGTTATAAATAGATCTATTGAGGGTAACGCCTCCGTCCGGGTTGGTCGCGCCAACTTGTCTCCGGACGTATACCATGTCGGAACACGAGTGTGACGGAAACACACACTTGCTAAGGGCACATAAACCATATTGACATGCTACTGACACGCATGCGGAACTGTTGTAGTTTGGTACATGAGCTTAGAGCTTGAGTAATAGACACAACCACTTTTATTTGGAAGACTCCTTACACGCGGTGTATCGAGCACACTTTTGTCCATAAAAACAAACTCGTTTACTTAAATGCTTTGCTATAAACTTATGAACTCACCAGCTTTATAGCTGACCTTTTTAGCATGTTTTCTCAGGTATTTGATTTTGAAGTGTGACGATTTCAAGGCAGGGCTTGGCATGGCATGGTCATGGACTACACATATGTATTTGGGACCACTTTTTATTAATGGGCCATTTTCCGCAACAATTAAACTTTTGTAAATTTTATTATTTTATTAATAAAAGTTCTTAAACGGGTTTTGTAATCCGTTCTTTATTACCTGTGTTATGATGCCAATTGAGTGGCGCCCTCGATTTTTGGGGGTGTTACAAACATATTCACAATGAAGATGGAAAGCCTTCTGGAGCCAACATCAAAGAAGCTCCTGGTAGGTGGCATGTGAGATCTATTCAATAGATCAACCATGTGACAACTGAACAGAAACAATGGGGCGATTCAATCTTTTGAATCAATCCTGGTTCAGGTTATGGATTGACGGATACCTTTGAAAAACCGGTCGTTGTGCTTAAAAACTCTTTTCTTTAGCACTTCGACCGTGTTCGAATACTTCAAATCAAAAGGTGTTTATGATTGATAATTGATTTTCATTAAAACCTTCGTTGTATTGCAAAAACAATTTCTATTGAGCAATACATGATTGTTTGTCAAATCTCTTTTCATCAATCAGAGAATTTCTATTCGCTGGTTCACTCACTCCGTGTTGTCTTCTTTGAGACGTTCCGGTTTGAGAACAGCTTGAGTAGCTGCGAAACCCTGTCAAGGAAGTTCTTTGGAATTTTACGTGATCACAGGCAGTACTTATACTGATCAACGGGGAACCATGGGCCGTGTACCTCAATTCAACAAAAGTGATCAAAGACACTTTCGTGCGCTTTATTGCTAAATGTTTTATGCAGGTACGCCCTACGTTTGAAGCTGATCAGAATGATGCGGTCAATCCATAGCCGCATGCTCACTCAGAACATTCATCTCAAAAGAAATCATGATTAGTGCATCAATGACTCTGATATTTTCACTCCATGCTTATGCTACGCTGCTGCCAATATCATTAATCAACTAAAGCTTCCGCTACTCTGATGAGAATATATCATGATCCAGAATGTGAGCATGTCGGTCCGTTTGTCACAACATCACATAATACCAACACCACAATGGATGTCTCAGAGATTTTTTGTTAGTTGATGATCTCAAAAGCTGGCTCAAAATTATTATCACGTGGATCAGTAAAAGACCTCCACTTGGATTAACCAAACATGCAATAAGAAGAATCAATGACTACGAGCTTCGGAGCAAAGTACTACCATCAAGAATGCAAGAACAATCTTTTAATATAATATCTGTTTGTATTCAATGTATGTTTAATGTGTGTTTGAGGTGACCTCCCTTAGGGGGAGATTGTTAGGATTTAGTAAATCCAGTTCTTAAAGAGTCGGTCACCTCAAGTATATGTAATCGTTAGAAAGCTCGTAGTCGTAGATTATTATAAGTTAAGTAGTATTCAGTTTAAGTAACACCGTAGAGGACGGACAGGTCTTTACCCACTGTATGCCTGATCCACAGCCCGATAGGTGGAGATTTATGTAATGACTATAAATACTCTCTACCTCCCAAGGTAGAGAGTTGGAGCTCATAATAAGATTTTTATTTCTTTCACTAAAGTTCCCTAAACCTCTAACTTTCTCTCTCTAGAACTCTTTATACACCTATTTGATTTTATGGTTTAGTGTGTTTGTGAAATCCAATATGTTACAACTTTGCTTCCTCAATCTTTTCAGACAATGACTTTCCAAGACCTTGCTTGAAACATAGATACTGGTGCATCTTCTCACTTAGCCGACAACACAGGTATCCTCACTTCTGTTAGTAATTTTAGCATTTATCCATCTGTGTATGTTGGAAACGGCGCGTCTATACCGGTCACACATACTGTACATAGCTTTTTGCACACTTCCTCTAAACCATTACAACTAACTCAAATACTTGTCACTCCGCACATAATTAAAAATTTAATTTCTGTTCGTAAATTTACTCGTGATAATGACGTTTTCGTTGAGTTTGACGCTTATGGTTTTTCTGTGAAAGATTACCAGACGGAAAGAATTCATCTCCGTTGTGATAGCACGGGCGATCTCTACCCAGTTACGCAACAGTCATCCACGCGTCCTCCTTTTGCTTTGCTTTCGTTCAGCTATACTACATGGCACAGACGCCTCGGGCACCCCGGTGAAAATGTGCTTCATCGTTTAGAGTCTAGTAATTTCATTTATTGTAATAAATCAAAGTTGTCCGCTTTGTGTCATGCGTGTCAATTAGGCAAACAAATAAAGCTTCCATTTTATACTTCAGAGTCGAAGGTTGCATCTATTTTTGATATTGTCCACTTGGATGTATGGACATCCCCTATTCCAAGTGAAAGTGGTTTTAAATATTATGCTATCTTTTTGGATCATTTCTCGCATTTTGTTTGGGTTTATCCTTTGCATAAAAAGTCTGACTTGTATGATAAATTTATTGTTTTTCGTGCTTATGTAAACAAACAATTCGGTGTTGATATAAAGGCTTTACAGTGTGATCATGGGGGTGAATATGACAACACCCGCTTTCACGATTTCTTTCACATAACCAGTATTCAATTTAGGTTTTCTTGCCCGCACACATCCTAACAAAATGGCAAATCTAAACGCATGTTACGCACTCTCAACAACCTTATATGCACTTTGCTTTTTCAAGCTAGCATACCTTCCTCCTATTGGGTGGAAGCACTCAACATGGCTGCTTATCTCTCAAACATTATTCCATCAACTGCCATCAACATTAGGTGCCATTTACTAAACTTTATAAGCGTTCCTCATCTTATGACAATTTACGTATCTTTGGGTGGCTCTGTTATCCATATATTGGCGTTGCACATAAACTTCAACCACGCTCCACTGCTTGTGTGTTTCTTGGTTACCCCGCCAATCATCGTGGTTTTCGGTGTCTTGACCTATCCTCCAACAAAATAATACTTTCTCGTCATGTTCGCTTTGATGAGGATGTATTTCCCTTTGCATCCCTACACCAATACACATCCCCACATTACGATTTTTTAAAACCTACAAACACTATACCCTTACCCGTTCATCCCACTCCTGGTGTGAACAATGCGACACCCACAACTAATCCGCCAACTCCAGACCCACCTGCTATGGCTCTTCATGAGCCCCTACCCCAGCCTGCTTTGCCTACCCAATACACATCCTCCTCGCCTTCCCCAACACAACCTTTACCCATTCCTCAGACTGATCCTCAAACACCATTGCCCACTCCGATACAACCCATCCAACCGCCCAATACAACCAACACCCACCACATGGTCACACGTGCTAAAGCCGACATTTCTAAACCTCTTGAGTATATGAATTGTCATGTCACTACTGTGTCTCCCCTTTCGCGTTCTCATATTCAAGCTCTTCGTGTTCCTCATTGGAAGCAAGCTACGTTAGACGAATATAATGCTTTAATTACTAACGGAACGTGGGTACTTATGCCCCGGCTAGCTAATGTGAATATTGTTCGTTCTATGTGGCTTTTCAGGCATTAGTTTCATGCAGATGGTACTTTAAGCAGGTATATGGTGTGACTTGTTGTAAATGGTCATAGTTAGCAGCAGGGAATTGATTGTGATGAGACTTTTAGTCCCGTGGTCAAACAAACTACTATTCGCACAGTGCTTAGTCTTGCAGTACTCGTGATTGGCCTATTCATCAGCTTGACGTGAAGAATGCTTTTCTTCACGGTTACTTATCAAAGACAGTTTATATGCATCAGCCGCCATGGTTCGTTGATCCCGCTCACCCAGATTATGTTTGTCATTTGCAGCGATCATTGTATCGGCTTAAACAAGCCCATAGAGCTTGGTTTCAGTGGTTTTCATGATTTGTTACACGCATTGGTTTCCAGCATAGCAAAACTGATGCGTCCCTGTTTGTGTTTCATCGTGGATCTGACACGGCCTACTTGTTACTGTACTATATGTGGATGATATTATATTGACTGCTTCTTACTACATGTTTACAGCGTGTTATCACTGCTCTTCATGGTGAGTTTGCCATGACGGATCTTGGCTCTCTTAATTATTTTCTTGGTGTTTCTGCTACGCGCACCACCTCTGGTATGTTCTTATCGCAGTCTAAGTTTGCTGAGGAAACTCTTGAAAGAGCTCATATGCAGAAGTGTAACCCGTTCAGCACTCCTGTTGAACTGAGTCTAAGCTTGGACCTGATGGTACACCTTTTGATGATCCAACCTTATATCGGAGCTTAGCTGGTGCGCTTCAGTATCTTACCTTTACTCGCCCGAATATTTCATGCGCGGTTCAGCAGGTCTGTTTGTATATGCATGATCCTCGTGATACACATTTTCATGCTTTGAAGCATATATTACGCTATCTTCGTGGTACTATTGATCATGGTCTTCAGTTGCATGTTTCTTCTACTGCTCAGCTGATTGCTTACACCGATGCGGATCAGGCGGGTTGTCCGGTCACTCGCAGGCTCTGTTGTAAAAATCGGTCCAGGCGGCCGATTAGTCCCCGCATAATCACTGATCGCTCACTAAGCGCCTTGATTTATCATAATCAGTCTATTTAATCGTTTTGGTCAAAGATCGCTTAAAAGTCGGTCAACAAACCGATTAATCGGACAAAATCGGTCTAATCGGATTAATCAGACAAAATCGCTTAAAATCGGTCAACAAAATTTCTTAAAAATCAGACAAAATCGCTTAAAAATGGGTCAAAAAAATTGATTAATTGGACAAAATCGGTCAAAGATCACTTAAAAATGATTAACAAACCAAATAATATCTATATTTGACTTTAAACTTTGAAGAATTATGTATTATGTTTATGTTTGAACACTTAAAATATTAGAACTTTGATGCCCTATTCTTATCTCATACATATAATATAATATAATATCTAATATTAAAATTTTGTGTATAAGAAATCCAATCTGATTAATCCCCGATTAATCCCCGCCTAACCGATTAATCGCTAGGCTCTACTCAGCCGCCTCACTAGCGCCTAGCGGATTTTACAACCTTGCTCGCAGGTCAACTTCAGGTTATTGTGTGTTTCTTGGTGATAACTTATTGTCATGGTCTGCTAAACGACAGGTGACGTTGTCTCGGTCCAGTGCTGAGGTCGAGTATCGTGGTATTGCTAATGTCGTAGCTCAGATAGCTTGGATTCGTAATCTGCTGCGTGAGCTTCATCAACCTTTATCTACAGCTAATATTGTCTGTTGTGACAATATCAGTGCCGTCTATTTATCGATGAATCCCATTCAACATCAACGTACGAAACACATTGAGATTGATATTCATTTCGTCCGTGATTATGTTGCATCGGGCCAGGTTCATGTGCTTCATGTCCCTTCTCGTTTTTAGTACGCTGATATTTTTACCAAGGGACTCCCGGCTGCGCTGTTTATGGAATTTCGCACCAGTTTGAACGTTTGAAGGCCTTCTGCTCACACTGCGGGAGTGTATTGGCCGATCTTGACTTGGGTTTAGTTTAGCCTAATACATTATAGTTATTGTTATTTGGATATTGGCCCTTCATTCTCTTGTAATCGGTATTCATTATATACACTGAATGTTTATTTGATTAACGATCAAGGGGAATTAGCCTAATTGTAATACTTTGACACTTACACTCTCATGTGGCTTTGGAAAGAGGAAGTACATAACGAATATATTGTGAAAAACTACTCACCACCTGCCTGGTAAATATAAAACAATGAATTAATGAAAAACCCTAAAAGAAACACACACACACACTGGTTTGTTGGTTGTTATCATTAAGAATTATAATATTAAGTTGTTATCATATAACTTGTCAGCAATCAAAACTTCTTTTACTCAGACTAATAGGATATTGATTTTGAAACATTACTAATTGAAGCTTGACGTTGAAGAATAATAACAATAGTAGAGTTTCTTTCTTTGATCGATATGCATAACTATAAAGTACCATGCAACTGAAATCCAGTGTCATGGGAGCTTAGAATACACTATGTATGCAACAAGTCATATACTCCCAAGTTTGTTTAACAAAAAATTATATACAATCATTACTTATTACAGTATTTTACTTTAGTTAAAAGTGTAGGGGTGTTTCTTTTTTATGTTAATGTGTCTTAATGGGGAGATAGTGGTGGGGCGACACATATAATATGTTTCTTTTTCTGTTAAATGCTCTATATGAAGAGAGGAAGCAAAGGGTGCTTCTCCCCATTAAGACTCATTAACGACCGACCCACTTAATCCAGAAAAAAAAAAGAAACAAGCCCGAGTAGTAAGAAGAATCATACTCGAAGATTCATAAAAGTCAGGGCCGGATTTTAGGGTGTCCAGAGTGCGCAACCGCACAGGGCCCCCAAAATTTTAGGGCCTCCAATGTTAAAAATGCAGATGATTTAATTCTGGGATTGCAAAAAAAATTGATGAAATTAAGATATTTGATGTAATAGAAGAAAAACAAATATCAACTTCAAGTGATTTAATGAGAGAAAACCAAATAAACAGAGTAACAGGCTTACAGGCATGATACACGGTTGAGGAAGATGATGAGTTATTGAGTATGGGTAATATTCAGTTTTCATCCTAAGGTTTATGGCTTTTACATTGTTGTCCTACTATTTTAGTTGTAGTTCTAAATAAGTACAAATGGGTAACTCGAATTACTGCTTTCAACCCATGTTAGAAAAACTGTTTAGAAATAGTCCACTTTGTTTGTCTAATGAAATTTTACGTACCTTCTCCATCAAAAGGTTTATATAATGTTATACACGTTCTTCATTTTTATTTATTACTTTATTCTTACCTTTTTTATAAATATATATACTTTTGAATTTGAGAGGCCTATATTGCAAAATGGCGCAGGGCTTCAAAATTTCACGGGACGGCCCTGATAAAAGTCCACATATATTTTCACAGTCATCACCTAAGATGTAAACATCATATAAAAACTTTTACAAATGAAATGCATATAATCACCTACGATCATCATGAGACAATATAATCTTTAGTAGTCGAAAACCAGTGGCGGTCCCAGAACAAAATGTAAGGTGGTTCCTTGCGTAGTTGAGACAACGAAATTAACGGGTCAAAAAGTCAAACAGTTCATGAGTCGAGTTACGTTATGTCTTGTCGTTACAATATAACATGGTTAATTAAACAAGGAACTCTCGTCATGTCGTGTACAATGTTTCTTAAATGATCAAAGATATGAAGAAATAAAGTTTATATCTGATTATTGGTATTAAGTATTAACCATATTATCTAAAAGTTATTGAGTATATTAAAGGAAGTACAATAAAAATGTAAAATATAGTCTAAAGAATGAAAACAGAAAAGTATTGAAAGAGGTTACAAATAGCCTTTAGTCATGCTTTAGCCACACAAAAAAAACCAAGTCTCCAGCCCATCTTAAATTTTGCTGTAATATAAGTGACTTTATTTGAAAATTGCTAATCCAAACTATCAAAAGTGAACTTACTTTTGAAATATTTTTGTACTCTATTTAGCAGAAGACTTTGACCAAACTTCTCTTTCAGTCATTCATCTTCTTCACTAGCTACAGGGTATTATACTCCGATCGCCGGTGAGATTTCTTTTTGAAATTTCTATTTTTTTTCTTCCATTTTACTAGATCCAAGCTTATAAGGTGGTTCCTTGTGTTTTTCCAAGGTGGTTCCTAAAAAAAACACTATAACGCTTCTTAAAAGAGAAAATTTCTAAGGTGGTTCCCGGGCACTACCTAGGTTGTACCTAGGTCCGCCTCTGTCGAAAACCATGCACGGACCGCCATTCCACCAACTGTATATGTAAACTTGCTAAAGCACTGATTAAACAAAATAAAATTTACTCAAAAATCTGAATGGATGTAGACATGGCTGAAACATAGTGTGTAGATACCTTTCATGAAACATGATGATCATATACTCAGAGCAAACTTCACCTAAATATAGTTCTGAAAAGAAAATCACCACGGACATCTCAAGTAAATATGAATTAGATATTGTGTGTGTGTGTTTGTGTGTGTGCACGTGTGTAGTTAGCTATTTCACCAACAGCCTTACAACCACCTATATTTACTTCCATCTACCAATATTCAATTCCATCTACCGGTATTTAAAGCTATTCATTTGCATTCTAGTCTATTCAGACTTTTTAAACACACACACAAACAACATATTAAGATTACTGAATTAGTAATACTCTTTGTTGTTTATTGACAGCGCCGAACACCGCTTTCCTACCAACGACAACCTTGTTACCACTTATGATGTTTGCTCTAAGTGCTGATCAAAATCATGTGCTTTTATTATATGATACAAGAGCAAAACAACCCTTTTCTTGTTGAAATAGGTGGTCTCGGAAGAAATATAAAGGTATAATCTCACTATTTTTTCTTGTCTGTATTTATTTCTTGTTAGTTCATCATCTCTAATATAAAAAAAGTGACTCAAGAGGTCTACAATATCTTTATAATTAGAGTTAATTACATAATTGGTCCTTGTGGTTTGTCGGATCTTGCAGAAAATGTCCTTGAACTTTTTTTTTTGACGGGTCATGTCCTCGTGGTATGCAAAAGTTACGGGTTTGGTCCTTTGACGGGTCATGATGTTAGTTGACCGTTAACTTGGCAAACCACAGGGACGATTTATGTAACTGACAAAAAAAAAAAAAAAAAAAATTGTTTAAAAAAAAAGAAAATTTGTTTAAAAAAAAAACTGATTTAACAAAAAACTTTAAAAAAAACGAAAAATTGTTTAAAAAAAAACGTTTACAAAAAATATTTATTACACTTAAATTGGTGCTTATGTATAATGTGAGGGCCAGAGTTTTTTTTTTTTTTTTTTTTTATTATACTTAAATTTTAGGCTTATGTACAACATGAGGGCCTAAATTTTTTTTTATTAAACTCTAAAAAATGAAAAATAAAAAATTTAAGCCCTCACGTTATAAGTTCTTATACGTTTTTGTACAAAATACGCACTAAAAATTTAAGCCCTCACGTTGTGAGGGCCTAATTTTTTTATTTTTCATTTTTTAGAGTTTAATAAAAAAAAAATTTAGGCCCTCATGTTGTACATAAGCCCAAAATTTAAGTATAATAATTAAAAAAAAAAAAAATCTTAGGCCCTCACATTATACATAAGCACAAATTTAAGTGTAATAAATATTTTTTGTAAATTACACCGTTCGTCCTGTGGTTTTGGGCAATGAGGGTTTAAATCCTTTGACCAAAAAGTTGCATCGTTCGTCCTAAAGTGTGAAGCGTTATGCGGCCGTTAAGCCTTGGCGTTAAGTTTGATATTGCTTCGGGTAAAAATCTAAAATACCTCACTATCTTCTTATTCCACCATGTTCATCACCATATCTCTTTCATCTCTTTCTCATAATCACGTACCACCGATGGCCGCACACCGGCCTCGTCCAATTGGCGTAACCATCACCCATACGTCACCGCCATCAAAATCAAACTACTCTATTTTTCCATCTTCATCACACCAACAAGTTCCTATTTTTCTTGTTGCCTATTAAAATGTAAAACAATCTTCACTAAAACATTAACAAATTACCTTACAGTTTGTACTAGCACTCAATTGTCAACGGCGTTTCAAGACAATGAACAAAAACAAGCCCTCCTAAACAAGAACCTAATCCACCTTTATTCAATCTTTCAACACATACAAAACTAAACAATGCTAAACCCTTTGTGTATCTTTCACATATCCTTATCAATTCAGATTCTAAGCATATGTTAAAAATATAAAACCAAATCACGAATAACAATATTTTAGGATTCAATATATATTTTTTTTAACCCACATCTTGACAACAACAACAACATATATAATCATTCTTATAAGTTATAAAAACATCAAATTTATTTATCACCAAAGTCAAGAATAAAAATATCAAAATGATCCTTACAAGAGATGGTAAAGTGTTGGAATGAACAGAGCAAGAACAAGAAAAATTAGATTACAAAGATTTATTTCACTTGAATTGAACCAATTACACCTTGAATTGAACCCTTGCCACTCGAATTTACAAAACCCCCAAATAAATTTTGAGAAACCCTAACTATACAAACCCTAATTTTTATGTGATTGTGTGTGAAAAGTGAAGAAACACCATGAGCCTTCCTATGTATAAATGAATGAAGAGGATGATGTATTCTTGCTTTCTTGACCTAGTGCTTAGGGTATACTTCTTGCTCGTCTCTCTCCCATAGCCAGCGTTCTAGTACCACTGTGTGAGTCTAACAATATAGGTCTCTGTTTGAAGGGGCTTGATAATGATGGATCAACTTTTTATGTTCAGAAGAAGGTTAGTAGGTTTGATGTTTTGGTGTATGAGGCGTGGAGGAAAATGGATGCAAAGAAGTTCTTTGATTCGATAGGCGAGTTCTTTCCTGATTATTCTATTCCCTGTGAATCGACATCGTCCTTGTAAGTCTCCTTCGGTTTGGTGTAGGGCATGGAGAAAATGGCGAGAAGAAAATGATGGGGCAAAAGGTGGATTTAGGATTATGTGAGTGGGTGGGGTAAAAATGGAAATACCCTCATGGGTTAAGTGACTTAACCTCCGTTATCTTGAATTGGTGGGCCCGGATGGACCGGAGGGGACGAACGGTGCATAACGTTTCACACTTGGGCGTCAGTTGCAATTTTTTGGTCAAGGACTAAACCTGCGGTCAACGCGAAACCACAAGACGAGCGGTGTAATTTACTCAATATTTTTGTAAGCGTTTTTTTAAACAATTTTCGTTTTAATGTTTTTTTTTTTTTTTTTTTTTTATGGAGTTACATAGTCGTCCATGGTTTTGCCAGTTAGCGGTCAACTAACAATGACGTCAAAGGACCAAACGTAACTTTTGCATACCAGGACATGACGTCAAAAAAGTTGGGGACATTTTACTGAATCAGACAAACCACAAGGACCAATTATGTAATTAACTCTTATAATTATATGCCCAAAGTTTGTCTTTCATCCATGTCTGCACAAGATTCACTTGCGTCTAAAAGTTTACTTTGTTCGGCCCAGGATATTTAGCACCCCTTGTTGCTAGACTATTGATGAAAACCTAGAATATTCTTGGTTAAGAAACCAATAAAGACGAGATAAAGACGAATGAAATAGACAAGATATATGATGCGCGTGTGTTGTGTAGGGAGGAGATCCTTTTTATTTTGAGTTTCATTATAAATGTCTATGAGCTATTCTATTGATTTAATTCAATTGTTCATAATCCATTAAGATGAGAAAGAGCAACAAAAAATTGTGAGTGTTTTTTAACGTCTAGATGGTGATTAAAATAATGATATAAAGTTGGTTCATATTTCATATTTAACTATCACAAGAACATGGTGAAGTTAATAAGGTTAGCCCTGCAGTTTTATATTAGTTTTGTTTGTTTTCTTTGGTTCTGAAACCTTTGTTGGCAAATGTAGGGGCTTGGTTAATGGCATAAGGGCTTTGCACATTAACAATGTTGCAATCGGAAACCTCCATATTAATGATATTTTTGTTGATGAACGTTGAAATGTCAAGATTGCCCCAATTAATCTATCAATGGAATTTCACACATCCAAGGACCAAAATGAAATTGATCAAGAAGGGCAAGAAGTGAATAGTTTCTCCTCATTGGATGATCTAAAAGGCATGTAATGTTTCATTGTTATATGTATTGGGTTATATAAATGATACTTTTTCTGGGATTTTGATGAACATTGTTATTTGTTTCATTGTTATGCAGCTGGCATGGAGGTAGTGGGCCAAATCATATTTTGGTGCTACAGGGTAGAGTATAATAATGAATGAATCATTTACCTTTTAAGCCCCCACCATAGATAACGGCTATACATCGAGATGTTTTAGACCTTCTCAACAAATTATTACATAATGGGTGAGTTTGTATAGCTTTTTTGGCACTCTTCGATTGTGTTTTGGGACATATCTTTGTGGCTTAGTTGTATAGAATCATGGAATTGACTAATTTATAACATTTGTTGCTTCATTCTGAGAAAGACCATTGCGCATCTTACCTCTTACGGTCTAAAAGAAAAGACTTATGACTTTATAAGGGGCGGTTGTTGAGCTACACGAAGCGCGGATTGTACCTTCGAACAAAACTTGAAAATAAGTGTTCTTGGTACGAGACGAGTTAAAGGTGTAGATGTAGTGGTAGATTGGACATCAAAATTTCCTGATCAATTCCTTGCAATACTTGAAGTCCGGAAAGCATGGGGTTCTCGTAGATGATGGAAAGAAAGATGAGCGTTACAAATACCGAGGTACACCTTTGTAGCATTATGAGAAACTTGCTATCCCACGAGCATGCTATAAGGCGTAAAGTATATGGGACCAAAGACCCAACCCCAAACTTAATTGAAATGTTTAATACAAACAAAGGAGGATTATATAGTTTTTTTATGGAAAGATTCCCAAACTTAATAAATGAAGCTTACCATCTTTTGAAAGACGAGGTTCATGAAGACCATAGGTTTACCAAGTATTATTAACAATTCAATCCAAAGAGTGATCTGGAGCATTGATTGGTGTAAGTGAACTATTGCTTAGTTTTAACTTTACTATTAAACATTTCTGGTGTATTTCATATCATAGTATTTCTAAGTGTAATGTTATTAAACATTTTTATTGTTACCTTTCGGGGTCTTATTTAATTTTTAACTTCTAAATGTTGCCTGCAGCAAGAATCATATCTTTAATGACGTGGTGGTTTACATTTAAAGGTCAATGTTCCCAAATGGATGTGATTTCCAAATGAAACCTGTAAAGTATCTATTGGAGTGTATGCTAATGGATAAAAACAAAACTCCTTTTTTCTTGTTATAAGATTCAGAACAAAGACTCAACAAGGTGACGGCTAAGAACACCAAAACACGAACATCACAAAACCTTTTACTCCTTTTGTTTCATATTTTTGGAAGATCAGTAATACCACAATAAGGTATAGTTATTGTTCTTGGTTTGTTCGTTTAGATATGTGAAAGAAAACTCAGAACTTGTTTTCTTTCTTTTTAAGTTTGAGTCTTGGTTGTTTATTGTAGTTGATTGAGATGAAATAGTATAGATTACGGTTGTTGATTATGTGGCTTACTGCTCTTTCTTGTTCAACTCTTTATTTTCTGTTCTGCTTGTTAGGAATTAGAAAATTCCATAGTGAAGAGTCGGTCACCCTAAATGTTATCTAGCTTAAGTTAGCTCGTAGACTTGTCGTTAGTCACGTTATTTAGTAGTTTATTTATTAGTTTGTAGCGTAGAATAGTTTAGTGCAACACGTGGAGGAAGGGCCAGTCTTTACCCACTGTATCCCGATCCACGGCCGATAGGAGGTCGTTATGTATGTAACTATAAATACCCCTTCCATCCATGGAAGGGGTGGTGCTTCTCATTTTAATCTAATCTTTCATTTGTGTAAACCTCTAGCAAGAACACCCTCTCTCTACTAACTCTCTAACTATGGCATATATTTTGATCATCCAAGACCACCCGAATCATCAACACAATAATATTTGGATCCTAACAATTGGTATCGAGCGAGGTTTTTGTGTTTTGATGATTATTGTGGTTTGTATCTTGTTATATCTTGTTTTGGGTACTATTTTTATCGGAAAATTCATTTTAATGTTAACTCTTGGGAAAACAATTTGTAACAAGTTTGTGTAAGTTTTATGTGTATTTTGTTTGGTTAAAAAGTCTAATGGTCTATCAACAGTTACATTTTTGTCTTGTCTCATTATTTTGTAACCAGATATCAATCAGATATCGCTTTTATTCCATCTTTGCGACTTTTGGGTGTCTAAATGGTCAATCTTGTCGGATTTCTTGTGGTCAAATGTCAAAAGATGGATTTTTATGACGATTTTACGAGTTTTGGCTGAGCGGTTCTTTTGGTCGGAATAAACTCATAAAATCTTGCTAGCGACTTAGAAATTCTTTTTCATCCAGATCCATTGAATCTAAGTAGCTACTTGTATTGACAAGTTAGCGATTTATGTGTTTTCATGATATAGCGACTTGGTGACGGTTTGACTTTTGAGTCAAACCGAAAGGCTATGACTTGTCATTGGCCTAGCAACTTGGCCGTGGCGAGTTAGTCGTGGCGACTTGCCGTGGCGACTTGTGCAGCGACTTGTACAGCGACTTGGTTTGATAGCTAGCAACTTGACTTGACAAGAAAGGTAGAAGAAGAAATGATAACCAATGACCCACTACCTACAACAAAATTCCATTTACCAAAACATCTCAATCTACCTCAGGATTTATCCATCATTGGTACATGGATATCAAAACAAAATAAAAAAAAAAGGAAGAATCTCAGGAAGGTTCAAGTCTTATTGTGACAAGATTTGTCTTTCATTGAACCTACATCAACACTGATTCAAGACTTTATCGCAACTTTATACATGCACAATCTCAGATTTTATTTCAAGGTTTGGTTAAGATCAAGATCTCAACTCATGTCCAAAAACCCCTTGATATAAATCATCATCAATCATGGCTCAATACAATATGAAAAACTTGAACATATCGAAAGAAATAAACTAATCTGTTTAGTTTCTTCTCTTCGATTGTTCAAACAAGTTTTAATCAATCTACAAGGATCTCAGATCATCGTGTGTTACTTTAAATTATATCCGACCATTAAATGATCATTCACACTTGTTAACCATCACAGATCCTAATTCATCGAAAAGGTCCAAAAAGTAACTAAAGAAGATTGAATGTAAATTAAGACTCACTAATCTCAAATTTGGTTAAGGTCTCGAAACAAATCAAACCCTTTTGTTTACCACGAAACTCATTCATCCGCATCTAGACTCAAACTACATGCGAAAATCTAAAACAAATCTTGATCTATACTTTATTCCTTATGTGAATGGTTCTTCTATAGATCTCACTCAATCTATACACATAGGAACGATTGCCTCATTGATTTTTTAAGTATATTTTTTAATTTACGAATCTAATGATCAAGATGATAACAAGTATGTTATATCTTTTATCATGTTTCATTAAAATTATGAGCGATAATATCTGTTGTTACTTACCTTGACACCATGACCTGCGTTCTCAATCACCATCCACAATGGTTGTTATGTAGGGTTCATGCCATCCCCTGCGGCGAACCCCGGATGTTTATACGCGTTAAATGAATGTCATGAGATGTAGCTAGGGTTTCAAGGGTTAGTTATATTTGGATGAATGAAGGGCGGATCTATTTGTGAGTTATTAGGGTTTGAGATCTGATTTGTTAAAGAGTGGCGAATGTGAAGAATTAGGGTTATGCATTTGTGAGGTTATGGTACTTTATACCCGGTTGATTAGGGTAAGTCGTGTATACCACTTTATTAACATGGGTTTTCAAGCGGTGGTGGTGTCTTAGGTTGAACATGGGCCAAAGAAATCATAAGAATTATATGGGTTTTATCTTGTTCTTAATCTCATGTTGGGCCTCGTTGTATACCATAGCCTCATCAATTTTGAACTAACTTAGGACATATTGGATGAACATATTTAGGCCTAGTTAGTTAGTGATAATTCTCTTAGACCATTGAAGGATCGGGTGCGAAGGGGCTTGAGGACTATTAGTGTTCGAATGGGTGTGATATATCACTTCTTTTATAAGTTTTGGATCCAATGGCTTTCAAAATTTGGATCGTGTATATGAGTTTTGACGATGTGATTTGTTAATGTGACGTGACAAATTTGAGATTCGATGATTTGGGGTTTATGAAATTTGGAATGTTATGTGATTTGTTGAGTTAAGTGGATTGGAAATTTGAGGTATACATTTTCAGAAGTATGGCAATGTCTGACTTTAAGTGTTTATTAAAAAATGTTGACTACTGGGGTTGTTTGGGCGATATCTCTTATTTGAATTTGAAGTGAGGGTTTAGGGTGTTTACTTATTTTCGCTCTTCTTTCTTTCTACCCTTCCGAGAAGATGACTTGTTTGGGCATTTATAGAGTGTGATAAAGACTTGGCTATTTAGTTGCGTTTGTGATTCTTTCTCACTTAACCCACAACGTAGCTATCCTTCGTGTCTCACGCAGTTGAGGATACGTCAAGAGGTTTTGTACATTGGATACACCGTTTCTTCTTCACAGGGATTAGTACAAGTTCAAGTAACAAATCTGGGGAATTTTACTTCATGATCAAGTTTGGTATATCAAGTCTATTTCACCATGTGGTCACTACCATATTGCCTGATGAATCGTGAATGTTCGTTTACCAATGTGTTGATTGGATGGTTGATGATTTTGTTGTTGATGGATAATGAGCTGATTGAACCGCGCATGTTCCTAAAACGATATTCAACTAAAGATGGTGAACACAAAATGAAATTGTTTACGGTTTTGTCTTGATTTTGTAAAATCCCGCGAAAGAACCTATTTCTCGGTTTAAATCATAGACTCGTAAAATCCCGTGAAAATAGAAACATCCTGGTATTTGTAAAGTACATTTCCGGAACTATCTTACGGTTTATTCTTGGTTTTGTAAAATCCCACGAAAGAAACTATTTCTCGGTTTGAACCATAGAATTGTAAAATCCCGTATTGATGGATTCATTCTGGAGAAAGGAAAGTGTATTTCGGGATCTTATCTGATGCTGGTGCTATGGTTTCTTCTTCAAAGAAGGGATTAAAGGGTGTACTTCATGAATTGGATGTGTGTTTGGATTTTCGTCATGGCGGTTTGGTTTATTACATGGTTTAACGGGGATATGTGCTTTTAACCATGGTCGGATGAAACCATTATCGAGAGTTCACTTAAAACGCGTCAGGAGGCTAGAGTTGAGCTTTTAACCGAAGATGTGACAACGGGTTAATTCATTATTATCTATTTGAGGTTGAAGTGAAATATCACAGTGAACTTAGTATCAGTAAGTATCGGGATGGATGGATGAAGATTCTTGAGATCCTTGTTCAAGCTTATTATCAAATCTGACTTGGAAATCTAGTTATTGTTGAGTGACTTTTACCTTTTCTTTTACCACTTGGGAATTGGCTCTTATCACCTCAAAATAACTATCACTTTAAGGAGTTACATTGTAGTGCTCAGGGTCACATTCAATTGTGGATTTTCAAGAGGTGATGTACGTCTTATACTTGATGGTTGGTTGGTTGAAGAGTATAGAGTACTTAGAGATTCAAATGGGCATGAAGTCGCGGCACCGCTCTTTGTTACATATGTGCAAGTATAAGTCCGCGAGTTAGGGTTAGTTTACCTCGGGTCAAATTCATCATATTGGGTTTTCTCCATCACCGTACACGCAAGGGCCTAGAATGATAATGGGGTGATTACATGTTTTGCTAAGAGAGAAAGAGATTATGGCGTATATGAACACATCATTTATGCGTTCTCTAAAGAAAAGAAATGTATGCGTTTGATCGCATTATCTTTGAAAGAAGAAATCTTCTTATACGTATGAACACAACAGTTCATGCCTGCGTACTCTAAAGAAAGAAATGTATACGTTTAAATCGCATTATCTTAAGAAGAGAAATCTTCTTATGACGTATGAACACAGCGAGTTCATATGCCTTACTCAAGGAAAAGAAAAGTGTACGTTTGGTGGCTTTATCTTCGAAGATCTTCTTATGGCGTTTGAACACTACGTTCATGCCTCGTTCTTAAAAGAAAAGTGTGCGTGGTGCGCTTTATCTTAGGAAGGAAATCTTCTCTATTATGACCATTCTCATCAACATGCTTCATACTTTTTCCATGCGCCGATTCATTAAGTGAACGGGCTCTCATTGATTGTTTTACGATTCCACTTTCTCAACTATAATGGCGATGGCGACATCTGTCTCGATTTTTCTGGGAGAAGTGTGAATAGACTACATTTGGATAATGTTCACTTATTTAGTCAAGAATGGCATCTCGTGATGCAATTCTTGAGGGGAAAGTGTGTGAATTTTTTGCATTGGATTGACATTTGAGAATATAAATGGTCATCTGCTCTAAACTCGTACTAAAAGAGCTTCTTCTTATCGGGTCATCTTCACATGGGATTTTTCTCTTCTAAGAGCCGTTGGTTGACATCTTCACCGTTGATGAGTTTATCGACAAAGTGCTTGTTATAGCCCGCGTCATCAACATGATGATTGAACAACCTTACGTTCTTGTTTGATGTGATTGTTTGCTTGGTGTTACCATTTCGGTGTTTATTGCTTGGTGATTCTTGATTTCCTTGATGAACATCTTTCGTTCTTGTTTAATTAAGGGTTTGCAAGATGTAAATTAATTGGGATGCTTTTGGTGATGTTCTTGTTTTTTGAGTTGAAGATGTTAACTTTCTATTCCCCAATGGACAATCTTGAAGAAGGTCGAGTCTCTTCGGTTCTACATATTCTTCTACATGTTAGAAGACTAAAGACGAGTTGCATTTAACGATCTAAAGACTTCTTCTAATTCATGGAATTTATAATACGCATTGTGGTCTAGGGAGAGCACTAGTTGGAAGAGTTTGAAATGCCAAATTTAATCCCCAATTAGACTTGCTCATGTTATTCTTGACATGTTGATTCTCACTAAAACTTCAAGCGATCTTCTCAACAAATTTCAAGTATTTGGGCATTCAAAGTTGTTGATTACGAGTATCAAAACCGCAAGGGGAAGGAGACACACATCTATACGAGAGTAATCTTGCCGAGCTTAATACTTCTAAGTGATTGAAGATATCCCGGGAAGACTATCGTCATGACCGCAAAGAAACTCAAGATTTGACTCATGGCGTTCGGTGTTTTTCCAACTATGTGGGGAAGAGATGGAAGAGTTAGTTTCGAAGATGAAAGTACACAAGTGTGTGATGATTTTGATTTTATCACAATCATCGGGGGATAATTGTGTACATTGGGGATGCTCAATTTGTTTTACACGAGGGCTTTCATGATTCATTGATATAATCATTATAGGTGTTGACATCCAGATTGTCACCCGAGATAATCGATGATTGGCCCGCTTCTTCAATGTTATCGGTTATTCTCTCTTTGGGCATTGGTGCCGGGTTAAGACTTCATACACTTTCTTCAAGGGGAGAGAAAAGTATACATCGGGGTTATTCTTTAGCTATTGGACTTAATCTGCTACTTCGATGGTATAAGTTTCTTTGTCTTCGGGTTTGTGTGTTCGGGTTTGTGAGCTCTAGTCAAGAGGCCCGGCGCATCAATTCAACTACGTGGGGAAGTGGTCTCGACACCTTTTGGAATGGATTGCCAGACTTAGTGGTTATGAAATTTGAGAAGATTATTTTATGTGTGAGATGATACGTTCTTTGTTCTTCTATTGGATGATATAACCTTGAGCGGAGAATCTCGATCATCGGTCTTAAATGGAGCAATGAGATTTATGATTATGGTGTGCATCTCACTGGCTAAGGCAAGCTTGAAATATAGCGAATCTGCAACATAAGGATTTTCAGTTTGGGGGGAAGCTTCCAAAGTCTCTCTTTCTCAAAGGCTCATGTTCCATCTTCATTACGGAGCCTCGGAAGCTTTGGTGGTGGAAGTTTAAGAGATGACGAATTCTATCTTCTACGACGTACGCTGATATCCTTATCTCTTCATTATCATCATCTTCTTATACTATACCATCTACTCTATCCTTGTATATATTTATCAGAAAACAAAATAGAAAAATATAAAACCAACAAAACAAAATAGAAAAATATAAAATCTTCAAAAGCCCATAAAAATGAGAAAATTGAAAATACCAAAATATTGTTTTCTCAAGACATGTCTTACAGTATTATAATATACGGTCTTAGAAATGTCATTCAATAATGGCACGGACTTTAGATGAAGTTCGGCGGGAGGTGTAAATATTTCTTTCTAAACATGTCATAAAATGATGGCTTACTGTTATTTCATTATAGCTTACGCTTCAAATGATGGCTTGCGTTACTTGGGCAGTAACCCGTGCTTAAATCATGGCTTGCTATTATTTCTGATAGCAACCCGTTCTTCATGAAAGGAAAGTGTTGCGCTAAAACAATTTTTCAAATATTTCGTGCACTTATCCTAAAACTATTTGAGGAAAGTATGAAGGGCTCTTGTTCCTACACAAATGTTTTTCCGACTAAAATTCTTCAGAAAAATATTTGTTGTTTTCAAAAAATGGTGGTAAATGAGTTGCTTTAAAATCAATCTTATGAGTTTAAATAAATTGAAAACTCAATCAATGAATTCAGCACTTTTAAACTTTTCATAAAATGAGTCATGGATTGAGGATAAAATGTTTTCAAATCTACATCATCTAACGGGCTTTCTTAATTATCCTAATATGCTTAATTAAAATGATGTTAACCTATGTTGAAGGACTAGGTGCCTAGGATATGATTGCTAGGATTAGATGATTAGAGTTTGATGTTCATACATTTATATGTCGGGTGATATGTTGCATTTGACTTTTATTAGTCGATTGTTGTTTGGTGTGATCGACCACCATATATACATTTTGTGTTCACTAACGTATGCAGGTATTTTGGTATAAGAATGTTCCCGATTCGGATCCCACATAATATGATGATTGGATGCCGAAAGGAAAGGGTAACTATTTCTTGGGTTGACAAATGAAGAAACGAATTAAATTGGACTTCTATGGAGAGTTGGCATTAATGCAACGTAAAGAGGTCTTCTTGCATCGGCAGATGGTTTTCTTCTAAGTGATTGAAGAAAGCGGAGCTTAATTTGACCTCGCTTGGCATTCAAAATGCAAGCGTAAGAAGAAGTCTCACCGCATCGCTGAGCGGTTTTTCTTCCAAGCCCTACGGAACATGAAGCTTCTCAACCACCTAACGTATCTTTGTGCAGGATAACATTTTTTTTAACAATTTTGAAAATTATATTGTTTTGAAAAATGGAAAAATATTGTTTTGAAAATAAATTGGACTTAATTTTGAAAATCACCGGACTTCATTTTATCAAAACTTAAGTCACTCAATCATCGACTACTGTCATGATTTGAGGGGGAGAGTGATTTTAAATAAAATTCTTTCAAACGATATTTCTTCATAAAAGTTCAGTTTGTCACGTTAAAATGTGGTTATCTAAAGATTTAATGTTATGTCATGGTATGATTTTTCTTTTGAATCAAGGTCTTTCAAAATGAAATTTTTTCTTTTCTTGTTTGATTGTGAAATTGTTTTGTTTTACTTAAAGATCTCTTAAAAACAATCATACATGATACTAACAATCTTTAATGTCTTAAAATGGTCCTTATCTGTCATCTTTCAAAGTTAAATCAAGCCACGTCTTTCCCCAAAATCTTTTAATGATTTAAATCAATTGGGATCACAAATCTCAAAAGGTTTGAAATTTTGATCAGGGTAGAGATCGTGATTTAAATCTCAAATCTGTTTTTATGGAATTGGTTTTAGTCCTTCAAAGGCACTCCTGCCTCCATGTGCCAAACGATTTCATACACAATGCACATGTTGAGGAGGAGGATTTATCCAAAAACATGATGAGTATTTAAACAAGGCCACATTTTCTCCCATGTTTTCTAAACCTAATTAAATCACTTGTGATCCAAAATCTCAAAGGGTTTGATATTTTTGATCGGGGGAGAATTTGTGATTTAATAATGAAATTTGATAAAAGGTGATCGTTTTGATTTAATTGTGCCTGTTGCTATTTCATATGTGCTAAGCGCTTCGAATCTTGAAACACATATTGAGGGGAGCAAATAAACTATCGAGGTGAAGCTTTTAAAGTGATTTATAAAGTACCTTGATTGAGTTTTAAAATTGGTTTCTTAATGGAGCTTGTGATTGTGGATGTGTCAAAGAACTCACTCTATGTGATAAAATGATTTCAAATATTCTATGCACATATTGAGGGGAGAATTTTACAAAGAAATTCAAATTGGCCTTTTCTAAGGAAATTGTGATCAAGAAATTATTTCAAAGAACTCTTGCCTCCATGTGCCAAACAATTTTAAATCATATGCACATGTTGAGGGAGAGCATTTCTAAAATGATCAAAACTATTAAGGTACAAAATGCTTTGATCTCATATCACAAGTACCTTGATTGTTTTTCAAATGATTTTTCAATTGGTTTCAAGGAAGAATGAATTGTACCAAAAGACCGACCATCTTACTTTATGCATGGTGTTATAAGGATGGTTAGGTTAGGTATTCGTTCCCGATCCGCTGAGAACGGAGGGATCTACCGAGGGATAATCCACTAGATAGTGTAGAGTCCTTAGGTATGATGAAAAAAGGAGAAAAATGAGAAATGGGAAGAGTCGGAAGAGGCGAACGTCTTTGGAAAAAACCCAAGGGTTCTAGTTATGAAGTCTCGGTAAGCGAAGGGGTTGAAGAATGAAAAGAGGCTGAATGTGAAAAGGGTGAAAAGAAATAGCCCTCCATCAATTCAACCTTAGGGTAGAAACCGGGTTCAATACATATGCTCTTGGTTGTTACCAAGGTAACAGCGGTATTGAAGACAAGACATCATGGACCTGATGCTTGCACTAAACTTCCCAAACTACTCAAGTTCCTCTTAAAAAGGCTTGTTTCATTCTCACGGGGACCCGACATAATCTATCGACTTTCTCTTAGAGATGGTTGATATTGAAGTAGGAGACCCTCTCCACTAGTCTCCCACAGAGAACCAAATATGCACGATTGGAGCCAAGAGATCATCCACAATATCTCATTAGGACACAAAATTAATGAAGACTTTTTGTTTCACACAATGTGGAAAGTAAGTATATATTTAGAGTCCTACGCATTATCCTTGTGGTATTGCTCGGTGATATATGCATACATATTCACAATGAAGATGGAAAGCCTTACGAGCCAACATCAAACAAGCTCCTGGTAGGTGGCATGTGAGATCTATTCTATAGATCAACCATGTGACAACCGGATAGAAGCGATTCACTCGTGAATCAACCTTCCAGAAATGGATTGCGGATACTTTTGGAAAAAGATCGATGTGCAAACCTTCTTTTCTATGCGTCGAATGTGTATTCATTTCAAATTCAAAAGGTATCTCTGATTGGAAAAAATACTTTTAGAAAAACCGTTCGGTGCTAATCTCTTCTTTTCGCTATCGAATGTGTACTCGTTTTCTAATACAAAAAGTATTTTGATTGAAAATTGATCTTTCTCATAAAACCTTAAATGCGTATTGCAAAACTCTTTCTTCAAGCAATACGCATTGTTTTTCAAATCATTTTCATCAATCGGTGAATCTCAATTTCTCGTTCACTCACTCGGTTGTCTTCTTTGAGACGTTCCGGTTTGAGAACAGTGAAGCATTGCGAAACCATCCAAGGAGATTCTTAGGAATCCTACACATTGCCAAGCGTTATCTTGATCAGCGGGAGCAGTGGGCGTGTACCTCAATTCAAAGTGATCAAAGACACTTCGATGCGCTAATTGCTTGTCGTATGCGGTACACCGACGCGCGGTGATGAATTGAGGCGTCAATCCAAAGCCGCATGCTCACAGCATCCACACTTAATCTGAAGAAATCATGACTGGTGCATATCTACATAACACGGTTCGATATTTTTATACTATGTTTACGCTCTGTTTGCGCAAATATCATGAACCGAAGGGCTTCCGCTACTCTGATGGAAAGATGTCATGATTCAAAAGTGTGAGCATGTCGGTACGAAAGTCACAACTTCACATGATGGCAACACAATAAAGGGTGATCCGAGATTTACGTGGTGATGATCTCAATGAAAGCTCGAAGATCATCAAAGATGTGGATCACTTAAAGGCCTCCACTAAAAGTACAAATCGGTCACGGACTTTGAAGAATCGCTACTTAAGCACAAAGATTGCGGAATTGAAGAATTGAAGTCTATGAGCTCAAGAACAAAGTCAAGAATAGAATGCTAGGATTGAAATATAAAACATGGGGTGACCTCCCTTAGAGGGAGATTGTTAGGAATTAGAAAATTCCATAGTGAAGAGTCGGTCACCCTAAATGTTATCTAGCTTAAGTTAGCTCGTAGACTTGTCGTTAGTCCGCTTATTTAGTAGTTTATTTATTAGTTTGTAGCGTAGAATAGTTTAGTGCAACACCGTGGAGGAAGGGCAGATGCTTTACCCACTGTATCCACGATCCACGAGCCGATAGGAGGCAGATTTCATGTAACTATAAATACCCCTTCCATCCATGGAAAGGGTGGTGCTTCTTCTCATTTTAATCTAATCTTTCATTTGTGTAAACCTCTAGCAAGAGCGCCTCTCTCTACTAACTTTCTAACTATGGCAAACATGTATTTTGATCATCCAAGACCACCCGAATCATCAACACAATAATATTTGGATCCTAACACTGCTCTCTCTTCACCGGAAATTTTGTTGATAAATTTGTTGTATTCTCTTTAATAAAATGTATGGTTTATGTTAGTTAACTCGTGTTCTTAAAAGAATGTAGTATGCTTTTCCAGTGCTTTGAGTTTTTTTAAAGCATGTATAGGTTTTATAGAAATATAACTTGTAATTTTTCTTTTGTAAATAATGTATCTTCTCGTGTTACTCTATTTTAAGTTGATCTATTTGTGGGTTTCTTTGCTTTGTTGAAAGTATGTAGTGTGCTATTTCACCAACACCTTCAACCACCTATATTTACTTCCATCTACCAATATTCAATTCCATCTACCATTATTTAAAGCTATTCATTTGCATTCAAGTTTATTCATACTTTTTAAACACACACACAAACACGATATTAAGATTATTGAATTAGTTATACTCTTTGTTGTTTATTTACAGCGTCGAACACCGCTTTCTTACCAACGACAACCTTGTTACCGCTTACCATGTTTGCTCTAAGTCTTTGATCAAAATCATGCGCTTTTATTATATGATACAAGAGCAAAACAACCCTTTTCTTGTTGAAATAGGTGGTCTCGGAAGAAATATATGTTAGCAGGCTTAAGTGTAGGTGGCCCATGTTGGGATATGTAGTCTTGGCCCATGTTGGGTGTAGGGTTGTCTTTATTATGTATCATATGTATATATACCCAAACAAAAACCTTCTAATTTGGCCACCAATGCAATACCCACCAGCGTTATCGGTTATCGCTTAGATCCAGTGATTGGATCGTAAGAATTAAGAAGCATCGTCTGGTAGAAAGATGGGTCCGCTCTCTTAACATTTATCAGGATCATCCCACCGCTCTGCTAGCATCTGAAAAGCCAACTGTTGAGGTCAAGAACTTGCATATCTTATGGAGCGAGTTGATGTACTCTCAGTTCTTGAGCGTCCTCTTCCCCTCACGTATGATTGGCGTCGATGCGGGAATTCTTCTTTGTTTTGATGATGCACTCGCGAGAGGAGATTGGAAAGTATGAGTTGTTTCAGCTGTGGGAGTTTGGTAACTCAACCCCATGGCAGATGAAAGAATTCCACTCATCTGCTGTTGAGTCCACTGACTTTGCTTTATACTTGGTGTTTTAGAAGTGATCCATACGTAAAAGCTTCATTGCGTATGGACAAACTTTCAGCAGAAATGGACAAAGCATCTTCTCCTTCTAAGTTGATTCCAAGAACCCCAATTGTCAAACTGGTGAAATCTGCTCGTTCTAAAAATCATGGTTCTAGGGCAAGGAAAAATGAAAAAGATGAAACCTATGTCTATACTGGTCAGCTCACTGTAGGCGAAAGTTCCATAAACACACGAAGTCAAGGGGTTCTAAAAGTAAAGGCTGCTCTTGAGGGTCGTGGTCGTGGTTATCTCGTTAATACTGAATATAAGGATCTTGGTAATACCTTTAATGAGACTGAAGTGAATGAGGTAAACACTAGTGTTGTGGATGGTTCTGATTTGGAAGACGAGCTTGTTCCTGTTGAGGTGAATGAGGTAAACACTGGTGTTCTTTGGGGTCATAGTTGAGGCATGTTACGAGCTTGTTCCTGTTGGGTTTTTTGAACAAGTTGCTGATGGTGAGGATGGTTTAGATGAAGTCAACGTTGCTGGGCATGTAGTTGAGGCGTGTGGGAATGACTGCTACGGGCTTGGGCCTAATTATCTATTAATAATATAAAGGTTATAATCTCACTATTTTTTCTTATCTGTATTTATTTCTTGTTAGTTCATCATCACTAATATAAAAAAAGTGACTCAAGAGGTCTACAATATCTTTATAATTATATGCCCAAAGTTTGTCTTTCATCCATGTCTGCACAAGATTCACTTGCGTTCTAAAAGTTTACTTTGTTCGCCCGTGGATATTTAACACCCCTTGTTGCTAGACTATTGATGAAAACCTAGAATATTCTTGGTTAAGAATTGAAACCAATAAAGACGAGATAAAGACGAATGAAATAGACAAGATATATGATGCGCGTGTGTTGTGTAGGGAGGAGATCCTTTTTATTTTGAGTTTCATTATAAATGTCTATGAGCTATTCTATTGATTTAATTCAATTATTCATAATCCATTAAGATGAGAAAAAGCAACAAAAAATTGTCAATGTTTTTTAACGTCTAGATGGTGATTAAAATAAATGATATAAAGTTGGTTCATATTTCATATTTAACCATCACAAGAAGATGGTGAAGTTAATAAGGTTAGCCCTTATATTAGTTTTGTTTGGTTCTGAAACCTTTGTTGGCAAATGTAGGGGCTTGGTTAATGGCATAAGGGCTTTGCACATTAACAATGTTGCAATTGGAAACCTCAATATTAATGATATTTTTGTGGATGAACATTGTAATGTCAAGATTGCCCCGATTAATCTATCAATGGAATTTCACATATCCAAGGAACAAAATGAAATTGATCGAGAAGGGCAAGAAGGGAATAGTTTCTCCTCATTGGATGATCTAAAAGGCAAGTAATGTTTCATTGTTATATGTATTGGGTTATATAAATGATACTTTTACTGGGATTTTGATGAACATTGTTATTTGTTTCATTGTTATGTGGTGCATGGGTGAGTGGGCCAAATCATATTTTGGTGCTACACAAGGTGTGAGTATAATAATGAATCTTTTACTACCGACCTTTTAAGCCCCCACCAAAGATAAGGGCTATACATCGAGATGTTTTAGACCTTCTCAACAAATTATTACATAATGGGTGAGTTTGTATAGCTTTTTGGCTCTCTTCGATTGTGTTTTGGGACATATCTTTGTGGCTTAGTTATATAAAATCATGGAATTGACTAATTTATAACATTTGTTGCTACGTTTTGAGAAAGCGACCATTGGCAGCATCTTACCTCTTCTGGTCTAAAGAAAAGACTTATGAGTTTATAAGGGCAGTTGTTGAGCTACGAGAAACGTCAGATTATACACTTCGAACAAAACTTGAAAAGGCAAATAGGAGTGTTCTTGATACGTAACGAGTTAAAGGTGTAGACGTAGAGGTAGATTGGACATCAAAATTTCCTGATCAATTCCTTGCAATAATGAAGTCCGGAAAGCATGGGGTTCTCGTAGATGATGGAAAGAAAGATGAACGTTACAAATACACAGGTACAAAGGTGTACCATTTGTACTAGATTATGAGAAACTTGCTATCCCACGAGCATGCTATAAGACGTAAAGTATATGGGACCAAAGACCCAACCCCAAAATTAATTGAATTGTTTAATACAAACAAAGGAGGATTATATAGTTTTTTGATGGAAAGATTCCCAAACTTAATAAATGAAGCTTACCATCTTTTTGAAGCGAGGTTGATGAAGACCATAGGTTTACCAAGTATTATAAACAATTCAATCCAAAGAGTGAAAGACGAGGTTCGTGGTTAATAAATTTTTTACAATAGCTTAGAAAAGGCTCCAGAATCTCTTTTCATACTTGTTTATATCGATTAAACTTACATCAACAGAGTTGAGGGCCTTTTTAGTGAAAAAAACAATTGCTGTCGCACAAAATGGACACTTCGACTACAAAACTTTTATTATTTTAATTTATTCCAAAAATAGTACAGTCTAATTTAGACAATAACTACTTTTTGCCCTCTAAACAATAATTACATATCAGTTAGTCAATTCACCCCATTTACGCAAACTTTCCAACGCACAATCGTATACAAGTAGATACACAAACAGCAATAGTAACACATTTTTTTTTACCTCTTGCTTATGGTAGCGTGCATAAATCTCATCAATTTACTCGACCACACAAAGAGGATCATCTTTATCAGCATCATCAATGTCCACTACTGGTTCTTCACATACGTCCTCGTCCTAAATTACAGATTCGATACATTAGACTTTTAAAGAGGCAAAGAACAACAACATTGGTATAATTAGGAAAGCGATAATCACACTGCCATTTTAGTTCAAGATAACAACCAACATGACTTAAGAGTTATTAGTTTTTTTACCCTTTGTAGTTGTGACAAGAGCAATACCGCTATCATAAGTGATACCCATGAATGTTTCTACACTTCTAAACAGGGGTGTCGAGTTTTTTCACTTACGCGGTCTTGTGTTTGAAATAATTGTTTTACAAAGCTGAATACAAAATTTTATGGTACCACATGATTTTTTTGTTTTGATATAAACTTTTTTTTTTTTCGCGCTCATTAACTTTGAGACAAAGTCAGCAGTTATACATGTAAGCCAACCATAGTCATTTGTTTATTTTATTTGATAGCTTTTTTGTCTTCATATAAGTGAATTTTAGTACCACTGTTAGCGCAATTGGTGGTATGGTTTCAACTACCCACTGCAAGGATATGAATGAGGTCAAAGAGAAAGAAAGCAAGTGATGACATGAAGAACACAGTCCTATTTGCCATTTTCATACAATCAACATTTACACTTGCATCAATGTATTCACCCATATAGGTTGTTAGTACCACCATTAACACAAGAGTGATAAACACCAAAGCCAAAGCAAACATTAAATGAAACACAATCTCCCTACACAAACTAACCAGCATTACATATTGACAAAACAAAACCACATTTGCAAATTTGTTTGCTTTTCTCTAACCTAGTTTAAGAACACCTTAATACTATTAGAGAGGCCATGCCAGAAATGAAAATTAAAAGGCTAAAACATGTGAATCCAAATGGTACACTTTGAAGCAACATATAGACGAACGTATATGGACTTAATGAGTGATTTTGGAACCAGTTGACAATAAAAAATTAGAAGGAATATGGTATACATTAAAGGCTTGATCAAATCCCACAATGTCGTACTTGAATCTTTTTGTGATTCTAAACTACTGTTAATACTTTCTCTGGCTTGTCAATGGCACAACTGGATGCATGTCAGAATCGTGCTCCCGATCCTTGATGGTGGCCAATACCGCAATACTGATCTCCCAATCATGTTTTTTGAAGTAGAGTCCCCTACTGCAATAAAGAGCGCAAACAATTTATTTCATCTTCAAGGATCAATAAATCAAGAATAGTTGTGAAACTCTTACGAGACGAGTAACATTACCCTTGAATCGATTCGACTCGGTCATTGACTCTTACTTGACCTTGACTTTTGCGAGTTAATCATCGACTCTTCGTCGAGTTGACTCATGACTCTTATGAATCAGAATCATGCATAAATTGTCATAAGTGATACCCATGAATGTTTCTACACTTCTAAACAGGGGTGTCGTGTTTCTTCACTTACACTAAAGATGGTCTTAATTATGTTTGAAATAATTGTTTTATAAAGCTAAATACTGTACAAAATTTTATAGTAGCACATGATTTTTTTTTCTTTTTTTTAATATAAACCTTCTTTTATTTTTCTTTTTTTTTTCTTTTATGCGCTCAATAACTTTGAGACAAAGTCAGCAGTTATACATGTAAGCCAACCATAGTCATTTGTTTATTTATTTGATAGCTTTTGTTCTCATAAGTGAACTTTAAAACCAATGTCAGAGCATGCAATTGATATGGTTTCAACTACCCACTGCAAGGATATGAATGAGGTCAAAGAGAAAGAAAGCAAGTGATGACATGAAGAACACAGTCCCATTTGCCATTTTCATACAACAACTGATCAACATTTACACTTGCATCAATGGTCTAACCATATAGGTTGTTAGTACCACCATTAGCACAAGAGTGACCGACACCAAAGCCAAAGCAAAACATTAAATGAAACACAATCTCCCTACACAAACTAACCAGCATTACATATTGGACATAAAACAAACCACGCATTTGCATATTTGTTTGCTTTTCTCTAACCTATAGTTTAAGAACACCTTAATACATATTAGAGCACGCCTATGCTGAAACACGAGAAATGAAGGAAGGCTAAAACATGTAAATTCAAACGGTATAGACAAATGGTACACCTTGAAGCAACATATAGACGAACGTATATTGACTTAATGAGTGGTTTTGGAACCTGTTGACAATAAAAAAATTAAAAGGAATATGGTATACCTTAAAGGCTTGATCAAATTTCACAAATGTCCATTGAGATGCTAACGTACTTGAATCTTTTCGTGATTCTAAACTACTGTTAATACTTTCTCTGGCTTGTCAATGGCACAACTAGATGCATATGAGAATCGTGCTATCCTTGATGGTGGCCAATAAAGCAATACTGATCTCCCAATCATGTTTTTTTGAAGTAGAGACCACCGTAAAACAAATAGAGACCACCAGAAATACTACCAGTCCCCACAATTTTGCCCAGTTTCAAATCCTGAATGTAACATTTATGCTCATCAAAACCAACAAAGAACTTAATGTCCTTAATCATTTTATTAACAGATAACAGACTCACATTATACTCAGGAACAACAAGAACATCAAACAAAACCACACCATAAGTGAGTCTAAGACTACCAATAGCAGGTAATATTAGCAACAATACCCTTGAACAACAGTTACATGAGACTAGAAATAGCAACAACATTAAACATATTCTTAGTAGAATCAGTCATATTAGCACCAGAATCAATAACCCGGCCCTAAAGTAACGTGATATTCTAACTAGACTTGGCACAGAAAAAACCTCTCAATATGCAGATTAAACATCACATTATTATTGAAGTAGAGTATACTCGCCATAATTTGCAGCAGACCCATTAGCAGAAGTTTTTATTAATGAGACTTAAGAGTTTCATCATTTGATCATTAGTGCAAGAACCAGTCATAGTACTGAGTAAGTATGTTGTTCACACCGCATTATTAGAATTAAACTTTTTGACAACAGCAGACTGTTTAGACAGATTAGGATTATTTTTAAAAGCAGGAGGGTAGCCATTCAACTCAAAACATCTGTCAATAGTATGCCCAATTAGACCACAATGTTTACAAACCAGATTAGGATTAGGCCCCCTATTACCAGTATTATTGTTACTATTACCATTTCTCCTAACAAAATTGTTATTAGAGTTGGAATTGTTATTAGTCTTAGCAACAAAAGCAGCAGGTTGAGTCTTACTATTAGGACCAGAACTCGGGTGAAGTCCTATATGAGACTCCTCTCTAGAAACCACATTAAAAGCTTCTTTAACATCAGGTAAAGGGTCCCTAGCAAGAATATTACTCCTAATAGGTTGATATACATCATTTAAGCCCATAAGAAACTGCATAAGTCTAACAAGCTGATTATGTTTCAAAACACCCTCATGAGCAGCACAAGTACAAGCAGGTAACAAAGTTAAAGTATCAAATTCTCTCCAAAGAGAATTCAACTTATGATAATAATCAAGGCACGATAATTCACCTTGCTTAATAGAGTTAGTCTTATGAATCACATTAACAATAACAGACCCATCAATTTTATCATAAGTTTCCTGTAGTTCATCCCAAACTTCAGATGCAATTTCTGAGTAAACATGTCCTAAGTACAACTCAGGAGACAAAGACCCCAGAATCCAACTATATTACATCTTCCCACTGCTGGGAAAGAACAAGACTAGTAACAGGTTTAACACAAGTACCATCAACAAATCCCATTTTATTTTTACCTTTCAAAGCTATTTTCATAGCCCCACATTTTGCAAATTATCAGATCCAAAATGCACAATAGGAATATTAGAATTATCACTAGAATGCAGGTAGAGAGGATTACCAGCATCCAAAGAACTGATGAGAACTTCAGCCATAACCAATCAAGAAATAAAAGAAACAGATAGCAAATATCAGACAAACAACCAAAAATAACAAAGAATACCAGCAACAAAACTACCAATAATACTAGAAAAAAAACAACTATACTACCAAGAACACAAAAACTCACACCCAATTCCACTGAAGCACCCAGTCTTACACCTATATGTGGGAAGAGCAGGTTTCCGTACCTCTCAAGGAGGCAGGTCAAGAAGTTACCCACAGAGTTTGCAGTGTAACAAAACTAAAGTACTCAGAGAAGTAAGAGAAGAGAGATAAACCTTCTTAGTAGAAACGCAGCGGAAACCAGATTACCAACCCTCTTGATTCTAGTCAAGAAAGTCAATAACCAACCAAGAACCCCAAGAACACCACCAGGAATCACCAGAACCAAGATCCCAATTATCAAATTAGGTTTCAAAAACCCAATCGATAAACTCAAGATCCACTAAACAACAATTACTACACGCCTAGAAAATGCCTCACAAGATCCCAATTGCTCAAGAACCAAGAAACCCCCAAATTTGAGATCAAACCCTAGAAACCCTAATATCAAGAACCAACGGAGATCAAAGCCGTGTCTCTGATACCATGTTAAAATAACTAGATCTGTTCTCAAATCAACCACAACACAATCAATTCACCCAGCCAACCACCCTTTGGTGAAATCTTTTATTAACTGAATAGTCAAGAAGATGAGTCCACAAAACGTGTGCTCACCAAACAAATACACAAGACAAAGATAGTCCCCTTCAGAAGGATTCTATCTATCACACTACAAAGATTGTAATACAAAGATCCTCACTACAACACTCAAACAATACCTAACAATCTATAAAACTGATCAAGATGAATAGAGTTAACCAAGACTATTAAAACCAGACTAATCACCAGACTTGAGAGAGAAAATATACTCAGCTTTTAGAGTGAGAAAATAATATGAGAAGATGATGCCACCAGCCAAGGGTTAGGTAGAGCTTTTATAGAAGCCAAGTTTCACTTTAACCCTCCAAGATAATAAAACCTGTTAACAACAGCTAAACATACAAACATTAGACCAAAACGCCACAACTAGCCCTTTGACTTTAAGTCAAACATGAGCTTGTATCCCAACTCATATATTTCAATAGTCCCCTACTGCAATAAAGAGCGCAAATAATTTATTTCAACTTTAAGGATCAATAAATCAAGAATAGTTGCCAAACTCTTACGAGACGAGTCAGATTACCCTTGAATTGATTCGACTCTGTCATTGACTCTTACTTGACCTTGACTTTTATGAGTTAATCATCGACTCTTCGTCTGGTTTACTCGTGACTCTTGTGAATCAGAATCATGCATACTTTTAGTGTACTTCTGAAAAGAAATGTCCAACTTTATTTTTTTTGATTTAAGAAATTGCGTTTGTTGTCCACTATTAACCCTCACCCATAAGTAGTTACTTTTGGAAACAAAAACTTCCGACAATTATGTTCAGGGACGGAGCCAGACTAAATATGACCGAGTGCATAAAATCTTTTGAACCGTAATACTGGAAACACATTTTGAAGGACCGAGTGCAATTAAAATGCATTTAAGAAAAATCTTTTTTTTTTCAAAACTTAACACTACATCGAAAAAATCCATGGGGTTCACGGGCACCCGCGGAAACCCCCTAGCTCCGTCCCTTATTATGTTATCCCTTTAAGTGCTTTCTTAGCAAAATCATAGAGATTAAGAGAAGTGATGATTACTATTTACATTAAAAATTGATTACTTTTTACTAGTGTGTGCAATTTATTTAAAATACATTGGTTAAAACATGTGTCGATTACAGATGGGCTTGTGGGCTTGTGGACCGTTAGAGTCAGGAGCTTACGTACCGACACAATCTATCCTCTAATAAAAAATACAAAGTGGTGTACATTAAGTCGGTATTTTTAAGGTACACAAATACAATGCATGTCTAATGTCTCATACGTAGCCCTAAGAGCTACGTTTAAATTTTTTCCTATTTTTTAATATGTTTGATGTTTTTTTTATTAATGATATATTTTTTTAATATGTTTGATGTTTTTTTTATTAATGTTTTTTATTAATATGTTTCGACTCCCAAGACACAAAACTTCATTTTTAGTAGCATTGGTTTTGTCAAAAGGAGGTTGCGTCGTACCTTGTTGCCCATTCACCTGTCATTTTATTGTAATCTGTTAAAATTTCATATTAAATAGAAATATTCATTCGATTTGTGTTATATTATTATATCTCGATCATCTGACCTGATTCACCCAATTAAACGTGTATCATCATCATCTAAAACTAAGAACCACCTTAATTACTTTCATTCATGGGTCCGCTACTAATACTATAGCATCTATATGTATATTATTGCGCATGATAAACTAATGTTACATCTCATCACAAAGTGTCGCATAAATAGTTTGGTATAACAACTGATTAGTAATTGATACAATGACCTCTAAATAAAGAGCTGGAACATTAACAGTTCTATACTTTAAATTGTAACCAAAATTGTGAAGTATTGGGAGATTGACAAGACTCTTCACAATGGAAGCACTTTGAGAAGGACATCGAAAGACATTAAACAGACACTTTAAGTTGACACCAACCAACTTACTCCTACAAGCTCAGTTGGAATGGAAGAAGCACAAATGAGACTACTCCATAGGAAAACCACACGGATCACGATCCGCACCTTCCCACTTCAAACAATCTCCACCATCCGTTATTTCTTTATCAATCCAACCCTTCATATTCATTCCCTTTTATCTTAAATTTGCATTCAATACCATCTAACCACCCAAATCTCTCCATCTCTTTAAAACTGAGCAACCAATTAACTAGTCTACTAACAAAACTCAAACATACCAAATTCTTTTGCCTTTTTAGTTGTTCATTATGCCAAGAAAAATTAATATTATAAGAACTCGTTTGAAATAATTGCATATCAAGGCTGGGAACAATTTACATACGGAGTAATAATAGTGCAAAAACAATTAACTAATATGTTCACCAACCAAGAGTTTGTGCCTTAAGTCCATGGACAAATGTGAATTACCTATCACATTCGAGATGCTACGGGTGTGTTTAGTACTCCCTCTGTTCCAAAATATAAGTCTATTTTGTTATTTTTTGTTGTCCCAAAATTTATGTCCACTTTTAATTTCAACCAATCAAAATGCTTGTAAGTGGGTGAGAATGAATTTTTATTGGTTAATATTGTAAGGGCCCCACTTTTGTTAAACTTTGTGAAATATGAAAGCGGACATATAATTTGGGATGGCAGAGAGTATCTCTTAATACGTCTTCTAATGTAAAATCAGAATGTTAGATAATTAAGTGAACCATTGTATAAAAGAAAGAGTTAGCACCAACTTTCTAAAATAATAAAACCACTAGACTGATAAACATCATTGGCCTCAAAATTTATCATCAACCTCAAAATTAGAACCTTAAAAGTTAAAATCAGTAACATTGTAACTTCATTGCAAAACCACACGGATCATGATCCGCTCTTTCCATTCTATATCATCTACTCACATCTCTTAAACTAGCATTTATACCATACCATCTACCTCTCTCTTTAAATGTTGACTCACTCTAACACTCTTTCTCACTGCCTTCTTCTTCATATTAACCCACATCTACCTCCCTTCGAAACTCACCAACCATATTAACCCCTGATCAGATAAACCAATTTCTTTTGACTTTTCGGCGATGAACATTGTTGGCAAGGGCTGCTCTACCCAAAATCATCTATTATTTCTGCTTTTACTTTTTGATGCGCAAACAAAAAATGTGTTCACTCTTTGTTGGAATAGGTGGCCTCGGAACAAACTAAGGAGGATTATATAGTTTTTCTTTGGAAATAAACTTAATAAATGAAGCTTACCATCTTTTGAAAGACGAGGTTCAAGTAAGCATTACCAAGTTTTATAAACAATTCAATCCAGAGAGTGATATGGAACGTTGATTGGTGTAAGTGAAATATTGCTTAGGTTTAACTTTACTGTTAAACATTTTTGGTGTATTTCATATCATAATATTTCCAAGTGAAATGTTATTAAACATTTTTGATTGTTCAATGTGAACTATTGCTTAGGTTAACTTTACTATTAAACATTTTTGGTGTATTTCATATCATAATATTTCTAAGTGAAATGTTATTAAACATTTTTGATAGTTCTGCTTGGGGTCTTATTTAATTTTTAACTTCTAAATGTTGCCTGCAGCAAGACTCGTATCTTTAATGACGTGGTGATTTACATTTAAAAGTCAATGTTCATAAATGGATGTGATTTCCAAGTGAAACATGTAAAGTATCTATTGGAGTGTATGCTGATGGATAAAAGAGATTAAAAGTTTGCAATCTTCTTAACAAACCCCTTAATCTTCTTAAACTAAACTTTATTATAATCACTAAACTAAAAAGGATTCAAACTCTCATAATCTTTTTTATAAAATTGGCAATAAACCCATTAATCTATATTACTAAACTAAACAAGTTTGAATTTTTCATTATCATTTTTATAAATCAACAAACCAGTGTTTCGGTGTTTACCCCAAAATCAACAAACTTAACATTACATTGAGGAACATGGTTGAGGTTATCGACAAGGATACCATTTTTAGTTGCTGAATTGTATTTATTTTGTAGGTTTGGGTATAATATTCTCTACGTAAGGTTTAATTCCGTCAACATCTACTTCTTTTGTGAGAGTTATTTTCTGTTTTTTTTGTGTCTTTCATGTAGTTGAATAAAAGTTTGAAAATTATTTCAAATAAAAGCTAAACATGAAATATATACAACTTAAACAACCCGATATCCACATTTACTAGTCTCCTCATAACGACATGCATAAAACATCAAAGCCATGGTAACTCTAAAATTGTTGAAAAAACTTTCAACATCATCATTATTCCATCTTGGAGGAAACCTACCCGAAATAAACTAATCCATGAGCCAACAAGTGATGACTCCACAATCAGAATCGTTTCTTTGTTGTGGGATCGCATAATGTTTGTCGTTGTAATGGAAATAAAAATTGTATTGCCAACGTCTGGTTCTTCTGAAATGTCCAAGCCCTTCTAAACATTGGTTAAGAACTCCAGTCCATTGTTGTACATAAGTTCGTAATGTTTGACAACGATAACTGTTAGGCAAAGAGTCGAGAACCAAAAAACTGGATATGCTTAAATTGATATTTCACCATATGGTTAATTTGGTTACATTTACAAAGTATACACCATCCCATAATGGGTAAGGGGGCGTGGTGCTATCCAACCTTCCCCTAATCGATTCGTTTAAAGCAAGCATTGGTACATCACCTTGGTCTGTCGGGTATGTCGATGCTTTCCAAGATTTGTCAACTATCCACCGAGCATTAGTCGGCCTGCTTCTTATCATTAGCTCTATCCAGAAATTCATTTGCTGATTAAAAAGATTAAATTAAATCATTTGACTTTCTTGAATCTAAAATAATCTAAACCTTTAGAAAATTATAACAATTAACTTACATCGTCTGACAACCAACCAATTTTACCGGGTGTGCCTCGGTTAGTACCCTGTCTGTATAAATAAAGAAATAGTTCTTGAAAGAAAGTTTTCTCCGCTACCCAACCACATGAATGGCAGTTAAGGTATATTGTTTCTGAGTTTCGGAGGAAAACATCTACTTCAACATACTTCTGAACCCTTACCTGAACAAAAAAATAAATATATACAATATCATTACAACTTTGTTACTTAGAAACTTCATGGTAATAAATATAAAACCACTCTTACTATTACCTTGGCAGGGTCAACTTTATAAATTTCTAAACTTCCGGTATTACCATGACCAACATAAGTAACATCATCATCTTCTGCATTCTCATCAACCTCTTTTTCTAGATCAAATGGTCGAATGTTCGAGGTACTCTTATTTGTTCTACTCTTACCCCCACTTTTATCACAGTAGTAGCTCCCTGTTAGGTATATGGACTTTTCAAAAAATTACCCGGGCGACGATCCCTCCTTTGTCGCTAAATCACATATGATGACGTATAGTCTAGATTCGGGTCACGAACCCGACCAAAGTCCAATACTAACAAGCCCAGCACGGACTGGGCCACACCGATCAGTGTTTGGGCTCACGAAGGCCCAAACCCAAAGCTATTTACGAAATAGATATTGGATATCTCCTATGTTTGGAGATAATCTCCCCACAACTTAGGCGGATACGCCGAAGGTTTGGGAACACGGAACCAACAAGGATTCCGTGCGTATATAAAGGGAATCACATCCTCGTTTAAGGTACACGATCAAAACCCTAACTCTCCTTAAACCCTAAACCGATTACTTACTCACGCCGAGGATAATCGTGGGAGACAATCCCACGGTCAGCCTAACGGTGTTTTCTGTCTCTTAGTGCGCAGGTCCCCGCAATGATTCCACTTTGCAAATGCGAGTCGAGTCCAAGGAACGCCTCAACTTTGTATCAACAAGTGGCGCCATCCGTGGACAAACCAGTGCCAAAACAAGGATCGTGCCCGACTTGGTCTACCCTATAGTGGAACCGCGCTCGGGACAACTCGTGCCACCACACAACCACTACCAGCACAGTGGGATCCATCACGACTGTTCTTACCACTCCCTTCAAACCGGTACTAGAGACTGACTTGACAAAAGCACCAGATGCACCGATAAAATAGGACACGGGGAAGCGTAATACCCTCACTCTAGAAGGTCGCCGACTTAACACCAAGGGATTTCGTATCCCAAAATTATGAAACCTTCGCCTCATGCAAGAGGAGGATAGAAAAGGTCGGCCTAGCCTACAAACCGACCTCAATTTTGACTCGAATAACAAAACCTCACCACCGCGCCGCCAGAAGGAGAAGCGCGGCAGAGACGGCCGCCGACCTCCTGTGTTTAACAGAATTGGGAAGAGGATTGAGGATGATGAGACATCCAACTCACAGTACCTGGAAGGAAGTGACGAGGATGAACGGCGCACCAGTGTCCATACCAGACTTGGTAGCCGCAGAATACAGGACAGACTGGGGCGATGATATTCCCCAAGTGAAAGCCCTCCAAGTACAAACTTCAGAACGTATGCAAGCACCGAAGGAAAATGAAAATTCGTCCTCTGAAAATTCCTCGACAACGGGGATAGAAACCGACAATCGGAAGTCCGAAACGATATAACGCACTCAGGAGGATGAAGATATATCCCTCCCGTGCGCCGCCAAAGGTGGATGCGTTTACTCGACGATCAGTGACTTCCAAAGTAAAAGGAGGCGCATGACTGCCAACGTGAAAACCTATGACGGAACAGGTGATCCTGATGATCACCTCAAAATTTTTGAATCAGCCGCCACAATTGAAAACTGGCCACAGGCTGTGTGGTGCCACATGTTCAACTCCACACTAGTGGGAAACGCGCGGAATTGGTTCAGCAAGCTTCCACGCAGAAGCATCAATGGCTTTGAGGAATTGAGGAAGGCGTTTCGCCTAAACTTTACTCAGCGGAAGAAGTGCGATAAAACTCCTGCCGAACTCGCCAGGTAAAGCCACAAGGAGAATCTACGAGCACATTCATGGAACGCTTCAAAGATGAATGCATGCAAGTTAAAGCATGCCCTGAAGTGCTAAAGATCTCTGGTTTCATGAACGATTACTCCAGAACTCATCAAGCGGTTGAACGACAAAATTCCCTGAAACCTTGATGAGCTCATGAAACGCCTCGTCCCTTCGTCCAGGGAGAAGCCGCAAGATAGCAAAAGAAACTACTCGAACTACCGTCACAGGAACAACCTGGAAACAATCCACTGACCGGTAGTAACTGTATTAGGAGCTATCGCAACCTAGGGTCGGAGAGATAATGACAGGTATACCCCGCTGACCAAGACCCCAAAGGAAATACACGCGAACGGAAGGTGCTAACTTTCCAAGATCACGCAAATGCGCACTCCAGAGGATCGGCGACCGAACGGATACTGTACTACCACGCGCTGTAACCACACAAACTAACGAATGTGTCCAACTTCACGCCTCATTGACAAAATGGTTAAAGAAGGCAGATTGGATCATTTGGTCAAAAATATTAAGGAAGGAAAGGATACGAGTGGAAACAAGAAGGAGCCACCCAAGGAAAAGGCCGACACCATCTACATGATACAATCATGGCAGCGGGTCACTAGACAGAAGGTCAGCCAGGAGTTTTCCCGAGGAAGTGAAATCTCTTTCCCCACCTTAACTGCGTGACAAGAAGGAGCCACTACCATTGAGATTAGTGCGGGGGATCACGACATCCATCGCATGTATGTTGATGGTGGCGCATCGGCGGACATCATGTATGAGCACTGCTTCAAGCGACTGCGGCCTGAAATACGCAGTCAGTTAAGTCCGGTCAGAACGGCGTTGACTGGTTTTACGGGTGAAAAGATATGGCCTATGGGGCAAATACGATTACCAGTCAGATCGAAACGAAAAACACCGCGACGGCCTGGATGGAATTTATGGTGATCAAGTCTCCCATACAACGGCATTATAGGGAGACCTGGGATATTATCTATGCGCGCAGTGCCATCAACATCGCACGGGATGCTTAAATTCCCAGTGGAAGAGGGCATTGTTACTCTTTACAATGCCATTGTACCGTATAGAGAATGTAACACGATTACATGCGTAAACGGCACCGATCCTGCAACAGCCAGAACCAAAGTTCCAAATCTGAAGGTTTCGCTGCACCCGTTCCGAACGTGAAATATCCATGGAGGGTCACCGTTGGGGAGCAAACGCGCGCTCTTGCAAAAGAACTTGGACATTTTTGCGTGGGAGCCAAAACACATGACGGGGTACACGCCAATCACAGAGCATAAACCGAGAATCCCACAAGGGTACTACCACCTAAGAAGCGCAGCCAAGCCCCAGAGCGCGCGCAAGCAATTTTGGCAGAAGCACAAACCGGGATGGGGGAATTATGCGCGGAAGTCTACTACCACCGCTTTCTAACCCAGTAATGGTAAAAAGAGCGACGATAGGCTGGGCGATGCGACTTCACCGATCTTAACAAAGCGTGCCCACAAGACTGCTACCCATTACCAGAGATAGACTGGAAAATAGAGTCCCTGTGTGGTACCCATTGAAGTGTTTCCTCGATGCGCCAAAGGCTATCATCAAATCCAGATGGCAAAGGAGGATGAGGAAAAAATCTTTCACGCCAAGGCTTCTCAATGTTACACAAAAATGCCTTTTGGCTTGAAGAATGCAAGCGCCACCTACCAAAGTTAGTAGACAATGCTTTCGAAAAACAGGTAGGCCGCAACCTGGAGGTCTATATTGATGACCTGGTCATAAAAAGCCATACTGAAGATGAGTTAGTGCGCGATATTGAGGAAACGCTCAAAACTCTACGAGGATCAATATGAAGCTAAACCCCAAAAAATGTACCCCGCCACCAAGGCATGTTCTGATACCTAATAGAGCCCGACGGTATAAAACCATGTCCAGAAAAAGACAAAGGTTGTCGAACTTCCTTCACCGCGCACGTTGAAGGAGGTCCACCTTCAATGGAAAGGTAGCTGGTCTTACAGGTTCCTGTCAAGTCGCAGACAAGTCTCTACCTCTCTCAAAACACTCAAGACGTGTATCAAAAGGAGATTTGAGGACTACGGAGGCAGAAGAAGCCTTCACACAACTTAAGCAACACCTGGCAATGCTCCCCACACTTGTCGCACCCCGACCAGGGGAAGAGTTAATTATGTATCTATCCCAAGAATCGATGGAACAAGAAGCCAGTTGCTACCAACAGATAGGGATTCAGCACAAACCCCCTGCCACTTTGTACACCTCAAGATTGAGATGAACTATAGCGCCATGGAAAATTAGTTCTGGCATTGGTGTTTGCTGCCAAAAGCCACTCAGCAGGTACTTCCAAGCGCATCCAATAGCAGTAATCACAAACCAACCAATCAAGCAGATCATCTCCAAACTGATGTTGACTTGTGCCCAAGCCCTAACCTGGAAACACGAATAGGTGTCATATCAAAGCAAAACATAAATAACCAAAAGAAGTCTTGACATAAATGCGAAATAACCAAGTCAAAATGACTTCAATACATAGGTCCCAAATGAAAACATAATAAACTCCTCAACATAATATCCTAAATAAATAAGTCTAAATGGCATCATAAGAAAATCAAAGCTAAAATCTCTAAGGTAAGTCCACTCTAGCACTATCCCAAAGCAACTCAGCCTTAATGCTTAGATAATTTAAGAAAAGAAAAAGTGCGACTGAGCTCAAAAGCCCGCATCGTGATACGAAAGTAAAAGCTAATACCAAACGACATCGAATATGAAATAAAGCGAATGAGCGATAGTAAAATCATAATCATTTTCAATGCATAAATCATAATTTTCAAAATAAAGTTTATAGTCAACTACCACGCAGCCCGTAAAACATATATCGATCATATTCATATTCACATAAGACAACATTTGGGGAGACCTACTGAGTTATGAAGGACGTGTATGCACGCAGCATCAATCATCGATAACATATAACGTATAACATATAATGAGATCTAGGATGCATCCATACCCTTCCTACATATATTCACAAATATGCTTCACCATCCGAGACGAGCGTAACATCACTATATCTGCCCTAGAGTCATATCGAGGTGCACATCGATACGGACATGGAACCCCATACTAGTTAATATTTGGCTCGTGTCAAACTATCTTAGGTCAAATCGAATGTCATAACTCGACACAGATCATATTTTATTAGAAAATCATTCATATTTCCAAAATCACAGTTTTCATATATCGAGTAGTTCAAAATCGATGTTTCATAATTCGAAATCGAGTTCAGATAAGCAAAAGCTCAAACAAATCAGATTTGGGATTCATAGAAAGCCAGGAAACCCTAATACGAAAGAAAACGTTAAAAGGAAACCTTTACTGAAAAGGTCAGAATATCTGTACCTTATTCCAAAGCAAATGATCGAAAAGCGAAAAGACGAAAAGGCAAAGGATTACTCCCTCTTCTCGAACCTATAGATTACTAACTGTCGTCCATGTTATTTATGATTCCAAAATCATCGAAATGATCTTTTAATATTTGGTGTACATACTTAATGTATATTAATGATCTTCATACTTTAGGGTTTTATTAAATGAGACTTAAGTATTTTATAATTAATGTTGTAGATTAGGGTTCGTTATGTCATTTATTAAAGTCTAGGGTTAAATGTGAAAATAGTTTATAAGTCATAACTCACACATGAAATAACGAATTACTATATTTAGCTCAAACCCTAATCGACTCTCATTTATGTTCTAGGGTTTTCTTATTCTTTAATATCTCATTAATATGCATTTACTTTACATGTTACGTCTTAATGACTCGCTACTTAACCTAATACGTAAATGATAACAATCTTTCCTTTTATGTTTTACCATGTACGTTTATGATTTTATGTGACATACAAGTTACTTATTACTCGGATAAATTTACACGTGTACATAACTACTAGTTCACTTCAATTAATATAACGCACACAAAAGAGACACGTTCACACACATTTAGGGTTTGATATACTTTATTCGCTTTACATATTAAACTAGGGTTTATGTTTACGTGACCCTTACTTGTTTATTACACGTTCAAAACTCATGTATATATGTTCGGTTCAAAACTAGGTTTCGCTAGTAGGTTATACACAAGTCCTAGCTCATCTAAACACGTTACATATTCAAGTTATGATATTTTACCCCTTAGTCGAATTCATATATGCTTCGGTCCAATCTCATGCATGGTTCTTGTTTAACTCACATATACATCGACCCGACAATATTACATATACGTTACATGTTCCTTATTAGTTACAAGGTTTAATTCGTTATGGGTTGTTCTTGTTTTTGGTTTACCCGGCTCGGCACAAAAGAAAACAAAGGAAAACCCGACTAAACAGAATATAACACAACATATACATGTAAGGTAATGTTAAAGGAAGTCAATAAACGTTATATACCTTAACTCGCTTTGAAGCAAAATCTCGACACCAATGGGGTTTAAGGTTCGGCCGAATGAGAGCAAGAAAAAAAAAGGAAGAGGCAAAGAAAACTAGGGTTTCAATTTTGTATCTTATGTGTGTATATATAGGAAAACAATTAGGTAAATCTTGAGGGGTTGGCTTCGGCCTGAGGTCCAACCGAACACACAACCCACGCCATAGTGGCTTCTTGACTCGCTGGCAAAAGAAAACGAGCCCAAGTGGTTTTCGCTTGAGTCCAAAACTAACAAAACAATCGCCCAACTTATTATCAAACGCAAATCTTTCGTCGTACCAAAGTCGCTCACGAATTATATTCATTGTTTTTATTTATTCGTAGTTAGGTTTTTTTTAATTTCTAAATGATTATAAACGTGTATTACGATTTTAAAATTCTTGGTTCCAAGGGTATTTTCGCTTTCATATATGTTTTAGATTTTCGGTTTTACAACTCTTACCCTCTAAAAGAAGAATTTTCGTCCTCGAAAATTGAAATGAAACGAAACGAAAAACGAAATGAGAGCATACCAAACTATTCAAAGAAATGAGGATAACTAGCTCGATCGACTCTTTCGTCTCCCCAGGTAGCCTCACGCCCGGTGATTTTCCAAAGAATCTTAACGAACGATGACTTTTTATTTCTCATGACTCTTTCTTGCCTTTCTAAAATAGCTTCCGTTCTTCGGGAAAGACATATCGGACTGAATTTGATCAAACGGATACGGCAACGCGTAATGGATGATAGTTGTATCCCCAGAGATACATGGAAAACACATGAGCCATGCGACAACTGGGCGGAAGTGCTAATCGATATGAAACTTCCTATACGCCCAAAATTTCAAACGTACCGATAAATCGAGGACTGAGCTTGCCCTTGATTCCAAAACGTTTCACACCTCTAAACGGCGAGACTTTCAAAAACACACGATCACCAACTCGAAACCTAAATCACGCACGATGCTGTCGGCATAACTTTCCTGACGAGACCTAGCCTCCTTCAACTTTTCTCTAGCAATGTACTTACTTTCATTAGTGATCTCAATCATTTCGTGACCTTCGATTAGACGTTCACCTACTTCATCCCAACAAGTAGGTGATCTACATTTTCTTCCATAAAGAAGTTCAAACGGTGCTGCCTTAATGCTAGCATGCCAACTGTTGTTATGCAACTCTACCAAACACAAATATTCATCCAGTACCGCCACCATTCCAAAGCACAAGCCCTTAGCATGTCCTCGTGGTCCAATAGTCCTCTCTCGACTGACCATCCGCTTGAGGATGAAACTGCCGTACTAAAATTAAGTCGAGTACCCCAAGCTTTTTGCAAACCTTTCCAAACGAGAAGTAAAACGCGGATCCCTATCCGACACACAATAGACGCCGGAGTACCATGAAGTCTAACTATCTCTTGCTGAAAAATCTCCGCCAATCTACCAATACCATAATCCTTTCTAATTGGTAAGAAATGAGCAGTGATGGTTAGCCGATCAACAACTACCCAAATCGCATCATGCTTCTTCTTAGTAAGAGGTAGTCCAGTCACAAAGTCCATAGATATCTTATCCCACTTCCATGTCGGAATATCCAATGGTTGTAACAAATTAACTAGCTCTTTGATGTTCGATCTTCACTTTGACAAATCATACACTCACACAAACGCCGCCACATCTTGCTTCATGCCGTTCCACCGAAATATTGTCAAATCCCTATACATCTTGGTAGAACCAGATGGATAGTGAAAGGAGAACTATGAGCTTCACCATAACTTTCTCAATGGTACCATCATTGGGAACGCAAAGCCTATCTTCATACCATACAATTCCGCCAAGTATCAACCTTAAACTCTGGGAATTATGTGAAAGTCGGATTATGCGAAGTGTTTCTATTGAAGTGAAGTGGATTCTGCCGAAGACTTATTCTACTGAAGTATAATAGTGACTAGTTGGTTTCTGCGGAAGTGTTTACTCCGTGTTTAGTTTGTTTAGTGTGGATATACATGAGCTTTATTAGGAAGTGATTGTGTATATCTTATTTAGTTTTATGATTATAATGCTTGGAAACGGTTTAGAGCTATTGTTTAGGGTTCCTTGTCTATAAAAGGAACACATTAGAAAGAGTTATACATCAATTGAAAAACTCAGTTTTAGTTAATATAAAGATCCATAGAGGATCAAGAAGTTCTTAGTTATTACTTGTGTTTATATTCGCGCTGAACATAAGTTGTAGAGATTATCTTTTATTGTGCTTGTGATTACATAGGCATACATAACGATCCACGAGCTCAAGATCTATCAAGGTCTTTGTTTGTTTCAACAAGTGGTATCAGAGCCTCGTGAGAGTCTCTACGATACTAAGGACAAGCTTTTTCTAAACATCAATACAACCATTACAATATCATCATGCCTGGTTCAGATGTTGATACTGAACTCACCAACAACCAAAACTCCACCCATCTGCAACAACTAAGTCTCTTTAATAGCAATGCTAAGTTTCCTTACCTGAAAAGGGAAGAGTATGATCTTTGGGCGATGAAGATGCAGAACGGATCTCCAACATTGATGGAATCTATGGCGATAATTCTGAAGGGGAACAGTTTAAAGAGAACCACCACGGATGTCTGCTGAACATGATTAATGTTCCTCCCAAACGAGCCATAGCAGCTCAGAGAGAAACAAAAGTCAGAACTATTCTTCTCAAGCTATTCCCGAGGATCACTTGAGTGATTTTCACTTCATGCATGACGCCAAGGATATATGGCTAGCTATTAAAGCGAAGTTCGGTGGGAATGAGGAGTCTGAAGCTCAAGAAGTCCATGCTAAGAAAACAGTTTCAGGACTTTCAGATCTCTGAAGAGGAAGGAATTCACAAGGGCTATGATAAGTTTCACAAGATCTTAAGTCAGTTGAACCAGCTTCAAGCTAAGCGGATAATGATGATCTGTAACTCTAAGTTTCTGAGGTCATTGCCTCCATCCCGTGCATGCATGTAAGTACTTAAAAGCTAAAGGGGGTTTGGACATGATGACCTTTGATGAACTTTACAACAAACTTAAAGCTCTTGAACATGATGTAAGAAGCCCTTTTCGATCATCTTCTTCTCTACTCATACTCCTTTGTTGGAGCCTCTACTCCAAAGTCTTGCTATGGCGCAAGTCCATATCCATCATCATCTAATGCTGCTCCTTCATCAAGTTCTCACTCTAAATCAAGCAACATTATGGAAGATGTACTGGATCCTTCTTTGTCGATTATGATCCTCAGAACTAGCTTATGAGGATTTTGATCAGGGGGACCCGCTTGAGATGGAAGAGATGAAGTTGAGGTGGCAAGTGGCCATGCTTTCCATGGATATCAAGAGTTTTGAAAGAAAAGCTGGAAGAAGGTTTGGATTCAAAGGACGTGATCCGCAAGGTTTGACAAGAGAAAGGTTAAATGCTTCACATGCCAACAGATGGGGCACTTTTCTAGAGAATGCAAAGACAGAAAAGCTAGTGATGAGACAAGATACACTTCTTATGCACAGATCGTAAGGAGGCGTGAACATCAAAGGGATCACTGCTTTGGTCACTCGATAGCAATGTGGACCTGAAGCAACATGAGGAGTCCGATAATGATGGTCCCGATAATGTTGGGTTGATTGCAAGCTGTACTTCAGAGGATAGGCATGATCAGATTGCCTTGATGGGCATCTCTCGGGTACAAAACTGTTTGTTTGGTTGTAGTGAGCGTTATAATGAACTTAAACAAGCTTATGATATTTTGGAACCTAAATATAATGAATATTATGTGGAAGTAGAAGCTATAAAACGCTTTAAAACACTAGAAAGACAAAAGGTTTGGTTTCGTAAGAATGAAATAGCTTATGGTGAAAAGATAGGTGTTTTAGAAAGAGATCTCGAATGTGCTACAAATGAGTTAAAATGGTCTGAGAAGTTAAGAGCGACTTTAGAGTCAAAAATCTAGAGCTTAAGGAGAAACTTAAAGAGGAAATTGCTAGGCATAAAGAATGGATGATGAATGGGAATAAGTTAGCTGGTTTTATTTATAGTAGTCAAGCTTCTAACTCTACAGGGCTTAGGTTTAAGAAATATGTTCTTAGAAGCTAGGGATGACACACGAATCTACACCCAAGCTAGCTAATTTTGTCGAAGGTCAATTACATTCTCATTCCCGTCCTATAAGAGGTGAACATATGCCTATTGATGTGTCCAAAATTAAAGACTTTGATGGATCATATCATCTGTATGGCAAAAGTCAAGGACATGCCAGACCCTAATATCTTCTAATGACTTTGTCTCTTGTGTCAACAAAGACAAGTCCACCAAGCAAGGGTCTACAGAGAGTGATTCAAATGACAAGTCCTGACCTTCCCAAGTCCTGACCTTCTCAAGTCTGACCTCCCAAGTCTACACCCCTCCTGTCCCAAAGATTACCAATAAGAGTGTCGAAGTTGTCGCCAAGGAATCCACTTCCAAGACAGTTGCCTCTAAGACTTAGTTTTTAATTTTTGCATAATACATAAAACAATTCTTTTCATGGTTTTGGTTTGAATACTTCGCTTGTAAGAATACTTTTGGTTTGAATAAATCTTCTTCTAAGAAATGTTTTGTGTGTGGAAGTAAATCCCATTTAATTAAGGATTGTGATTATCATGAGCAAAGAATGAGTAGGTGTGGTGACTCTAGGAATACTAGGCCTATGTGGACCAATGTGATTGAAATACCACCTTATGTTCCACAAGCCTCTAATTATAATACATCTTTTCCTTGGAGAAGATCATTTGGAAAACCATATGTTCAATCAACCAGTGAATATTTTAAAAATGGTTTTTGGCCTAGATATATAAATCCTATGACTGATGGGAGAGGGTACTGGGTATCACTGCCAAGACCTCACAGGTTGTTCTTGAATAAACATAGACCTAAGTTTCATTGGAAACCCAAGAACAATAGTGGATCTTATCTTTCTACATGGCATAACTCATATGATCCACAAGGCGTGTTCAAGTCACACGACTTGAGCCTCCATAGTGTACTAATATTCTCAGATATTTTGTTGTTGTTGTAGGATCATCCCCTTAAGCATAAAGATGTTGGTATTGTTGATGCTGGTTGTTCTAGAAGTATGTCAGAAACAGGACATGATGCATAAATTTATACCTATTGAAGGTGGAGGCAATGTAACCTTTGGAGGAAGTGATGGACAAATTACATGAAAAGGGACCATCAAAACACCCTCAACTGACTTTGAGAATGTTTATTATGTCAAGGAACTTCAACACTTCAATTTGTTTTCAGTCTCACAAATCTGTGACACTAAGAACAAAGTACTCTTCACAGAGAATGAATGTCTTGTGCTGTCTAAAGACTTCAAACTCCCGAAGATACTTCAATTTACTGAAGGTTCCTGAGTCATAATCTGTATACATTTAACTTAACTAATGTCCAACCGTGACTTAACATGTTTGGTGGCTAAAGCATCTGTGATGAGTCCACCAAATGGCAATGTAAGGATGGCCCATGTCAATTTCAAGACCATCAACCAGCCTCTAAATGGACTTGTTCAAGGACTTCCCCAAAGTATTCACTAATGATCATAACTGTTGCATGCAACAAAGGAAAGCAAAGATGAGCCTCCTACAAAGGTGTTCCAGCTTACGCAGTGAACTATTATTTCTGAACCTCTTCACCGCCTCATATGGACTGTTTGGTCCAACTAAAGTGAGAAGCATTGATCATAAATATTTTTGTCCGGTGATTACCGATGGTTTTAGCAAATTTTGTTGGGTATTCTTTCTAGGACCAAAGATGAAACATCTGAAATTTTGAAAGACTTCATTATCCTTATTGAGAATCAGTTGAACAAAAAGGTGAAAGGAATTAGGTGTGATAATGGTACAGAATTCAAAAATGCCATTCTCATAGAACTCGCAGTTGAAGGGAATAAAAAGGGACTATAGCACTCCAAGAACCCCTCAACAAAATGGGTGGCGTAAAGAAAAATAACCCTAATAGAGGCTGCAAGATCAATGCTAGTGACTCTAAACTTCCTACCATGTTTTGACTGAGGTCGTTGGCACATTTTGTTATGTACTCAATAGAGTGTCCATTACAAGACCACATCTTAAAACACCTTATGAACTTCTTTGGGAAAGTTCCTGTATTATTACCTTAAACCGCTTACGCTGCAAGTGACAATCTTGAATACCATGATCCTTTGGGCAAATTTGATGAGAAAGTGATGATGGTTACATTGTGGGGTATTCTGCTCATAGTAAGGCATACAGAGTTTACAATATATCTGCAAAGAAAATTGAGGAGACATTGAATCTGAGGTATCTTGAAGACAAGCCTAATGTTCAAGCGTCAGGTCATGTTTGGTCATTTGATCTTGATTACTTGACTGATTACTTGGGATATGCTAGACATAAGGCTGATCAATGCAGACAGAAGTATCTACAACTACAACGCAGACAATTTGATGTTCATTCCGACAATGGTCCGATGATGAACAACCCATTATAGTACCTTCCTTTTCCCCTAACAATTTTGTAGGTGACACTTCTCAAGCTTATACTGATGTGGGTGAAGATGAATTCTATTATGCTGAGGACCTTGCAAGACTGAAGAAACAAGAGTATGCAGAAATTTAGATATCTGAGAGGAATGCCAAGCGAGTTCTAATGCAGTTCTCGGCAGTAAAACTTCAATTCTCACGAAAGGGAATCTGGTTCTTCTCACCTCCAATCGGCTGAAGACATGTTGACTCTACTCCTATGTCTACTAAAGTGTCAACAGATCTTGGTGAACCTTATACAAGGTTTCCAACACCTTCGATCTTGGTCATCAACCTAAAAGGCATCTTCAACACACCTTCCTATGATACTACTTTGAACCATCGCGGACTAATCTTGATGATTACATTGATGTCAACACCACCACTACAACAAGGATCAACAATGTACATCCACAGTCAAATATTATTGGTGATCCGATGCACCGTTGAACGAGAGGTACTGCGGGCGCGCTCTAAATATGGACAAAAGGCTTTTGTCTCTTATGTCTCAAATCAACAGAGAGACAATCACACGTATCATCAACATTGTCTGCTTGTTTGTTTTCTCACAAGTGGAACCAACTAGTGTTACTCGTGCTCAAGACTCAAGTTGGCTTGAAGCAATGCAGATGAGATGCAACAGTTTCAAAATCAAAGAAGTTGGATATTGGTACCACTACCTCGATGGTAAGTATGCTATTGGGACAAAATGGATTCAAGAATAAGAGAGATGCTCTGGGTGTTGTCATCAAGAACAAAGCCGATTATTGCATTGGGTTATAGACAAGAGGAGGGGATCGATTATGATGAAGTGTTTGCACCAAGAGCAAGAGTTGAGGCTATAAGGATCTTCTTAGCTTATGCATCCTATATGGGCTTTATGGTCTATCAAATGGATGTTAAAGGAGCCTTCTTGTATGGTGAAATTGAAGAGGAGATGTATGTCACTCAACCTAAAGGATTTGAAGATCCAGATCATCCGACCTATGTTTATAAGGTAGTCAAAGCTCTCTATGGACTACATCGGCACCTAGAGCCTGTATGCTAGGCTCTCTACATTTCACAAGCACGGCTACGTAAGATGCAATTGATAAGACTCTTTTCCCCAAGAAGAATTCCACCGACATTATTCTTGTGCAAGTGTATGGGATGATATTATTGGATCCACAAAGGAAGTTTGTGCAGTGGAGTTTGAGGAACTTATGAAGGGAGAGTTTCAGATGAGTGCAATGGGAGAGATGACTTTCTTTTTAGGTCTTCAAGTTCAGCTAAACCATGGTATTTTTTATAAGTCGACAAATATGTGAGGGACATCTTGAAGAAGTTTGGTATGGAGGGGTGATTTGACGCTACTACACCTTATGAAGCTCCAAAGACAAAGACCAACAATGAATGATCCACTGTGAATGTTCATTTGTAGTGTCTATGATTGGTCTTTGATGTATTTAATGTACCTTCCAGTGCCGATATTACTTTTGTCGTGAGTGTTTGTTCGCATCAAGTTACTCCACCGACTTCCTCATCTCAATGCTTTAAGATCTTTAAGTATATCAAAGGCCAACCTCTTCTTGGTCTTTGGTACCCAAAAGAGTCTCCTTTTAAGTTGGAAGCCTATAGTGATAGGACTATGCGGTGCTAATCGGATAGAGGTCCACTACTGGAGGTTGCCAATTCCTTAGAAAGAGATTGATTTCTTGGCAATGCAAGAAACAAACTATTGTGGCTACCTCATCTATCAAGGCAGAGTGTCTGCCGCTAATTGTTGATAATGTTCTTTTGGATTCAAAATCGCTTGTTGGATTATGGGTACAACTTCATGAACACAAAAATTTTTATTGATAATCAAAGTACCATATGCATTGTTAAAAATCCGTTTTTCATACGAACAAAACATATTAAAATCAGGCACCACTTTATAAGAGATGCATATGATAAAAATTTGATAAATGTGGTCAAAATACATACTGATGATAATGTGGCCGATTTGTTAACAAGGTTAAGGACCAAGGTTTCAAAACTTGTGGTCCATATTGGCATGCTTAACCTTAATCATAAAGTTTAAGGGAGGCATAGGCCTCGTGGGAGGCATATGCCCTGTGGGAGGATTTGTGTATAACTTTGCATTTTTGCTATGTAATTTTGTATATTTGGTTGTTTTGGTAACTAACTCTAACCTGCTAATGTAAGTTTAGTGTGTTTCTTTGTTTTGTTGTGCATGTTTCGTGGTTTTGCATGGTTGTCTCATCGCTTGTGTTATGGTTAAGAAAGCCTGCCGGTTTCTTCCGAATTCAGTGCCAAGTGTGCTATTTGTTTCCTCCGTTGAAGTATCAAGTCATATGATTCAATCAAAAGAAGTACAGAAGCAAATAGATCATTCATTCATTCAAGAAAGCTTTTACAAATTACAGACATGTAGAGAGCATCGGCAACATCAAAAGCATCTACATGATCTAATAGTCCTAATCTATTACATATCATCTGTTTCAACATCTAAAGATGAGCACGATGAGCATGACTGCTCACATCTTTCACACTAATAGTCGTTGATATGCATGATCGCCACATCTTTTGGCACTAAATGCCGGCTATGCCTTTGTGAAAGCATAACCAACTCTAAAGCATGCTAAGGATCAAAATGGAGAGGATGGATTGATGAAACGAAGAAGCCGTCGATTGTGGGTAGAGAGATGAAGGAAAGATTTTCATTTATGCATCATCTACTCTTTCAATCATACATCAACTTACATCATTTTCCTTTTTCCATTCCTTGATAATGATATGATGATGCACCAAAACATGATGCCAAGAGACCAAGCACCACCTTTCTTTCCATAGGAAGTGGTGGATTTTTGGCCCGTGACCTTCGCTTGAGGCCTAGGTGCCGGGGTTGGAATAAGATGTTCCTCATTATAGGATCCTAATGAATCTTCAGAGATACATTTGGTTTTTCAACACTTTCATCTTCTGATGAGGAGAGAAAAGGTGACTTCTTTGGTAGTGGATATGGTTTTGGAAAATAGTTAAACCATGTATTGGTATCTTCACTAGATGATGAGGATGTTGTTGTGAGATCTATGATCTCAAGTTTGGTACTCATGATGAGTTTGGTTAATTTTGAAGGATTGAAGAGATTAGGGTTTGATATTATTTGGGGATTTTGATGAAGAAGTATATGTGCATTGGGATTATTTTATAGACGGGTTCAAGTGGTAAGAGAATTAATGCGTGTGGGTGAAACAAGAAAAAGGATATTTATCGAAGTTTCTCATGTAGTAAGTCTTCTCTGCTTCTTCGAGGGTTCTACTTCGCAGATGATTCCGCTTACCGGTTATAGTGAATTCGAGGAAAAGTAGAAATCCACGCCACTTTTGGTCAACTTTGACTAAAATTGAGAACTTTCTACTTATTCTCTCCGGAATATTTTCGCTCCATATTAATTGATTCAATTACTCTCTCATTAAAAACACTTCCTTTGTGAAAATCAGAACCCTAATCCTCAAAATCATTCATGGCACTTCAATTTAAACACGATCATAACAAGGTTGCTTTTCTTGGACTGCCAGGAGATGAGCTTTATAGGCCGATGATTTCTTTCTTACTAAGATCAAAGATTGTATATGCATTAACGCATTATCCTGATGCAATATATGAAACTTTGATTACTCAATTTTGGGCGCCTAAGTAAAAGAGGTGATACCGAGATAGTTGCAAGTGTTGATGGACAAGTGTATGGTGACAGAGGATTTGATCGGCCAACTTCGCTGGACGATGAGAATGGGTTTATCATTCGACTTACAATGGTGCTTGAAGGACTTAGAGCTATTGATATCAAAGCACGAGGACAGATATGTGGTTGAAAAATAAGCTCATTCCTATGTGGAGATTCTTGGTTCATACTTGTTGCAAAGTGCATGAGCAATAAGTCGAGGTGGGATCAATTTTCAACTCAAATGGGATGTGGTATTGTTTGTTTATCTAAGGGTTTAACTTTTAATTTCTCTAAGTATATCTTTGATAATATGGTAGAAAATATAACTAGGACAAAGGGTAAGTTTTTGATGTACCCTAGGTTCTTACAGATGATATTGAATATTTCTACACAAACCCAAGCCTTTATCCCATAAGTGTTCGACTCCCTGTTATTTGCTACAATGAGAGAATAAATTTGAAGGGACACATTTTCCTTTGTTAGCAGCAATGTTACCTCGTGAAAATGAGATTGATAATGAGATTAATGTAGTTTTACCTTCCTCCAATCCTACTGATGGAACTCCTTTAAATGGATGTGGTGAGGGTCCTTCATGGTTGGGTGAAGCATCTATACTTCACCAAGACCATGTTCTAGTCCAAGATTTATCCAAGTTCTTATTGAAGCAGCTCAGATCAAATTGATGAAGTTCAGGTTGATATACCGACAGATTGTCCACACCAAGTCCCGTTAGGACTCCATTTGGTGAAGGTTGTTCTAATGTTGATCGTGATAATGTTGCTTTCAACATTCTATAAGTTCCAATCCAAACTAACAATCACATGATGCCGATGAAGAACCTATCACACTTACCTCATTATATGCCTGTGAATGCTTACAGTGAGGTGATGGGTTTAAGAAAGAACTTGCAGAAACTAAGTCCGTTTCTGGTGATAAGATTGTGGCTTGAGAATAAAGTTGAGCACTTGAAAACTGCTAAGTCGAAAGGTACAAAGAGAAGTTTGATTTCTTCGATGAGAGGACACAGAATCTTAATGAATCCTTGAGATATTGGTGATGTGGCACTTACATCTGATGTTCATTCTTCTATTGCTAAATCTTCAAAGAGCAAGGAGTCTATTCTATATACTAGCAAAAGACGAAGACAATATTTGAATATTGTACATGCTGATACTTCAAAGGAGCCATATATGGTGATGCATCTGCGATGTCCTAGTGAAGGAGGTTACTACTAGTCATGGTCAAACTGCTTCATCCTAACATTCAAATGTGTCGCCTTCCGCAGATAATGAAGAAGTTTTATTAGGAGAATGTAAGTTGAATGATTCTTCATGGTTTTCTCACACCTATAGAGGAATTGTCTCAACCTATTTCCTCTCCGATGGTTTGATTGCTTCTCAAGCTCACATTGGTTCTACCTGAAATGGTCTCACAGATATCTTCCTCGAGACGGACAGACTGCGGATTGCTGACGGTCGAAGTCGGAAATGTGACTAAAGAACAATATCAAGCTCAAATGGATTATTTGCCGACATGAGAATATCCAAAAGAGTCGCGGTTGTGGCTAAATTTTTCAAGATCAAGATGCTTCCGATTTGACTCCGAAAGGAAATTAGAGCTTGATGAATTCTTTCCTACGACACTGATGATCAATGGGATGGTTATATTTCTCAAGGTGCTTCTAATCCTTCTCTTGCAAAACTTATCTTAGGAGATTCTTTTAATGATGATGATTTTGTGGAGAAAATGAAGGCACTTGGTAATCAAAGAAAGCTAGAATCACCGCTAGAAGAGCTCTTATTGATCAACGAAATAAAGCTAAAAGAGACGACCTATGACAGCTGCTTCGAAGAGGAATTATATGAGAAGAGTTGTGAAGAATGCCGCTATGTATAATTGTATGTCCATGAAGCAAATTCGACTTTGTCTGATGATGCTTTGATTCGACAGATAATCGGTTATGAAGTTTTCTTCACAAGGTACTATTTCTTTTTCTTCATTGGAAAATCTTGATTCAATGCCCGATGTTCCTACGCCAAGAGACAAAACAGTTGAAATTGTGGATAATTTTGATAATCTGTTTGCCTTCGTGGTATCTTCATTTGTTCCTTCAAACACATTCGATGCTACCCTTCTTCTCGAACCGTTGTTTCTGCGAATCTTCTTTAATTTCTTTCACATGTTGTCCAAAGTGGGATTAATGATTCTCTGATTCGTGAGACCGATACATATTGGTATGACCACATTGATGGTATGGCAATGAAGAGTTTGGTTAAAGAAGTTCGACAGTGGCTAAGAAACATGCTTCCGTGAATATGATTTTGATATCCAAGCTGATGAATCTACTTTTATTGAAGTTGAACTGCTGATGATTTTCCTGGGAACTCATGTGATTTTGGTGGATTGGAAAGCCGAAAGTCAATCGTGTCTGTACGATAATACCGTTTCTTGAATTTAATTTCTTGAAGGAAATTCTTCATTTGGTGACCGCATGATTTGAAGATGTTGTATGATCATGTTATTCCGTATTATAAGTATCATTCAAAAGAATCGGTTCTGGTTTATATCTTTTAGGTGATCTTCAAGTTATGTTTGATTCTGATTCTCCAAATGGTAAAGGGTATTCTATTTGGAAGAATTCTCATAAATGGGAGATTGAGAGTTGGAGGTTTTATCCTTTGCCTTGTTCAGTAGTTCGCACTACATGTGGGATGATTTTTTGTATGCTATCGATAGGCTTTATCCTTTATCTGTACTTTTATGGAAAGTTGCTGTCAGACACAAGTTGACGTGCCTCCTAATCCGGTTGGCAATGATGACCTTCATGCTATTCAATGTGTTGGTTTGATTAAGAATCAACTTCTATCACATAAAGGTTCATCTTGATTGTAATACTGTAATATTTTGTTTTCTTTCTTTTCTTTAAAAAAATAAAAAAAAAATAAAAAAAAAAAAAAAAAATGATTTTGGTTTTATCTAACTTTTATTGCAGGTTTGTTGTATATTTTTGGTTCTTGACTCACTCGATATACTTTGTGTATGTCCAAGATAGTTAGTCCATGGTACAAAATTTTGGTAAAGACACATCAAATCTGTTGAGAAATGTGTAATGATTTGCTCAAAATCATAGGGTATGCAACCACCCATGCTTAATTGAAGAGTGTTGTATGGTTTTCAATTCACCATGTTTTATTCCTATTTGAAATCCAAGAATTGGCTAGCCCACTTGTATATGGCTTGTGGTAAAGGCAAAGGATATTCCATATTTGGTTCTTAATTCACCAATTCTAATTAACTAGTCCCGAGCAAACGGCTACGTAAAGACATTTCAAACCGCTTATATGGTTGCCGGTTTGCTAAAACCGATGGTTATCGCTGTACCATAGTTTACTTAACTTAAACATATGGCTACTCCAAAGAGTGATGGCTATTGGTAAAGAGACATCAAACCATTTATTTTCAATGATTCACCTCTCCGTGAGAATTACCACCGGATGTGATGAGAATAGTCTGCAATTAATTGTTTTGATGTACCTATTGTCATTTTAAGGTCGCAAAAAGATATAGCTTTTAAAGTTTCTTCATCATAGAGATGTTATGTGGATTCTTTGTCATACGCTATTTCGTGTTCAATCCTCCGTGTCAGTCCGACTATCAAGAAACTGAACTTAACAAGTCAAATTCCAGCTAGGAGGATTGTTGGGAATTATGAAAAGTCCTGGATTATGCCGTGTTTCTATTGAAGTGTGGATTTCGCCAAGACTTATTCTATCAAGTATATAGTGACTAGTTGGTTTCGCTAAGTGTTTATCTTGTTTAGTTTGTTTAGTGGATATACATGAGCTTTATTAGGAAGTGATTATGTATATCTTATTTAGTTTTATGATTATACGTTTCTTGGGAAACGGTTTAGAGATATTGTTTAGGGTTCCTTGTCTATAAAAGGAACACATTAGAAAGAGTTATACATCAATTGAAAAACTCGCTTAGTTAATATAAAGATCCATAGAGGATCAAGAAGTTCTTAGTTATTACTGTGTTTATATTCCGCAAATAACATAAGTTGTAGAGATTCTCTTTTATTGTGCTTGTGATTACATAGGCATACATAACGATCCACGAAAGCCAAGATCTATCATCAGGTCTTTGTTTGTTTCAAATAAACCCCGTACGCTTCTTACCTTCTTCAACATTTTGGTTACTACCACGTACCGCCATCTTTCCGAGCTTCCTTAATGTGCCAGATAGGTTCGACTCCACCTTCATACTAGCCCAAGATCCACCAAAACCTCGTGACGCACAACTCAACATCCAAACGCCTAAGTCACTCTAATGATCCTAGGCTCAATTTCAATACTTGCAAGCATGCCCGATTCCTGCTAAGCCACAAGAACTACATTAGCCTTACTGTGATGGTAATGAATGTTAGTGTCATAATCCTTAAGAAGTTCTAACCATCTTCTCTCGCCTCATGTTGAGTTCCTTTTGAGTGAAAATATACTTGAGGCTCTTATGATCGGTGAAAATATCACACGTCTCTCCATACAAGTAATGTCTCCGCATCTTCAACGTAACACTACGCTAACTCAAGGTCATGAGTTGGGTAATTCTCTCATAAGGTTTCAGTTGTTTGAAGCTTAAGCTATCACCTTACCATGTTGCATCAAGACACGTACCCCAATCCTTTCTAGATGCATCGCTATAGATTTGATATCCTCCGAACTGATGGAGAGTCAAAATAGGAGCTGACACCAACCTCCGCTTCAACTCTTCAAAACTCTTTTCTCTTTCATCCGGCCCACACGAACTTTTCACCTTTCCTCATCAATTAAGGCGGCAAAGCTAAACGAGAAACCTTCAACAAACGCCGGTAGTATCCAAAGAAGTCCTAGAAAACTCCTAACCTCGGCCATCGTCAGAGGTCTTGGCCATTTAGTGATAGCCTCAACCTTAGACGGATCCATGGTGATACCATCGCCAGATACACATATGACCAAGGAAAGCGATTGTCCTAACAGAATTCACACTTCGAGAATTTGGCGTATAACTTTCTTTCTAATCTCCAAAACTATCCGGAGATGTTGCCTGCGCTCCTCTTCGTGACTTAGAGTAAACTAAAATGTCGCGATGAAAACAATAGTTAACTTGTCGAGAACTCGGAAAACACGATTCATCGGTCCATAAACACAAGAAAGATTCGTCAAACCAAAAGGCATAACGAGAAACTCATAATGACCATATCCGTAATTTAAACGCGTTTTAGGAACATCTTGCTCCTTCACACGTGAGTTGATGATAACCGCATCTCAGATCAATCTAGAAAGAACTTAGCTCTTGCAGTTGATCAAACAAATCGTCTATGCGCGGAAGAGGATAACGGTTTCGAATAGTAATACGGTTGAGTTCACGGTAAGTGATACAAGCGCATACTTCCATCCTTCTTCTTCACAAACAAAACAGGTACACCCCATGGAGAAACACTAGGTCGAATGAATCCATTATCTATCATCTCTTGCAGCTGTTCCTTCAATTCCTTCAGTTCTACAGGTGCCATACGATACGGAGCTTTCGAAATCGGTTCAGCACCAGGAATTAACTCAATGCTAAACTCAACTTCTCTAGTGGAGGAATACAGTGAAGTTCATCCGTGAAAAACGCCAATCTCAAGAAAACAACGTAGGTTTTCAATGTTACGAAGCCGTGATCATTGCAGCCACACATCCCCTCATATATCTGTTAAGCGTCTGGCCCAACACCCACTTCTTCAGCCCCCATTTGAAATGCTTAAATTGACGCCTACCATCTCCAAAGAATCGCCCAACAAAGCTTACCAACGTCATAAACCTACTCATGTACTCATTGGAGTTCTCATGATCAAACTGTGATTGCTCGATAATCCCTCTCATACCTTTGTCGTTCAAGATCAGTGGAAGTAACAAGTTATGAAGATAGTCCTAAACTTCAAGTACAAGTAATAGAAAGCATCTCCTCCTCGCTTTGTTTCCAATGCTTTCCACCAATTTAAAGCATCACCCTCCGGCCAATGCAAATAAACCAGTCTTAAATTCATCTCCACAACCCAAGACTTCAAAATGCTTCTCAACATGAGTGATCCAAATTCCTCGCCTTCAGTTGAGAAGTAAAGAAGGTTAAATGAAAGAGGCTTGAGCTACCGCAACGCCGAGCCAAGTGTGAATGCCGACGGGTTGATTTCCTCCACCACTTCCCCAGGCACCATTCGATTACGAATGTTGTTGATCAATTGCTCCATCATCTCGTGTAGTCAAACCGTGGAAAAGAGAGTTGAGAGCATTCAGAATCGCAAAGATCCATGTCGTAGCATCATCGTTCCTCCCCGAGTTATCATACGACGAGTTTGAACCATCTCAACGATATCCAAACAATTAGCAAAATGAACAAAGGTGGATACTTAAATGGAAATATGAAGGAATCCTATAGTCTACCCAAACTCACAGTCAAATCCTAAGCTCTAAAGTCTCAAAACCTAGGCTCCATATGTCATTGTGTCCCGACTACAAGTCGTGAAACTGGCCTGATGCCATAAATTGTAACGCCTCGACCGCCAAGGGTAAAGGAATTACAAGTAATGGTGTCATATCAAAGCAAAACATAAATAACCAAAAGAAGTCTTGACATAAATGCGGAAATAATCCAAGTCAAAATGACTTCAATACATAGGTCCCAGCGAAAACATAATAAACCTCAACATAATATCCGAAATAAATAAGTCTTAAATGGCATCATAAGAAAATCAAAGCTAAAATCTCTAAGGTAAGTCCACTCAAGCACTCATCCCAAAGCAACCCAGCTTCAATGCTTAGATACCCGCCAAGAAAAGAAAAGTGCGGCTGAGCTTCAAAAGCCCAATGAACAGATATGAAAGCAAAAGCGAATACCAAACGATATCGAATATGAAATAAAGCGAATGAGCGATAGCAAAATCATAATCATTTTCAATGCATAAATCATAATTTTCAAAATAAAGTTTATAGTCAACTACCACGAGCCTTAAACATATATGATCATATTCATATTCACATAAGGCAACATTTTGTAGGGTAGACCTACCAGAGTTATGAAGGACGCATGCACGCAAAGATCAATCATCGATAACATATAAAGATAACATATAAAGATCTAGGATGCATCCATACCCTTCCTACATATTCACAAATATGCTTCACCATCCGTGAGACGGCGTAACATCACTCTATCGCCTCTAGAGTCATATCGAGGTGCATCATCGATACGACATGGAACCCCCATGACTAGTTAAATATTTGGCCGGTGTCAAACTATCTTAGGTCAAATCGAATGTCATAACCGACACAGATCATATTTTATCGTAAAATCATTCATATTTCCAAAATCACGCCATATCGATAGTTCAAAATCGATGTTTCATAATTCAGAAATCAGAGTTCAGATAAGCAAAAGCTCAAACAAATCAGATTTGGGATTCATAGCAAAGGCTTAGGAAACCCTAATACGAAAGAAAACGTTAAAAGGAAAATTTACCTAAAAGGTCGTAATATCTGTACCTTATTCCAAAGCAAATGATCGAAAAGCAGAAATACGAAAGGCAAAGGATTACTCTCTTCTCGTAACCTATAGACATTAACGGGCCCATGTTATTTATGATTCCAAAATCATCGAAATGATCCTTTAATATTTGGTGTACATACTTAATGTATATTAATGATCTTCATACTTTAGGGTTTTATTAAATGAGACTTAAGTATTTTATAATTAATGTTGTAGATTAGGGTTCGTTATGTCATTTATTAAAGTCTAGGGTTAAATGTGAAAATAGTTTATAAGTCATAACTCACACATGAAATAACGAATTACTATATTTAGCTCAAACCCTAATCGACTCTCATTTATGTTCTAGGGTTTTCTTATTCTTTAATATCTCATTAATATGCATTTACTTTACATGTTACGCCTTAATGACTCGCTATTTAACCTAATACAAATGATAACAATCTTTCCTTTTATGTTTTACCATGTACGTTTATGATTTTATGTGACATACAAGTTACTTATTACTCGGATAAATTTACACGTGTACATAACTACTAGTTCACTTCAATTAATATAACGCACACAAAAGAGACACGTTCACACACATTTAGGGTTTGATATACTTTATTCGCTTTACATATTAAACTAGGGTTTATGTTTACGTGACTTTACTTGTTTATTACACGTTCAAAACTCATGTATATATGTTCGGTTCAAACTAGGGTTTCGGCTAGTAGGTTATACGCAAGTCCTAGCTCATCTAAACACGATACATATTCAAGTTATGATATTTTACCCTTAGTCATTCATATATGCTTCTTCGTCCAACTCATGCATGGTTCGGCCTTGTTTAACCCTTCATATACACGACCCATTAAATATTACATATCACGCTACATGTTCCTTATTAGTTACAAGGTTTAATTTTTATGGGTTGTTCTTGTTTTTGGTTTACCCGCTCGGACAAAAGAAAACAAAGGAAAACCCGACTAAACAAAATATAACACAACATATACATGTAAGGTATGTTAAAGGAAGTCGAATAAACGTTATACCTTAACTCGTTTGAAGCAAAATCTCGACACCAATGGGGTTTAAGGTTCGGCCGAGTGCAAGAAAAGGAAGAGGCAAAGAAAACTAGGGTTTCAATTTTGTATCTTATGTGTGTATATATAGGGAAACAATTAGGTAAATCTTGAGTGGTGTGGCTTCGCCTGAGGTCCAACCGAACACACAACCCACCAAAAGGGCTTCGACTCTCATTGGCAAAAAGAAACGAGCCCAAGTGGTTTCGCTGGCTTTGAGTCCAAACAAACAAAACAATCGCCCAACTTTTTATCGAAACGTTTAAATCTTCGTCGTACCAAAAGTCGCTCACGTAATTATATTCATTAAGTTTTTATTTATTCGTAGTTAGGTTTTTTTTTAATTTAAATGATTATAAACGTGTATTACGATTTTAAAATTTTGGTTCCAAGGGTATTTTCGCTTTCATATATGTTTTAGATTTTCGGTTTTACAATTCTTCCTCTAAAGAAGAATTTTCGTCCTCGAAAATTGAAATGAAACGAAACGAAAACGAGATGAGAACATACCAAACTATTCAAAGAAATGAGGATAACTAGCTCGCATCGACTCTTCTCGTCTCCCGTAGCCTCACGCTCCTGGTGATTTTTCCAAAGAATCTTAACGAACGGAATGACTTTATTTCTCATGACTCTTTCTTGTCTTTCTAAAATAGCTCTCGTTCTTCGATAAAGACATATCGTATTGAATTTGATCAAACGGATACGAAGCAACGTGTAATGGATGATAGTTGTATCCCCTTAGGAGAGATACATGGAAAACATCATGAACATGCGACAACTGAGGCGGAAGTGCTAATCGATACGAAACTTCTCCTATACGCTCCAAAATTTCAAACGGACCGATAAATCGAGGACTGAGCTTGCCCTTGATTCCAAAACGTTTCACACCTCTAAACCGACTTTCAAAACACACGATCACAAACTCGAAACTCTAAATCACGACGATGCTTGTCGGCATAACTTTTCTGACGAGACCTAGCCTCCTTCAACTTTTCTCTAGCAACAGATACTTTCTCATTAGTGATCTCGATCATTTCCGGACCTTCGATTAGACGTTCACCTACTTCATCCCAACAAGTAGGTGATCTACATTTTCTTCCATAAAGAAGTTCAAACGGTGCCGCCTTAATGCTAGCATGCCAACTATTGTTGTATGCAAACTCTACTAAACACAAATATTCATCCCAGCCGCCACCATTCCAAAGCACAAGCCCTTAGCATGTCCTCTAAGGTCTGAATAGTCCTCTGACACCATCTGTTGAGGATGAAACGCCGACTAAAATTAAGTCGAGTACCCCAAGCTTTTGCAAACCTTCCGAAACGAGAAGTAAAACGCGGATCCCTATCTGACACAATAGACGCCGAGTACCATGAAGTCTAACTATCTCTTGTCAAAAATCTCTCGCCAATCTACCAATACCATAATCCTTTCTAATTGGTAAGAAATGAGCAGATTTGGTTAGCCGATCAACAACCACCCAAATCGCATCATGCTTCTTCTTAGTAAGAGGTAGTCCACCACAAAGTCCATAGATATCTTATCCCACTTCCATGTCGGAATATCCAATGGTTGTAACAGTCCACTAGCTCTTTGATGTTCGATCTTCACTTGCCGACAAATCATACACCTCGACACAAACGTCGCCACATCTTGCTTCATGCCGCTCCACAGAAATATTGTTTCAAATCCCTATACATCTTGGTAGAACCAGGATGGATAGTGAAAGGAGAACTATGAGCTTACCATAACTTTCATAAGTACCTGATCATTGGGAACGCAAAGCCTATCTTCATACCATACAATTCCGTCAGTTATCAACCTTAAACTCCGGCTGCCTACCTTCTTCAACATTTTGAGCTACGCCCACAGCCGTCATCTTTCTGAGCTTCCTTAATGTGCTGTATAAGGTTCGACTCCACCTTCATACTAGCCCAAGATCCACCAAAACCTCGTGCGCACAACTCAACATCCAAACGCTCTAAGTCACGAATGATCCTAGGCTCAATCTCAATACTTGCAAGCATGCCTGATTCCCGCTAAGGCCAGCAGAACTACATTAGCCTTACCAGATGGTATGAATGTTAGTGTCATAATCCTTAAGAAGTTCTAACCATCTTCTTTGTCTCATGTTGAGTTCCTTTTGAGTGAAAATATACTTGAGGCTCTTATGATCGGTGAAAATATCACACGTCTCTCCATACAAGTAATGTCTCCGATCTTCAACGCTAACAACACCACAGCAGCTAACTCAAGGTCATGAGTTGGGTAATTCTCCTCATAAGGTTTCAGTTGTCTTGAAGCGTAAGCTATCACCTTACCATGTTGCATCAAGACACGTACCAATCCTTTCTTAGATGCATCGCTATAGATTTGATATCCTCCGAATGCATGGAAGAGTCAAAATAGGAGCGGACACCAACCTCCCGCTTCAACTCTTCAAAACTCTTTTCTCTTTCATCCGTCCACACGAACTTTTCACCTTTCCTCATCAATTGGGTTAAGGGCAAAGCTAAACGAGAGAAACCTTCAACAAAACGTCGGTAGTATCCAGCAAGTCCTAGAAAACTCCTAACCTCAGTCACTGTCATAGGTCTTGGCCACTTAGTGATAGCCTCAACCTTAGACGGATCCATGGTGATACCATCAGCAGATACAATATGACCAAGGAAAGCGATTTGTCCTAACAAAAATTCACACTTCGAGAATTTGCGCATAAACTTCTTCTTTCTCGTAATCTCCAAACTATCCGGAGATGTTGCTCATGCTCCTCTTCAGACTTAGAGTAAACTAAAATGTCGTTGATGAAAACAATAACGAACTTGTCGAGGAACTCATGGAAAAACGATCATCGTGTCCATAAACACAAAGAAAGATTCGTCAAACCAAAAGGCATAACGAAACTCATAATGACCATATCCGCAACGAAACGCGGTTTTAGGAACATCTTGCTCCTTCACACGTAGTTGATGATAAACAGCACTGATCAATCTTAGAAAAGAACTTAGCTCCTTGCAGTTGATCAAACAAATCGCCTATGCGCGAAGAGGATAACTTTCGAATAGTAATACGAGTTCACGGTAGTCGATACATGCGCATACTTCCTTCTTCTTCACAAACAAAGCAGGTGCACCCCATGGAGAAACACTAGGTCGAATGAATCCATTATCTATCATCTCTGCGTACTGTTCCTTCAATTCCTTCAGCTTCTACAGTGCCATACGATACGGAGCTTTCAAATCGGTTCAAAGACAGTGAATTAACTCAATGCTAAACTCAACTCTAGCCGGAGGAATACCAGAAGTTCATCTGAAAAACGCCGGTGAATTCACAAACAAATGTAAAGGTTTTCAATGTTACGAAATGACACAGTAAAAGACACATCATCCTCATATTCGCTGTTAAGCAAATGTCCAACACCCACTTCTTTAGTCCCCATTTGAAATGCTTAGCTTGGACGCCTACCATCTCCAAAGAATCGCTCCAACAAAGCTTACCAACCTCATAGCAAACCTACTCATGTACTCATTGGAGTTCCTCATGATCAAACCGGGTAGATTGCCCGATAATCCTCCTCTATACCTTTGTCGTTCCGCATCGTGGAAGTAACGGTTATAGAAGATAGTCCTAAACTCCTTCAAGTACAAGTAATAGCAAAAGCATCTTCTCCTCGTGCTTGTTTCAATGCTTTCCACCAATTTAAAGCATCACCTCCAGTTTGAATGCTACCTAAACGAGTCTTAAATTCATCTCCACAACCCAAAGACTTCAAATGCCTTCTCAACATGAGTGATCCAAATTCTACTAGTGAGTATAGCGAAGTTAAAACTTAAAGAGGCTTGAGCATCAAACGCTTGAGCCAAGTGTGAAATGCCGACGTTGATTTCCCTCCACCACTTCCCGCTAACCATCCCGACACGAATGTTGTTGATCAATTGCCCATCATCTCGTGTAGTCAAACCAGTGAAAAAGAGAGTTGAGAGCATTCGCAACGCAAAGATCCATGTCGCGAGCATCATCGCCCCTCCCGAAAGTTATCACATTACGAAGTTTGAACCATCCGAACGATATCCAAACAATTAGCAAAATGAAAAAGGTGGATACGAAATGGAAATAATAAGGAATCCTATAGTCTACCCAAATCCTCACAGGTCAAATCCTAAGCTCTAAAGTCTCAAAACCTAGGCTCTATATGTCACAGTCCCGACTACAAGTCAGAACCTGGGCTCATGCCATAAATTGTAACGCTCCAACCGCCAAGGGTAAAGGAATTACAAGTAATGGTGTCATATCAAAGCAAAACATAAATAACCAAAAGAAGTCTTGACATAAATGCGGAAATAATCCAAGTCAAAATGACTTCAATACATAGGTCCCAAATGAAATAATAAACCTCAACATAATATCCAAAATAAATAAGTCTTAAATGGCATCATAAGAAAATCAAAGCTAAAATCTCTAAGGTAAGTCCACTCAAGCACTCATCCCAAAGCAACCCAGCCTAATGCTTAGATACCCGCCAAGAAAAGAAAAGTGCGGCTGAGCTTCAAAAGCCAAAGGAATGATATGAAAGCAAAAACGAATACCAAACGATATCGAATATGAAATAAAGCGAATGAGCGATAGCAAAATCATAATCATTTTCAATGCATAAATCATAATTTTCAAAATAAAGTTTATAGTCAACTACCACGAGCCCGTAAACATATATCGATCATATTCATATTCACATAAGGCAACATTTTGTAGAGACCTACCAGAGTTATGGGACGCGTGCACGCAGCATCAATCATCGATAACATATACAGATAACATATAATGATCTAGGATGCATCCATACGCCTTCCTACATATTCACAAATATGCTTCACCATCCGAGACGCGGGCGTAACATCACTCTATCGCCTCTAGAGTCATATCAGAGGTGCATCATCGATACGAATACAAACCCCATGACTAGTTAAATATTTGGCTCGGTGTCAAACTATCTTAGGTCAAATCGAATGTCATAACTAACACAGATCATATTTTATCGAAAATCATTCATATTTCCAAAATCACGTTTTCATATCGATAGTTCAAAATCGATGTTTCATAATTCAAATCGAGTTCGATAAGCAAAAGCTCAAACAAATCAGATTTGGGGATTCATAGCAAAGGCTTAGGAAACCCTAATACGAAAGAAAATGTTAAAAGGAAAACCTTTATCAAAAAGGTCGAATATCTCGTACCTTATTCCAAAGCAAATGATCGAAAAGCAGAAATACGGAAGGCAAAGGATTACTCCCTCTTCTCAGAACCTATAGACATTAACGTTCGTCCATGTTATTTATGATTCCAAAATCATCGAAATCCTTTTAATATTTGGTGTTCATACTTAATGTATATTAATGATCTTCATACTTTAGGGTTTTATTAAATGAGACTTAAGTATTTTATAATTAATGTTGTAGATTAGGGTTCGTTATGTCATTTATTAAAGTCTAGGGTTAAATGTGAAAATAGTTTATAAGTCATAACTCACACATGAAATAACGAATTACTATATTTAGCTCAAACCCTAATCGACTCTCATTTATGTTCTAGGGTTTTCTTATTCTTTAATATCTCATTAATATGCATTTACTTTACATGTTACGTCTTAATGACTCGCTACTTAACCTAATAATGAAATGATAACAATCTTTCGTTTTATGTTTTACCATGTACGTTTATGATTTTATGTGACATACAAGTTACTTATTACTCGGATAAATTACACGTGTACATAACTACTAGTTCACTTGAATTAATATAACGCACACAAAAGAGACACGTTCACACACATTTAGGGTTTGATATACTTTATTCGCTTTACATATTAAACTAGGGTTTATGTTTACGTGACCCTTACTTGTTTATTACACGTTCAAAACTCATGTATATATGTTCGGTTCAAACTAGGGTTTCGGCTAGTAGGTTATACGCAAGTCCTAGCTCATCTAAACACGATACATATTCAAGTTATGATATTTTACCTCTTAGTCAATTCATATATGCTTCGGCCCAATCTCATGCATGGTTCGGCCTTGTTTAACTCATATACAATACCTGATTCATTAAATATTACATATTACGTTACATGTTCCTTATTAGTTACAAGGTTTAATTCGTTAAGGGTTGTTCTTGTTTTTGGTTTACCCTCCGCACAAAGAAAACAAAGGAAAACCCATAAACGTAATATAACACAACATATACATGTAAGGTAATCAAGGAAGTCGAATAAACGTTATACCTTAACCTGTTTGAAGCAAAATCTCGACACCAATGGGGTTAAGGTTCGGCCAATGAGAGCAAGAAAAGGAAGAGGCAAAGAAAACTAGGGTTTCAATTTTTGTATCTTATGTGTATATATAGTGGAAACAATTAGGTAAATCTTGAGGGGTGGGCTTCGGCCTGAGGTCCAACACAACCCACTCCATAGGGCTTCGACTCTCGGCTTGGCAAAAGAAACGAGCCCAAGTGGTTTTCGGCTTGAGTCCAAACTAACAAAACAATCGGCCCAACTTATTATCGAAAAGTTTAAATCTTTCGTCGTACCAAAGTCGTTCACGTAATTATATTCATTAAGTTTTTATTTATTCGTAAGTTAGTTTTTTTTTTATTTCGTTAAATGATTATAAACGTGTATTACGTATTTTAAAATTCTTGGTTCCAAGGGTATTTTCGTCTTCATATATGTTTTAGATTTTCGGGTTTTACAACTCTTCCCCTCTAAAAGAAGAATTTTCGTCCTCGAAAATTGAAATGAAACTAAACTAAAACTAAATGAGAACATACCAAACTATTCAAAGAAATGAGGATAACTAGCTCGTGATCGACTCTTCGGTCTCCCGTAGCCTCATCGCCCTGATTTTTCCAAAGAACCTTAACGAACGGAATGACTTTATTTCTCATGACTCTTTCTTGCCTTTCTAAAATAGCTTCCGGTTCTTCAGATAAAGACATATCGAACTGAATTTGATCAAACGGATAATGGCAACGCGGTAATGGATGATAGTTGTATCCCCTTAGAGAGATACATGGAAAACATCATGAACATGCGACAACCGGAGGCTAAGTGCTAATCGACATTTAAACTTCTCCTATACGCTTCAAAATTTCAAACGGACCGATAAATCGAGGACTGAGCTTGCCCTTGATTCCAAAACGTTTCACACCTCTAAACGACGAGACTTTCAAAAACACACGATCACCAACTCGAAACTCTAAATCACGACGATGCTTGTCGGCATAACTTTTCTGACGAGACCTAGCCTCCTTCAACTTTTCTCTAGCAACAACTACTTTCTCATTAGTGATCTCAATCATTTCCGGACCTTCGATTAGACATTCACCTACTTCATCCCAACAAGTAGGTGATCTACATTTTCTTCCATAAAGAAGTTCAAACGGTGTTGCCTTAATGCTAGCATGCCAACTGTTGTTGTATGCAAACTCTACCAAACACAAATATTCATCCCACCGCCACCCATTCCAAAGCACAAGCCCTTAGCATGTCCTCTAAGGTCCGAATAGTCTCTCGACCTGACCATCCTGTTTGAGGATGAAACTGCACTAAAATTAAGTCGAGTACCCAAGCTTTTGCAAACCTTTCCAAACGAAGTAAAACGCGGATCCCTATCCGACACAATATCGCCGAGTACCATGAAGTCTAACAATCTCTTGCTGAAAAATCTCCGCCAATCTACCAATACCATAATCCTTTCTAATTGGTAAGAAATGAGCGATTTGGTTAGCCGATCAACAACCACCCAAATCGCATCATGCTTCTTCTTAGTAAGAGGTAGTCCAATCACAAAGTCCATAGATATCTTATCCCACTTCCATGTCGGAATATCCAATGGTTGTAACAATCCACTAGCTCTTTGATGTTCGATCTTCACTTGCGACAAATCATACACCTCGACACAAACGCCGCCACATCTTGCTTCATGCCGCTCCACCGAAATATTGTTTCAAATCCCTATACATCTTGGTAGAACCTGGATGGATAGTGAAAGGAGAACTATGAGCTTCAGTCATAACTTTCTCAATGGCACCATCATTGGGAACGAAAGCCTATCTTCATACCATACAATTCCGTCGTTATCAACCTTAAACTCCTACCGCTTACCTTCTTCAACATTTTGAGCTACGCCACACGCCATCTTTCTCGAGCTTCCTTAATGTGCCGATAAGGTTCGACTCCACCTTCATACTAGCCCAGTATCCACCAAAACCTCGTATGCACAACTCAACATCCAAACGCTCTAAGTCACGAATGATCCTAGGCTCAATTTCAATACTTGCAAGCATGCCCGATTTCCGCTAAGTGCGTCAAGAATCACATTAGCCTTACCAGATGGTAATGAATGTTAGTGTCATAATCCTTAAGAAGTTCTAACCATCTTCTCTGTCTCATGTTGAGTTCCTTTTGAGTGAAAATATACTTGAGGCTCTTATGATCGGTGAAAATATCACACGTCTCTCCATACAAGTAATGTCTCCAGATCTTCAACGCGAACACCACAAAGAACTAACTCAAGGTCATGAGTTGGGTAATTCTCCTCATAAGGTTTCAGCTTTGTCTTGAAGCTTAAGCTATCACCTACCATGTTGCATCAAGACACACCAATCCTTTCTTAGATGCATCGCTATAGATTTGATATCCCCAGAACTGCATGGAAGAGTCAAAATAGGATGACACCAACCTCCGCTTCAACTCTTCAAAACTCTTTCATCCGTCCACACCTAACTTTTCACCTTTCCTCATCAATTGGGTTATGGGCAAAGCTAAACGAGAAACCTTCAACAAAACGCCGGTAGTATCCACAAGTCCTAGAAAACTCCTAACCTCACATCGGCCGAGGTCTTGGCCACTTAGTGATAGCCTCAACCTTAGACGGATCCATGGTGATACCATCAACAGATACAATATGACCAAGGAAAGCGACTTGTCTAACCGAATTCACACTTCGAGAATTTGGCGTACAACTTCTTCTTTCCTCGAATTCCAAAACTATCCGAGATGTTGCTCATGCCTTCAGATAGAGTAAACTAAAATGTCATCGATGAAAACAATAACGAACTTGTCGAGGAACTCATGGAAAACACGATTCATCGTGTCCATAAACACAGATTCAATAAAACCAAAAGGCATAACGAAACTCATAATGACCATATTGGTAATAAACGCGGTTTTAGGAACATCTTGCTCCTTCACACGTAGTTGATGATAACCGCATCTCGGGATCAATCTTGAAAAGAACTTAGCTCCTTGCGCTTGATCAAACAAATCGTCTATGCGCTAAGAGGATAACGGTTTCAATAGTAATATCGTCGAGTTCACGGTAGTCGTATACATGCGCATACTTCCATCCTTCTTCTTCGCCAAACAAAACACAGTACACCCCATGGAGAAACACTAGGCCTAATGAATCCATTATCTATCATCTCTTGTACCGTTCTTCAATTCCTTCCGCTCTACAAAAGCTATATCGATACGGAGCTTTCAAATCGGTTCAGCACCGTGAATTAACTCAATGCTAAACTCAACTTCTCTAGTCGAGGAATACCGTGAAGTTCATCTGAAAAACGCCGCTGAATCTGCAGAAACAACAAAGAAGGTTTTCACGTTACGAAATGCATCATCAAGTAGCTCACACATCCTCATATTCGTTAAGCAAATGGTCCAACACCCACTTCTTCTCACCCCATTTGAAATGCCAGCCTGACCCTACCATCTCCAAAGAATCGCCCAACAAAGCTTTACCAACCTCATAAACCTACTCATGTACCTACTGGAGTTCTCATGATCAAACCGGTAGATTGCCCGATTTCATACCTTTGTGTTCGGGCAAGAGATCGTGGAAGTAACGTTATAGAAGATAGTCTCAAACTCCTCCAAGTACAAGTAATAGCAAAAGTATCTCCTCCTCGTGCTTGTTTCCAATGCTTTCCACCAATTTGGCATCACCTCCATTGAATGCAAATAAACGAAGTCTTAAATTCATCTCCACAACCCAAGATTTCAAACAAATTTCAACATGAGTGATCCACCACCTTCAAGTGGGAGGTAGCAAAAGAAGCAGCAACGAAAGAGGCTTCGAGCTACCAAACGCTGAGCTGCGCGCGTAATGCCGACGGTTGATTTCCTCCACCACTTCCCGGCACCATTCTCGATACGTAATGTTGTTGATCAACTGCTCCATCATCTCGTGTAGTCAAACCAGTGGAAAAGAGAGTTGAGAGCATTCGCAATCGCAAAGATCCATGTCAGAAGCATCATCGTCCCCTCCCGAAGTTATCAAGCATGACGAGTTTGAACCATCCAACGATATCCGAAAACAATTAGCAAAATGAACAGCGCGATACTAAATGGAAATACGGTGAATCCTATAGTCTACCTGAAATCCTCACAGTCAAATCCTAAGCTCTAAAGTCTCAAAACCTAGGCTCCATATGTCACAGTGTCCCGACTACAGTCAGAACCTCGGCTCCATGCCATAAATTGTAACGCCTGACCCCGTGGTAAAGGAATCACAAGTAATGGTGTCATATCAAAGCAAAACATAAAAAAACCAAAAGAAGTCTTGACATAAATGCGAAATAATCCAAGCCGTATGACTTCAATACATAGGTCCCAGAGGAAACATAATAAACCTCAACATAATATCCGAAATAAATAAGTCTTAAATGGCATCATAAGAAAATCAAAGCTAAAATCTCAAAGGTAAGTCCACTCAAGCACTCACATCCCAAAGCAACCCACCAATGCTTAGATACCGGCCAAGGAAGAAAAG
>OU343219.1:55905797-56265370 GCA_910596185.1 Chrysanthemum makinoi | reverse complement strand
AAATGACTGAGCCCCATAGTGTACTAATAGTTCTTGTATCTTTTGTTGTTGTATGGTAGATCAATCCCCTTTTAAGCATAAGATTTTGGTATTGTTGACAGTGGTTTGTTCTTAGAAGTATGTCAGGAAACATTGGACATGATCATAACTATTATCCCTATTGAAGGTGAGCAATGTAACCTTTTGGAGAGAAGTGATGGACAAATTATAAAAGGGACCTATCAAACAATCAAACTGATCTTGATAATGTTTATTATGTCAAGGACTCATACCTACGTCAATTTGTTTTTCAGTCTCACAAATCTGTGACATGTTCTAAGACAAAGTACATCTTCCCAGAGAAGGAATGTCTTGTGCTGTCTAAAGACTGTCAAACTCCCAGAAGATTACTTCAAATTCTACTGAAGGTTCCTCGGAGTCAAATCTGCTACATTTAATTTATAATGTCCACCAAGTCATGTGACTTAACATGTTTGGTGGCTAAAGCATCTGTGGATGAGTCCACCAAATGGCACCGAAGGATGGCCCATGTCAATTTCAAGACCATCAACCAGCTCTCTAAACTGGGCCTTGTTCAAGGACTTCTGCAAAGTATTCACTAATGATCATAACTGTGTGCATGCAACAAAGGAAAGCCCACAGCCTCCTACAAGTGTTCCAGTTACGGCAGTAACCATTATTTCTGAACCTCTTCAGCTGCTTCATATGGATTTGTTTGGTCCAACTAAAGTGAGAAATACTGATCATAAATATTTTTGTCTGGTGATTACTGATGGTTTTAGCAAATTTTGTTGGGTATTCTTTCTAAGGACCAAAGATGAAACATCTAAAATTTTGAAAGACTTCAATTACCCTTATTAGAATCAGTTGAACCAAAAGGTGAAAGGAATTAGGTGTGATAATGGTACAGAGTTCAAAAATGCCATTCTCATAGAACTCTGCAGGTTGAAGGGAATAAAAAGGGACTATAGCACTCCAAGAACCCCTCAACAAAATGGGGTGGCAGAAAGAAAAAAATAGAACCCTAATAAGGCGGCAAAGATCAATGCTAGCAGACTCTAAACTTCCTACCATGTTTTGGACTGAGGCTGTTGGCACAGCTTGTTATGTACTCAATAGAGTGTCCATTACAAGACCACATCTTAAAACACCTTATGAACTTCTTTTTGGGAAAGTTCCTGTTATTCCTTACCTTAAACCGTTTGTCGTCAGTTGACAATCTTGAATACCAGTGATCCTTTGGGCAAATTTGATGAGAAAGCTGATGATGGTTACATTGTGGGGTATTCTGCTCATAGTGAGGCATACAGAGTTTTTACATATATCTGCAAAGAAAATTGAGGAGACATTGAATCTGAGGTATCTTGAAGACAAGTCTAATGTTCAAGGCCAGGGTCATGTTTGGTCATTTGATCTTGATTACTTGCGATTACTTGGGATATGCTAGACATAAGGCTGATCAAAATGCAATTCAGATATCTACAACTACAAACGCAGACAATTTGGATGTTCATTCTGACAGTGGGTCTGATGATGAACAACCCATTATAGTACCTTCCTTTTCCCCTAACAATTTTGTAGGTGACACTTCTCAAGCTTATACTGATGTGGGTGAAGATGAATTCTATTATGCTGAGGACCTTGCAAGACTGAAGAAACAAGAGTATGCAGCAAATTTAGATACTGAGAGGAATGCTGAAGCGAGTTCTAATGTAGTACTCGGCAGAAACTTCAATTCCTGCCGAAAGGAATCTGTTCTTCTCACCTCTCCATTCGGCTGAAAGACATTTGACTCTACTACTCCTATGTCTACTAAAGTGTCAACAGATCTTGGTGAACCTTATACAAGGTTTCCAACACCTTCAGATCTTGGTCATCATCAACCTAAAGCAGGCATCTTTAACACACCTTCCTATGATATGCTGACTTTGAACCCTACTGTGACTAATCTTGATGATTCCATTGATGTCAACACCACCACTACAACAAGGATCAACAATGTACATCCACAGTCAAATATTATTGGTGATCCTGATGCACCTGTTAGAACGAGAGGTACTGTGGCGCGTTCTAAATATGGACAGGTGGCTTTTGTCTCTTATGTCTCAAATCAACAGAGAGACAATCACACAGACTATCAACATTGTCTGTTTGCTTGTTTTCTCTCACAAGTGGAACCAACTAGTGTTACTCAGGCTCTTGAAGACTCAAGTTGGCTTGAAGCAATGCAGGATGAGATGCAACAGTTTCAAAATCAGCAGGTTTGGATATTGGTACCACTACCTGATGGTAAGTATGCTATTGGGACAAAATGGATTCTGAAAAATAAGAGAGATGCTCTGGTGTTGTCATCAAGAACAAAGCCATTGGTTGCACATGGTTATAGACAAGAGGAGGGGATCGATTATGATGAAGTGTTTGCACCAGTAGCAAGAGTTGAGGCTATAAGGATCTTCTTAGCTTATGCATCCTATATGGGCTTTATGGTCTATCAAATGGATGTTAAAGGAGCCTTCTTGTATGGTGAAATTGAAGAAGAGGTGTATGTCACTCAACCTAAAGGATTTGAAGATCCAGATCATCCGACCTATGTTTATAAGGTAGTCAAAGCTCTCTATGGACTACATCAGGCACCTAGAGCCTGGTATGCTAGGCTCTCTACATTTCTGCTGAAGCACGGTTACAGAAGAGGTGCAATTGATAAGACTCTTTTCCTGAAGAAGAATTCCACTGACATTATTCTTGTGCAAGTGTATGTGGATGATATTATCTTTGGATCCACAAAGGAAGCTTGGTGCAGGGAGTTTGAGGAACTCATGAATGAGAGTTTCAGATGAGTGCAATGGGAGAGATGACTTTCTTTTTAGGTCTTCAAGTTCAGCAGAAACCTGATGGTATTTTTATAAGTCAGGACAAATATGTGAGGGACATCTTGAAGAAGTTTGGTATGGAGGGTGTACGGACTGCTACTACACCTTATGAAGCTCCAAAGACAAAGACCAACAATGAAGCTGATCCACCTATGAATGTTCATTTGTACAGTCTATATTGGGTCTTTGATGTATTTAACAGCTTCCAGGCCTGATATTACTTTTGCTATGAGTGTTTGTTCGCGCATCAAGTTACCCACCTACTCTCATCTCAATGCTGTTAAGAAGATCTTTAAGTATCTCAAAGGCCAACCTCTTCTTGGTCTTTGGTACCCAAAAGAGTCTCCTTTTAAGTTGGAAGCCTATAGTGATAGTGACTATGCTGGTGCTAATCTGGATAGGAGGTCCACTACTGGAGGTTGCCAATTCCTTGGAAAGAGATTGATTTCTTGGCAATGCAAGAAACAAACTATTGTGGCTACCTCATCTATTGAAGCAGAGTATGTGGCTGCTGCTAATTGTGTGGACGGTTCTTTGGATTCAAAATCAGTTGTTGATTATGGGTATAATTTCATGAACACAACAATTTTTATTGATAATCAAAGTACCATATGCATTGTTAAAAATCCAGTTTTTCATAGTCGAACAAAACATATTGAAATCAGGCACCACTTTATAAGAGATGCATATGATAAAATTTGATAAATGTGGTCAAAATACATACTGATGATAATGTGGCCGATTTGTTAACAAAGGCTTTTGAAGACCACGGTTTCAAAACCTTGTGGTCCATATTGGCATGCTTAACCCTTAACTGCAAAGTTTAAGGGGAGGCATAGGCCTCAGGGGAGGCATATGCCTCAGGGGAGGATTTGTGTATAACTTTGCATTTTTGCTATGTAATTTTGTATATTTGGTTGTTTTGGTAACTAACTCTAACCTGCTAATGTAAGTTTAGTGTGTTTCTTTGTTTTGTTTGTGCATGTTTCTGTGTTTGTTTTGCAGAATGGTTGTCTCTGTCAGTTTTGTTATGGTTAAGAAAGCTCCAGCCGGTTTCTTCCGAATTCATTGTGCTGAAGTGTGCTATTTGTTTCCTCTGAAGTTGAAGTACTGAAGTCATATGATTCAATCAAAAGAAGTACAGAAGCAAAAAGATCATTCATTCATTCAAGAAACAGTTTACAGCTTACAGATTACAGAGTACGGGCAACATCAAAAGCATCTACATGATCTAATAGTCCTAATCTATTACATATCATCTGTTTCAACATCTAAAGATGAGCACGATGAGCATGACTGCTCACATCTTTCACACAAATAGCTGTTGGATATGCATGATCGCTCACATCTTTTGGCACTAAATGCTGGCTATGCCTTTGTGAAAGCATAACCAACTCTAACAGATGCTAAGGATCAAAATGGAGAGGATGGATTGATGAAAACGAAGAAGCTGGCCGATTGTGGTAGAGAGATGAGAAGGAAAGATTTTCATTTATGCATCATCTACTCTTTCAATCATACATCAACTTACATCATTTTCCTTTTTCCATTCCTTGATACGATATGTGATGATGCACCAAAACATGATGCCAAGAGACCAAGCACCACCTTTCTTTCCATAGGAAGTGGTGGATTTTTGGCCCGTGACCTTCGTTGAGGCCTAGGTGCTGAGGGTTGGGAATAAGATGTTCCCTCATTATAGGATTCATCAGAATCTTCAGCAGATACATTTGGTTTCTCAACACTTTCATCTTCTGATGAGGAGAGAAAAGGTGACTTCTTTGGTAGTGGATATGGTTTTGGAAAATAGTTAAACCATGTATTGGTATCTTCACTAGATGATGAGGATGTTGTTGTGAGATCTATGATCTCAAGTTTGGTACTCATGATGAGTTTGGTTAATTTTGAAGGATTGAAGAGATTAGGGTTTGATATTATTTGGGGATTTTTGATGAAGAGGTCTATGTGCATTGGGAATTTTTATAGACGGGTTCAAGTGTAAGAGAATTAATGCGTGTGGTGAAACAGTAAAAGGATATACTGAAGCTTCGTGAGTAAGTCTTCTGTTTCTTCTGAGGGTTCTACTTCAGCAGACTGATTTCCGTTTCTACCGAAGTTATAAGTGAATTCGAGGAAAAGTAGAAATCCACGTCAGCTTTGGTCAACTTTGACTAAAATTGAGAACTTTCTACTTATTCTCTCCGGAATATTTTCGCTCCATATTAATTGATTCAATTACTCTCTCATTAAAAACACTTTTTGTGGAAAAATCGTAACCCTAATCCTCAAAATCACTCATGGCACTTCAATTTAAACACGATCATAACAAGGTTGCTTTTCTTGGGACTGCTCGAGGAGATGAGCTTTATAGGCGATGATTTCTTCTTACTAAGATCAAAGATTGTATATGCATTAACGCATTATCCTGATGCAATATATGAAACTTTGATTACTCAATTTGGGCGCGGCAGAAAAGAGAGGTGATACTGAGATAGTTGCAAGTGTTGAGGTGACAAGTGTATGTGGTGACAGAGGATTTGATCAGAAGCCAACTTCGCTTGGACGATGAGAATGGGGTTTATCATTCTGACTCTACAATGGTGCTTGAAGGACTTAGAGCTATTGATATCAAAGTACGGGGACAGATATGTGGTTGAAAAATAAGCTCTGTCCTATGTGGAGATTCTTGGTTCATACTTTGTTGCAGTGCATGAGCAATAAGTCAGGAGGCTGGGATCAATTTTCAACACAAATGGGATGTGGTATTGTTTGTTTATCTAAGGGTTTAACTTTTAATTTCTCTAAGTATATCTTTGATAATATGGTAGAAAATATAACTAGGACAAAGGGTAAGTTTTTGATGTACCCTAGGTTCTTACAGATGATATTGAATATTTCTACACAGACCCAAGCCTTTTATCCCATAAGTGTTCTGACTCCCAAGTTATTTGCTACAATGAGAACTAATTTGAAGGAACACATTTTCCTTTGTAGCTGCAATGTTACCTCAGGAAAATGAGATTGATAATGAGCTTAATGTAGTTTTACCTTCCTCCAATCCTACTGATGGAACTCCTTTAGTGGATGGTGGTGAGGTCCTTCGTTGTTGCTGAAGCATCTATACTTTCACCAAGACCATGTTCTAGTCCAGCATTTATCCAAGTTCTTATTGAAGCAGTTCAGGATCAAATTGATGAAGTTCAGGTTGATACTGACAGATTGTCCACACCAAGTCCTGTTAGGACTCCATTTGGTGAAGGTTGTTCTAATGTTGATCAGGATAATGTTGCTTCTGAACATTCTACTGAAGTTCCAATTCCAACTGAACAATCACATGATGCTGATGAAGAACCTATCACACTTACCTCATTATATGCTCTGGTGAATAAGCTTCAGGTGAGGTACTGGTTTTAAGAAAGAACTTGCAGAAACTAAGTCTGTTCTTGGTGATAAGATTGTGGGCTTGGAGAATAAAGTTGAGCACTTGGAAAAACTGCTAAGTCAGAAAGGTACAAAGAGAAGTTTGATTTCTTCTGATGAGGAGGACACAGAGAATCTTAATGAATCTCTTGAGATATTGGCTGATGTGGCACTTACATCTGATGTTCATTCTTCTATTGCTAAATCTTCAAAGAGCAAGGAGTCTATTCTATATACTAGCAAAAGACGAAGACAATATTTGAATATTGTACATGCTGATACTTCAAAGGAGCCATATATGGTTGATGCATCTGCTGATGTCCTAGTGAAGGAGGTTACTACTAGTCATGGTCAAACTTCGTCTATCCCAGAACATTCAAATGTGTCGCCTTCCGCAGATAATGAAGAAGTTTTTATTGCGGGGAGAATGTACAAGTTGAATGATTCTTCTGCGGTTTTCTCTACACCTATAGAGGAATTGTCTCAACCTATTTCCTCTGATGTGGGTTTGATTGCTTCTGAAGCTCACATTGGTTCTGCTGAAATTGGTTCTGCTGAGATATCTTCTGAGACAGGACAGGACTCCGTGATTGCTGATTTGCTGAAGTCAGGAAATGTGACTAAAGAACAATATCAAGCTCAGGCTGGATTATTTGCTGATTATGAGAATATCCAAAAGAGTCGTGTTGTGGCTAAATTTTTTCAAGATCAGTATGCTTCTTCGTTGACTCTGAAAGGAAATTAGAGCTTGATGAATTCTTTCCTACGATTACTGATGATCAATGGGATGGTTATATTTCTCAAGGTGCTTCTGATCCTTCTCTTGCAAAACTTATCTTAGGAGATTCTTTTAATGATGATGATTTTGTGGAGAAAATGAAGGCACTTGGTAATCAAAGAAAGCTAGAATCTGCTGCTAAGAGAAGAGCTCTTATTGATCAACGAAATAAAGCTAAAAGAGACAGACCTATGACAGTTGCTCAGAAGAGGAATTATATGAGAAGAGTTGTGAAGAATGCTGCTATGTATAATTCTGGTATGTCCATGAAGCAAATTCTGACTTTGTCTGATGATGCTTTGATTCGACAGTATAATCTGGTTATGAAGTTTTCTTCACAAGGTACTATTTCTTTTTCTTCATTGGAAAATCTTGATTCAATGCCTGATGTTCCTACAGCCAAGAGACAGAAAACAGTTGAAATTGTGGAAAATTTTGATACTGTTTTGCCTTCGGTGGTATCTTCAGTTGTTACTTCTGAAACACATTCTGATGCTACTACTTCTTCTGATATGGTTGTTTCTGCTGAATCTTCTTTAATTTCTTCTGACATGTTGTCCAGTGTGGATCTTAATGATTCTCTGATTCAGGAGACTGATTTACAGATTGGTACTGACCACATTGATGGTATGGCAATGAAGAGTTTGGTTACAAGAAGTTCTGACAGATTGGCTAAGAAACATGCTTCCAGGAATACTGATTTTGATATCCAAGCTGATGAATCTACTTTTATTGAAGTTGGAACTGTTGATGATTTTCCTGAAGGAACTCATGTGATTTTGGTGGATTGGAAAGCTGGAAAGCTGAATACTGTGTCTAGGCTGGATAATACTGTTCTTGAATTTAATTTCTTGAAGGAAATTCTTCATTTGGTGACCAGACATGATTTGAAGATGTTGTATGATCATGTTATTCCGTATTATAAGTATCATTCACAAATGGTTCTGGTTTATATCTTTTGGGTGATCTTCAAGTTATGTTTGATTCTGATTCTCCAAATGGTAAAGGGTATTCTATTTGGAGGAATTCTCATAAATGGGAGATTGAGAGTTGGAGGTTTTATCCTTTGCCTTGTGTTCAGGTAGTTCAGACTACATGTGGGATGATTTTGTGTATGCTATCAGATAGGCTTTATCCTTTATCTGGTACTTTTATGGAAAGGTTGCTGAGACACAATTGTGACGTGCCTCCTATCCGGTTGGCAATGATGACCTTCATGCTATTCAATGTGTTGGTTTGATTAAGAATCAACTTCTATCACATAAAGGTTCATCTTGATTGTAATACTTTGTAATATTTGTTTTCTTTCTTTCTTTTCTTAGTTAAAAAAAAAAAATAAAAAAAAAAAAAAAAAAAAAAAAAAAAAAAAAAAAAAGGATGATTTTGGTTTTATCTAACTTTTATTGCAGGTTTGTTGTATATTTTTTGGTTCTTGACTCACCTGATATACTTTGTGTATGTCCAAGAGTTAGCTAGTCCAAAGGGTACAGCTTTGGTAAAGACACATCAAATCTGTTGATAGCTGTAATGATTTGCTGAAAATCATAGGGTATGCAACCACCCATGCTTAATTGAAGAGTGTTGTATGGTTTTCAATTCACCATGTTTTATTCCTATTTGGAATCCAAGAATTGGCTAGCCCACTTGTATATGGCTTGTGGTAAAGGCAGTGGCATATTCCATATTTGGTTCTTAATTCACCATTTCTAAGAATTAACTAGTCTGAGCAAACGCTACAGGTAAAGACATTTCAAATCCGTTTATATGGTTGCTGGTTTGCCAATAAATCAGATGGTTATTAATGTACCATAGTTTTACGAACTTAACATATGGCTACTCCAGTAGTGATGGCTATTGGTAAAGAGACATCAAATCCATTTATTTTCAATGATTCACCTCTCCCAGGAGTTAACACACCTGGATGTGATGAGAATAGTCTGCAATTAATTGTTTTGATGTACCTATTGTCATTTGTTGCTGCAAAGATATAGCGTTTTAAAGTTTCTTCATCATAGAGATGTTATGTGGATTCTTTGCTGTTGCTGTTGCTGTTCGTGTTCAATCCTCTGGTGCTGTCCGATCTATCAAGAAACTGGAACTTAACAAGTCAAATTCCAGTTTAGGGGAGGATTGTTGGGAATTATGTGAAAGTCTGGATTATGCTGAAGTGTTTCTATTGAAGTGAAGTGGATTCTGCCGAAGACTTATTCTACTGAAGTATAATAGTGACTAGTTGGTTTCTGCGGAAGTGTTTACTCCGTGTTTAGTTTGTTTAGTGTGGATATACATGAGCTTTATTAGGAAGTGATTGTGTATATCTTATTTAGTTTTATGTTTATACGTTTCTTGAAAACGTTTAGAGATATTGTTTAGGTTCCTTGTCTATAAAAGGAACACATTAGAAAGAGTTATACATCATTGAAAACCAGTTTTAGTTAATATAAAGATCCATAGAGGATCAAGAAGTTCTTAGTTATTACTTGTGTTTATATTCCGCTGCTGAACATAAGTTGTAGAGATTATCTTTTATTGTGCTTGTGATTACATAGGCATACATAACGATCCACGAGCTCAAGATCTATCAAGGTCTTTGTTTGTTTCAACAAACTCCGGCTGCCTACCTTCTTCAACATTTTGAGCTACGGCCCACAGCTCGCCGTCATCTTTCTGAGCTTCCTTAATGTGCCGTATAAGGTTCGACTCCACCTTCATACTAGCCCAGTATCCACCAAAACCTCGTACGCACAACTCAACATCCAAACGCTCTAAGTCACGAATGATCCTAGGCTCAATTTCAATACTTGCAAGCATGCCTGATTTCCGGCTAAGTGCGTCAGCAACTACATTAGCCTTACCAGGATGGTATTGAATGTTAGTGTCATAATCCTTAAGAAGTTCTAACCATCTTCTCTGTCTCATGTTGAGTTCCTTTTGAGTGAAAATATACTTGAGGCTCTTATGATCGGTGAAAATATCACACGTCTCTCCATACAAGTAATGTCTCCAGATCTTCAACGCGAACACCACAGCAGCTAACTCAAGGTCATGAGTTGGGTAATTCTCCTCATAAGGTTTCAGTTGTCTTGAAGCATAAGCTATCACCTTACCATGTTGCATCAAGACACAGCCCAATCCTTTCTTAGATGCATCGCTATAGATTTGATATCCTCCAGAACCAGATGGAAAAGTCAAAATAGGAGCTTACACCAACCTCCGTTTCACCTTCAAACTCTTTCTCTTTCATCCGTCCACACGAACTTTTCACCTTTCCTCATCAATTGGGTTAAGGGCAAAGCTAAACGAGAGAAACCTTCAACAAAACGTCGGTAGTATCCAGCAAGTCCTAGAAAACTCCTACCTCTCACTTCGTAGGTCTTGGCCACTTAGTGATAGCCTCAACCTTAGACGGATCCATGGTGATACCATCAGCAGATACAATATGACCAAGGAAAGCGACTTGTCCTAACCAGAATTCACACTTCGAGAATTTGGCGTACAACTTCTTCTTTCTCGAATCTCCAAACTATCCGGAGATGTTGCTCATGCTCCTCTTCAGACTTAGAGTAAACTAAAATGTCGTCGATGAAAACAATAGCGAACTTGTCGAGGAACTCATGGAAAACACGATTCATCAGTCCCCATAAACACAGCAGCTCATTCGTCAAACCAAAGGCATAACGAGAAACTCATAATGACCATATCTGGTACGAAACGCGGTTTTAGGAACATCTTGCTCCTTCACACGTAGCTGATGATAACCAGACCTCGATCAATCTTTAGAAAAGAACTTAGCTCCTTGCAGTTGATCAAACAAATCGTCTATGCGCGGAAGAGGATAACGGTTCCGAATAGTAATACGGTTGAGTTCACGGTAGTCGATACATAGCGCTACTTCCATCCTTCTTCTTCACAAACAAACAGTACACCCCATGGAGAAACACTAGGTCGAATGAATCCATTATCTATCATCTCTTGCAGCTGTTCCTTTAATTCCTTCAGTTCTATCTAACAGTCCATACGATACGGAGCTTTCGAAATCGGTTCACACCAGGAATTAACTCAATGCTAAACTCACTTCTCTAGCTGGAGGAATACCAGGAAGGTTCTGGAAAAACGTCATTAATTCGCAAACAACAGAAAGGTTTTTCAATGTTACTGCGCATCATTGAGGCCGACACATCCTCATATTTCCGTTTAAGCAGTTCGTCCAACACCCACTTCTTCATCCCCTTTTGAATGCTTAGCTTGACGCCTACCATCTCCAGCAATCGTCCAACAAAGCTTACCACCTCATAAACCTACTCATGTACTCTTGGAGTCTCATGATCAAACTGGTAGATTGCCTATAATCCCTCTCATACCTTGCTGTTCCGCATCAGGAGTAACGGTTAGAGAAGATAGTCCGAACCGTCTCCGCCCCAGTACAAGTAATAGCAAAGCATCTCCTCCTCGTGCTTGTTTCAATGCTTTCCACCAATTTAAAGCATCACCCTCCCTTTTGAATGCGCTAAACGAGTCTTAAATTCATCTCCACAACCCAGTACTTCAAACAGCTTCTCAACATGAGTGATCCAGTCCTCAGCTTTAGTGGGAGTAGCAGCAGTTCTAATGAAAGAGCTTGAGCTTACCGAAACGCTCGAGCCAAGTGTGAATGCCGACGGGTTGATTTCCTCCACCACTTCCCGAAGCACCATTCTGATTACGAATGTTGTTGATCACCTGTTCCATCATCTAGGTTAGTCAAACCAGGAAAAGAGAGTTGAGAGCATTCGCAAATAGCAGCATCCATGTCAGAGGCATCATCGTCCCCTCCCGAGTTACCGTAACGACGAGTTTGAACCATCTTCACGTATCCAAACAATTAGCAAAATGAACAAGGTGGATACGAATGAAATATGAAGGAATCCTATAGTCTACCCAAATCCTCACAGGTCAATTCCTAGCTCTAAAGTCTCAAAAACCTAGGGTCCATATGTCACAGGTCCTGACTACAAGTCGTAAACCTGGGCTCTGATGCCATAAATTGTAACGCCCCGACCCGCCAAGGGTAAAGGAATCACAAGTAATGGTGTCATATCAAAGCAAACATATAATAACAAAAGGAAGTCTTGACATAAATGCGGAAAATAATCCAAGTCAAAATGACTTCAATACATAGGTCCCAGCGGAAACATAATAAACCTCAACATAATATCCGAAATAAATAAGTCTTAAATGGCATCATAAGAAAATCAAAGCTAAAATCTCTAAGGTAAGTCCACTCAAGCACTCATCCCAAAGCAACCCAGCTTCCAATGCTTAGATACCTGCCGCGGAAGAAAAGAAAAGTGCGGCTGAGCTTCAAAAGCCCAGTGAACAGATATGAAAGCAAAAGCGAATACCAAACGATATCGAATATGAAATAAAGCGAATGAGCGATAGCAAAATCATAATCATTTTCAATGCATAAATCATAATTTTCAAAATAAAGTTTATAGTCAACTACCACGAGCCCAGAAACATATATCAGATCATATTCATATTCACATAAGGCAACATTTTGTAGGGGAGACCTACCAGAGTTATGAAGGACGTGCATGCACGCAGCATCAATCATCAGATAACATATAACAGATCTAGGATGCATCCATACGCCCCTTCCTACATATTCACAAATATGCTTCACCATCCAGAGACGTGGCAGAACATCACTCTACTGCCCTAGAGTCATATCAGAGGTGCATCACTGATACGGACATGGAACCCCCATGACTAGTTAAATATTTGGCTCGGGTGTCAAACTATCTTAGGTCAAATCAGAATGTCATAACTGACACAGATCATATTTTATCAGAAGATCATTCATATTTCCAAAATCAGAGTTTTCATATCATATAGTTCAAAATCAGATGTTTCATAATTCAGAAATCAGAGTTCAGATAAGCAAAAGCTCAAACAAATCAGATTTGGGATTCATAGCAAAGGCTTAGGAAACCCTAATACGAAAGAAAACGTTATAAGGAAACTTTACTGAAAAGGTCAGAATATCTGTACCTTATTCCAAAGCAAATGATCGAAAAGCAGAAAGACGAAAGGCAAAGGATTACTCCCTCTTCTCAGAACCTATAGACATTAACGGTCGTCCATGTTATTTATGATTCCAAAATCATCGAAATGATCCTTTAATATTTGGTGTACATACTTAATGTATATTAATGATCTTCTACTTTAGTTTTATTAAATGAGACTTAAGTATTTTATAATTAATGTTGTAGATTAGGGTTCGTTATGCCATTTATTAAAGTCTAGGTTAAATGTGAAAATAGTTTATAAGTCATAACTCACACATGAAATAACGAATTACTATATTTAGCTCAAACCCTAATCGACTCTCATTTATGTTCTAGGGTTTTCTTATTCTTTAATATCTCATTAATATGCATTTACTTTACATGTTACGTCTTAATGACTCCCTACTTAACCTAATACTTAAATGATACAATCTTTCCTTTTATGTTTTACCATGTACGTTTATGATTTTATGTGACATACAAGTTACTTATTACTCGGATAAATTACACGTGTACATAACTACTAGTTCACTTCAATTAATATAACGCACACAAAAGAGACACGTTCACACACATTTAGGGTTTGATATACTTTATTCGCTTTACATATTAAACTAGGGTTTATGTTTACGTGACCCTTACTTGTTTATTACACGTTCAAAACTCATGTATATATGTTCGGTTCAAACTAGGGTTTCGGCTAGTAGGTTATACACAAGTCCTAGCTCATCTAAACACGTTACATATTCAAGTTATGATATTTTACCCCTTAGTCGAATCATATATGCTTTCGGTCCAATCTCATGCATGGTTCGGCCTTGTTAACTCGACATATCCGACCCGATTCAATATTACTATCACGTTACATGTTCCTTTTAGTTACAAGGTTTAATTGTTATGTTTTGTTCTTGTTTTTGGTTTACACAGCTCGGCACAAAAGAAAACAAAGGAAAACCCGACTAAACAGAATATAACACAACATATACATGTAAGGTACGTTAAAGGAAGTCGAATAAACGTTATACCTTAACTCGTTTGAAGCAAAATCTCGACACCAATGGGGTTTAAGGTTCGGCCGAATGAGAACAAGAAAAGGAAGAGGCAAAAAACTAGGGTTTCAATTTTGTATTTATGTGTTGTATTTAGGGAAACAATTTAGTTAGGGCTTGAGGTGTGTGGGTTCGGTTTGGGTCCAACCGAAACACACAGCCCCGCCCAAAGTGGCTTCGTGGCTCTCGGCTTGGCAAACAACGAGCCCAGTGGTTTTTTCGCTTGAGTCCAAACTAACAAAACAAATCGGCCCAACTTTTAATATCGAACGTTTAAGTCCTTCGTCGTACCAAAGTCGTTCACGTATTATTTTCATTAAGTTTTATTATTCGTAAGTTAGGTTTTTTTTTTTTTTTTTTTTTTTTTTTTTTTTTTTTATTTCGTTAAATGATTATAAACGTGTATTACGTATTTTAAAATTCTTGGTTCCAAGGGTATTTTCGTCTTCATATATGTTTTAGATTTTCGGGTTTTACAACTCTTCCCCTCTAAAAAAAATTTTCGTCCTCGAAAATTGAAATGAAACGAAACGAAAACGAAATGAGAACATACCAAACTATTCAAAGAAATGAGGATAACTAGCTCGCATCGACTCTTCGGTCTCCCAGGTAGCCTCACGCTCCGGGTGATTTTTCCAAAGAATCTTTACGAACGGAATGACTTTATTTCTCATGACTCTTTCTTGTCTTTCTAAAATAGCTTCCGGTTCTTCAGATAAAGACATATCGGATTGAATTTGATCAAACGGATACGAAGCAACGTGTAATGGATGATAGTTGTATCCCCTTAGGAGAGATACATGGAAAACATCATGAACATGCGATAACTGAGGCGGAAGTGCTAATCGATACGAAACTTCTCCTATACGCTCCAGAATTTCAAACGGACCAATGAATCGAGGACTGAGCTTGCCCTTGATTCCAAAACGTTTCACACCTCTAAACGGCGAGACTTTCAAAAACACACGATCACCAACTCGAAACTCTAAATCACGACGATGCTTGTCGGCATAACTTTTCTGACGAGACCTAGCCTCCTTCAACTTTTCTCTAGCAACAGCTACTTTCTCATTAGTGATCTCAATCATTTCCGGACCTTCGATTAGACGTTCACCTACTTCATCCCAACAAGTAGGTGATCTACATTTTCTTCCATAAAGAAGTTCAAACGGTGCTGCCTTAATGCTAGCATGCCAACTGTTGTTGTATGCAAACTCTACCAAACACAAATATTCATCCCAGCTGCCAGTCCATTCCAAAGCACAAGCCCTTAGCATGTCCTCTAAGGTCTGAATAGTCCTCTCTGACTGACCATCTGTTTGAGGATGAAACGCCGTACTGAAATTAAGTCGAGTACCCCAAGCTTTTTGCAAACCCTTCCAGAAACGAGAAGTAAAACGCGGATCCCTATCTGACACAATAGACGTCGGAGTACCATGAAGTCTAACTATCTCTTGCTGAAAAATCTCTGCCAATCTACCAATACCATAATCCTTTCTAATTGGTAAGAAATGAGCAGATTTGGTTAGCCGATCAACAACCACCCAAATCGCATCATGCTTCTTCTTAGTAAGAGGTAGTCCAGTCACAAAGTCCATAGATATCTTATCCCACTTCCATGTCGGAATATCCAATGGTTGTAACAGTCCACTAGCTCTTTGATGTTCGATCTTCACTTGCTGACAAATCATACACTTCGACACAAACGTCGCCACATCTTGCTTCATGCCGTTCCACCAGAAATACTGTTTCAAATCCCTATACATCTTGGTAGAACCAGGATGGATAGTGAAAGGAGAACTATGAGCTTCAGTCATAACTTTCTCACGAAGTACCTGATCATTGGGAACGCAAAGCCTATCTTCATACCATACAATTCCGTCGTTATCAATCTTAAACTCCGGCTGCCTACCTTCTTCAACATTTTGAGCTACGGCCCACAGCTCGCCGTCATCTTTCTGAGCTTCCTTAATTTGCAGTATAAGGTTCGACTCCACCTTCATACTAGCCCAGTATCCACCAAAACCTCGTACGCACAACTCAACATCCAAACGCTCTAAGTCACGAATGATCCTAGGCTCAATCTCAATACTTGCAAGCATGCCTGATTTCCGGCTAAGTGCGTCAGCAACTACATTAGCCTTACCAGGATGGTACTGAATGTTAGTGTCATAATCCTTAAGAAGTTCTAACCATCTTCTTTGTCTCATGTTGAGTTCCTTTTGAGTGAAAATATACTTGAGGCTCTTATGGTGTGAAAATATCACACGTCTCTCCATACAAGTAATGTCTCCAGATCTTCAACGCGAACACCACAGCAGCTAACTCAAGGTCATGAGTTGGGTAATTCTCCTCATAAGGTTTCAGTTGTCTTGAAGCGTAAGCTATCACCTTACCATGTTGCATCAAGACACAGCCCAATCCTTTCTTAGATGCATCGCTATAGATTTGATATCCTCCAGAACCAGATGGAAGAGTCAAAATAGGAGCGGACACCAACCTCCGTTTCAACTCTTCAAAACTCTTTTCTCTTTCATCCGTCCACACGAACTTTTCACCTTTCCTCATCAATTGGGTTAAAGGCAAAGCTAAACGAGAAACCTTCAAAAAACGTCGGTAGTATCCAGCAAGTCCTAGAAAACTCCTAACCTCAGTCACTGTCGTAGGTCTTGGCCACTTAGTGATAGCCTCAACCTTAGACGGATCCATGGTGATACCATCAGCAGATACAATATGACCAAGGAAAGCGACTTGTCCTAACCAGAATTCACACTTCGAGAATTTGGCGTACAACTTCTTCTTTCTCAGAATCTCCAAAACTATCCGGAGATGTTGCTCATGCTCCTCTTCAGACTTAGAGTAAACTAAAATGTCGTCGATGAAAACAATAACGAACTTGTCGAGGAACTCATGGAAAACACGATTCATCAGGTCCATAAACACAGCAGGCGCATTCGTCAAACCAAAAGGCATAACGAGAAACTCATAATGACCATATCTGGTACGAAACGCGGTCTTAGGAACATCTTGCTCCTTCACACGTAGTTGATGATAACCAGACCAGATCAATCTTAGAAAAGAACTTAGCTCCTTGCAGTTGATCAAACAAATCGTCTATGCGCGAAGAGGATACGGTTTCGAATAGTAATACGGTTGAGTTCACGGTAGTCGATACATAAGCGCATACTTCCATCCTTCTTCTTCACAAACCAAACAGGTGCACCCCATGGAGAAACACTAGGTCGAATGAATCCATTATCTATCATCTCTTGCAGCTGTTCCTTCAATTCCTTCAGTTCTATAGGTGCCATACGATACGGAGCTTTCCGAATCGGTTCATCACCATGAATTAACTCATGCTAAACTCAACTTCCTGGCTGGAGGAATACCAGGAAGTTCATCGGGATGGGTGAAACGTCAGTGAATTCACAAACAACAGAAAGGTTTTCAATGTTACGAGCTGCAAAATCATTGCGGGCCGCCCATCCATATTCAGTGTTAAGCGTCGGTCCACACCCACTTCTTTAGTCCCCATTTGAAATGCTTAGCTTGACGCCTACCATCTCCAGCAATCGCTCCAACAAAGCTTACCAACCTCATAAACCACTCATTTACTCATGAGTCTCATGATCAAACTGGTAGATTGCTCCTGATAATCCCTCTCATACTTTGCTGTTCCGCATCAGGGAGTAACGTTTATAGAAGATATTCCTAAACTCCGTCCGAAACTCCGCCCAAGTAATTTAGCAAAAGCATCTCCTCCTCGTGCTTGTTTCAATGCTTTCCACCAATTTAAAGCATCACCCTCCAGTTTGAATGCAGCTAAACGAGTCTTAAATTCATCTCCACAACCCAGTACTTCAAACAGCTTCTCAACATGAGTGATCCAGTCCTCAGCTTCAGTGGGAGTAGCAGCAGTGCTAAACGAAAGAGGCTTGAGCTTACCGAAACGCTCGAGCCAAGTGTGAATGCCGACGGGTTGATTTCCTCCACCACTTCCCGAAGCACCATTCTGATTACGAATGTTGTTGATCACCTGTTCCATCATCTCAGGTGTAGTCAAACCAGGGAAAAGAGAGTTGAGAGCATTCGCAATCGCAGCATCCATGTCAGTAGCATCATCGTCCCCTCCCGAGTTACCGTTACGACGAGTTTGAACCATCTGAACGATATCCAAACGATTAGCAAAATGAACAAAGGTGGGATACGAAATGGAAATACGAAGGAATCCTAAAGTCTACCCAAATCCTCACAGGTCAAATCCTAAGCTCTAAAGTCTCAAAACCTAGGCTCCATATGTCACAGGTCCTGACTACAAGTCGTAAACCTGGGCTCTGATGCCATAAATTGTAACGCCCCGACCCGCCAAGGGTAAAGGAATCACAAGTAATGGTGTCATATCAAAGCAAACACAAATAACCAAAAGAAAGTCTTAACATAAATGCGGAAAATAATCCAAGTCGAAAGACTTCAATACATAGGTCCCAGCGGAAGCATAATAAACCTCAACATAATATCCGAAATAAATAAGTCTTAAATGGCATCATAAGAAATCAAAGCTAAAATCTCTAAGGTAAGTCCACTCAAGCACTCATCCCAAAGCAACCCAGCTTCCAATGCTTAGATACCTGCCGCGGAAGAAAAGAAAAGTGCGGCTGAGCTTCAAAAGCCCAGTGAACAGATATGAAAGCAAAAGCGAATACCAAACGATATCGAATATGAAATAAAGCGAATGAGCGATAGCAAAATCATAATCATTTTCAATGCATAAATCATAATTTTCAAAATAAAGTTTATAGTCAACTACCACGAGCCCAGAAACATATATCAGATCATATTCATATTCACATAAGGCAACATTTTGTAGGGGAGACCTACCAGAGTTATGAAGGACGTGCATGCACGCAGCATCAATCATCAGATAACATATAACAGATAACATATAACAGATCTAGGATGCATCCATACGCCCCTTCCTACATATTCACAAATATGCTTCACCATCCAGAGACGTGGCAGAACATCACTCTACTGCCCTAGAGTCATATCAGAGGTGCATCACTGATACGGACATGGAACCCCCATGACTAGTTAAATATTTGGCTCGGGTGTCAAACTATCTTAGGTCAAATCAGAATGTCATAACTGACACAGATCATATTTTATCAGAAAATCATTCATATTTCCAAAATCACAGTTTTCATATCAGATAGTTCAAAATCAGATGTTTCATAATTCAGAAATCAGAGTTCAGATAAGCAAAAGCTCAAACAAATCAGATTTGGGATTCATAGCAAAGGCTTAGGAAACCCTAATACGAAAGAAAACGTTAAAAGGAAAACCTTTACTGAAAAGGTCAGAATATCTGTACCTTATTCCAAAGCAAATGATCGAAAAGCAGAAAGACGAAAGGCAAAGGATTACTCCCTCTTCTCAGAACCTATAGACATTAACGGTCGTCCATGTTATTTATGATTCCAAAATCATCGAAATGATCTTTTAATATTTGGTGTACATACTTAATGTATATTAATGATCTTCATACTTTAGGGTTTTATTAAATGAGACTTAAGTATTTTATAATTAATGTTGTAGATTAGGGTTCGTTATGTCATTTATTAAAGTCTAGGGTTAAATGTGAAAATAGTTTATAAGTCATAACTCACACATGAAATAACGAATTACTATATTTAGCTCAAACCCTAATCGACTCTCATTTATGTTCTAGGGTTTTCTTATTCTTTAATATCTCATTAATATGCATTTACTTTACATGTTACGTCTTAATGACTCGCTACTTAACCTAATACGTAAATGATAACAATCTTTCCTTTTATGTTTTACCATGTACGTTTATGATTTTATGTGACATACAAGTTACTTATTACTCGGATAAATTACACGTGTACATAACTACTAGTTCACTTGAATTAATATAACGCACACAAAAGAGACACGTTCACACACATTTAGGGTTTGATATACTTTATTCGCTTTACATATTAAACTAGGGTTTATGTTTACGTGACCCTTACTTGTTTATTACACGTTCAAAACTCATGTATATATGTTCGGTTCAAACTAGGGTTTCGGCTAGTAGGTTATACGCAAGTCCTAGCTCATCTAAACACGTTACATATTCAAGTTATGATATTTTACCCCTTAGTCGAATTCATATATGCTTCGGTCCAATCTCATGCATGGTTCGGCCTTGTTTAACTCGACATATACACGACCGATTAATATTACATATCACTTACATGTTCCTTATAGTTACAAGGTTTAATTCGTTAGGTTGTTCTTGTTTTTGGTTACACGGCTCGGCACAAAGAAAACAAAGGAAACCCGACTAAACAGAATATAACACAACATATACATGTAAGGTACGTTAAAGGAAGTCGAATAAACGTTATACCTTAACTCGTTTGAAGCAAAATCTCGACACCAATGGGGTTTAAGGTTCGGCCGAATAGAGCAAGAAAAGAAGAGGCAAAGAAAACTAGGGTTTCAATTTTGTATCTTATTGTGTATATATAGTTAACAATTAGTTAATCTTGAGGGGTTGTGGGTTCGGCTTGAGTCCAACCGAACACACAACCCACCCAAAATGGCTTCTTGCCTCTCGCTTGGCAAAAACAAACGAGCCCAAGTGGTTTTCGGCTTGAGTCCAAACTAACAAAACAATCGGCCCAACTTTTTATCGAAACGTTTAAATCTTTCGTCGTACCAAAGTCGTTCACGTAATTATATTCATTAAGTTTTTATTTATTCGTAAGTTAGGTTTTTTTTTTTTTTTTTTTTTTTTTTTTTTTTTTTTTTTTTTTTAATTTCGTTAAATGATTATAAACGTGTATTACGTATTTTAAAATTCTTGGTTCCAAGGGTATTTTCGTCTTATATATTTTTAGATTTTCGGGTTTTACAACTCTTCCCCTCTAAAAATAAAATTTTCGTCCTCGAAAATTGAAATGAACGAAACGAAACGAATGAGAACATACCAACTATTCAAAGAAATGAGGATAACTAGCTCGCATCGACTCTTCGGTCTCCCAGTAGCCTCACGCTCCGGGTGATTTTTCCAAAGAATCTTAACGAACGGAATGACTTTATTTCTCATAACTCTTTCTTGTCTTTCTAAAATAGCTTCCGGTTCTTCAGATAAAGACATATCGGATTGAATTTGATCAAACGGATACGAAGCAACGTGTAATGGATGATAGTTGTATCCCCTTAGGAGAGATACATGGAAAACATCATGAACATGCGACAACTGAGGCGGAAGTGCTAATCGATACGAAACTTCTCCTATACGCTCCAAAATTTCAAACGGACCGATAAATCGAGGACTGAGCTTGCCCTTGATTCCAAAACGTTTCACACCCCTAAACGGCGAGACTTTCAAAAACACACGATCACCAACTCGAAACTCTAAATCACGACGATGCTTGTCGGCATAACTTTTCTGACGAGACCTAGCCTCCTTCAACTTTTCTCTAGCAACAGCTACTTTCTCATTAGTGATCTCAATCATTTCCGGACCTTCGATTAGACGTTCACCTACTTCATCCCAACAAGTAGGTGATCTACATTTTCTTCCATAAAGAAGTTCAAACGGTGCTGCCTTAATGCTAGCATGCCAACTGTTGTTGTATGCAAACTCTACCAAACACAAATATTCATCCCAGCTGCCCGTCCATTCTAAAGCACAAGCCCTTAGCATGTCCTCTAAGGTCTGAATAGTCCTCTCTGACTGACCATCTGTTTGAGGATGAAACGCCGTACTAAAATTAAGTCGAGTACCCCAAGCTTTTTGCAAACCTTTCCAGAAACGAGAAGTAAAACGCGGATCCCTATCTGACACAATAGACGTCGGAGTACCATGAAGTCTAACTATCTCTTGCTGAAAAAATCTCTGCCAATCTACCAATACCATAATCCTTTCTAATTGGTAAGAAATGAGCAGATTTGGTTAGCCGATCAACAACCACCCAAATCGCATCATGCTTCTTCTTAGTAAGAGGTAGTCCAGTCACAAAGTCCATAGATATCTTATCCCACTTCCATGTCGGAATATCCAATGGTTGTAACAGTCCACTAGCTCTTTGATGTTCGATCTTCACTTGCTGACAAATCATACACCTCGACACAAACGTCGCCACATCTTGCTTCATGCCGTTCCACCAGAAATACTGTTTCAAATCCCTATACATCTTGGTAGAACCAGGATGGATAGTGAAAGGAGAACTATGAGCTTCAGTCATAACTTTCTCACGAAGTACCTGATCATTGGGAACGCAAAGCCTATCTTCATACCATACAATTCCGTCGTTATCAACCTTAAACTCCGGCTGCCTACCTTCTTCAACATTTTGAGCTACGGCCCACAGCTCGCCGTCATCTTTCTGAGCTTCCTTAATGTGCCGTATAAGGTTCGACTCCACCTTCATACTAGCCCAGTATCCACCAAAACCTCGTACGCACAACTCAACATCCAAACGCTCTAAGTCACGAATGATCCTAGGCTCAATCTCAATACTTGCAAGCATGCCTGATTTCCGGCTAAGTGCGTCAGCAACTACATTAGCCTTACCAGGATGGTACTGAATGTTAGTGTCATAATCCTTAAGAAGTTCTAACCATCTTCTCTGTCTCATGTTGAGTTCCTTTTGAGTGAAAATATACTTGAGGCTCTTATGATCGGTGAAAATATCACACGTCTCTCCATACAAGTAATGTCTCCAGATCTTCAACGCGAACACCACAACAGCTAACTCAAGGTCATGAGTTGGGTAATTCTCCTCATAAGGTTTCAGTTGTCTTGAAGCGTAAGCTATCACCTTACCATGTTGCATCAAGACACAGCCCAATCCTTTCTTAGATGCATCGCTATAGATTTGATATCCTCCAGAACCAGATGGAAGAGTCAAAATAGGAGCGGACACCAACCTCCGTTTCAACTCTTCAAAACTCTTTTCTCTTTCATCCGTCCACACGAACTTTTCACCTTTCCTCATCAATTGGGTTAAGGGCAAAGCTAAACGAGAGAAACCTTCAACAAAACGTCGGTAGTATCCAGCAAGTCCTAGAAAACTCCTAACCTCAGTCACTGTCGTAGGTCTTGGCCACTTAGTGATAGCCTCAACCTTAGACGGATCCATGGTGATACCATCAGCAGATACAATATGACCAAGGAAAGCGACTTGTCCTAACCAAAATTCACACTTCGAGAATTTGGCGTACAACTTCTTCTTTCTCAGAATCTCCAAAACTATCCGGAGATGTTGCTCATGCTCCTCTTCAGACTTAGAGTAAACTAAAATGTCGTCGATGAAAACAATAACGAACTTGTCGAGGAACTCATGGAAAACACGATTCATCATGTCCATAAACACAGCAGGCGCATTCGTCAAACCAAAAGGCATAACGAGAAACTCATAATGACCATATCTGGTACGAAACGCGGTTTTAGGAACATCTTGCTCCTTCACACGTAGTTGATGATAACCAGACCTCAGATCAATCTTAGAAAAGAACTTAGCTCCTTGCAGTTGATCAAACAAATCGTCTATGCGCGGAAGAGGATAACGGTTTCGAATAGTAATACGGTTGAGTTCACGGTAGTCGATACATAAGCGCATACTTCCATCCTTCTTCTTCACAAACAAAACAGGTGCACCCCATGGAGAAACACTAGGTCGAATGAATCCATTATCTATCATCTCTTGCAGATGTTCCTTCAATTCCTTCATTCTACGGTGCCACGATACGGAGCTTTCGAAATCGTTCAGCACCAGGATTAACTCAATGCTAAACTCACTTCTCTAGCTGGAGGAATACATGAAGTTCATCGGGAAAAACGTCAGGGAATTCGCAAACAACATAAAGGTTTTCAATGTTACAGCTTCATCAATTGCAGGCCGACCATCCTCATATTCCAGTGTTAGCAGTCGGTTCCACACCCACTTATCTTCATTCCCCATTTGAAATGCTGACTTGAGCCTACCATCTCCAGCAATCGCTCCCAACAAGCTTACCAACATCATAAACTACTCATGTATCATTGGAGTTCTCATGATCAAACTGTAGATTGCCTGAATAAATCCCTCTCATACCTTTGCTTTCCGCATCAGGAAAAACGTATAAAGATAGTCCTGAAACTCCGCCCAAGTACAAGTAATAGCAAAATCATCTCCTCCTCGTGCTTGTTTCAATGCTTTCCCCATTTTAAAGCATCACCCTCCAGTTTGAATGCAGCTAAACGAGTCTTAAATTCATCTCCACTACCCAGTACTTCAAACCGCTTCTCAACATGATGATCCGTCCTCAGCTTCAGTGGGATTAGCAGCAGTGCTAAACGAAAGAGGCTTGAGCTTACCGAAACGCTCGAGCCAAGTGTGAATGCTGACGGGTTGATTTCCTCCACCACTTCCCGAAGCACCATTCTGATTACGAATTGTTTTGATCACCTGTTCCATCATCTCAGGTGTAGTCAAACCAGGGAAAAGAGAGTTGAGAGCATTCGCAATCGCAGCATCCATGTCAGTAGCATCATCGTCCCCTCCCGAGTTACCGTTACGACGAGTTTGAACCATCTGAACGATATCCAAACAATTAGCAAAATGAACAAAGGTGGGATACGAAATGGAAATACGAAGGAATCCTATAGTCTACCCAAATCCTCACAGGTCAAATCCTAAGCTCTAAAGTCTCAAAACCTAGGCTCCATATGTCACAGGTCCTGACTACAAGTCGTAAACCTGGGCTCTGATGCCATAAATTGTAACGCCCCGACCCGCCAAGGGTAAAGGAATCACAAGTAATGGTGTCATATCAAAGCAAAACATAAATAACCAAAAGAAGTCTTGACATAAATGCGGAAATAATCCAAGTCAAAATGACTTCAATACATAGGTCCCAGCGGAAACATAATAAACCTCAACATAATATCCGAAATAAATAAGTCTTAAATGGCATCATAAGAAAATCAAAGCTAAAATCTCTAAGGTAAGTCCACTCAAGCACTCATCCCAAAGCAACCCAGCTTCCAATGCTTAGATACCTGCCGCGGAAGAAAAGAAAAGTGCGGCTGAGCTTCAAAAGCCCAGTGAACAGATATGAAAGCAAAAGCGAATACCAAACGATATCGAATATGAAATAAAGTGAATGAGCGATAGCAAAATCATAATCATTTTCAAAGCATAAATCATAATTTTCAAATAAAGTTTATAGTCAACTACCACGAGCCCAGAAACATATATCAGATCATATTCATATTCACATAAGGCAACATTTTGTAGGGGAGACCTACCAGAGTTATGAAGGACGTGCATGCACGCAGCATCAATCATCAGATAACATATAACAGATAACATATAACAGATCTAGGATGCATCCATACGCCCCTTCCTACATATTCACAAATATTTCACCATCCAAGACGTGCAGAACATCACTCTACTGCCCTAGAGTCATATCAGAGGTGCATCACTGATACGGACATGGAACCCCCATGACTAGTTAATATTTGGCTCGGGTGTCAAACTATCTTAGGTCAAATCAGAATGTCATAACTGACATAGATCATATTTTATCAGAAAATCATTCATATTTCCAAAATCACAGTTTTCATATCAGATAGTTCAAAATCAGATGTTTCATAATTCAGAAATCAGAGTTCAGATAAGCAAAAGCTCAAACAAATCAGATTTGGGATTCATAGCAAAGGCTTAGGAAACCCTAATACGAAAGAAAACGTTAAAAGGAAAAACTTTACTGAAAAGGTCAGAATATCTGTACCTTATTCCAAAGCAAATGATCGAAAAGCAGAAAGACGAAAGGCAAAGGATTACTCCCTCTTCTCAGAACCTATAGACATTAACGGTCGTCCATGTTATTTATGATTCCAAAATCATCGAAATGATCCTTTAATATTTGGTGTACATACTTAATGTATATTAATGATCTTCATACTTTAGGGTTTTATTAAATGAGACTTAAGTATTTTATAATTAATGTTGTAGATTAGGGTTCGTTATGTCATTTATTAAAGTCTAGGGTTAAATGTGAAAATAGTTTATAAGTCATAACTCACACATGAATAACGAATTACTATATTTAGCTCAAACCCTAATCGACTCTCATTTATGTTCTAGGGTTTTCTTATTCTTTAATATCTCATTAATATGCATTTACTTTACATGTTACGTCTTAATGACTCGCTACTTAACCTAATACGTAAATGATAACAATCTTTCCTTTTATGTTTTACCATGTACGTTTATGATTTTATGTGACATACAAGTTACTTATTACTCGGATAAATTACACGTGTACATAACTACTAGTTCACTTGAATTAATATAACGCACACAAAAGAGACACGTTCACACACATTTAGGGTTTGATATACTTTATTCGCTTTACATATTAAACTAGGGTTTATGTTTACGTGACCCTTACTTGTTTATTACACGTTCAAAACTCATGTATATATGTTCGGTTCAAACTAGGGTTTCGGCTAGTAGGTTATACGCAAGTCCTAGCTCATCTAAACATGTTACATATTCAAGTTATGATATTTTACCCTTATCGAATTCATATATCTTCGGTCCAATCTCATGCATGGTTCGGCCTTGTTTAACTCGACATATACACGACCCGATTAAATATTACATATCACGTTACATGTTCCTTATTAGTTACAAGGTTTAATTCGTTTAGGGTTGTTCCTTGTTTTGGTTTACACGGCTCGGCACAAAAAAAGAAAACAAAGGAAAAAAAAAAAAAAAAAATATAACACAACATATACATGTAAGGTACATTAAAGGAAGTCGAATAAACGTTATACCTTAACTCGTTTGAAGCAAAATCTCGACACCATGGGGTTTGGGTTCGGCCGAATGGAACAAGAAAAAGAAGAGGCAAAAAAAAAACTAGGGTTTCAATTTGTATTATGTGTGTATATATAGGAAACAATTTAGGTAAATCTTGAGGTGGTTTGGGTTCGGCCTAGGTCCAACCGAACACCAACCCACGCCCATATGGCTTCTTGGACTCTCGGCTTGGCAAAAGAAACGAGCCCAAGTGGTTTTCGGCTTGAGTCCAAACTAACAAACATCGGCCCAACTTATTATCGAAAAGGTTAATCTTTCGTCGTACCAAAGTCGTTACGTAATATATTCATTAGTTTTATTTATTCGTAAGTTAGGTTTTTTTTTTTTTTTTTTTTTTTTTTTTTTTTTTTTTTTTAATTTCGTAAATATAAACGTGTATTACGTATTTTAAAATTCTTGGTTCCAAGGGTATTTTCGTCTTCATATATGTTTTAGATTTTCGGGTTTTACAACTCTTCCCCTCTAAAAGAAGAATTTTCGTCCTCGAAAATTGAAATGAAACGAAACGAAAACGAAATGAGAACATACCAAACTATTCAAAGAAATGAGGATAACTAGCTCGCATCGACTCTTCGGTCTCCCAGGTAGCCTCACGCTCCGGGTGATTTTTCCAAAGAATCTTAACGAACGGAATGACTTTATTTCTCATGACTCTTTCTTGCCTTTCTAAAATAGCTTCCGGTTCTTCAGATAAAGACATATCGGACTGAATTTGATCAAACGGATACGAAGCAACGTGTAATGGATGATAGTTGTATCCCCTTAGGAGAGATACATGGAAAACATCATGAACATGCGACAACTGAGGCGGAAGTGCTAATCGATACGAAACTTCTCCTATACGCTCCAAAATTTCAAACGGACCGATAAATCGAGGACTGAGCTTGCCCTTGATTCCAAAACGTTTCACACCTCTAAACGGCGAGACTTTCAAAAACACACGATCACCAACTCGAAACTCTAAATCACGACGATGCTTGTCGGCATAACTTTTCTGACGAGACCTAGCCTCCTTCAACTTTTCTCTAGCAACAGCTACTTTCTCATTAGTGATCTCAATCATTTCCGGACCTTCGATTAGACGTTCACCTACTTCATCCCAACAAGTAGGTGATCTACATTTTCTTCCATAAAGAAGTTCAAACGGTGCTGCCTTAATGCTAGCATGCCAACTGTTGTTGTATGCAAACTCTACTAACCACAAATATTCATCCCACTGCCAGTGCCGTCCATTCCAAAGCACAAGCCCTTAGCATGTCCTCTAAGGTCTGAATAGTCCTCTCTGACTGACCATCTGTTTGAGGATGAAACGCCGTACTAAAATTAAGTCGAGTACCCCAAGCTTTTTGCAAACCCTTCCAGAAACGAGAAGTAAAACGCGGATCCCTATCTGACACAATAGACGTCGGAGTACCATGAAGTCTAACTATCTCTTGCTGAAAAATCTCTGCCAATCTACCAATACCATAATCCTTTCTAATTGGTAAGAAATGAGCATATTTGGTTAGCCGATCAACAACCACCCAAATCGCATCATGCTTCTTCTTAGTAAGAGGTAGTCCAGTCACAAAGTCCATAGATATCTTATCCCACTTCCATGTCGGAATATCCAATGGTTGTAACAGTCCACTAGCTCTTTGATGTTCGATCTTCACTTGCTGACAAATCATACACCTCGACACAAACGTCGCCACATCTTGCTTCATGCCGTTCCACCAGAAATACTGTTTCAAATCCCTATACATCTTGGTAGAACCAGGATGGATAGTGAAAGGAGAACTATGAGCTTCAGTCATAACTTTCTCACGAAGTACCTGATCATTGGGAACGCAAAGCCTATCTTCATACCATACAATTCCGTCGTTATCAACCTTAAACTCCGGCTGCCTACCTTCTTCAACATTTTGAGCTACGGCCCACAGCTCGCCGTCATCTTTCTGAGCTTCCTTAATTTGCAGTATAAGGTTCGACTCCACCTTCATACTAGCCCAGTATCCACCAAACCTCGTACGCACAACTCAACATCCAAACGCTCTAAGTCACGAATGATCCTAGGCTCAATCTCAATACTTGCAAGCATGCCTGATTTCCGGCTAAGTGCGTCAGCAACTACATTAGCCTTACCAGGATGGTACTGAATGTTAGTGTCATAATCCTTAAGAAGTTCTAACCATCTTCTTTGTCTCATGTTGAGTTCCTTTTGAGTGAAAATATACTTGAGGCTCTTATGATCGGTGAAAATATCACACGTCTCTCCATACAAGTAATGTCTCCAGATCTTCAACGCGAACACCACAGCAGCTAACTCAAGGTCATGAGTTGGGTAATTCTCCTCATAAGGTTTCAGTTGTCTTGAAGCGTAAGCTATCACCTTACCATGTTGCATCAAGACACAGCCCAATCCTTTCTTAGATGCATCGCTATAGATTTGATATCCTCCAGAACCAGATGGAAGAGTCAAAATAGGAGCGGACACCAACCTCCGTTTCAACTCTTCAAAACTCTTTTCTCTTTCATCCGTCCACACGAACTTTTCACCTTTCCTCATCAATTGGGTTAAAGGCAAAGCTAAACGAGAGAAACCTTCAACAAAACGTCGGTAGTATCCAGCAAGTCCTAGAAAACTCCTAACCTCAGTCACTGTCGTAGGTCTTGGCCACTTAGTGATAGCCTCAACCTTAGACGGATCCATGGTGATACCATCAGCAGATACAATATGACCAAGGAAAGCGACTTGTCCTAACCAAAATTCACACTTCGAAAATTTGGCGTACAACTTCTTCTTCCTCAGAATCTCCAAAACTATCCGGAGATGTTGCTCATGCTCCTCTTCAGACTTAGAGTAAACTAAAATGTCGTCGATGAAAACAATAACGAACTTGTCGAGGAACTCATGGAAAACACGATTCATCAGGTCCATAAACACAGCAGGCGCATTCGTCAAACCAAAAGGCATAACGAGAAACTCATAATGACCATATCTGGTACGAAACGCGGTTTTAGGAACATCTTGCTCCTTCACACGCAGCTGATGGTAACCGAACCTCAAATCAATCTTCGAAAAGACTTAGCTCCTTGCAGTTGATCAAACAAATCGTCTATGCGCGGAGAGGATAACGGTTTCGAATAGTAATACGGTTGAGTTCACGGTAGTCGATACATAAGCGCATACTTCCATCCTTCTTCTTCACAAACAAAACAGGTGCACCCCATGGAGAAACACTAGGTCGAATGAATCCATTATCTATCATCTCTTGCAGCTGTTCCTTCAATTCCTTCAGTTCTACAGGTGCCATACGATACGGAGCTTTCGAAATCGGTTCAGCACCAGGAATTAACTCAATGCTAAACTCAACTTCTCTAGCTGGAGGAATACCAGGAAGTTCATCGGGAAAAACGTCAGTGAATTCGCAAACAACAGAAAGGTTTTCAATGTTACGAGCTGCATCATTGCAGGCCGACACATCCTCATATTCAGTGTTAAGCAGTCGGTCCAACACCCACTTCTTCAGTCCCCATTTGAAATGCTTAGCTTGACGCCTACCATCTCCAGCAATCGCTCCAACAAGCTACCAACCTCATAAACCACTCATGTATCTTGGAGTTCTCATGATCAAACTGGTAGATGCCTGATAATCCTCTCATACCTTGCTGTTCCGCATCAGGGAAGTAACGGTTATAGAATATAGTCCTAAACTCCTCCCAGTACAAGTAATAGCAAAAGCATCCCTTCCTCGTGCCTTTGTTTCAATGCTTTCCACCAATTAAAGCATCACCCTCCAGTTTGAATGCAATTTAAATTGCTAAACGAGTCTTAAATTCATCTCACACCCAGTACATCAAACAGCTTCTCAACATGAGTGTCCCAGTCCTCATCTTCATTGGGGAGCAGCATTGCTACACGAAAGAGGCTTGAGCTTACCGAAAACGCTCGAGCCAAGTGTGAATGCCGACGGTTATTTCCTCCACCACTTCCCAAGCACCATTCTGATACGAATGTTGTTGATCACCTGTTCCATCATCTCAAGTGTAGTCAAACCAGGGAAAAGAGAGTTGAGAGCATTCGCAATCGCAGCATCCATGTCAGTAGCATCATCGTCCCCTCCCGAGCTACCGTTACGACGAGTTTGAACCATCTGAACGATATCCAAACAATTAGCAAAATGAACAAAGGTGGGATACGAAATGGAAATACGAAGGAATCCTTAGTCTACCCAATCCTCACAGTCAAATCCTAAGCTCTAAAGTCTCAAACCCTAGGCTCCATATGTCACAGGTCCTGACTACAAGTCGTAAACCTGGCTCTGATGCCATAAATTGTAACGCCCCGACCCGCCAAGGGTAAAGGAATCACAAGTAATGGTGTCATATCAAAGCAAAACATAAATAACCAAAAGAAGTCTTGACATAAATGCGGAAATAATCCAAGACAAAATGACTTCAATACATAGATCCCAGCGGAAACATAATAAACCTCAACATAATATCCGAAATAAATAAGTCTTAAATGGCATCATAAGAAAATCAAAGCTAAAATCTCTAAGGTAAGTCCACTCAAGCACTCATCCCAAAGCAACCCAGCTTCCAATGCTTAGATACCTGCCGCGGAAGAAAAGAAAAGTGCGGCTGAGCTTCAAAAGCCCAGTGAACAGATATGAAAGCAAAAGCGAATACCAAACGATATCGAATATGAAATAAAGCGAATGAGCGATAGCAAAATCATAATCATTTTCAATGCATAAATCATAATTTTCAAAATAAAGTTTATAGTCAACTACCACGAGCCCAGAAACATATATCAGATCATATTCATATTCACATAAGGCAACATTTTGTAGGGGAGACCTACCAGAGTTATGAAGGACGTGCATGCACGCAGCATCAATCATCAGATAACATATAACAGATAACATATAACAGATCTAGGATGCATCCATACGCCCATTCCTACATATTCACAAATATGCTTCACCATCCAGAGACGTGGCAGAACATCACTCTACTGCCCTAGAGTCATATCAGAGGTGCATCACTGATACGGACATGGAACCCCCATGACTAGTTAAATATTTGGCTCGGGTGTCAAACTATCTTAGGTCAAATCAGAATGTCATAACTGACACAGATCATATTTTATCAGAAAATCATTCATATTTCCAAAATCACAGTTTTCATATCAGATAGTTCAAAATCAGATGTTTCATAATTCAGAAATCAGAGTTCAGATAAGCAAAAGCTCAAACAAATCAGATTTGGGATTCATAGCAAAGGCTTTGGAAACCCTAATACGAAAGAAAACGTTAAAAGGAAACCTTTACTGAAAAGGTCAGAATATCTGTACCTTATTCCAAAGCAAATGATCGAAAAGCAGAAAGACGAAAGGCAAAGGATTACTCCCTCTTCTCAGAACCTATAGACATTAACGGTCGTCCATGTTATTTATGATTCCAAAATCATCGAAATGATCTTTTAATATTTGGTGTACATACCTAATGTATATTAATGATCTTCATACTTTAGGGTTTTATTAAATGAGACTTAAGTATTTTATAATTAATGTTGTAGATTAGGGTTCGTTATGTCATTTATTAAAGTCTAGGGTTAAATGTGAAAATAGTTTATAAGTCATAACTCACACATGAAATAACGAATTACTATATTTAGCTCAAACCCTAATCGACTCTCATTTATGTTCTAGGGTTTTCTTATTCTTTAATATCTCATTAATATGCATTTACTTTACATGTTACGTCTTAATGACTCGCTACTTAACCTAATACATAAATGATAACAATCTTTCCTTTTATGTTTTACCATGTACGTTTATGATTTTATGTGACATACAAGTTACTTATTACTCGGATAAATTTACACGTGTACATAACTACTAGTTCACTTCAATTAATATAACGCACACAAAAGAGACACGTTCACACACATTTAGGGTTGGATATACTTTATTCGCTTTACATATTAAACTAGGGTTTATGTTTACGTGACCCTTACTTGTTTATTACACGTTCAAAACTCATGTATATATGTTCGGTTCAAACTAGGGTTCGCTAGTAGGTTATACGCAAGTCCTAGCTCATCTAAACACGTTACATATTCAAGTTATGATATTTTACCCCTTAGTCGAATTCATATATGCTTCGGTCCAAACTCATGCATGCTTCGGCCTAGATTAACTCGACACAACCATGACCCGATTCAATAACACTTATCACATTACATGTTCCTTATTAGTTACAAGTTTAATTCGTTAGGGTTGTTCTTGTTTTTGGTTTACCCGGCTCGGCACAAAAGAAAACAAAGGAAAACCCGACTAAACAGAATATAACACAACATATACATGTAAGGTACGTTAAAGGAAGTCGAATAAACGTTATACCTTAACTTGTTTGAAGCAAAATCTCGACACCAATGGGGTTTAAGGTTCGGCCGAATGAGAGCAAGAAAAAGGAAGAGGCAAAGAAAACTAGGGTTTCAATTTTGTATCTTATGTGTGTATATATAGGGAAACAATTAGGTAAATCTTGAGGTGGTGTGGGCTTCGGCCTGAGGTCCAACCGAACACACAACCCACACCCATAGTGGCTTCTTGGACTCTCGGCTTGGCAAAAGAAACGAGCCCAAGTGGTTTTCGGCTTGAGTCCAAACTAACAAAACAATCGGCCCAACTTATTATCGAAACGTTTAAATCTTTCGTCGTACCAAAGTCGTTCACGTAATTATATTCATTAAGTTTTTATTTATTCGTAAGTTAGGTTTTTTTTTTTTTTTTTTTTTTTTTTTTTTTTTTTTTTTAATTTCGTTAAATGATTATAAACGTGTATTACGTATTTTAAAATTCTTGGTTCCAAGGGTATTTTCGTCTTCATATATGTTTTATATTTTCGGGTTTTACACCGCCTGCAGAAGTGGAGTGTATTGCTAGGTGAGCACAACATCTCTTACAGACCACGTACCGCAATCAAAGGACAGATTCTGGCAGACTTCATCATCGAAAAGCCAAACACCGACGAGGTACCCGCACCAAGTAGGACGGAACTGCATGACCCATGGATCTTGTTTACAGATGGGTCCTCATGCGTTGATGGTTCAGGAGCAGGCCTCATTCTCACAAACCCAGAGGGAATGGAATTCACTTACGCACTGCGTTTTGAATTTACAGCGACGAACAATGAGGCAGAATATGACGCTCTAATCGCTGGACTACGCATTGCAGCTCGGATGGGTGTACGTAACCTAGAGGCAAATATGGACTCCCGACTAGTGGCCAATCACGTGTTGGGCGGATACGTGGCTAAAGAAGAAAATATGATTCAGTATCTCGACAAGACCAAGACACTGATCAAAGGCTTTGACAGATTCACCATCAAGCAAGTTCCTAGAGGAGAAAATCGCAAGGCAGATGCACTAAGCAAGATCGCCTCGACAAGCTTCGCACACCTATCAAAGCAAGTGCTGGTGGAAACACTGAAAAGCAAATCCATATCGGAGATGGAAGTCTCCACAATAATAGAGGACGACGGTCCTACATGGATGACACCGATAACAGAATTCCTATACAAAGGAACGTTACCCCAAGAGCAGAAAGAAGCTCGCAGGATACGGCGCACAACACAGAGATTCGAACTTCGAGACAACATACTGTACCGACGCTCCTTCCTCCAACCATGGCTCCGCTGTGTTGGCCCCCTACAAGCAAATTACGTGCTGCGAGAAATCCATGAAGGTTCATGCAGCATGCACTCGGGACCACGGTCTGTTGTGGCACGCGCCATGAGATCAGGATACTACTGGCCAACCATGCACCGCGATGCGCGGGATTTAATAAGGAAGTGCAATGATTGCCAAGTTCATAGACCCGTCCCGCGCCAACCACAGCACGAGCTAACGCCAATTACATCACCATGGCCATTCTACAAGTGGGGTATCGACATTGCAGGACCTTTTCCAGTCGCAGCAGGAGGGTTAAAATTCCTCATAGTCGCCATAGACTACTTCACTAAGTGGATCGAAGCAAAGGCAGTAGTGACAATCACGGGCAACCAGGTCAAGCGCTTTGTCTGGGAAAGTATAGTATGCCGCTTCAGACTGCCTGGGGAAATCATCTCGGACAACGGGAAACAATTCTGCGACAACCCTTTCAAAGACTGGTGCGAGAAGTTGAACATCACACAGCACTTCGCGTCAGTTAAACACCCACAAACCAATGGCTTAGTGGAACGTGCAAATCGAAGCTTAGGTGAAGGAATTAAGGCACGCCTAGACAAGCACAAAGGAAGGTGGGTGGAAGAGCTATCACATGTCTTGTGGGCGCATCGCACCTCAATCAAAACCAGCACGGGAGACACCCCCTTCTCTCTAGTCTACGGGACAGAAGCCGTCATACCAGCCGAGATCGGCATGCCAACAATCCGCACTGCTGAGATCAATGTGGCAACCAATGATGACGAGAGACGTGTCGACTTGGATCTGTTAGAAAAAAGGCGCGAACGCGCTGCTATACGGGAGGCAAAATCAAAGTCAAGGATGAAAGGATACTACGACACTAAAGTGCGCAGTGTTTCATTCAGACCAGGTGACTTTGTTTACCGCGCCAATGATGTGAGCCATGCAGAAGACACAGGCAAACTTGGCCCAAAGTGGGAAGGACCCTACGAGGTTACTGAAGCACTAGGAACAGGCGCGTACAAGTTACGAGGCTTGGATGGTCGAGAACTGCCGCGCACATGGAACATCTGCAACCTCAAGAGGTGCTACCTATAGGAGTGGCCACGGCCCAGCGTACAAGCGCTCAGGCACTTTACTAAAGTACCCAATAAACATCTATGTATTTACTTTTTATTTCCTTAGTATAATGTCTTATTCGTTTCTCATATACATTTTCAAGTATTAATAAAACATCACGGTTTCTAGCTAACTCCGTGACACATTTCAATTTGTTATTTCCATATACTGTATGTCTTAACATTTTTTATTTCTTGCCTACATGGCGTGCATGCACAAAAATAAACCCACGATGGTAAAAGGATAAGTTAACCTACTAAACAACTTGTTGAGTAAGGGGGCTGCAAACCCATCAACACTGGATCATGTATCCTTGTTAAACACCTTGTTCTCAAGACATTGGAATAAGTTTTGTGCGCATCTTACGATGGGTGCGCAGCAACGCATATGGTGCACGTTTAACAACTTAGGAACCAAGACACTTGATTCCTTAATGTGATATTTACAGTACGATGCATATCATAACATATACGACTATGATAAAGTACTTAGAAAGTACACTATGATCTTCATACATGATTACGGATTCCTTATATTATTCGCGCTGGCGTACACATTTGATTTTCCGGCAACGAATACGTTTTTTACGCAACGACAAACTGATAAGTATGTACATTATAAGTTGCAATACTACTCACATACAATTACCAAGAGATGCCTTTATTAAATACCTATGAGTTATTACAAAAGGATTGTTACTTTACAACATATAAACCTACCAACTATTACAACGCTTAATAGCGGAGCTACCCACGCGGTTTGAGGTCTCTTTGGCCTCGCTAAGCTTCTTCAATAAGTCTGAATCCTGCCGAGACACAGTAGCAACACTCACTGGCACCCCATCAGACCTTGGCTGATGAGCTGCACCAACCCCACACAAAATCACTTTACCTTTAATACCTTCCTTTTTAGCAAGTCTGGTCGCATGCGCTTCTAGTACTTCCTTCAAAGGAACTTCTTTCTCTAAGGCAAAAGGATTCAGAATATCCCTGGGACGAGCGAAGACAGGTACTTAAAGCTGTGAATCATGGGGCTTCAAAAAGTAGTCCGGCTGTGCTTCTGCACCCTTGGCACGATGACGCGCTAGAGTCAACCCCGCCATGATAACATCTATAGGATCATCCTGATCGCGCTCCAGTTCAGCAATCATGGGGAGCTCTAAATCCTTCATCCTTTTCATAGCAGCGACCAGGTGGTCATAAGACTTAGCATCATAATTCGGTACCTTGTCCATGGGCACATTTAGAAGCTCCGCTTCATGCAGCTTCTCCACTGCTTCTGCTTTACCGCGCTCCAGAGCGCACTGAACTACCTCCCCGAAGGCATTAACCACTTTTGGCGACTCCAGGGTATTGAGTGCAGCTAAACACAAACCATGGCCTATGAGCCACCTGCGCTCAGCTATAGTAGACATGAGCTGGGGATACAACTCCTCGTCGTACTCAATACTGAGTTTGCGCAATTTGGCCTCTTGCACTTGCAATGCACTACCCACAGTAGCGCCCAGATCTTCTAACTGAGCGACCAGGTCCTTCTTACCCTGCTCCAGATACTTGAGAGACCACCTACATGACGACTTATACTGCGCTACCTTAACACGCTCCTGATTTATTTGGCACACCAGCGCCATTTTCTCTTCAGCGAGCTTTTGGGCGTATGACCCCATGCTCTCTGCTGCAGCCTTGGCACTGGCCAACTGTGACTCCAGCAATGCAATAGCCTGATCCTTCTGAGAGCTTTGGCTGCTCTCACCAGAAATCTGAGCCCTTAGCTTCTCCACCAACGAAGCTTGTTGCGCAGATACTTGCGCCAACTCTTCTACCAGCTGCCCCACTGATGCATCCCCAGCAGACATCTCCGCATCCTTTTGGCTGTGCGGTTCAGACTGAGCAGAGTGAGAGGAATGCACAGGACTATTATGGGGGGCGACTCCGCACCCTGTTCAAACCTGCATACACGGACATCGAATTATCAGTTTCCCATATACGCAGCTAAAAAAAAAAAAAAAAAAAAAAAAAAGGAAACAAGTATTGTCAAGATTACTTACTGTGGGCTAGATACATTCGCCGATGGGTGCGAGGACGCAGCCTCACTAGCAGAAGACTCCACATTGACGACCACTGGGCGTTTCTTCCTCGAGGAGCTCGCGCCTTCACTCCCGAGCGTCCTTTTACGCTTTAGCCCAGACTCTTGCCCCTCCACCTCCTCATCCATGGGCTGCGCCACTACTGTAGGTAACCGAGGGCTTGGCACGCTTTGTAGCGGCGTCGCTTCCACAGCAACGGAGGAACTTGCCCCCGTCTCTCCCACATTCAGCTCCAGGGTACGCCCTGCGGTAGCGTCTAGTATCGGCTCTTCATCATCCTTCAAGGGCCGTACCCCTGTCTTTACCTCCACGGGCTTTGCTAGCTGCACTACGGTGAATAGATCCATCGCTGCGCGATACAAGATAACAAATACACACAAGTTATATAATGCGCGGAACAAAGAAGAAAGCTCTTACATTAATTGCAAAAGGGGTGCAGAAGAATGAGTACCCACCCTGGCCATTGTCGCCCAAGAAGATTGGCATCTCATCCGGCATACCAAAGAAATTACGGCTGATGCCCATATGCACCAAAAATTCCTCGGGGTAGGAACTAATGGGGATGCGGTTAGCATTTATCAGTTCCGCATCCTCAGCGACATAAGATCCAGGCAAGGGGCACTCATCCCTTTCTAATGTACCCCGGGTATAAAAATCATAATGCCATGGGAAGCATGTATCATCCACCCAGAAAAAGAACTCCCTCCAATTCCTAAGCGAGTCTAGTTTCTCGGTGTAACACTGAAGTCTACCCGCGCGCTTAGCAAAGGATACCCACCCATGCGCCCAGGTCGTGTGATAGAAGGCGCGGAATAAGTGGATGGTTGGGTTAATTGCCAGTAATCGACAATTCACTTCAAAATTGGTTATTTTAGCCGCCCCGATGCAGTGCAACTGGGATATGTGCAGATCATAATAGTTTAATACATCGCATAGGAAGCGGGACAGGGGCACACGTTGATTCGAGAATTCGAAAAAACGTGTATATACCCCCACCTTCCCTTCGGGGAAGTCCGCGATAGATGCCTGCACATCCGGAATAACCGGATGCACGTCAAGGGGTATAAAGTAATCTGAGGTGAACTCTAAGAGATCGCTCTCGGTATAAAGTAGTCAGACAACTGTTTAACCATAGTATTGTTATTTTTTAAGAAAGCGCACGCGCGGCTACCTTTGACGTAGGTTTGTTTCTGAATTGCAACTGCAAGTGTTCTTGAACAATGGCGGGTTGTGTTTTCTTTTTTACTATGAGAAATCTATAAAAATGAAGCGAAGGGTTATATAACCTCCCTCATCCATGGGATGAGTGCCACGTGGATCCCACCAATCCTAAATATGTGGTTGAGATCACTTGATGGGACACGGGTGCAGTAACTTTCCCCCGACTTCCGAGGCGCCCATTTTTTAATCCATTGTCCAGATACAATGTACCGACGGGTATCTTTTTATGGCTTCTTGGTTACGCTTCGAAGTTTTTTCCCTGACTACGGATTATTAGTCTAGCACCCGCAGTTCGTCACTGTGCATACTAGACTGGGGGGACATGATGACGTATAGTCTGGATTCGGGTCACGAACCCGACCAAAGTCCAATACTAACAAGCCCAGCACGGACTGGGCCACGCCGATTAGTGTTTGGGCTCACGAAGGCCCAAACCCAAAGTTATTTACGAAATAGATATTGGATATCTCCTATGTTTAGAGATAATCATTCCCCAACCAACTTAGGCGGGATACGCCGAAGGTTGAGGAACACGGAACCAACAAGGATTCCGTGCGTGTATAAAGGGAATCACATCCCTCGTTTAAGGTACGATCGACAAACCCTAACTCTCCTTAAACCCTAAACCGATTACTTACTCTCACGCCGGAGGATAATCGTGGGAGACAATCCCACGGTAAGCCTAACGGTGTTTTCTGTCTCTTAGTGCACAAGTCTCAAGCAACGATTCTCAATTGGTATTAGAGCCGGAGCTCCAAACAAGGAACGTCTAACTTTTGTATCAACAACATCCTTAAAAAAGAAGCAAGAATTAAATTGTTAACATTAATAGGATTGGTAGTATATAATCATAATCGTGAATTGTTTTATGTAATTAATAGGTTACCAGAATGTCATCACCAAACTAACAGTGTGTGATGGACCTGCCTGGGCATCATCAGGTGTGGCGAACAAGGTAAAACAAAGTGGCGAAGGGTTAGCAGTATGTTCGGTGGAGGGAAACCAGACTGTTGGAAGCCCTAAATGCAATATTATAATGTTTATTTAGTATATGACAATTAAATTTACGAAACATAATATCACGTAAATATACTTGCGTGTTATGAATATCACTAAAGTCACTAAAACCAAAACTTTCACCACCAACAAAGCTCGTTCCTTTAAGTAGTGGTGGTTTCTTCCCAGCTCAGAATGATTGCATCAAGTATTTTAATAAATTAATTAACAAATGTTAATTCATCTTTATATAAAACTTCAATAAATTAACGTAAACTACTTACCCCCAAATCATCATCAGCTTGTTTTAACTTCAAGTCATGTTCGTGTAACTTCGCCTCATGTGCCAACATCTTCTTTAAAAGATCTGGGGGAATCTCATTGTAAAAAGATCGGTTTACAGCTGGTGGTATCACTTGAGGTACGGTCGGATTCCTATAAAAAAACGCTCTACTTTCACGCCACCACTCGGTATTGGCCTAAAAAAGATCCGGTGTAAGCCTTAGCCCAGGTCGATCTACCTTAAAAAAACATGGACAATATGTACAACACCAAAAATATATTATAATGACATAGTAACTAATTAAGTGGATATCTGAAACTTACATGCAATTCGCCATCCAAAAACCTGTCTAGATACTCTCTAAAGAACTTTTTTTATGACGCCAAGCATTTGATCGGGGGTATATTTCTTCACGATAAAAAAAACACAGGAGCCACCCATATCGGAAAACTGTCAAGTATCCACGTCTATAAAAAATAATTTTGTTAACATAATTTAACGGTATACATATACATAAACTTTAGAAATTAATATAAGACATACCTTAAATGTCCATATAAAGCCATTCAACATGTACTTGGAGGTGAATCAGGATCACTCCCCTCGGCAAAGTGCATTGCCCTACGTGCAATTGCTGCATCCTTTATTGATTTGTACAAGGTTTCCCATATGAACGACCTCAAAGGATACCCATTCCACGCATCTAAATTCTCAACTAACCTAAATTAAAATTCGGGAACTACATACTTACGCTCAATCCCTAAAAATATCAACATCAAAATACCAATCAAACAAAGTCGGACAACATCTAAGTTGCTCAAAGCTAGAAATCCTTCGCCTTTTATCTTGTGTAACACCATACCAACTTGTATTTTCTTGGAATCAATAGACGATTCAAACACGCGTCTTCTAAATGGATTAGGGGTCCATTTTCATAAGGCGCCCTAGTATCTATCCCAAATCTTAAACCAGTAACTAAATAGAATTCTTCTCTACCAAGCTGAATCTCAACTTCACCCACCCGATCAAGATCACGTATCCGATATCCCAAAGGAACAATCTCTGTCTCTCCCTCTTCACACTCAACTTGGTGGTATATAAATTAATGTACTAAAACCCCACTCTCTTGCATTTTTTCTATATCTAACAGCCAATCAAAAGATGTTTGCCTAAATAATTCTTCCTTAGGGGTGTTCAACATTTTTTCAACAACATGGTCGTCCCCCGATCGATTGGTTTGGCCATTTTTCATGCTAAAACTAACTTTTTTTACCGTTGCAAAAGTTAAGTTTCAAACAAAACAAAAAAAATCCGAACGTTTGAAGGTTAAAAAAAAATTACTAAACTACCCTATAAATACACAACATATTTACACACTTAAATCCACAAATCTCATTTCACACATTTCAACCTCAAACTACTTCTCAACACAAGATTTATTATGGCTTGCCGTCTCCCCCATTCCGTTGAAGATATGCAAATATACGTTAAAAACCAATGCGATGAAGATTATGTGGCTCGAAAAAACGCTATTATAGACGTTATCAATCTGTTTGAGCAGGCAAAGGCAGAGAAGCAACGTATGAGAGCAGACTACATGACTTGCAACGACATTACGCCTGAATGAAAAGCCGTGATCGACAAATTTTTTATGGATGAAGCCCGCAAAGACGACGACATTGCTGACAAGTTGTGGGAGTGTGTTCAACAGATATCGAACAACATCAGCACCAAAATCAGTTGGAGCTATCGGGAGAACAAACTCGATGGTGTAGGTGCATCAACTTTGTCTGCTAGCTTTGTTGGGGAATCTCTGCTAGACCAGGAACGTTTGGCTCGCATCGAGGAATTTGCCGGTTATCGGACTCCCTCGTATGATTCTGCATGCGGGGAGCATTCAGATTAGGATTTATGATTTATGATTTCGTATCGTTTTTATTTTTAATATATTATTGTTTTTATTTAGTATTGTAACATTTTAATTATTAATGAAATTTTAGTTTGTGTTAAAAATGTTTAAAAAAAAATGATTATGGTCGCACTTATTGGGGCACTCAATCGCCTGAAGGTCACTGAAAAGAGAAAACTGACGTGGCAGAAAAAATGAGGGGGATTGAGTGCCCTTAGTGGGGCAGCCTTAGGGTTTTGGAGGTGTTTGTCCGTGGTTCGTTTGTACCCGTACACGCGGTCCTTGTGGAGTTTGGATATTTTTATACATGAGGACCTTGGTTAGTTTTATAAAGTGACATAAAGTAGGTGATAAATGGACATCCAAGTAAATTTTACTTTATAGAGTGTATAAAAAAAGAGGATAATTTAAAAAAAAAATGTGATTTTTAAAAACAACCGTTGCTACCCAACGGATACATTTGCAAAAGTGAGTAAAAAAGGGAGTTTTTGACCAACTCATTATTCTTTAAAATTTTATTTACCATTGTATGGCTTTTTTGAAAATATTATCCATAATATAGTCTCGTTATCCAATCTTGATAACATGACCTCTATTTTATAATTATTTTTACAATAAACACAAATTCAAATCTTTAAAATAGAAATATGTTACGAAATAATGATAATCGACAAGAAGTATAAGCTAGAACAATTGAGAGATTGTGGAATGCATTTTCATTGACTGATTAGAAACTACAATATGGACCTCTATTTATAGGGTTCTAACAATCAAAGTATTTAATACAACTATTATTGAGGGAATACAAAAGGTCAAAGGTTAAGGTATATGGATAGCCACACATAAATATTCATAATACTCCCTCTTGGCTATCCATCATTAGTTGTCATACGATTAGATCACATGTCTCGTTAAAAACCTTGCTAGGAAAACCCTGTGGGAAAAAACCATTGCTAAGGGAAAAAGAGTGCAGCCCGTATGTTCTCCCTTTGATGATTAGATCACTGAAGTTCATTGTGTTTTCGCATTCCAATGCCGTGAACCAAGTTCTTAAATGTTGCAGTGGGAAGTGCCTTGGTAAACAAGTCTGCTAAGTTCTCGCTTGAACGAACCTTTTGAACAGTAATATCGCCGCTCTTCTGTAATTCATGAGTGAAAAAGAACTTCGGTAGAATATGCTTGGTTCTGTCACCTTTGATGTATCCGTCCTTAAGTTGAGCAATGCATGCTGCATTATCTTCATACACGATTGTTGGAGCTCCTTGGCCTGAAAAGATACCACATGATTCACGAATATGTTGTACCACACTTGTAAAACCTGAAAAATCTAAAACCTATAAAAGACTAAAATACCCTTGGAACCAAGAATAATAAAATACGTAAAACTCGTTTATAATAAAGTACGGAAATTAAAAACCTAATAAATAAAAACTTAACGAATATAATTTCGTGGATGACTTTGGTACGACGAAGGAAGTAAATGTTTCGCTAATAAGTTGGGCCGTTTGGACTCGTGTCATTTGTTTTGTTTTGCGCCAAGCCTAAGCCCAAGAGGATGTTTGTTTGTGTTCGTGTGAGCCAAGGAGGAGGGGGGGGCCGAAGCCCATTTGTTTGTGTGTGTGTTTTCGGTTGGATCCAAGCCAACCCAAACCCAATCACTTTCCTAATCTAACTCAAATACTACAACTATAAATACAACACATAATCACTTAATTGGAACCCTAGTTTTGCCTCTCCTTTTTCTTTTTCTTTTGCTCGGCCGAGAATTCCCAACACACCTTGGTGTCGATTTTTCTTATTCAAGTGAAGGTATATCGTTTATTCATCTTCCTTTAACATACCTTGCATGTATATGTCGAGATATATTTGATTTGTCGCGTTTCTTTTCTTTTTGTTTTGGGCCGAGAGGTGGTAACAAAGGAAAACTAGAAACCCTAATTTATATTAAGCGTATGATTGATAAGGAACGTGTAGGTGATAAGTAATATTGAATCGGGTCATGTATATGTTGAACTAATGTGAGCCGAGACATGCATGAGTGGACCGAGACATGCATGAGTTCGAATGGAATATTAAAACATGTAACTTGAATATGTAATGTTTCGATGAGCTAGGTCTTGTATAAAACATGCTAGCCGAAACCCTAATTGAACCGAATAAGTGTATATGAGATTTAGACGTGTAATAAATAAGTAATGGGTACGTAAACATAAACCCTAGTTTAATATGTTAAGCGTGTAGGTATACAAAACCCTAATAACGTATGGTCACATGAAATCAAAAACGTGTATGATAAAGAGTAAAAGTAAAGAAGGTTATTAATTACGTATTAGGTTAAGTGGAGAGTCATTAAGACGTAACATGTAATGAATGCATATTAATGAGATATTAAAGAGTAAGAAACCCTAGAACGTAAATAAGAGTATATTAGGGTTTAAGCTAAATATAGTAAGTGTTATTTCATGTGTGAGTTATAACTTATAAAACTATTTTCTCATTTAACTTAGACTTTAATAAATGATATAACGAACCCTAATCTACAACATTAATTATAAAATACTTAAGACTTATTAATAAACCCTAAAGTATAAAGATTATTAATTATGGATACCAAATATTTAAAAGATCATTTTGACGATTATGGAATCATTAATAACTTGGACGACCGTTGATGTCTATAGGTTCTGTGAAGAGGGAGTAATCCTTTGTTTTCGTCTTTCTGCTTTTTGATCTTTTGCTTTCGAATAAGGTACGGATATTCTGACCTTTTCAGTAAAGGTTTCGTATGAAGTTTTCTTTTCGATATCATATTAGGATTTCCTAAACCTTTGCTATGAACCCTAATGTGTTTATTCGAAATGTTGCTTATCCTGAACTTTGATTTCGAATTATAAAACATCTGATTTTTGAACTATCTGATATGAAAACTATGATTTTGGAAAGATGAATGATTTTCTGATAAATATGATCTATGTCATTTATGACATTCTTATTTGATTTCTGATAGTTGACACCCAAGCCAAATATAACTAGTCATGGGGGTTCCATGTCCGTGTCAGCAAATGCACTTTCTGACATGACTCTAGGGCAGTAGAGTGATGTTCTGCCACGTCCCTTTCATTATCTGTATGAGCTCAATTTGAATTATGTTATGAATATTTGTCTCGGGGGCGTATGGATGCATCCTAGATCTGTTATATGCCATATATTATTTGTTATTTGTTATCGATGATTGATGCTTTGCGTGCATGCACGCCCTTCATAACTCGGTAGGTCTCCCCTACAAATATGTTGCCTTATGTGATTATAATATGTTTCTGATATGGCATATGTTCTGGGCTTCGAGGTAGTTAAACTATAAAACTTATTCTCGATATTTCGAAATTATCTTTTGAAATGAATATGACTTCCCTGTTTTCTTTTACTTTATTTCGTATTCGATTTTCGTTTCGTATTCATTTTGCTTGTATATCTGTTCACTGGGCTTTGTAAGCTCAGCCGCACTTTTCTTTTCTTCCGCGGCCGGTATCTAAGCATTGGAGCTGGGTATTGCTTTGGGATGAGTGCTGAGTGGACTTACCTTAGAGATTTAGCTTTGATATTATGATGCCATTTAGACTTATGCTTTAGACATTTCATTTGGAGTTTATTTTTCCGCTGGGACCTATGTATTGAAGTCTTTTGACTTGGATTATTTCCATATTTATGTTAAAGATTTCTTTTGGTTTATATGTTTGCTTTGATATGACACCATTACTTGTGATTCCTTTACCCTTGTGGGGTCGGGGCGTTACAATTTATGGCATCAGAGCCCAGGTTTACGACTTGTAGTCAGGACCTGTGACATATGGAGCCTAGGTTTCGAGACTTTAGAACTTAGGATTTGACCTGTGAGGATTTGGGTAGACTTTAGGATTCCTTCGTGTTTCTATTTCGTATCTCACCTTTGTTCATTTTGCTAATCGTTTGGATATCATTCAGATGGTTCAAACTCGTCGTAACGGTAACTCGGGAGGGGACGATGATGCTCCTGACATGGATGCTGCGATTGCGAATGCTCTCAACTCTCTTTTCCCTGGTTTGACTACACCTGAGATGATGGAGCAGGTGGTCAACAACATTCGTAATCAGAATGGTGCTTCGGGTAGTGGTGGAGGAAATCAACCCGTCGGTATTCATACTTGGATCGAGCGTTTCGGTAAGCTGAAGCCTCTTTCGTTTAGCACTGCTGCTACTCCTACTGAGGCCGAGGACTGGATCATTCATATTGAGAAGCTTTTGAAGTACTTGGGTTGTGGAGACGGGTTTAAGACTCGTTTGGCTTCATTCAAATTGGAAGGTGATGCTTTGAGTTGGTGGAAAGCATTGAAACAAGCAAGAGGAGGTGATGCTTTTGCTGTGACTTGTACTTGGACTGAGTTTCGGACTATCTTCTATAACCGTTACTTCCCGATGCTGGCAGAAGGTATGAGAGGGATTATCAGCGATCTACAATTTTGATAATGAGACCTCTAATGAGTACATGAGTAGGTTTATGAGGTTGGTGAGTTTTGTTGGAGTGATTGCTGGAGATGGTAGGCGTCAAGCTAAGCACTTCAAGTGGGGACTGAAGAAGTGGGTGTTGGACCGATTGCTTAATATTGAGTATGAGAATGTGTCGGCCTGTAATGATGCGGCTCGTAACATTGAGATCTTCCATGAGGTTTCGGGTTCTAACAAGCGTAATCGCGATGGTGATCGGATTCAAGGTAGGACTCAAGGCAATGACTATAAGGGAAACTCTGGTAGGAGTTATGATTCGAGAGGTCATGTGGATAGGAGTTATGATCAGCGGGGTCAATCGGGAAGGAATGTTGACACCTGGACGCGTTCGAGACGAGGGTCAAGATAATAGGAATGTGGTAGGAATGGAAGTGATCGTCGAACCAAGGTAACAATAACCAGCGTTACAACAGGATCGACCAGTAGAGGAACGAATCGAGGGTCGTCAGGATCTTCTAGTCAGTGAGAGGACACCAAGTTTTGCCACCCCCACCTATTTGTACTACTTGTGGAAAGGCTCATCCAGGGCCGTGTTTCAAGGCCACTGGTGGATGTTTTGGTTGTGGTTCCACTACTCACAAGATTAAAGATTGCCCTAAGAAGAATCCGGCAGCCTTCGGAAACTACATCAAGCCGCCAACTACTACTCGGCGTGTCTATGCTACTACTCGTAATCAGCGGGCGAACTTCGAGTACCATTACGGCACTCTTTTCATTGATGATTTTTTGTCTTCGTTTTATTTGATACTGGCGCCACACACTCTATTATATCTGTCACATCTGCTAAGAAACTTAATATGAAGCCCAAACCGTTAACAAATCACTTATCGATTTCGGCCTATGAAAATCATGTGATCATTGATCGTAAATATGTCGAGTGTCCTCTTCGTTTTGATGATCGTATTCGCTTTGCAAATCTGTATCCTCTCAATATGTTCGACTTTGATATCATTCTAGGTATGGATTGGTTGGCTTACCATAGAGCTTCAATCGACTGCCATGCTAGAACGGTGATCTTTGGAGACGTAAAACATCCTGAATTCGTTTATTATGGTTCTCAACCCCTTAAATCTGTTAAGCTCATTTCCGCTATGAAGGCACGAATCATGATTGCTCATGGGTGCCAAGGTTTTCTAGCATCTGTTAAGGATACATCTTTGGAGAGTCCTAACATTGATAGTCTTTCGGTTGTTTGCTAATTTGGCGGCGACTTTTCGGATGAACTCCCCGGACTTCCCATTTCGAGAAGTTGAGTTTAGCATTGAGTTAATTCCAGTCTGAACCGATTTGAAGGCTCCGTGATCGTATGGCACCCGTAGAGCTGAAGGAGTTGAAGGAACAAGCGCAAGAGATGATAGAAAGTGGATTTATTCGCCCTAGTGTTTCTCCATGGGGTGCACCTGTCTTGTTTGTGAAGAAGAAGGATGGAAGCATGCGTCTATGTATCGACTATCGTGAACTCAATCGTATTACTATTCGTAACCGTTATCCTTTGCCGCGTATAGATGATTTGTTTGATCAACTGCAAGGAGCTAAGTTCTTTTGAAGATTGACTCGAGGTCGGCTACCATCGATTACGTGTGAGGGATCAAGATGTTCCTAAGACCGCGTTTCGTACCAGATATGGTCATTACGAATTTCTCGTTATGCCTTTTGGTTTGACAAATGCGCCTGCTGTGTTTATGGACCGATGAATCGTGGTTTTCCATGAGTTTCTCGACAAGTTCGTTATTGTCTTCATCGACGACATCTTAGTTTACTCTAAGTCTGAAGAGGAGCATGAGCAACATCTCCGGATAGTTTTGGAGATTTTGAGGAAGAAGAAGTTGTACGCCAAATTTTCGAAGTGTGAATTTTGGTTGAGACAAGTTGCTTTCCTTGGTCATATCGTATCAGCTGATGGTATAACCATGGATCCGTCTAAAGTTGAGGCTATCACTAAATGGCCAAGACCTACGACAGTGACTGAGGTTAGGAGTTTTCTTGGACTCACTTGGTTACTATAGGACGTTTTGTTGAAGGTTTCTCTGTCTAGCTTTGCCTTTAACCCAATGATGAGAAAGGTGAAAAGTTTGTATGGACGGATGAACGAGAGAAGAGTTTTGAAGAATTGAAACGGAGATTGGTGTCGGCTCCTATTTTGACTCTTCCAACCTGGATCGGAGGATTTCAAATCTACAACTGATGCATCTAAGAAGGGATTAGGTTGTGTTTTGATGCAACATGGGAAGGTAATAGCTTATGCTTCGCTGCACTAAAACCTTATGAGGAGAACTACCCAACTCATGATCTTGAGTTAGCTGCGGTGGTGTTTGCGTTGAAGATCTGGAGGCATTATTTGTATGGAGAGGCGTGTGATGTATTCATCGATCATAAGAGTCTCAAATATATTTTCACTCAGAAGGAACTTAATATGAGACAAAGAAGATGGTTAGAACTTCTTAAAGATTATGACACTAACATTCAGTACCATCCGTGTAAGGCTAACGTAGTTCTGACGACTTAGCCGGAAATCGGGCATTCTTGCAGTATCAAGATTGAGCCTAGGATTTTGCGTGATTTAGAGTTTGGATGTTGAGTTGTATGTACGAGGTTTTGATGGATACCGGGCTAGTATGAAGGTGGAGTCGAACCTTATACTGCAAATTAAAGAAGCTCAGAAAGATGACGCGAGCCGTGGGTCAGTAAGCGCAAAATGTTGAAGAAGGTAAGCAAACGGAGTTTAAGGTTGATAATGACGGTATTGTGTGGTATGGAGATAGGCTTTGTGTTCCCAATGATCAGGTACTTCGTTGAGAAAGTTATGATGAAGCTCATAGTTCTCCTTTCACTATTCACCCTGGTTCTACCAAGATGTATAGGGATTTGAAGCAGTACTTTTGGTGGAACGGCATGAAACAAGATGTGGCGACGTTTGTGTCGAAGTGTATGATTTGTCAGCAAGTGAAGATTGAACATCAAAGGGCTAGTGGATTGTTACAACCATTGGAGATTCCAACATGGAAGTGGGATAAGATATCTATGGATTTTGTGACTGGATTACCTCTTACTAGGAAGAAGCATGATGCGATTTGGGTGGTTGTTGATCGACTAACCAAATCTGCTCATTTCTTGCCAATCAGGAAGGATTATGGTATTGGTAAATTGGCGGAGATTTTTCAGCAAGAGATCGTTAGACTTCATGGTACTCCGACATCTATTGTGTCCGATAGAGATCCGCGTTTTACTTCTCGTTTCGGAAGGGTTTGCGTAAAGCTTGGGGTACTCGACTTAATTTTAGTACGGCATTTCATCCTCAAACAGATGGTCGTCGAGAGAGGACTATACTGCACCTTAGAAGATATGCTAAGGGCTTGTGCTTTAGAATGGACCGCGCTTGGGATGAATATTTATGTTTAGTAGAGTTTGCTTATAACAACAGTTGGCATGCTAGCATTAAGGCGGCACCGTTTGAACTTCTTTATGGAAGGAAATGTAGAGCACCTATTTGTTGGGATGAAGTAGGTGAGCGTTTGATTGAAGGACCGGAAATGATCGAGATCACTAATGAGAAAGTAGCTGTGGCTAGAGAGAAATTGAAGGAAGCTAGGTCTCGTCAGAAAAGTTATGCTGATAAGCATCGTCGTGATTTAGAATTTCGGGTTGGAGATCGAGTGTTTTTGAAAGTTTCGCCGTTTAGAGGTGTGAAACGTTTTGGAATCAAGGGCAAGCTTAGTCCTCGATTTATTGGACCATTTGAGATTTTGGAACGTATAGGAGAAGTTTCGTATCGTTTAGCACTTCCGCCTCAGTTATCGCATGTTCATGACGTTTTTCATGTATCACTCTTAAGGGGATACAATTATCATCCGTTACACGTTGCTTCTTATCCGTTTGATCAAATTCAGTACGATATGTCTTTATCGAAGAACCGAAGCTATTCGGAAAGACAAGAAAGAGTTATGAGGAATAAAGTCATTCCATTCGTTAAGATTCTTTGGAAGAATCATCCTGAACGTGAGGCTACTTGGGAAACCGAGGAGTCGATGCGTGCAAGTTATCCGCATTTCTTTGAATAGTTTGGTATGTTCTCATTTCGTTTTCGTTATCGTTTCGTTTCATTCAATTTTCGAGGACGAAAATTTTTTTTAGAGGGGAAGAATTGTAAAACCTGAAAAATCTAAAACCTATAAAAGACTAAAATACCCTTGGAACCAAGAATAATAAAATACGTAAAACTCGTTTATAATAAAGTACGGAAATTAAAAACCTAATAAATAAAAACTTAACGAATATAATTTCGTGGATGACTTTGGTACGACGAAGGAAGTAAATGTTTCGCTAATAAGTTGGGCCGTTTGGACTCGTGTCATTTGTTTTGTTTTGCGCCAAGCCTAAGCCCAAGAGGATGTTTGTTTGTGTTCGTGTGAGCCAAGGAGGAGGGGGGCCGAAGCCCATTTGTTTGTGTGTGTGTTTTCGGTTGGATCCAAGCCAACCCAAACCCAATCACTTTCCTAATCTAACTCAAATACTACAACTATAAATACAACACATAATCACTTAATTGGAACCCTAGTTTTGCCTCTCCTTTTTTTTTTTCTTTTGCTCGGCCGAGAATTCCCAACACACCTTGGTGTCGATTTTTCTTATTCAAGTGAAGGTATATCGTTTATTCATCTTCCTTTAACATACCTTGCATGTATATGTCGAGATATATTTGATTTGTCGCGTTTCTTTTCTTTTTGTTTTGGGCCGAGAGGTGGTAACAAAGGAAAACTAGAAACCCTAATTTATATTAAGCGTATGATTGATAAGGAACGTGTAGGTGATAAGTAATATTGAATCGGGTCATGTATATGTTGAACTAATGTGAGCCGAGACATGCATGAGTGGACCGAGACATGCATGAGTTCGAATGGAATATTAAAACATGTAACTTGAATATGTAATGTTTCGATGAGCTAGGTCTTGTATAAAACATGCTAGCCGAAACCCTAATTGAACCGAATAAGTGTATATGAGATTTAGACGTGTAATAAATAAGTAATGGGTACGTAAACATAAACCCTAGTTTAATATGTTAAGCGTGTAGGTATACAAAACCCTAATAACGTATGGTCACATGAAATCAAAAACGTGTATGATAAAGAGTAAAAGTAAAGAAGGTTATTAATTACGTATTAGGTTAAGTGGAGAGTCATTAAGACGTAACATGTAATGAATGCATATTAATGAGATATTAAAGAGTAAGAAACCCTAGAACGTAAATAAGAGTATATTAGGGTTTAAGCTAAATATAGTAAGTGTTATTTCATGTGTGAGTTATAACTTATAAAACTATTTTCTCATTTAACTTAGACTTTAATAAATGATATAACGAACCCTAATCTACAACATTAATTATAAAATACTTAAGACTTATTAATAAACCCTAAAGTATAAAGATTATTAATTATGGATACCAAATATTTAAAAGATCATTTTGACGATTATGGAATCATTAATAACTTGGACGACCGTTGATGTCTATAGGTTCTGTGAAGAGGGAGTAATCCTTTGTTTTCGTCTTTCGCTTTTGATCTTTTGCTTTCGAATAAGGTACGGATATTCTCGACCTTTCAAGAAAGGTTTCGTATGAAGTTTTCTTTTCGATATCATATTAGGATTTCCTAAACCTTTGCTATGAACCCTAATGTGTTTATTCGAGCTGTTGCTTATCTGAACTTTGATTTCTGAATTATAAAACATCTGATTTTTGAACTATCTGATATGAAAACTATGATTTTGGAAAGATGAATGATTTTTCGATAAATATGATCTATGTCATTTATGACATTCTTATTTGATTTCTGATAGTTGACACCCAAGCCAAATATAACTAGTCATGGGGGTTCCATGTCCGTGTCACAAATGCACTTTCGACATGACTCTAGGGCGATAGAGTGATGTTCGCCACGTCCCTTCTCGTTATCTGTATGAGCTCAATTTGAATTATGTTATGAATATTTGTCTGTGGGGCGTATGGATGCATCCTAGATCATTATATGCCATATATTATTTGTTATTTGTTATCTGATGATTGATGATGCGTGCATGCACGTCCTTCATAACTCTGGTAGGTCTCCCCTACAAATATGTTGCCTTATGTGATTATAATATGTTTCTGATATGGCATATGTTCTGGGCTTCGAGGTAGTTAAACTATAAAACTTATTCGATATTTAAAATTATCTTTTGAAATGAATATGACTTCACTGTTTTCTTTTACTTTATTTCGTATTCGATTTTCGTTTCGTATTCATTTTGCTTGTATATCTCTTCACTGGGCTTTGTAAGCTCACCGCACTTTCTTTTCTTCCAGCGGTATCTAAGCATTGGAGCTGGGTATTGCTTTGGGATGAGTGCTGAGTGGACTTACCTTAGAGATTTAGCTTTGATATTATGATGCCATTTAGACTTATGCTTTAGACATTTCATTTGGAGTTTATTTTTCCGCTGGGACCTATGTATTGAAGTCTTTTGACTTGGATTATTTCCATATTTATGTTAAAGATTTCTTTTGGTTTATATGTTTGCTTTGATATGACACCATTACTTGTGATTCCTTTACCCTTGTGGGGTCGGGGCGTTACAACACTTCTTAACCATACGCATTCCCGACTCGCTTCATGGATGGCCAATATCTCTGCATGATTCGATGAAGTGGCACTCATTGTTTGCTTCACGGAATGCCATGAAATGGCCGTACTGGAACTTGTGAAAACATATCCAGTTTGGGACCGACCGGTATGGGGATCGAGACATATATCCCGACATCGCAAAACCAACTAGATCTCTTTTGGATGAATTAGTGTAATATAAACCCATATCTTTTGTACCTTGAAGATAGCGAAATATTTGTTTCACCCCATTCCAATGTCTCCTTGTTGGACACGAGCTATATCTTTCCAATAAGTTTAGTGAAAATGATATATCGGGTCGTGTATGAATCGCAAGAAATAACAATGCCCCAATGGCACTTAAATAGGGTACTTCGGGACCAAGAATTTCCTCGTCGTCATCTGGAGGTCGAAAAGGGTCATTTTCTACATCTAAGGTCCTTACAACCATTCGGGTGCTCAATGGATGGGATTTTTCCATATAAAATCTTTTTAGCAACTTCTCTGTGTATACCTTTTGGTGGACAAGGATTCCGTTCTTTAGATGTTCAATTTGTAATTTAAGACAAACCTTTGTTTTTCCTAGATCTTTCATCTCAAATTCTTTCTTGAGGTATTTAACTGCCTTTGGTAGCTCCCCTGGAGTTCTAATGATATTCAAATCATCAACATACACAGCGATTATGACATATTCAAAATCAGACCTTTTTATAAAAATGCATGGGCAAATAGAATCATTTATATATCCTTCCTTTAATAAATATTCACTAAGGCAATTGTACCACATTCGCCCAGAATGCTTCAACCCATACAAAGATTTATTCAGTTTGATTGCATATTGTTCTCGAGAACTTGCTTTACATGATTCAAGCAGCTTAAACCCATCTGGAAGCTTCATGAATATTTCTGTATCAAGTGAGTCATATAAATAGGCTGTTACAGCATCCATTAGACGCAGATCGAGTCCTTCTTGTATTACCAGACTAATTAGATACCGAAAAGTAGTTGCATCCACCACTGGAGAATATGTCTCCTCATAATCTATACCTAGTCTTTGTGAAAATCCTTGTGCCACCAAGCGTGCTTTGTAACGAGTAATTTCATTTTTTTCATTTCTTTTTCGCACAAAGACCCATTTATACCCAATAGGTTTTACACCTTCAGGTGTACGGACTATCGCTCTGAAAACTTCTTCTTTTTCAAGAGATTTTAATTTTGCCTCAATTGAGTCTTTCCATTTTGGCAAATCATTTCTATTTTTGCATTCCGGAACTGACTTTGGTTCTTGATCCTCATCATTTTCCATAACTTCTAGCGCTACATTATATGCAAAAGCATCATCGACGTCGATTTCATTTCGGTTCCAAATCTTTCTAGACATGATATAACTTATTGAGATCTCTTCATTTTTGGGTACCCGAGGTTCATCTTGAACACGTCATGTCTAATGTCCTTATAGAGGACCTTTCTGGTGTTTCTTTAACCTCGACTTGATAATCTTGATTATAGGTTCCCTTTTTCTTTCGAGGATTTTTATCTTTCGAACCGACTGGTCTACCACGCTTTAGGCATGCCTTAGACTCATTAGCAATTTCTGAATGTTCTTTAGGAACATCAATTTTGATAGGAGCATTAACAGCTAGTATATGTGACCTAGTTACTCTTTTAAGATCAGTAAATGCATCTGGTAATTGATTTGCTAACCCTTGTAAATGAATTATCTTTTGAACTTCTTGTTCACATTCTTTTGTTCGAGGATCAAGATGAGATAATGATAATTCTTTCCAACTTATATCACTTCCCAACTGTTTCTTTTCTCCCCCTAATGTTGGGAATACTGACTCATCAAAATGACAATCAGCAAATCGAGCCGTAAACAAATCCCTCATTGATGGCTCTAAATATCTAATTATAGATGGTGAATCATACCCAACATATATTCCCATTCTCCTTTGAGGTCCCATTTTTGTGCGTTGTGGTGGAGCAATTGGGACATATACATCACAACCGAAAATTCTTAGATGGGAAATATTTGGTTCCTGACCAAAAACCAACTGTAATGGGGAGTAACTACGGTGACTCGTTGGCCTGATACGAATTAGTGTTGCTGCATGTAAACAGTGGCCCCAAGGCTGGTAGTTTCGCTTTCATAATCATGGGCCTTGCAATCATCTGAATCCTCTTGATAAAGGACTCAGCAAGCCCATTTTGTGTATGAACGTGAGCTACTGAATGTTCTACACTTATTCCAATAGACATACAATAGTCATTAAATGTTTGGGTTGTAAACTCACCAGCATTGTCCAAACGTATTTTCTTTATAGGATAATCTGGAAAATGTGCTCTCAGTCTTATTAATTGAGCAAGCAATCTCGCAAACGCCATATTGCGACTTGACAATAAGCACACATGTGACCATCGAGTCGATGCATCGATTAAAACCATAAAGTATCTAAATGGTCCACAAGGTGGATGTATGGGCCCACACATATCCCCTTGGATTCTTTCCAAAAAATTAAGGGATTCATTCCCTATTTTAGTTGGTGATGGGCGCGTGATCAATTTACCTTGTGAGCAAGCAACACATGTAATATCTTTCGTTTCTGGAACCTTATGGTCCTTTAATGGGTGTCATTTTGAATTTTCTATTATTTTTCGCATCATTAATGATCCGGGATGGCCTAGCCGAGTAGCCGGTCATGCCAAACGATAAATTTCTCTCGGTCAATAAGTTTTTTATTTATGACTGCATTTGTTTCAACAATATTAATCTTAATGTAATACAACCCGGATGAAAATGCGGGTAATTTTTCTAAACTTTCTTTTTACCCAAAATCATATTTTTAATATGAAGGTACTCATCATTTCCTTCATTTGTAGTCTCAATATGATATCCATTTTGACGAAATACTTTAAAACTTAATACATTCCTTTGAGACATGGGGGAAAATAGTGCATTGTCAATGTTAAACATTGTACCTTCAGGTAATAATATATGTGCTTTTTCATAACCTTTTATTAGTTTTGCACTACCCGAGATAGTACTAATATTTGATTCTTGTAGGTTCAAGTGTGAGAAATATTTCTCCTTTTTGAGTATTGTGTGTGTGGTTGCACTATCCACTAGACATATGTCTTCATAATCAATAATAAGTTGTGCCACACGATCCATATTCTTCAAAATAAAACACATAATATAAGTAAAGTATTTAACTGAATAATTAGGAAATAACACGTTTTATTAATCCAAGTGAGTAGATAAAGAACGTCTCATAGAACAACAGGTAACTTGAAAGTAAATAAACGAAATAAAAACAAGATCAACATCAACGTGAAGACGTTTTATTCTTGGCTTTATTGACACTCTTATTATTGGATTTATGGATCACTCGTTTATGAGGAAATCACTCACATCCAAATGAGTTTTATCATTTTGATGTTCTGGAACACCAAGGTTGTAAATACCAAGGTTATCGATATCAAGGCTATCAAATTTTCCTTCATCATATGCAAAGTTAACTTCGACCCCTTTTCCTTTGTTCTTTTGGGATCGTTGGTAGAGTTCCATCAAATGTTTGGGTGTGCGACATGCACGGGCCAAATGATTAGCACCACTACATCGATAACATGCACTTTCTATGACACCTTTTGATTTTTCACCTCTATCATTTTTGATCATTTTTCCTTTCTCTTGCCACTTTTTGTGACCACTTGTATTCCCAGACTGAAAACCATGATAATTACCTCGACCAAAACCACGCCCTTGGCCGCGGCCATGACCACGGCCATGTCCTCGTCCACGGTCAGATCCATGACCGCGACCTCTATATACCATATTTGCTTCCAAAATTGGAGCGGATCCAGTTGGACGTGACTCATGGTTTTTCATCAATAATTCATTGTTTTGTTCCGCGACAAGTAGACACAGAGATCAAATCACAATACTATTTAAAACCTCTTTCGCGGTACTATTGTTGCAATAGTAAATTAGAGGCATGAAATGTAGAGAATGTTTTTTTCAAGCATTTCTTCATCAGTGATTTTTTCTCCACATAAAGTTAATTGGGAGGTAATTTTAAACATAGCAGAATTATATTCACTCACTGTTTTAAAATCCTAGAACCTTAAATGAACCCAGTCATAGCGGGCTCTCGGTAAAATCACTTTTTTTTTTATGTTCATAGATGTCCTTCAAATGATTCCAAAGGACATGTGGGTCCTTAACAATAAGATATTCATATTTTAAATTCTCATGGAGGTGATGGCGTAAGAATATCATTGCCTTGGCCTTTTGTTCAACGGTTGTTTCCTTTACCGCTTTGATTGTATTACCAAGACCATTAGCCGCAAGGTGTATCTCGGCATCCAGAACCCAAGACAAATAGTTTTGTCCAGTTATGTCGAAAGCCAAAAAATCAAGTTTCGCAAGATTCGACATGACTAGCTATATTATCAAATATATGAAAGTTAACATTCACTCATTTCAAAATAAATAGTCGGTAAGCATCATACAATACGGAAAGGCATCATATCATACTCGAACCATGGCATAGTAAGTACATCAGAAACTTAAGACATGCAATATATACGAATTGTTATTAAAAAAACTACATATGCAAAAACACTAGATAAGCAATAAAAAAAATATACACACATGACACAACATATTACATTAGAACTAATTATTGCACAGTTAACATGCATTACACATATAAAATTACATATTGATTCGACAAGTATAGCATTATAAAAATACACAGTTAATACATCCCTTTATGTTCATGTTACACTAATGTAAAAGCAACACATAGATGCATAAAGCAATTACAAAATTAAACATACTATATTACAAACATTTGTCATATATACGATAGAAGCTAATAAGAAAGATTCTAAAAGGTAACATCTACGTCATCGCTGTTAGATATTGGATTTCACAATCATATCAATACATAAGAAATATGGGCATATGAATATATGGTTTTAGAGAGAGAACGTGCGATATTCTAGTGACAGAAACACATGGAAGGTTAGATTCCAAATGAACATCCAACCCTCTCCCTTGTGGGGAGAGGGCTATTTATGAAAAGTATTACGCCCTCCTTCGGGCTATGAATCAGGCATACAATGGGTAAAGACCCGTCCTTCCTCCAAGGTGTTGCACTAGACTATATTATGCTAATAACTAAATAATGTAATAAACGATATGTCTACGAACTAACTTAAGCCAGATTATATTTGGGGTGACCGATGCTTCACTATAGAATTTTCAATTCCTAACAATCTCCCCCTAAGGGAGGTCACCCCATGATTTACAATTTTGCATTCTAGCATTCTATTTAATCTTCAGTCTTGAGCTCGTAGACTTCAATTCATCATAATATTCAGACTTTGTGATTTCGTGGTGATTTCTTCATAGTCCAACTACTTTGTACATAAAGTGGAGGTTATAGAGCTGATCCACATTTTGATGAGTTTTGAGCCAGCTTTGAGATCATCAGCTTCAGTCAATCTCTGCATCACCCTTTGTTGTGTTGCCCTCATATGATGTTGTGACAGATGGACCACATGCTCACATTCTGGATCATGATGTCTTCTTATCAGAGTAGCGGAAGCTTTTAGATGATTCATGATATTAGCAGCAGCATAGCAGAAGCATGGAGTGAAAATATCAGAGTCGTTGATGCACTTATCATGATATCTTTAAAATTGGATGTGATGTGTGAGCATGCGGCTATGGATTGACCTCTCCATTCTGATAAGCTGCAAACGTCGGGTGTACCTGCATACAACAGTTAGCAATAAAGCACACGAAAGTGTCTTTGATCACTTTCGTTGAATTGAGGTACACGGCCCACGGTTCCACGTTGATCAGTACAAGTACTGCCTGTGATTAGGTATAGTTCAAGAATCTCCTTGAGGGTTTCACAGGTGCTCTAGTGTTCTCAAACCGAATGTCTCAAAGAAGACAACACGGAGTGAGTGAACCAGCGAATTTGAGATTCACTGATTGATGAAAAGAGATTTGAAAAACAATCGTGTACTGCTCAATAAAATGTTTTTGCAATACAACGAAGGTTTAAGAGAAATCAGTTATCAATCATAAACACATTTTAATTTTGAAATATTAATACACAGTCGATGAGTTAGAGAAAAGAATTTTAAGCATAACAACCGGTTTTTCAAAGATATCCGTCAATCCATAACCTGAACCAGGATTGATTCATGATTTTGAATCGCCCCATTGTTTCTATTCAGTTGTCACATGGTTGATCTATTGGATAGATCTCACATGCCACCTACCAAGAGCTTGTTTGATGTTGGCTCTAGAAGGCTTTCCATCTTCATTGTGAGTATGTTGGCATATCACTCAGATGTTCTGGCAATATCACAAGGATAGTGCGTAGGACTCTTAAGATATAAACTCTCTTTCCACATTGTGTGAAACAGAGAGTCTTCATTGACAGTGTCCTAATGAGATTTATTAGATGATCTCGTGGCTCTAGACTCAATAGTGCACATTTGGTTCCTATGCCGGAGACTAGGGAGAAGGTCTCCTTCTTCAATATCAACCATCTCTAAGAGAAAGTCGACAGATAATGTAGGTTCCCCGTTAGAATGAAACAAGTCCTTTTAAGAGGAACTTGAGTAGCTTGGGAAGTGAGGCGCAGTGCGTCACTGGGTCCATGACGTCTTGTCTTCAATACCAGTGTTACCTTAGTAACAACCAGTTGCATATGTATTAAACCCGGTTTCTTCCCTAAGGTTGAATTATTGGCGGGCTATTTCTTTTCACCCTTTCTTCATTCATTTCTTTTTCATTCTTCAACCCCTTCAGTGCTTACTGAGACTTCATAACTAGAACCTTGTTGGGTTTATTCCAGTTCTAGCTCTATCTCAGTCCGCACTCTTCCTATATCTCACTTTTCTCCTTTTATCATTATACCTAAGGACTCTACAATATTTAGTGGATTGTCCCTGGGTAGATCCCTCCGGCTCTGGCGGGATCGTGGGAACGAATACCAAACCTAACCATCCTTATAACACCATGCATAAAGTAAATTGGTCGGTCTTTTGGTATTGTTCTTTCCTTCTCGAAACCAATTGAAAAATCATTTGGAAAATTAATCAAGGTACTTGTGATATAATATCAAAGCATTTTGTACCTTAATTGTTTTGATCTTTTAGAAATGCTCCCCCTCAACATGTGCATATGATTTTATGAATTGTTTGGCACATGGAGGCAAGAGTTCTTTTGAAATAAATTCTTGATCACAATTTCCATGGAAAAAGCCATTTGATTTTCTTTGGTAAATTCTCCCCCTCAATATGTGCATAGGATATTTGAAATCATTTTATCACATAGAGGAAAGAGTTCCTTTTAAAGTACTTTCACGATCACACAACCTTTCAGAAACCATTTAAAAATCAATCAAGGTGTTAAAACATAGAAATCTTTGTACCTTGAAAGTTTATTTTCTTTTTGAAATGCTCCTCGTCAATATATGCTTCTAGATTCGAAAAGAGTTTAGCACATATTAGAGAGCAGTATGCACTTTGAGACAAATTGGTCACCTTTTATCAGTTTGCATATTTATATCACATTTTCTCCCCCGATCAAAAATTTCAAATCCTTTGAGATTTTGGATCTCAAGTGATTTAAATATGTAAGAAACAAAACTTGTTGGAGAAAAATGTGTCCAGTTTTATTCGATCTGAAGAGGGCTACTCCTAAGTTCCATTTTTGACAAAAAAGGAAAAACAATTCATAACCTATCACTACAATATACATTATAGTTATAGTTGTTTATAGTACAATCACCACATTACACAAATCATAATATATAACAATACTACTACAGGAAGATGTCTTCATTCAGTTTTTTGAAGTAGTTTGTAATGACCTTCACGAAGTCTACCACCCACAAAACTTTCAAGGCTGCGAAAGATCTTTCTCGTCTTAAGTCTTCGCCCGATCGCAGCAATGAACTCTTCACACCTTTTCAAATCTTGATCAGACCATCACGTTTTGTTCCACGGCTTCAAGTCAAGTTCGATTTCCTTCACCCTTGAATTCAATTCTTCTTCAACCATTTTGAGCGTACCATCATTGTACTTGTATAGCTCGCACAACCTCATTAGCATTCTTGACCCGTATCTGTCAATAAAAAGGACTGCTTTAGGGGAGTCAATCACTATGTAGTTGTGACGGAATTCATGCCCAGATTCTCCCCATTGGGGTCTTGTTAGATTGACCTGAGTCTGGTAGCTTTCCACACCAAGTTGAAAATCACCAACTCTTTGTCGAATGACTAATCCTCTGATCCAGAGAATGACAGCAGCAGAGAGAGCCTTCTTCTCACGATCAGGTAGATGGTCAAGGTGTTCTTGGAGGTTCAGAAGATAGAGATCTTCAAAGTCACTTGGCAACAGATGTTTGAAGTCGTTTTCTTCTATAACATGATCTTTCAAGTCTGCTCTTCGAAGAACAATCTTCTTTAGATAATCATAGCCATAGATTGGGAAGATCTCTACACTAACAACACTTAAAATTCGCAGCTTGGATCGAACAGCTTTGCGACTCTTTTTAGCTCCATGTCTATCAATGTAGAATTTCTTCTTCTTGAACCACCAATGATAAATGTCGTACGAAGCCGCGATGTCATACTCTTATTCTTTGTTTGTCCAGAATTGAGCAGGTACCATCTGCTCAAGACCCTGATCTATGTAGGTTGCATCTTTCATCTTAGAGATCGATAAAGCTGGTCTTCTTTCTGTAGTTCGAGCACATAGATAATCCAGGTCATGATTGAAGAAGAACTCTGATTGAATAGTCACTTGTCCAGGTTCACCACCGAGAGGAAGAGGGTTGTTCATATCAAACCGATTGATCTGCTCACTGACTTGATCATTCAGCATTTTATGGCATTCTTCCATCTGATATTGGAGCTGATTAGCATCAGAGTGGAAGACTTTGACGATTTCAAATGCTGGGCCTTCAAGATCTTTAGAAGTGATTGACGAAATCCCCTTCTTCTCACAAAACCACATCATGAAGCTTCCCATATCCCCTATGAAGTGAAGAAGAGAGTCTTCTTCTGGAGCTTCATAGTTGGAGATAATGGTTGTAGCCCAATTGTTGTCAGGGATTATCGTATCAGACTCGGGAATGGACCATGCAGGTTCAGGAGTTTGAGGTTTATCTTTGGTGAGCCAGCTTTGAGTCATGTCCTTTGAAGGTGCAACTCTAGAGGTTTTAACACGTTCACCCGAAATGTATGCATCAAACCAATCCTCATCTTCCGACGGCTTAGGGATATGTTTGGTGGATACATCATCATCATCAGATTCTCTGACTCTGGAGCAACATAAGACTCTTCATTTAGTACTTGGTCTTCTAGGATAGTGGCGAAGGTGGGTGTAAACCTGGAATCAACCGTAGTCCATGCCGTAGACGTCTTCTGAGTGCCTTGATCACTGGATGAACTGGTTTGATTAGAGGGTTTCGGTGGAGATGTTGGTGGTTTTGGTGGAGATGTTGTGGTTGTGCCAGAGCTCCACTAGTTGGAGGAGGAGGAGGTGGAGATTTTGGACCTTTATGTAATGACTCCAACACAGAAGTCCTCCTTTTCTTATTCGCCTCTCTTTCTCGAATGTCCTCCAGAAACTGTAAATGGTCATCGTGCTTAATTGATTCTTAGAGAGCCACGTATAGCTTCTTTTGGACCTCATCCAGATGCTCATTAGCGTCATACATTTTATCCAAAAGGACCGCTCTCATATCAGAAATGGGTAGGTCTTTAAACCGTTGAAGTAGTGGAGCTTGCATTGCCCATTCTACAGAAATAATGAGAGATTGTGGAATGATAATCGACAAGAAGTATAAGCTAGAACAATTAAGAGATTGTGGAATGCATTTTCATTGAGTGATTAGAAACTACAATATGGACCTCTATTTATAGGGTTCTAACAATCAAAGTATTTAATACAACCATTATTGAGGGAATACAAAATGTCAAAGGTTATGAAGGTTAAGGTATATGGATAGCCACACATAAGTATTCATAATAAAATAAAAGAAAAACCCCCATACGTTGCTCGTTATACTCCTTTCAGCAGTTCGTAATTTTTGTTTAATAGTTTTTGGTTCCAAGCTCTTCTACTCTATTTTTTTTATTTCAAACTCATCAATAGGACTAGCCTTTTATATTATTGATGTACAATAAACACTCTATAAATTAATAGTATTGGGACTAAGATATTTTATTAATTTAGCGAGATATGATTATATCGATAAAATAATAATTTATTAATTTAAAGAGTTTTACATATGATTTATAAATTTGCAAGTACAATATACTAGTTATAAATTAATTGAATTCACATTCACAAATTAATTAAATTTATTAAGTTCTTTTTTTTTTTTAATAAGTAAAAAGTTAGTTTCATTGGAACAAGTTCCAATTACGTATAACCTTAATTGAATTATTAGAATCTGTACAAGTTCCAATTACGTATGGTATTTATATATATATATGAAATTTTTTAGTAATTATTAATTCATAGTTTCGTAGGGACCAATATATATATATACTGTGGTTTAAAAAAATTATTATCCTATTATTTTATCGATTGGGGTCCAAATTTGTATTGGACCTAAATTGGAAGTAGACAAATTATTGACTTTATCGAGTATTAATTTATAGAGATTTTATTGTATTTGTTTTTTGTGTGGTTATTCAATTGACATTTATACTTTATTAAGTGAATTAATACGTTATTGATGTTTTATCATCATTTTTGTTAATTTGTTGTTCTTTTGATAGGTTTGGTAGAAAAAGAACAAATGACGAGCCATGTAAATGACATCCTGGATATGTTTCGTTGTGTTGACTTCGACATATTGTGGCGAATTAGTGTTGTGAACAATGAATGAATAATAGGATTCTAAGGATGATGAAGTTTTGTTGTTTTCGGTTCACAATCGTATAAAAAACAATTAAAGCACTAAACACATTGATTATGAACAATGACTGAATTAATGTAAGTAAAAACACACTGAATAATTTTCAACGTTTATATTCTTTATTAGAAATAAATCAAAATAATACATTACCCAAGTGCTTGCGGAATAGCACTTGGGATTGAAATGACAAAGTATGGTATCTCCTCACTAAGCTCAGGCTAAGTCTAAGAACAACTACAAAGGAACCACTGAGCAATCTCAGGGACAAAGTTGTATTTGGAGGAGTGAAAGATGGCTTGTGTGTGTGTTTTACAATTAATCCACAAGCTTAAAAACTTTCACTCCAACTCTTATGCTATTTATACAAGTATGGTATTTAACTTTATCCTAGAGGACAAACTGACATTTTACACAAGACAAAATACTTACGCATTTTGTCTCTGTTTACATTTACTATTTCGAGTAAATGACAAGGCTACTTTCTTCAAGTCCGTGATGACACTGAGCCTGGTAGTTAGTGATTCAGGGAAAGTTGACTTTGGCTGATAAGGACTTTGTCTTATCTGTTTCAAACTTATCCCGCCTTGTCCCGCTCATTATTCAGTCTTCTTAGCCTTCAGTCTTTAACATCAGTTTGTTCTTCAGTGTGAGAAGTTGGTGAGGAGTTCAGGGATTCAGTGAGTTATTGTCATCACTCACTGAATCCACCATCTTCTTCTTGACTCAGAATTTACCCGATAAGTTATGCCTTACTGAGTAAAGAGACTTCTTCATTGTCTCATACTGAGTATCCCGAAGATAGCTCACAGAGAGACTATGCTCTTAGTGACTTGTTAACGTTAAGGGGATTAAATACTTAGGGTATTCTCTATTCAAATCCTAGACTTAAGGGGTTTTGGTATTCACTGAACCCAACAGTCTCCCCCTATTTGGATATACAAATAGCCTAAGTGTTTGATCAGTGTAAGTGAGCAAATGGCTTCTTTTTACACTGAATGTACTAATGAACATAATAAGGAACACTGAATATTTTAACAAAACATACATCGTTTATTGATCAGATTACACAGTCCTTATCACTATTACAAAAGATAAAACATATGATGTCAATCAAGATGGATTCCCGTTGCTTCTAGCTTGACTTTCTTTGTGAGGAGTGTTTCTCTGTCAAGGTGCTCTCTTAACTTAGCATCCAGGTCAGTGCAGAACCTGATGTTTTCTAGAGTTTGGATTTGAGAAGCCACTGGTAGGTAGCTTGCCATTGTAGCCACCCCTGCAAGATCAATGTCACTCCATCTTTGGAATGCCGAGTTCCCATAGACATCAATGAAGAAAAGTCCTCTTTCAGGATTTTCAATACAAAGACAGTTTACAAACTTCACACCTTTAGGTAGCTCCCTGTTGCAGTCCAGGCCAGGTACCTTGATTTCCGGTCCAGATTCAACCCTTTTTCTCTTACCCTGGGTTGGCTGAGAGTGAGATCCTTGAGATGCGGTTAGAGTTGGCTGAATCCCAAGTTGTGCTGGTGCTTCCCTCAGTCTTTCATATCGTTTGCTTAGGGATTTCATCAGCTCCTTAACCACTGCATTCAACTTCTTTGCTATGATAGGACCAAGATCATCAAGTTCTGTGATTCCAAAGTCAGTGAACTTCATGGGATCATGAACCTCAAAGTGCCTTTTATCATCCCCCCTGTAGACATTCATTGACAGTGGTTTAGACTTGTGGATGATTTTCACATCAGTGATCTTCTTAGGAAGCCTTCTGCTTGTTATGGTCCAGTTGTAGTGGTTAATCCTTTCTTGCCTGATAGCAGCAACCCTCTTGTTCTTTTCATCTAGCTTCTTTCTCATAGCAGCCATTTCAGCAGACTGAGCATCTTTAAATATTTGGCCTACCTGACCCTTTTCAAGCTTCTTAGGATCAATCCCAACTTTTGCAGCTTCTTCAGCCACAACTTGTACCAGTGCTTCTTTGCTTTTCCTTTCTTCCTCAGCTAGTTTCTTTCGCTTGTCTTCCTTTTCAAGGTAGGCAGTGAGCTGTGCTGGAGTGAGCAGGTACTGTGTGTTGCCAATGACATAGGGAATCTTCTCAGGCTCTAATGTGGTTACTATGGCTTTTCCTTTGTCCTGATCAGATGGAGAGGATGCAACCAGTAGAGGTGTTGTTGTGATGATTGGTGTTGTTGTTGCTACTATCATTGTCATTGTGGTTGTTGTTGTTGTTGATGATGGTGGGACTGATGAGAGTGGTGTTGCTGATATTGGTTTAGCTGGCTCCCCCTCAGTGTGAGAAGGAGGATCTTCAGTGGCTTTCTCCCCCTCAATTGTTGTTGCAACGTCAGTGAGAGCAAGAGTTGTTTGGGAGACTGAGGGAGTAGGAGCTGCTTGACCCTTAAAGGCTTGATAAATCTCCGAGACCATGGCCTTGATGTCAGTTGTATCTTGTTGAAGACTTGTGACCTTTTCAGCAAGATTGGCCTGAGATAATTCCAGTGCGGTCATTCTAGGCCCAAGATTCCAGGCCATAGAAGATGATGCTTTAGCCAGATCAGTAATGTGAGCATCCAGTGAACCCAGTGTTGATTGAAGATGTAAATACAAATAAGCTGTAAAAACATTTATTTATATTTTACGATCTCCTAATGTTTTGTCGATAATAAACGTAAAATCATTTTAACGAAACAAATAAAATACGTAAATGGTTTGAGCCAATAGTTTTCTAACACAATTACGTTTTCACATAAAACACTAAAACAAGTATAAGTGATTTTATGATTTGGTAATACATATACAACAACTAGTTTACATATTGGGCAAATATATACATATCTAGTATGTATTATAATGGGTAATACAATTGGGTAGAAACTTAAGTATTTGACCCATTGACCAAATACATTGAATGTAGTTGGGTACAACCCAAAGTCCATGACCCATACCCATGGAGCTTGACCCATAACCCATTGCATGACATCATGCTTATGTCATATATGGATAATATCCATGACCCATGGTTTTAATCCGTGGCCCATAGTTTTAATTCATGTACCATGGACTAGATACATTGCATCTTATAGATACATTGTATCTACATGATATCCATGATCCATAACCCATGACCATGAACCAAAACCCATGGGCAAAAGGGAGCGTCCTACGGATCCCCAGTAATACAGTGGGACGGATCCCTCAAGTGAGGGATCCGTGGAACAGTTGTTGTTTTTTCTTCTATAAATAGTGAGCCATTTTTTCCTTTTGGGTTGCCACTCCCACACATACTTTCCCCAAGTATTGTAACCTTCTAACCACAGATCCTAAAGGATCTTTCTATGTAGTTTGTCTTTTGTTTTTGTGTGATTCTCTAGGTTCCTCTTAAAGGCGAGACCACCACTTCTTGAAGTCGAGCAAGCTCAAGTCCATGAGTTGCCATGCTTCAACATCATCAAGACTACTGAGGTTCTCTTGTTGATACTTCTTTCTACCTCCATAGAAGAGTTGTGTCCAAGGCATTAGTGAAGGATGCCGAAAGATTCAATACGAAAGCATTAGTGAAGGGTGCTTAATGGGTTCCATCGGGGTTTTAAATTTATAATCAAGAATTACCGGTTTACTAGGAACACATTCGGGCAAGTATACCCTAGTCAAGTTGTAGTATAGTATATGGTAAATCAAGGTCGTCCCAAGAGACTTGGTTGCACTACAAGTGTCGTTTGTTTGTTTAAGCAAGTATCAAGGTCGTGGTTATGATTGTCATGGATCAAACCACTAAGAAAAGCAATATGAGCAAGCACACAAAGAACATACATGTTTAGACACATGATCACAAGGATATTAGGATGTTTAGTTTGGAGAATATATATTATTAAAGGTAACCTTTCGACCTCTTGAACCAATAATAGTAGTCTAGTGTTTTATAAATCAAGTATACATAAGCCTCAATCAAATGGTCATGTCATGAGCCTTATGCCTAAACAACAAAGAAATAATCCTTTTGGCCCTTATACTTTGATGTTATTAATTTGTAAAGTTCCATTTACTTGAAAGATAATGAGAACACATATTCAAAAGATTCCTTTCGGCCTTAGTCCAGATTAAACCTTTACTTGTTATGTTTATTAATTCTCTTGCACAATCGTCACAAAGTATAAGACCAAAATCATTCGTACTAATGAATTGGAACTAACCATTGTTAAGAATACTTTCGTCCATTGAACTCAACAATGATCAACTAAAACAATAAACAAGAACATGTTCCAATTCAACCAAATATGATGTTATCAACATATTCCAAACAAACACTACAATTATCAAAACATCCTTTTATCACAAGTTCTCATATGAAATAAACAAGTATAAAGACAACATTCACAAGACAAGAACACATCACAAGAATCACATAATCAACACAACCAAAGAACCAAACATGAATCATAACATTCAACATCATAAAAGTAACAAGGATTTACCCAAAGTAAGATTACATTAGGCAAGGGTGAAGGATTATAAAACTCCTTCAAGCCTCCAATCAACTATAACTTCTAACCAAGAATACTTCTGGAAATGGTAGAGGTTTGTGGTCTTTTGGGAGAGATAACTTTAGTGGAAATTCGTCCTTAAGGGTGGAGGCAAGAATTACACACACAAAACTAACCCAAAATGGTCTTATTTATAGGTAGAAGCCACCCTTAGCCACCAAGTAAGTTTCTTGGGCACAAAGTGTCATAAAGTAGCAGGTTTAGGAGTTATTAGGACCATATGATCGGACTTGGGGCTTAATGACACTTAATATTGCATTAAACATGACTTGGGGAGGTCAGATTGGAGCAACCGTTTCGGTTGCTCTCCAACCGATCCGGTTGCGACCTTTTGACAGAAATGGTCAAAAGCCAAATTTGTAGATCTTTCTCTTAGCTTTCTGTGGCGGGAACGGGTTCAAACTGAGTACGTATGCAAAAGTTATGCCAAAATGGTGAAGGTGTGTCGGGAACAACGAGGCTTCCAATATTTCTTCGTTTAAGCTTCTTTTCTTCATTTCTTTCTCGTTTCCCTTCTTGAACTTTATTCTTGAGTCTTTAGACCACTAACTTGATGATTTTATCTTCTCGAATATACTCCACAAGTCTTGCTTTTATCGGGAATTCTTCGTACATGGAGAAATCTTCGTGTTTTACTTCTTTTTCCGTCTTTTTCTCCACTTTCCTGTACTTGGCTACAAATGAACTTGAAAACACACTTTTATACGATTAAGCATCAAAAGCATATGATTATAGCCAAATAACATATATAAAAGCACGGATAACGCTACTAAAAACATGCACAATTTGAGCGTTATCAAATTCCCCCATACTTAAACTTTGGTTGCCCTCAAGCGAATCTAAGAAAATAAAAATTAAAAGACAAACCTAAATGACAAAATGAAAAGAAAATTTTTTGAAAGTTTAAATATTTTTGGTTTTTATATCTTTTACTAATTTTTTTTTCAATAACATATATAAAAATAAGCAAAAAAATGAGCGCAAACTCCCCACACTTAAGGGTTTGCTTGCCCTCAATAAAATATAGAAAATAAGAAAAATAAAACCCACATGGTGCATGAAAGATGATTAGAAAAATGTGATGCAAATCTACCAAGTACAAGTACAAGATAAGATTCATCGTTTTAAGCTTTTAGAGGTGAAAAATCGAGATGTTTGACAATATCCTATAGATTTTCTCGCTTGATAACATGGCTAAGCAACCTCACGAAAAGGAACGGATGTATAATTCACTCAACACTCAATTTATTTCGTGATGGATAGTATTAAAGAATAGTACACTCATATTGCTCAGTCATGATCTAAATATTACCATAGGCTTGTACAAGAAACAAAACTCCCCCGACGTGGCGTAAGCACCAAGTGTAAACATCTAAAGAGGGCTTTTATTCGGGTTGAAATGATAGGCTTAAGGGTGATTAAAGGGTATGGATAAGGCATGGGATATATTTATGAAATTGGTGTTAAAAGAAAAATAAAGTCAAGTCTAATACCCATGTTGCTAGTTACCAAACAATCCGCAAACCCGTAAATGATTATAGTTACAATCTTCTCTTCTTCTTCATATCGATCACCAAATAAATATATATATATATATATATATATATATATATATATATATATATATATATATATATATATATATATATATATATATATATATATATATATGTGTGTGTGTGTATATATATATATATATACTAGTGTCAAAACCCGTCCGATGGACGGGTATGACTTGTGGTTTTTATTTTTATGATTTTGTGGATCAAATATATACTAAAAAGTAATTAAAAGTAATACTAATAATAAATGTTAATAATATTATCAAATGTAAAAGATTTTCATAATTAATATTGTTTTGAACAAAATGTTAGAAAGTAGTTATATCTTTTAGCCGTTTTATGAATTATGGTAACATCAATTATAGTTTTTAACTGTTTAATTTAACTTTTAATAACCTTTTAGTATGTGATTATTCTTTGATTGTATTACGTTAGGAATAGCAAGAATTATGAATAATATGATTCTTTATTGTGTGTTTTGACGGTAGGTGTATATTCATATTATGATAATATGAATGTTCATTGGTGCTTGTGGATGCCATGTGTTGTCTATTTTCTTTGAATTCATTAGTTTATGAGCAGTTTGTTTGAACTATTATGTGTGACACTTCCACGAAAGAAAAAAGTTAGTAAAAGTAATTAACATTTATGTGCATTGATAGTACATGACAACCTTTTTATTTGTATTTTTAAGTGTATTATACATTTCAAACATATTAGTGATACACTTAATTACTTTAAATCCTAATGTGACAGTTAGAAAATATTACTCCATACTTGCATATGAATATATGATACCACGTGAGCTAAAAATGGTAGATATAGAAAGGTTAATTTTTAGCATTATTTTAAAGTGTAAGAAGATGTAATTGTTTCACACTATTTATTAAAGAATTTACTATTTCAGTTGCAATTACCAGTATGTTCCAAGGTTGTTACCCTGTATGCAGAAGGATTTATGTGTTTAGTTGTTATTCATAAGAGAGATATGATGTGTGAGCTGTTTATATTGTACTCCATTTTTAATTTTTGTAGTTGCATGCAGGAGGATTTGTCTTGGGTGTTCTTTGACAAAGAGTACATCTGGAAAATAGTGTTACTCTTTTAAGGCAATGAAATGGAATAAACCTGGCTACATCTGGTAAGTGGTAAGGCATAATTGATGTGCATATCAGAAGCACATCATGCTCTAATCCCAAATTCTTCCATGTCCATTCATATAAAATTATAATACTATTATTACTTATAAGAACATGTAATGAAAAGATGAAAATATAATGAAAAGATGAAAATTGTGTAGGCAAGTGTACATAAGTACATACCTACAGAAATTGACACCTAGATTGCCTAAAATCGCAGAATGGTCTGATCTGATGTTGCACTAATGCGTCAAGTTCGAATTAATAGCGCATAAGCACAAACTAGTCCATAAAACATATATGGAAAATTGACAAAAAAACATGTCATAAAAAAAATAAAGAAGCAATATTCTTAAAATGGACGATAAACTTATTTTCATGTCAATCATATGCATTGAAATTAGTTTTACAAAGTTTATGCAAAAAGATACCCGTTCGATCAAAGCGGCAAAAGTTTTTCCATAATTGATACTTAGTTCCTTGTCAATTGACATAATTGATACTTAGTTCGATCAAAGCGGCAAACTATACCCACCAATATTATTCTTTTAGCTCCTCTTAGTGCGTGTTTTCATTTAACATTTACATTCTCGTTATCACAATCGTGATCACTGTTGGAGCTATCATCCATTGAGTTGACAGGAGAGCAGGAGGTGAGTCCCGAAACTTTCACAAAGGTAAGCAATTTGGCTAAAGAAATGCTTAACTTGTTAGTAGTATCAAAAGGCAACTTTTCAAATACGTTTACCCAAACACCCTAATATTACTAACTATATTAATTTACATAACCAAGTCAATTTGAGCTTGAAATGTTTGCAAGTAAAATTGGAATGATTGAATTCACCTGAATCACCTTTAGGAGCTTAGGAGCAAAAACACACGCATATGAATGAATAGAATTTTGTTAAGTATCTTTCATATGATCATGCATAATAAGTATTATGATATTTTATTGGAGTGTTTAACTACTATTGTACACGATTCCGTTAACATATCTTACAAATAGTTGCTACAAAAAACAGATCTAACAAATGAATGAGAAAAATATTCATAGCATTATCGACCATTCGTCTCGATAACTTGTTTTGAATCATTACTCAACCCATCGACTGACTTTGAGACCCAAAAGTCTTGATGATGGAAAGAATGTCCGTCATAGATGACATGGCACTCAATGAAGCTTACAAAAAGTCTTGAGAACTACTTGGTTTCACAATTGTTCTTACCTATAGAAATTGAGAGAAACATTAACCACTATGTTAACAAAAACGTAAAAAGTTAAAACTCAAGACACTAATTGTCCCTTCAATTAATAAATGATATTAGTCTCAAAATGATATCGATCATGATTCTTTTTGTTAATTCACATGCAACAATGCTAGTCTCTAAACCCATACCATTGAACAACTATACTCTATGACTTAATGTCCATTTCCTTAAAAATACACCCTAAAAGTAGTTAAAGAAATAGTAAAAATAGTTACATGTAAATATTGTCCGCGAGTCAAGATGTCAGCATCTATGGCACATAAATCAACATGGCTTCCTTTAACTCATCATCAGTCAAGATGTCAACATCTATGGCACGTAAATCAACCATGGCTTTTTTTAACTTATCATCAGTTTCTTCATGCCTCAACAATATAGAAGTCTTGGTGATCATTCCTTCCTTCCTTGCTAAGTTTTGAATGTTTTAAGACCGATTAACTCAAACTTTCTATCTTAGCTTTTAATAAGAATTTTTGGCTAATCACTTTTTCATATAATGCAGTTTTCACAGGCATCCAGTACCAAAACAAATCAACAAAAATGAAAGAAATTTAACTACGCGATACCGAGGATCTCTTACAATTCCCTAGTGGCGTTTAACTGTCTCAATGTTATGAGCATAAACGAATTATGTAACAACGAATTATGGATGACTAATCTATATCAGACACAATCTTCATGCCCATTTGTAACAACTAATTATTAACTGTGACTAATCTATATCAGAATATATACATTTCAAAATGCAATGCCATGGACTAATAAATCCCCTTAGCACTAATCGCTACAAATATCCATTTTATAGTAATCACAAAAGTAAATTTCTTACACTTTTTCATTTCCTCCGAAAACAAATATCGAGTGTCTAGAGTAATTTGTTGCAAGAACTTCACATAAACCGCCGAGTGAAACTGACCTAGCTAGACGGGGTACACCTTATATGGCCTCTGTATCAGATACAACACATGCTACATTAGCACTATAATAATGCCACCTCATAATCGAAACAAAAAAGCCAAAAGAAAAAACTAACATAGATTTCCAGCTTCTTGTGAATATCATACAAAAGCATCAAATAATGATTTATACATACCTGATGCGGTTTCGTTAGACGGTTCGTTCCAAAGTAAACATTAACGATATTCTCTGCACCTACTAATTACCCTAAATTTAAGCAAAAAAACCCACGGTTATTTGTTACTATCGTCGTCTAAAATATATAATCTTCGGAATTGCTTATTTTTAAGCAGATAAGCAACCTGAAGTGTTAGGTTATCAAAACTGCTTCAGCTCATCTGCTTATTTTGGGTATAAGCAGTTTTCAGTGCAGTACATGCTATTTGGCATTGATTATTTGCTTAACTATAAGCAAAAGCATTTTTTGTATTTTTGTGCTTTGTTTTATAAATATTATAGAAACCATTTTGTGTGATAAGAAAGAATAATAAAAAAGGAGTTGGCAGTTGCTCTTGATGTTTGTTAAGCTAACTCGCCTGTGTGTAAACGGGTCGTTCCAAAATATTGATCAAATAGTAGTTGCTTAATAACAAAAGTATCGAGTAGAACCAACAATAGTCATTTACTCAAGTATGCTACTAAACTAAATAAATGCAAATGGAACATTTTTTTTACATACTTACTTTGAAGTGTGAGGAAACGGTTGTTATGACGTATCAACTCAAAGCTATTCTATTCCTATTAGCTCGGATTCCATTCCTATCATTAAGATATATCGTCAAGACTCTAAATGCATCATCATCCGTGTTTCCAAAATAATCGGGTACATGTGGTGCATTTCGTAGCACCAAACATACTTTCTTTCACTTAAGTTATTTGATGAACTCTGCAGTCACTAAACATCATACATTTTCGTTACGGAATTCAATTAGGTCATCTTCATCACCAGAGCGATAAAACTCTTGGACTTGTGCATAGTTAAGAAATCAAACTTCATGAACCTCTTATGTAGTCGATGAAATAAGAAAACTTTTTGCGTCAGACTACTATGTCAAATAAGAAAACGTTTGCATCATTAGTTATACCACTTCAGACAGAAGCCTCAGTCTATCCATGTCGTCGTCATGAATATTGTCTTGCTTGTACGTCACAAGCAGTGCATACACCCTCTCTAATGGCTGGAATTAAATAACGTATGGAAAAATGAGTTTGCACACCATGACTAATAGGATCGTTCAAACTACTATAAGCAAAAATAGGCTTTGAGGTGACGACTACTGGTTGGTGGACACCGGTGTTATGAGATTTGATTGGACTCTCAACTGCAGGAACATTCCATATCTTTAACTTCTTTTACCAACCTGTCTGGTTTTGCTTCGATCTAAGGATAAATTATAGTAGTTGTTTATTTGACTAAAAAAGGCTAATTACCTTTGAACCACACTGGGAAGATTGGGTTGACTACATGAATGAGAGAAAGAACATTAAAGTAACTACGTGAATGCAATAAAGCGTTAGTATGTGTGTGGGTTGGTCGTTAACTTATAGGTCACAATGAGTAACTATAAATGGGTTGGGTGGATGTTAGCATGCAAACACTTTTCAAGTCTTTTTTCCTTTGAATTAGTGTATTCACGTTATGTTTCATCTCGACGGGTCAAACGGGTTAAATAAAATTATTATCTAACACGAAAACGGGCCAGATGTAGATTTTCGATGCATAAAACTGTCATAAACAATACGTAGCTCACATAGGTTCCACTACAGAAAATTAACCGCGTATAGAGAAGTAACCCATCAAGCTTAAATAACTATTCTAAGTCAGATAAGTTATTAATAGCCTGCTTACCTTGAGCCTCTCAAAAACGAATTTCATAATAGTAGGATGAATGCTTCTTGATATTGAACACTTTTTACTGAGCCATTTAGGCAACACTAAGTAAAGTCCAACTATCGTAAAAGATGGGATGATGGTTACCACAGTGTACACGAGACGAACCGCCCATATTCTGTAATTCAATATAAGGGAATAAATGATTAATTTTAAAAAAGAATATGATCATTATTGGAAAAAAATTTCAAATTTGTTTATTGACCAATGGTATGTAGATTTGGATTCTCATAAGAGTATACTAAAGAGCCTTTTTGGATTGAAATAGTGTTTTTCAGTTTGTTGCATCTAACAACTGAATATAACATTAAATTATCGAGGAAACTATAAAACATTTATATAAGCACACAAAAATAAGAAAAATATACAAAGGTAACGAAACTTATACATTTTTTGGTCAATTGTCATCATATGTAACAAACTTTTTCTTTTGCTATTGCAACAATTTGATTTTGTTCATGTTTGATTTATTTTATGGCTTACCATTCAACTGTAGTAGTAGTTCTAGTGTAGTGTTATTCTGCTAATTTTAGTTTCTGTTTTAATCTGATACTTTCAAATTAGTTGTAATCTGTTTTACTTAATGTACTAAGTTCTAATTAATGAAATTCTCATTTACTTTCAATTTCGTATTCTCATTTACTCTCAATTTTATTACTTAGTGTTATTCAGTTTTAATTACTGTTTCTAAAGCTCAATCTAAACTTACTTTTCAGTTTTCACAAGTTCAATTTGTTTCTATAAAAAAATAAGAAAATATTTGAAAATTATAAAAATCTTTCCAAATTAATCTCAAAAGCTTAAACAAGCTTGTTTACTGTTTACATTAGCTTATATAAGCTCCTTATAGCTTAGTGTAAGCTTATTTTAGTCTTAATCTATCTAGAATTTAATAATCCAAACTGGTCAACAAAAGTCAACATTGAAGCTTGGAAGCTAATATGGGGTAAATTGTCAGATTGGATTGGGTTTTTGGATGATGAAAAGCTTGTTTCTAACAAGATAGGGTAATAGAATAGTTCTATGGATTTCAGTTAAGTGTAGCATTAGCTTGGACATTGTGTAAGTCTCATTTAAATCTCTACTCCAATTTCAGTATTGTAGATTTTGCTTATTTAGCTGTTTATTGATTAGTGTAGCTTAGTTAATGTAGTTATAGCCTATTGCATTGATTTTGATCAGTAGTTAGTTTGATTTTCATGTCTGCACTAATTAGTTGTCTTAATCTGTGCATATTGGTTCTAGACTTCTAGTAACTCCTATTTGTTATTGTTGTCAGTATCACTATTCTTAGCTCTATTTTGACCTGTTGTAATTGAATTTAGAATAGAGATGGCTTAGTTTTGTGATTCTGCTTTTATAATTTCATATAAGTTAGTTATAAGGTGTGTTTGGATTAGAGGTTAAACTAAGCTGTAGGGTATAATAGTAGATAGTAGATGGCTTAGGTAGTTTTAGATGGGGATATTGAGGTGTTTTAGAATATGATTCTGCACTAATTTACACTATAAGTCAAATTCAGTTTTCATTGTAGTTGATTTCCACATAAGTTAGATTTAGGGATAGAATCACTGGCATTTAGGTTTAGAATTATTATAGATTACATTATTAGGTGTAATTAGTACTTAAAACATCTGTAAGAGTGAATTAGAGGCTTGCAAATTTCATCAAATTCAAACTTTCAAGTTCTCACAAAAAGTCAAATTTTCTATAAGAGCCAAATTAGTGTTTATTTTTGATTTTTAATCTACTCCGTTTGTAGCCTTTCATTCTGAAATTTTGCATGTTAAATGTTTGCTAGCTTGTGTCTCTAAACATCATTTTTTCATAATTTTTAGAATTTTCCTTAATAGCTTTTTAGTAGCTTAATGTTGACTGCTGAGTGAATTCATCCCCTGCATCAGGATAAAATCCTTTTTGCATCAGCTTAGCTCAAGCTGGGTTTTCAGCTTTTGTTATTGTTTAATTTGATTTTTAGGTGATATTTAGTTTAAAACTTAGTTAGAATTCCTTTTAGTAGCTTTTAGGCTAGCTTAATTAGAACTGCAACACCTTTTTATACTGTCCCATATCTGTTGCATCAGCAGCCCAGTGTCCTATATGGCTTTTGTTTTTGATTTTTCATTTTCTCATGTTAGGTCCTTATTAGCTAAAATTCTGGATTATAGCACTCTGGTTGGTGATCTTTAACAGGGTATTTTTAGTTTATTTTTAGGATTTTTCTTAGCTAGTTAGATTTAGGCTTAAAGTAGGCACAATAACAAAGACAATACCTCATACGGCCAACCATCAACAACAAAGACATCTAATGAGTAGCGATCCACTATGGAAAAGCATGCTTCTTGATGTTCTGTCCTACTTCACTGACAAGGCTATCAACTGAAAATTTAGAGCATGTTAGTATTTGTGAGCTACCAAAAGCTACAGAAAATGAAGTTCAAAAGATGTAAATCATTCCATAGTGACATTTATTTCTCATTCAGTGACCTCTGGTAATATCAGTTTGGCCAAAGTGCTAACCCTGCGCAGCCTATGTTTGTTGATCTCATTCAACCTACTGATTGCATTCGACAGCTTCTTAATAGTATCATCACTTATGCTCCTTTTCTTCCGGATTCTCCAGTGGGATGAATCCCACTAATTGTGGATTTGAAATCCATCTCGAGAACCAAACAAATTGAATGAAGAGTTTTCAGATGGCGCACTTGTTTCAATCGGCCACTCTTCAAAGAAAATTGAGTTACATAATAAGTTATCTACTTAGTAGTCAAAAACAGAGAATACAAAATGGATATTCCAATCATGCTTTTCCTTTTTCATAAATTATCATGTAATTCCTTCATAAATTCTTCCAATCTTCTCAAAGACAAATATGATTCATCAATGACAAGCATAGATATATTTTCCTCTGCGGATGTGCATAGATCAATGCATAAATTTACATAAATTATCATGTAATTCCTTCACAAATTCTTGGAAATTAAAGCACCTTCGTCACAGACGAGACATATCATCAAACAATTGATGAATATCCATGCCTTCATATATCTATGCCTGTCATTGATGAATCATATTTGTCTTTGAGAAGATTGGAAGAATTTATGAAGGAATTACATGATAACCCCCTGCTAACAAAAATATCATCAAACGATTACAAAATTAAAGAAAAAAAAATCAAGAAATAAAATGTATCAAGCCCTTGGCATGTGGTGCATAAGCAATAGAATGAATTAGGAAGGCCTCTGAGTGTGTAATGAGACATCACTACTGTATTGAAGAGAGCCCAAGTACGCCATGCTTTTGCCCACTTTGTGGCTTAATGAGTTGCATGCCTGAATGAGCCTATTGCCATGTTCCAAGTTTTAGATATACACGTGCCATAAGTGATACGTTTTCAAATCCCTTTGTATCTATTGGTGTGTTTGTAATCTGCAAAAATAAAATGCATCAAGCCCTTGGCATGTGGTGCATAAGCAATAGAATGAATTAGGAAGGCCTCTAAGTGTGTAATGAGACATCACTACTGTATTAAAGAGATCCCAGTGCATGCCATGCTTTTGCCCACTTTGTGGCACAATGATTTGCATGCCGAATGAGCCATGTTCCTAGTTTTAGATATACACGTGCCATAAGTGATACGTTTTCAAATCCCTTTGTATCTATTGGTGTGTTTGTAATCTGCATCGATAACATCCTACAAGAATAAAAGGTTTCTAATTGGTGGCAAAATGAGCAGATTAGTTAAGGGCAAGTGACTATAAAATGTAGGTTGTGGGCCCTTTAGATAGGTCCAAATGGACAAAAATGAGTCAACTTTGGTTTTCTTATAAGCTCTTGGGTTTGTGTGGGTGAACTAAAAAGTGGTCTAAAAATTCAAATGAGCTAAAACTAACTTTGGTTTTCTTATAAGCTCTTGGGTTTATATGGGTGAACTAAAAAGCTCTTGGGTTCATGGATCTCTCGCCAACCCTGGCTTATGGTTTCCCATCTCTAACTTCTCATCTTCATGAGGTAAGCTTTTGAACTCAACATGGTAATTTCTAATTCTTGAAGCCTTTTGATGTACTTCCAGATTCTCGTTCAGCACATTAAGCTCGAATCTCCTTTTGGCCAATCACTCTTGATCTCTTCAACCGACTTGATATTAGCATTTTCATCTTCATTCTAACTTACAAACGGTTCTTCCATCATGCATAATATCAAGTCCAAATCAAATTTACATCATCGCAGCGGAGACTTCTCAATGCTTGGTTTTGATTCGTCTTGCTAATTTACGCGATTCTAAAGAGTTGTCAACATAGATGTAGCGCTTATAGAGGCACTGTTGATATAATCTAATTTCTTTTTTTCTTTCATTTATCTCAACATTTTTGGAACTTCAGCACCTTCGTCCGCAGAGCGAGAGCCAGTTCGACCCTTCACGGTGACAGTTCCGGCTCTAAAGCTGGTAATGCGGCGACAAGTATAGATATACGAAAATCCTCTTCCTTATTAACACTTTCATCAAGTTTACCATCGTCACTACCTCGTTCACATGTTCCGTTAACTTCTAGATATAACATGCATACAAGTTGAAATTTTGTGACTAATTGCATGTCCCTCAATGACGAATCAAGATGATTTCGTTGGCGGTGATGAGGAGCCTTGAATAAAATTGCCTCTTCTTTATTAGAATATGTTCCCTATATCGCTGAGTGACACTCTAAAACCGAGACACCCAGTTGCAATTTCACAATACATAACACATTAGCAAAACTACGTTTACATACAAGTTTTAGAAAAAGACATATGATAATTCCATAAACTGAATATTACCTTTTCCAATTTGGAGCTGAATGAAAAGCTCTTCATAATTCCATAATCCATCTAATTATAGGATAATTAATAATGGCTTTCGTCAACCTTCTTTTTCTTGTGCACTGATATGAGCAATTAAAAAGTGATACCCGTAAGCTTGTGTGATATGAGCAATTCAAAAAGTGATGCAGCCAAATCATCCCTCATTCACACAATCACTTTAAATAAAATGGGCCTACCAGTCCCAAAAGAAAACAAGAGCTAGGATGAGAATAGTAGCAAGGAAAAAAAGGTAGATATAAAAGGGTAGCATTCACCTCATGTACATATCAGACAACATTCACTTCCATTTATATTTTAACACTAATTCATGCAAACCAACTTATTGTTCCTTTCTGCTTGCCTCTCATGTAGCCTTTGGTGGGATAATTCCACAGTCATTCTTTGGTAATTCATTAGTAGGTTTAGTCTCCAATATTTTCAGCAGTGGTTCTTCTTTTTTCGGTATGTGTGGTCCAACCTTTTTCCTTTAGCAAGAGTGGTTGTATGGTTATTTTCGCATCTATTACAACACGGTGGTGGCGTTGCCTCAATTACATTCCGACATCGAGTCCTCGAAGGAGCTTCAGGTGCACGCAAAGCGGATATCATTGATTAATAACTTCATTGTACGCTTGATGTAAAACATATACCATCAATTGATTCTTGTTGGAGCGTTTACATGTTAAATAACCCCTAAACAGGTAAATAAAGCGGTAGCTTTAATTTGTTGCGACTAATCTGACGATTACGAATCTTAAATGGTAACCGGAATGAGCCTCATTATACCTAGTAAAAACTTGTTATTTGAAACTGAAACCACACAATAATGAAACGATCATTCTCGAATCCATGAAAGAACTTTATACAACCAAAATGATATGGGCTGAAATAAATTAAAAAATTTATCATCTGAAATGTATACTAAAGTATTACTCCGTGTATCATTTGTTTGACTTTTAATAGGGTAAAAGGAGGGGGGACACGTGCGGACTTGAAAAGAGCAAGTAATATGCACAATCTATTAGACCTACAAATCAGTGCAATCTTTTAAAAAAAATTGACATTTAAGTATGGAAGTCACATTTTTAAGAAATGTTGGTTATGCCGATTTCAAAACATGGAGATATAGAACATGTAGCCATCAAGGGTTGACGTAAAGGTATCAAAGTGAACCAACTATTAACTGTTTGTGTGGTTTAAACTTTTCTATATTAGTAGTTTAAAGTCTCTAATATCTAAATATAGCCGTACAAAGGCTTATTAGAGGCAACATTTTAATTCTACTTTAAAACTTGGGAAGACTAAAAAAAAGGTTTTTTGTATGCAAACTTACACGCACCCTGTGAAGTTCAACAGTTCGACATACTCACATCTTTGCAACTGTCAAATTCATGTATTTCTTATCCCAGAGATCTCCACAAACCATAAGCGAACACTGTAAATACATGAGGACAACTACCACATACCCAATGCATATAAAGAATTTCAGATTTAAATAAATATCAAAAATGAAGATAAAGATTACATTTCGTTGTCCATCTTTAATTTGGAATGAACGTCTCCACTTATTATCCTTCACCCTGACCGCTGCCACTCACGTAAACCGGACATGTAAACCAACAAAACAACACTAAATTAAACCACCATACAAATGTCTTAAAATCATAAGAACTGAATAAAAAATTATAAAGAACCCCAAATCGAAAAAAAATTCGTTGATATTATCTGTAAAAAAAATACATAGTGGGTAAATGAAGTGAACGTTAGCGTACTAATGGGCTGTATATTTTTGGAATATAATATAAGCGCACGTAGCTGCTTTAGTATATATAGAGAACAAAAATTGTATACACTTTACCTTTGAGTTTGTGGGCTTGTTTGTTTAATTTTTTCATTAAGTCATGTTAATTAACAAATGACTTAATGTGGAGGACCTCACTTTTATCACTTATTATTTTAAGTCATTTATTTTGATCAAGTGAAAAACAAACAACTTTTTATATGACTTAATAAATTAAGTTTTTTCATATTAAGTCAATTAAGTTGCATTCAAACACCACCTGTGTCTACCTTAATATCAGCCATAAGGTTTTTGTTAATCAACATAGACTTGACGTTAGATAATAACACGCCACCTTTCTTGCTTGTCAGCCGTTTTGGGTTTTCCGTCAGTGAAAAATGAAACGGAACTCAGATCGAACACGAAAAAATGTAAGCCTTCCCCACCTACAACACATTACCCAATTCAGAAAATCCATCTAACAAATAGTTCAAAGTTCTGACTTTTTTATCCAAGAGACAAACCCTAAGATCAACTCAATATGGAATATCTATGCTGTTTGTCCGTTGTGAATCATTATATAATTATGTTGCATCGATTGGCCTAACTCAATGTCACAACAATATAAATAGGATTTTGTGACTTGCGTTTCGATACCTTTAGCTGGTAAAACAGATTGTCATTAGATCACTAAAAATCTTTGATAAGAAGTTGAACATCACATAGTTAATGATCAAACGGAAACAATAAGAAGCAACATGGTTGAAATCCAGTGCAGTGACTCAAGTGAGAGTTATAGTCTCGTGAGGGTTTCCAGTGAACATACCCACAAAGTTCAAAACATTTTTTTTATTTTTAAAAACACATGTACTTATTTATTCACAATGTACCAAATTCACAAAATTTAAAATGGAAAAACAAATAAAAGAAATGATACTCTTGCAAAAACAAAAAGACATTTAAACTTATTCTATAAACACAAACACACAAGAATAAAATACGAAAAATCAACTTTTTTTTTTTTACGTTTCGTCCAACCGATCGCTTACGGGTAGTGACCAATCGGTTGGGACGAACCAACATGAGACCAACCTTCCAACCGAACCGGTATGGGGTGACCGAATGGTTGGAGGAGATTTTTTTTTTTAGAGAACTAGTTTTATTTCAAAACTTTTTATTGATAAAATTAAACAAGAAAACACAAGGTAACGAACACAAAACTAAACACAAGTAAACAAAACACATAAACACATATATATCACGAACATAAAACAACACTAAAAAACAAGCATAAACAAATAAAATCACGATCACAGAAAAATGACAATCACATAGACGCAAGCACACACAATTAGTCACGTAACACAAATCAAAACAAGACAACCTAAAACAAGATAATCTTATTTAGAATTAATACGAAAATAACATAGACAATAATAACACAAACAAAAAAAACACAAACATGCAAGAGATCACATAACATAAAAAACACAAAACACACGAAACAAGAAAACTAAAAAAAATGGGACAAAAACTCCAACCGGATCGGTTACAGGTGGTGACCGACCGGTTGTGTTTATTTTAAATTCTTTTTTTAATACGACGACTCTTAAGGGACTTTGAAAAATATTTACCTAGAGCTCTAACCGTTTCGGTTGGGATTCCAACCGATTCGGTTAGAGTTATTTTGGGTGGTTTTGGTGGTATTTTCGCAAACGATTTCGAGCACATTAGAAAGCAAACATTGAATTGAACATTTTTAGAACACATGAAACGATATCCAAACATCAAAAACTTGATTTTGATGCCAAGATCATTTTAGCAATTTTGAGAAATGAGATTTTTGAAAGTAAACGCAAGGGAGCAATTAAGCAAACATCATGAGCAAACATCAAGAGCAATCAAACAAGATCAAAGAAACAATCATTCATGAGCAAAAGTAATATAGCATTCGAACAAACAAGTAAACAAACAAACACCTAAGAACAAAAACCAAATCCCCGGCAACGGCGCCAAAAACTTGATGGGTTCCATCGGGGTTTTAAATTTATAATCAAGAATTATCGGTTAACTAGGAACACATTCGGGCAAGTATACCCTAGTCAAGTTGTAGTATAGTATATGGTAAATCAAGGTCGTCCCAAGAGATTTGGTTGCACTACAAGTGTCGTTTGTTTGTTTAAGCAAGTAACAAGGTCGTGGTTATGATTGTCATGGATCAAACCACTAAGAAAAGCAATATGAGAAAGCACACAAAGAACATACATGTTTAGACACATGATCACAAGGATATTAGGATGTTTAGTTTGGAGAATATATATTATTAAAGGTAACCTTTCGACCTCTTGAACCAACAATAGTAGTCTAGTGTTTTATAAATCAAGTATACATAAGCCTCAATCAAATGGTCATGTCATGATCTTATGCCTAAAAACAACAAAGAAATAATCCTTTCGGCCCTTATACTTTGATGTTATTAATTTGTAAAGTTCCATTTACTTGAAAGATAATGAGAACACATATTCAAAAGATTCCTTTCGGCTTTAATCCAAATTAAACCTTTACTTGTTATGTTTATTAATTCTCTTGCACAATCGTTACAAAGTACAAGACCAAAATTATTCGTCGACTAATGAATTGGAACTAACTGTCACACCCTCGCCGGAGGCGGAAACACGAGGTGTAACGGAAGGGAACAAAAGCACAAGATAATAGAACATACCAGTGTTAAGATTAAAAAGAAATAATACTCCATTACAATACTAGATTAGCCGTCATCGGCAAATATATTACAAAGTTTAGATTCCAAAATATTGAGTTTTATTACAAAACGACTTGTAGCGACAAGTGAAAACTTCATTATGCAAGACCCGGTAGAAAAAGCTTACTAACGATCACCTGAAATGCATGAGAGAAAACGGGTCAACTATGAAAATAGTTGGTGAGTAAACACGTTTAACAAAAATAAGAAAACTCGTAAGAAATATTCAAAGCTTTCGGTCAACGAAAATAGTTCTCAAAGCACAGGCATTGTGTATCCACTCACCCAAATTCCTACCATACAAAACTTGCAACCTGTGTGTACACAACCCATTGCACAAAAATATAGTACGTCAAGTAGTCAAGTGTAAGCGGTCAGAATAGTTCACAATATAGTACCAAGTATATATAATTTAGAGATGTTCGAACATGGGAGACTTTGCAATCGCTCCAACAAGGAGACTCCTTTGTCACCGACCACCTAGGCTAGATTTATTGAGAACGCTCCACCAATATGGCGAGACTTTATAGTGATGCTCCGATCATGGGAGACTTTGCACTGCTCCAACAAGGGAGACTCCTTTGTCACCCGACCACCTAGGCGAGATTTATTGAGAACGCTCCACCAATAAGGCGAGACTTTGGGGCAAGAACGCTCCACCAAACGGCTAGACTTTTAGATCATAACACGTACGGTTCAATGTATTCAAACAAGTCATGAGTCCATAATTAAGTCCAAGAGTCTAAGTCAAGTTCAAAAGTTCAAGTCTAAAGAGTTCATAGAAGAAATAATCAATTTAGTTCAAATATGGCTCATGCATTTCACCCCAAAAATATAGTAAAACGGTAAAAAGGGGTGTGATTACTCACTTGATGAATAGATGCGAAGACAAAAGTGGTACAACCAAATATAGCGTGAACTTAAATGACCTATTATGAATGATATATATAAATAAGTCATGGTGTAATGTTATGCACGCAATTCGGATGATATTTATACCATTTGTGAGTTTTGAAAATAATACTTATTGTCGAAAATACCGTTTGACGTCTTGACCATTCTTAAATTACTTTACAAGTATTTACGTCAAAATGTCATCCTACAATGGTTTTATAATGATTTATAGTGAAATTATCACTTTTCGTCAAAAAGGTCTCAAACATAAAGATACAAGGGTTAAAGATGGTGATTTTGTCTAATTGTTGTGTAAAAAGTGAGTTTCGGCCAAGTTTAGACATCCATAAATAATTTACTACAACTCCGCTTATACAAACGGTTTGTCGTTTTGAAAAATATGCTCGGTAAACTTGATTTTAATAGAAAACATTTCGTTCCAAAAAGGTCCACATCATGGTTAAAACAGCCCTCAACATGGTATTTTAGTTACCGTAACACTTGTCTCATAAAATAATATAGTTTTTCTGAAAATAATAGTTACGGCAAGTTTATGAAAACGTATATTTAGTCGTTTAAATCCGTTTAATTATATACGCCTTAGCTTCGTATCAAAGTATACTAATAGATTTTTGATGAGTCAAAATAATTTGTGCTTAGACTCGTTTGACCCGTACAAAATAAAATAGGTTGCTGAAATTTCAGAAAATATATATTTCGTCGTCAAACTTGTAAAATCCATAACTTTTTCGTTATAACTCCGTTTTAACCCGTTCAAGCGGCCACGGATTCGTTTTAAAGTATATTTTCTAAATATCAAGGCCAAAATTTTATGTCTATATTCGGATTTTCCAGAAAATCAAAACAAGGACAGATTACTTATAAATACTTATCGAAAATAGTTTTTATCGGACAAAACCTATTCTAATCCCTTCAAATCAACTCCAAAAATAATCTAATCCTACCATACACCTTCTTAGGGTGTCATGGGTTCCTAGACATCATCAAGACCAAAGTATACCAAGGGATAATTATAGGATGACCATATATATAAATAACTCTAAAATCATGTAAAATGGTATAAACAACACAAATCATGCATGCTTTTGCTCAAAAATGATGAGATAAGTATGAAATGAATATGTAAGATGAAAAATAACATGAGATGCTTACTAGTGATATGATGAGGTGATTAGAACCAAGGATTAAACCTAAACACCCTAGGTTTTTATTTCAAAACCTAAACAAGAGTGTAATCTAGATTGTATAACTTTTGATCTTGGAAAATTTTTGATGTGCTCTTCTTCACCTAGGGGTGGCCGGTTATGGAGGAGCAAAACAAGAAGAGAGTAACTTGACTAAAAGCTATGAATTATTTGATTGAAATGAGTGAATGTTTGGAGTATAAATATATACTTGGAAGAAAAAGTTACCAAAACATTAATTGCATTCAATCCTTCTTGAACCGTTTTTAGGGTCTTGGTCCTCAAAAATATCTTTTTTAATGTTGTGTATAACATTTACTTGAATAATTTGTAGGAAAGTGTAAGTATATTTGTAGGAAAATGTAACTTGTAAGGTAAATGGAAACTTTTTGGTACAAGTAAAATTTTAATAGATTAAAATAGAGTATAATGATATTATAAAAATTGTAAAAATACATTCCTTGTGCAATTTGAGTGATAAAATAATTATCGTATAATTTTTAAGAAAAACGCCGTAATAATATAACTTTAACGATTTATATACCAAATAAATTCAAAACACTAGGTAAAGTCAAAATATAGTTTTTATAACTAAATGTAAGTATAAAAATATATCGGGATCATTTTTGAAAGTAACGGATTAAATATTCAAAATAATAACTCACGCGATAACGTTTATTAAATATAAAAATTACGCGTTAAATGTGAAATGAAATGCCATGAATGAATTAATATGATGCACATTTAACTTAAGAAATGACCGAATTTGAGAATTGTGACATTCTTCCCATGTCAGCGGAATCATGTCCTCATGATTCGATTAACGATACTATGGTCCGAACCTCGACAAGAATTCTAAAAGTTCATGCTCTCGTGACGCAATGTCTAAATGATCATATCAATGCCCATGCGCATGTGTTCCCATACAACTAAATGCGTCCCGTGATTAGATTTGATATGGTAAACTTACCCAATATCGAACGTAGCTCTCAAAAGACCTTTAGGTTGTCGATTATAATCTAATCTCACAACTCATCAAACAAGAACTGTCATGAGATTAAACTAAACCGACTTGAGTAAACTTGTTTCTTAGCTCGACTTTCGCAACTCATCAAACAAGAACTGTCACTAGATCAAGCTAGGAAACAAGTTGTTAGAAAGGTAGGATTCCACATCCTTGAATGAAGTCTTTTGAAAGATTCGCTCGATATTCGATTTTCTTACACAATCAAATCCAATCAACAAAAAATATAACAACTAAGGTCGATATCAATAGGTCTCAAATTAATCAAGGTCGCGGAACGTGGTAAAGATTGGAAGGAAGTTATGCACTCAAAATCATGTCGCAAATAAATGTGTTGTTCAAGAATGTACCCGTTGCTGCGGGCTTCCCGGTACCAGATAGAATGCTCACCACGCGGGAGGAATTTCAATGTTCGGTTCTGGTGGACCTTCTATTGCCAATGCCAAGTTTGGACGATTACCTCCTTGATTGGGATTTCTTTTCAGCTTTGGACGTATTATGGCTGGTGATCTAGACTTCCACACTCGTAATATGCTTTCCTCTCTCCTTGATTTCCGCCTGTTTGAGCAATTTTTCGCTGGCGGTCTGTCTGTCCACATTTGCCGCACCTTGGGCAGCCTCCTAAGTGATGATAATTACATCGAGTGCACAAAGGATGTGGACCTGCATATCCTTTGGCGCTCCCGGGTGGTCGCCCATAGTTCTGGGTTATTCGCGCCTTTGTTTTGTTGATTCGGTCTCGGTTTCCGTGATCCTCCCCGCCGCTTGGTCCATTGTCGCTGCTTTTGTTAGTTCTCCGCACTGATCACATCATTTGTCAAGCGATACGCCATACTCACAGCGGCTTGCAGAGTGGTTGGTTTCGACGAAGTGACATCCCTCCTAATTTTTGGTATCAATCCCCATATATATCGGTCAATCAACTTTTCCACAGTGGAAACCATGTGAGGAACCATCCTAGTTAACTCGTGGAACCGGATCGCGGTACTTGTCGATCTCTACTCCTACCATCAAGTGGTTCCAAAATTCTTCTTCCGCCTGACTTCATCTTTTCTCAGTACTCATCAGTTAGCAGTTTTAAATGCTTCCCAAGATAACGCATTTGCACCTCTTCTCTAGTCTCGTAGTTGGTTGTTCCACCAGGTCAATGCTCAATCAGTAGTAGACCAACAGAGAACTCAACCTTGTTTCCTTCAGTACATTTCGTGATACTAAGTTTCGACTCAACATTCTCGAACAGGTTAGCAAATTAGTCCAAGCACCCTCAGTACCATGAAATTCCATTGGCTTACATGTCATGAAAGTTTTGTAGTACATCCTTGACCAGGTTTGAAGTACCTTCTCCGTTGTTGGTTCGCCTAGCATCGAGTTGTGTTATAATTTGGGTGAGTAGATCCGCTATTCCAGCAGCGTTGTTGTCTGGATTGTCATTGTTGTTAGGGTTGCCGTTGTTGTTACCTCCGAGCGTGTGTTTCTTGCACCATGATCCTACGAGAGACCAAAACATCGGGTTGAGTAAACGACATTCGAACGAAGTCAGATGAGGTGCAGAACGATGGTAATGTGTTATAGTGATCGAAACATGACAGGAACAGAGACATGCTATGTCTAACAAGTCGAAAGATGGAGAAGAGAAGATATGAACGAGGTAATGGTAATGTAGACGTGAACGTAAAAAAAAAACATGCCATGCATACCCACCCGACCAATGCAACTTCAGTGACCGACTCAAAAGACTCGACTAAACATGATTTAAAACTACCACTCTTATCATTGATGGTTCTTCATAAATTAGACATAGTTGATCAGGCTATGTATAATTTATGAGTAACAATGCAACGATAGGACTAATTGACTCGAATGGTGTTCAATGTTTAATAAAATAATATATAAAAAAAATTTTATTCCGGTTATAGCTGTGATTTTTATTTTTGAAAAATCGGCATTCTCTATAACCTGGCTCTGATACCAATCTGTCACACCTCACGGAGGCGAAACACGAGGTGTAACGAAGGAACAAAAAGCACAAGATAATAGAACATACCAACGTTAAGATTAAAAGAAATAATACTCCATTACAATACTAGATTAGCCGTCATCGGCAAATATATTACAAAGTTTAGATTCCAAAATATTGAGTTTTATTACAAAACGACTTGTAGCAACAAGTGAAAACTTCATTATGCAAGACCGATAGAAAAAGCTACTAACGATCACCTGAAATGCATGAGAGAAAAACGGGTCAACTATGAAAATAGTTGGTGAGTAAACACGCTTAGCAAAAATAAGAAAACTCGTAAGAAATATTCAAAGCTCAACGAAAATAGTTCAAGCAAAGGGTGTGTATCCACTGGGCCCAAATTCCGCCCATACAAAACTTGCAACCTGTGTGTACACAACCCATTGCACAAAAATATAGTGCGTCAAGTAGTCAAGTGTAAGCGGTCAGAATAGTTCACAATATAGTATCAAGTATATAATAATTTAGATGCTCGAACATGGGAGACTTTGCACCGCTCCAACAAGGGAGACTTTCATTACCGACCACCTAGGCGAGATTTATTGAGAACGCCCACCAATATGGCGAGACTTTATAGTGATGTCCATCATGGGAGACTTTGCACTGCTCCAACAAGGGAGACTCCTTTGTCACTCGACCACCTAGGCGAGATTTATTGAGAACGCTCCACCAATAAGGCGAGACTTTGGGTCAAGAACGCTCCACCAAAACGGCGAGACTTTTAGATCATAACACGTACGGTTCAATGTATTCAAACAAGTCATGAGTCCATTAAGTCCAAGAGTCTAAGTCAAGTTCAAAAGTTCAAGTCTAAAGAGTTCATAGAAGAAATAATCAATTTAGTTCAAATATGGCTCATGCATTTCACCCCAAAAATATAGTAAAACGGTAAAAAGGGGATGTGATTACTCACTTGATGAATAGATGCGAAGACAAAAGTGGGTACACCGAAATATAGTGAATCTCAAACCGACCTATTATGAATGATATGATATGAAATAAGTCATGGTGTAATGTTATGCACGCAATTCGGATGATATTTATACCATTTGTGAGTTTTGAAAATAATACTTATTGTCGAAAAATACTCGTTTGACGTCTTGACCATTCTTAAATTATTTTACAAGTATTTACGTCAAAATGTCATCCTACAATGGTTTTATAATGATTTATTATGAAATTATCACTTTCACAAAAGGTCTCAAAACATAAAGATAACAAGGGTTAAAGATGGTGATTTTGTCTAATTGTTGTGTAAAAAGTGAGTTTCGGCCAAGTTTAGACATCCATAAATAATTTACTACAACTCCGCTATACAAACGGCTTGTCGTTTTGAAAATATGCTCTAAACTTGATTTTAATAGAAACATTTCGTCCAAAAAGGTCCACATCATGGTTAAAAACAGCCCTCAACATGGTCATTTTAGTTACCGTAACACTTGTCTCGTAAAATAATATAGTTTTTCTAAAAATAATAGTTACGGCAAGTTTATGAAAACGTGTATATCTTAGTCGTTTCAAATCCGTTTTCTACGTATTATACGTCCTTAGCTTCGTATCAAAGTATACTAATAGATTTTTGATGAGTCAAAATAATTTGTAAAGCTTAGGACTCGTTTTTGACCCGTACAAAATAAAAATAGGTTGCTGAAATTTCAGAAAATATATATTTCGTCGTCAAACTTGAAAAATCCATAACTTCTTCAAGTAACTCCGTTTTAACCGTTCAAGCGGCCACGGATTCGTTTTAAAGTATATTTTCTAAATATCAAGGCCAAAATTTTATGTCTATATTCGGATTTTCCAGAAAATCAAAACAAGGACAGATTACTTATAAATACTTATCGAAAATAGTTTTTATCGGACAAAACCTATTCTAATCCCTTCAAATCAACTCCAAAACTAATCTAATCCTACCATACACCTTCTTAGGGTGTCATGGGTTCCTAGACATCATCAAGACCAAAGTATACCAAGGGGATAATTATAGGATGACCATATATATAAATAACTCTAAAAATCATGTAAAATGGTATAAACAACACAAATCATGCATGCTTTTGCTCAAAAATGATGAGATAAGTATGAAATGAATATGTAAGATGAAAAATAACATGAGATGCTTACTAGTGATATGATGAGGTGATTAGAACCAAGGATTAAACCTAAACACCCTAGGTTTTTATTTCAAAACCTAAACAAGAGTGTAATCTAGATTGTATAACTTTTGATCTTGGAAAATTTTTGATGTGCTCTTCTTCACCTAGGGGTGGCCGGTTATGGAGGAGCAAAACAAGAAGAGAGTAACTTGACTAAAAGCTATGAATTATTTGATTGAAATGAGTGAATGTTTGGAGTATAAATATATACTTGGAAGAAAAAGTTACCAAAACATTAATTGCATTCACCTCCCCTTCTTGAACCGGTTTTTAGGGGTCTTGGTCCTCAAAATATCTTTTTTTTTTTTTTTTTTTTAATGTTGTGTATAACATTTACTTGAATAATTTGTAGGAAAGTGTAAGTATATTTGTAGGAAAATGTAACTTGTAAGGTAAATGGAAACTTTTTGGTACAAGTAAAATTTTAATAGATTAAAATAGAGTATAATGATATTATAAAAATTGTAAAAATACATTCCTTGTGCAATTTGAGTGATAAAATAATTATCGTATAATTTTTAAGAAAACGTCGTAATAATATAACTTTAACGATTTATATACCAAATAAATTCAAAACACTAGGTAAAGTCAAAATATAGTTTTTATAACTAAATGTAAGTATAAAAATATATCGGGATCATTTTGAAAGTAACGGATTAAATATTCAAAATAATAACTCACGCGATAACGTTTATTAAATATAAAAATTACGCGTTAAATGTGAAATGAAATGCCATGAATGAATTAATATGATGCATATTTAATTTAAGAAATGACCGGAATTTGAGAATTGTGACACTAACCATCGTTAAGAATACTTTCGTCCATTGAACTCAACAATCATCAACCAAAACAATAAACAAGAACGAGTTCCAATTCAACCAAATATGATGTTATCAACATATTCCAAACAAACACTACAATTATCCAAACATCCTTTTATCACAAGTTCTCATATGAAATAAACAAGTATAAAGACAACATTCACAAGACAAGAACACATCACAAGAATCACATAATCAATACAACCAAAGAACCAAACATGAATCCTAACATTCAACATCATAAAAGTAACAAGGATTTACCCAAAGTAAGATTACATTAGGCAAGGGTGAAGGATTATAAAACTACTTCAAGCTTCCAATCAACTATAACTTCTAACCAAGAATACTTCTGGAAATGGCAGAGGTTTGTGGTCTTTTGGGAGAAATAATTTTAGTGGAAATTTGTCCTTAAGGGTGGAGGAAAGAATTAGACACACAAAACTAACCCAAAATGGTCTTATTTATAGGTAGAAGCCACCCTTAGCCACCAAGTAAGTTTCTTGGGCACAAAGTGTCATAAAGTAGCAGGTTTAGGAGTTATTAGGACCATATGATCGGACTTGGGGCTTAATGACACTTAATATTGCATTAAACATGACTTGGGGAGGTCAGATTGGAGCAACCGTTTCGGTTGCTCTCCAACCGATCCGGTTGCGACCTTTTGACAGAAATGGTCAAAAGCCAAATTTGTAGATCTTTCTCTTAGATTTCTGTAGCCATGAACGGGGGGTCAAACGGAGTCCGTATGCAAAATTTATGGCCAAAATGGTGAAGGTTTGTCGGGAACAACGAGGCTTCCAATATTTCTTCGTTTAAGCTTCTTTTCTTCATTTCTTTCTCGTTTCCCTTCTTGAACTTTATTCTTGAGTCTTTGGACCACTAACTTGATGACTTTATCTTCTCGAATATACTCCACAAGTCTTGCTTTTGTCGGGAATTCTTCGTACATGGAGAAATCTTCGTATTTTACTTCTTTTTCCGTCTTTTTCTCCACTTTCTTGTACTTGGCTACAAATAAACTTGAAAACACACTTTTATACGATTAAGCATCTAAAGCATATGATTATAGCCAAATAACATATATAAAAGTGCGGATAACGCTACTAAAAATATGCACAGTTTGAGCTTTATCTGTGCTTAACGTCCGTGTCAAAAGCATTAGTGAAGAATGCTAAAGGAGTCAAGACGAAGGCATTAGTGAAAGGTGCCAAGCGTTCTTGTTATGGGCATTAGTGAAAGATGCCTAGGAGTCAAATCAAGTGGCATTAGTGAAGGATGCCAAGGTCGTATAATCGATGAGGTGCATCGTTATACAAATAGTGATACTTTTGTTTCCAAGGATATTGATATCCTTGATGGTGTTGTAATAAGGAGTGGATCTCCTTTAGGGTTAGGTGTCGTGTAGTGTTGGGTAGTAGTTCCTCCATTGTAATGGAACTCGGTACTTAGCCTAGTACCTGATAAAGGGTAGGCGACGTTGTGGTAGGTGTGGTTCTCCTTTGTGAAAGAACCCGGTGATTAGCCTAGTACCAGAAAAAGAGTAGGCGACATTGTGAAGGCTTCCCCGCCATAAGGAGTTGGTGTCGTGTAGTAATTACGAACTCTCGAGTAGGTGACTCGGGGAGTGGAGTAGGGCAAGGAAGGTGTCCTTGTAGCAAAACCACTATAAATACTCGTGTCGTGGTGATGTGCTTCTTACTATTTATCTTTCATTACACTTTTATATATCTATCTATCAATGTCCAACATACACATCTAAATAGATTGACATAAGTCGATCTAAATATTTTAAAATGAAGTTTTAATTGGTAAAACTATTCAACCCCCCTTATAGTTTTCCACAATTGGCATCAGAGCTTCATTACCAAGTTTCTTAGAGTATGTTGTACTTTAAAAACATGATACGATCCGTGTATGGTTGAAAACTACAAAGAAGGAAATCTTTTAAAATAACTTTCTTCTATGTTAGATATTGATAGATTATTCTAACATTTTTTTTAAGAAATCTTCATGCTCGAATCTTTCCAAAGTCTTCATTTCTACTTAAAGAGTAATGAAGTCAACCTTCAAGGAAGAACCTAAAAGTAATTGCAATCTACTTATTCTAAGTACAACTGATTACTTTAAAAGCTCATGAAGTATTCTCGGTTTTATGGTTTCCTTAAACCATACCAAGAGCATAAATGTATGTTCACTTTTCATTAGCTAGTTTACATCTACATGAATATGTTGATACTTTTTCTTTTAGACATTATTAATTGCTAGTCTCTTGAAAAGTCTCTTTCTACCACTTTCCTGACTTACTCATCATTGGGAATAGTATTCCTCTTGATCTCGTCAAAACTAACGCCGTCGTCACAAATGAATCCTTGATAATTAAACTATCAAATCCTGTTGTTTAACCCCAAAACTATTTTTGTTCCATAAGCTATTTTATAACTTATTATAAAAATAATGCCAAACACCCTTTTTCTGTCTACAGTGGCCGGATCCGAATCCCTATAGTTGTACTAGCCGGATCCCTAATACAAGGGATCCGGGGGAACCGTGTGACATAAACCAGCTATACACCTTTCAAAATCAAACCTGCTCATTTTCCCTCTCCTCACAAAACACAAAAACGACCCAAGAGTTGTTTTCATCTCCATAGGACTCCATATCCTCAAGCATCCATATCTAGAACATCATTGTAAGTAATTACACTAACATGTTCTAATCTTCATCATCTTCATCCTAGGGTTTATGGTTTTTTAATTTTTCTTAATCAATTGAATTAGGTTTTCTAAAATTGATCACTAGAAAGGGTTTTCACATAACTAAGATTACATTATGCTTACAACATTGTTAATACAAATCAAAACCATAAACCCATCTCAACAAATTTTGCCTTATTGGAACATTTGTTTTTCTAGGACAAACCATGCCTAAAGCCACCCAACAAGACCACCATGATACCGTCCACTACCTCACCCAATACTATAGAAAAGAGGGCATGTGAAAAATCGATCGCAAAGTCTTCAAAAGACTTGAAAAAAGACTTATCCACGAAGGTCGTGTGGTCAAGGAATGTTTCCTTGAAGATACCGACATTCGTCAAATCTTCTCAGCAATCAACTTCGATTGTCTTCTTGATATTGATGAACAAGTTTGTCCGGTTTTCATCGTTGAATTCTACGAAAGTGTTAGAATCATTCGAAACACCGATGATACCATTTCAATTGCCTTCATCATCAATAAACGAAACATCACTCCACCTCTCAACACATTTGCTCAAATCCTTCGCATTCCTTGTGAAGGAATTTGTATGTACTCTCAAGATTGGGCAATATCCACTCAATGTTTTGCTCTTGATTCTAAACCAATATACCGTTCTCCTCTTGATGAACCTGAAACTGTTCGTGACACTATTTTCAAAGTTAGAGCCGACCAATCCCATTTCAACCGAAACAAAAAGCTCATTCACCGTGATCCCTTTCAAATGGAACTCTTTGAAATGCACCCCATTTTTAGAAAATGGGAAGAAATTCTTAGATAAAATGTCATTAGCTTGCTCGGAAACAAAGACCATCCAAATGCATGTCTCGTGCAAATGATCTATTGTCTTATTCACCAAAGGCCATTTAATCTCGCCTATTACATGGTGAAAAGAATGGCCGGGGTATTCAAAGTTTCCAACATGGTACTTCCGTATGGTATGCTCCTAACACGACTCCGTGAGTATGTTAGTGCATAGCAGCCATCTCCGATCAATGATGATCATTTCCTCTCCGATCACGTCATGGTACCTCTTACCAAACAACCCTCTAAATGGTTCATGGTCAATGGAAGAAGACCTAAGGCTCTCCCGGACTCAAGAAGAAGAAGTAAATGTCAACCCCGAAGCTAACATCGACTTGGACCCCTTTGACTACTATCAACAACTTGCAACTCTTCCAAACGAGACCGCGGAATTCAAACAACTAAAGGGTATGATCCAAAACCTAGCTAACTACGTCATGAAGTCGGGAAAGAGGAAAAGTATCATCACTACTCTTATGTATGATATGATTTATGTGTTATCATGCTTATGTTGCTGTTCTTTGGAGTAGAGTTTAATAGAAATTTAGTATAGTGCAAAATCTACGTTTCTTTCTGTGATGTTTCTGATCTGCAGTTGCCGGATCCCTAAGATTATACTAGACGGATCCCTCCTTTGAGGGAACCGTGCGATCCGTGACAACAGATGAGCAGTACAGATTCCCATACATCAAAACAGCTCACTAGATCACTTTACACTAGCTAAACATAAGACCTTAGAACCATCTAAGTCTTCTTCAAGCTTTTGAAAGCTTCACATTCACCCTAGGATCTAATTCAAAGTGCTTTTGATTTATCAACTCATCAAAACTCACCATATTTCCACTTCAATACTCACACATTGTTTCTCACATCTCAAAAAACTTAGGTGGGTATCTTTAACCATTTTAGGAAATTGTTTCTAATCATCCTTATCTCAAAATGGGTTAAAAACTAGTTTTTCAATTCTTTTATTTTTTAAGGATTTTTCAAATTATATCTCAATTTTGCATCTGATCTCTAGGATCATTTATTATGACTTGACACCATCAAAATTCCTAGTGTCACCCTTAAACACCCATTGGTGATCATAAAGTCTCATTTTCCTTCCATAAAAGGCAATCATTAGCTAGATCACTCATTGCCCTTGATAATCTAAGTACTCTTTCATTTAAGACACTTAGGAAGACGGAAATACTCAAGGAAGTATAGGTGTTAGACTCCACAAACATCATATTTTCCTTTTCTTTGCTGCTGATAGCCGGATCCCTGGGATTAGCCTAGACGGATCCCTCAAAGGAGGGAGCCGTGGGATCCGGGTGACAGATTCATGTCAAGTCTTGCTTAAACAATCATTTCAAGCTCATCTTGTTAACTTGAACACTCCACCTCATCCTAATTAAGCTCTTATATCAGTACAACTCTGAAGTTGACTCTTGTGCATGCTAATCATCACATTTCAAGGAATCTTAGTGGCTTAAGTATTGAATGTACTTGCCAAATCCCTTTCCTTATAAACCACATTGTTAGGACTCCTAAAGTCATCATCTTCATCCTCATTTTCAGCACTTAGAAACCTCTACAAATCTCTTTGAATCATCTCATCATGAGAAAATCTCCTAGTGGTAATTCGTCCACCAAAAGACCACCCAAGAAACTTGCTCGTGTTGTACATGAAATTTCCTCAACTGAATCATCTCTGGTTAAACCCACAAATGCTAGGATTTCCCCTCCACCAACTCAACCAATCAAACCAATCCCTAAGAGGATCGTTCTGACAAAAATATCATCACCAAACTCTACAATTCCTACTAAACCAAACACACCCTTTCCAACCCAACCAACATCATTAGTGCCTAGAGCCATATCATTTACCACCTCACAATCATCTCTACATTCCTACAATTTAGAGGAATTAACCCCTAGGCCATCTCATCCTCCACCTTTACCGACACAATCTTCACTAGAGAAGATTGAACAACAAAACCAAGGTGTTGAATCAACACTTGCACCGATGTCCATTTCTCCATTTCCCTCTAATGGTCCATTTTGGATTATGAGGAGACATCAAAGTCAACCACCTGAACACATGGAAGTTGACACTTTCCTACCTCCATCATCAACCATCATAGAGCCACCATTTAATGTGCCTCCACCAATCCCTCCTTTATTTGAGGATCCCCAACCTTCTTCACTTGAACCTCCACATCAAGTCGGTCCATCTTTACCACCATCTTTTCAAAACCATGACAAGGATTGCTATCATTGTCAACACGTTGAAGGGTTGATACATGAACTACGTGAGGAGCAACGTTTCATGTTTTATCACCTCCTCGAATGCTTTGATGAGGTCAACAAACCCAAACAACCATGAGCCTAAGGATTAAAATGGTGTCCTAGTCTCAAACTTAACTTAGATCATTTAGGGATCCCATTTCATGTTTAATCATCTTTTTGAAGGATTGGACCAAATCAAAAAGTCTACTCATCCTTAGACTCAAGCACATTGTTGCTTCTTAAGTTTTGGTCACTTATTAGTATTAGTAGAATATGTATTACATGGCTAAATCATTCTCTTAGTTTTTAGAGATTTGTAGATCATCTCTTATGTTTTATTGAATGATAGTTTATATGCCATATTGCTTTGAGTATATGTTTGTTGGTTGAATACATATCTCATTTTGATGTTAACATTATTTGTTACATCCCCATTGCTGAATTTTGTTATCAGATAGACGGATCCCTGAGATTTGTCTAGACGGATCCCTCCAAGGAGGGAACCATGGGATCCGTGCAACAGAAGACCAATTTTCTACTAACTTGAGTCTTATTTGCAGGAAATTATGCACTATATACTTGTTTTCTAACCTTTGTTTTGTAGATTTTCAAAATACAAATGAAGACTTTGACACCTTAAGCTAGGGGGAGCTTTGTGTCAAACCATACATTGCAAAACCATTTGCAATATAATCCTCAAATGGATTACATTTCATTACGTTCCCTTCCAAAGTTGCAATCATTAAGGGGGAGCATTATCGTCACTAAGACGAAACCATTTGCAAACATAGTTGCAATACATTAGCTTAGTAGTTTTTATTTACTTGACGCCCTCACAAAGGGATGAACTCGTCAAGGGGGAGCTATGACGAGAACTCTTCCCGTCAATTGCTCTCTACATTTTTTTCTTTTACATGTTTTTTTCTTAAAACATTATGTTAGTTTCTTTTCGACGCTCTTTTTGTTTCGAAAAAAGGGGGAGAAGAGAGTAAAAACTCCAATTCAAACTTTTACGAATTTTAGTTTTTCCTTAAAATAATTTTATGTTTTGTCATCAACAAAATGGGGGAGATTGTTAATACAAATAAGCCATAAAAACATTTATTTATATTTTACGATCTTCTAATGTTTTGTCGATAACAAACGTAAAATTATTTTAACGAAACAAATAAAATACGTAATTGGTTTGAGCCAATAGTTTTCTACAACAATTACATTTTCACATAAAACACTAAAACAAGTATAAGTGATTCTATGATTTGGTAATACATATGTACAACAACTAGTGTTTACATATTAGGCAAATATATACATAACTAGTATATATTATAATGGGTAATACAATTGGGTAGAAACTTGATTATTTGACCCATTGACCAAATACATTGAATGTAGTTGGGTACAACCCAAAGTCCATGACCCATACCCATGGAGCTTGACCCATAACCCATTGCATGACATCATGCTTATTTCATATATGGATAATATCCATGACCCATGGTTTTAATCCATGGCCCAAAGTTTTAATTCATATACCATGGACTAGATGCATTGCATCTTGTAGATACATTGTATCTACTTGATATCCATGATCCATAACCCATGACCCAAAACCCATGGGCAAAAGGGAGCGTCCCACGGATCCCCAGTAATACACTGGACGGATCCCTCAAGTGAGGGATCCGTGAAATCCATGGAACAATAGTTGTTTTTTCTTCTATAAATAGTGAGCTATTTCTTCCTTTTGGGTTGCCACTCCCACACATACTTTCCCAAAGTATTGTAACCTTCTCACCACAGATCCTAAAGGATCTTTCTATGTAGTTTCTCTTTTGTTTTTGTGTGATTCTCTAGGTTCCTCTTAAAGGCGAGATCACCACTTCTTGAAGTCGAGCAAGCTCAAGTCCATGAGTTGCCATGCTTCGTCATCATCAAGACTACTGAGGTTCTCTTGTTGATACTTCTTTCTACCTCCATAGAAGAGTTGTGTCCATGGCATTAGTGAAGGATGCCGAAAGAGTCAAGATGAAATCATTAGTGAAGGGTACTTAACGTCTGTGTCAAAAGCATTAGTAAAGAATGCTAAAGGAGTCAAGACGAAGGCATTGGTGAAAGGTGCCAAGCGTTCGTGTCAAGGGCATTAGTGAAAGATGCCTAGGTTTCAAATCAAGTGGCATTAGTAAAGGATGCCAAGGTCGTATAATCGATGAGGTGCATCGTTATACAAATAGTGATAGTTTTGTTTCCAAGGAAATTGATATCCTTGATGGTGTTGTAATAAGAAGTGGATCTCCTTTGGGGTTAGGTGTCGTGTAGTGTTGGGTAGTAGTTCCTCCATTGTAATGGAACTCGGTACTTAGCCTAGTACCGGATAAAGGGTAGGCGACGTTGTGGTAGGTGTGGTTCTCCTTTGTGAAAGAACCCGGTGGTTAGCCTAGTACCGGAAAAAGAGTAGGCGACGTTGTGAAGGCTTCTCCGCCATAAGGAGTTGGTGTCGTGTAGTGATTACAAACTCTTGAGTAGGTGACTTGGGGAGTGGAGTAGGGCAAGGAAGGTGTCCTTGTAGCCAAACCACTATAAATACTCGTGTCGTGGTGATGTGCTTCTTACTATTTATCTTTCATTACACTTTTATATATCTATCTATCAATGTCCAACATACACATCCAAATAGATTGACATAAGTCGATTTAAATATTTTAAAACAAAGTTTTAATTGGTAAAATTATTCAACCCCCTTCTAGTTTTCCACCGAATAGACTGAATGGAAGACTGAAGACCCTGAATATTTGCAGAGTGAAGCATGTTGATCAGGTCAGTGAGACTGGCGAAATTCTTCTTGTAGACTTCAGTAGCCTCCAGCAACTTGGAGTTAAGTGTTGGGTCTTCTTTAATGGAATCTCTGATTTCATCTAATTTGGTGTGAGACTCCTGAAAGTACTTGAGAAATTTAACCAGGTTTTCATCCAGTCTGTGCAAGTGTTGATACATGAGCTCTCTGTGCTCGTCAGTGTTGATATTGGCAGTGAGCACTTCATCCTTTAGATCAGCATAACTTGCAGCAGCTTCAACATGCTGATCCCATAGAGTATCATTGACACCAGAATACAACTTCCTTGAAGTCCTTGTGATCCACATAACCAGCTGTCTTTCAGTCAGTGGAAGAACATTGTCATACTTCTCAAATTCCTCAGGACAAGATGAAGAAGAGGAGTCAGAGTCATTTTCATCAGGCTGAACAGGTGACTCTTTAGTATCTTGTGGATCAGGCTAATGCTCTTGTTCTTGTGTCTGAAAATCAGCGTCCATTTCTTCTCCTGCTGAAAGTATTTCTTCTTCACTGTCAGCAAGCTCTTCATCAGAGAATAAAATATCAGTGACCTCAGCAACAGTTAACAAACCAGTGGTGGTTATGGGTTCCATATTAGCGGGTAGTATTTGTCCGCCTGAGTCTTTGTCCCCCTGTGACCCCTCAGACACTGGTGAGTGTTTCCCAGTGCCTTCGTCGGAGTCAGGATTAGTGGTGAGTTTCGTATCGGTAGGTTGTTTCTTTCCCTCTGAGTCTTTGTCCTTCTGTGCTCCTTCAAGCACTGGTGGGTGTTTCCCAGTGCCATCCTTAGAAGTAGTGGCAGTGAGATCCCTATCAGCGGGTTGTTCTTTTCCCTCTGAGTCTTTGGGATCATTCGTTTTGCCCTCGGACAAAAGCTGTGTTTTGCGAATGTCCTCCCTGAGCTGTGTGGAAGGCGCTCCCCTACCAGCGGGTTGTATGTTTCTGATAAGGTTTTAAAATGTACCTTTTTGAAGGGTCGTTTAAGCCCTTATTTGATCACTTTTGTATCCGTTATTGCTTAATATCGTTCCTTTTCACTTTTTAGGTCTCTTGAAGGCATAATCGAGACACTCAAAGCTGCTGAAAACATAAGGTGACGGCGTCAGGTGTTAATTGTGACGCCGTCGAAGGATCTTTGTGACGGGACAGAAGCCAAAACTCCCATTTTCAAGTGACGACGTCAAGTTATAAAAGAGTAGGCCGTCGCAACTCAGACGGCCTAGATGTAATTCAGACGGCGTCAGAAGCTAAAGAGGACGACGTCACAAGAATAAGGTGACGTTGTCGCAAGTCTAACGTGGCCAAGACGAAACCCTAATGACGGCGACACGACGGCGTCACAAAACATAAGGTGACGCCGTCGCATATGTAATATTATATATAGAATCCGAATTTTTCAGTATTTAGTGTGTAGTATTTTGGAGTAAAAACCTAAAACGAACCAAGGCTGTATTGTACAGTATTTTAGGGTTCTGAACCCTATCTTACACCAAGATAAGTGTTTTACTTCATTAATACAATTATGTCTTTGATTATTTGTGTGTATGCTTGCATATTTTCCATGTCCGGCTAATTTACTTGTGTGTTTGCTTAGGGAATATGAAACTTAATTATTGAATATTGATTGGTTGTCTCTTATCTTAGTTGATTAATGATCTAGTAATGCGATAGGTCATTCGTTGTGTACTTAATGCTTGATTAAATCTTTGTGAACCTTAGAATATGACTCCTTGAGTAGTTGTAAGCTAAACCATCCAAAGAGTGCCTTAGAGTAAGAGTTTATTATCCCTAGTGGGTTTTGCAGACGATACCCTTTGGTAAGTTCAAAGAGTTAGGGAGAAACGCATACCCTACAACCTTAGACACACAACGCAACTAGGAATAAGGACGTGACAATTCAACCACCAATAGGAGATAATTAAGGAGTAGTAAAACCTAAGTAAACACATCTTTAAACTATCATACGAGCACACATTAATTAGACATAGACTACATACACCCAAATTCAAACCCCGAGATTCGTACCTTTCTTTTCCTTAAAAAATTATAAAAAGATAAAAAAAAATAATCTTCCTCAACCCCAACCTTAGCGTAGTAACTTCTCACTAGCATTCCTATTCCCCTAGAGAACGATATCAATTCCCGTGGCTTACCCTAATACTACACTACAATGATTAGGTTCACTGCCTAGGTTGTTGAAAAACTTGCTCGGCGAAAAGGAAGTTCCTTTGACTCGAATGCCACGTGTAGCGTTATCAAGTTTTTGGCGCCGCTGCCGGGGAATAGAATAGCTAGTTAGTAGTCCACCTCGTTTAGGTTTCTTTGCTTGATTCTTATCAAGTAAACTTTTTTCTCATTCTTAGCTTTCTCTTAGTCTATCCCCCTTCTTCGTGACCTTTGTTCATAATCCCATCACTTTTCATCATGGAAGGTGATAACCACGCACCATTCATCAACCCACCACCAATTGACCCACCAAGAGCCCGTACTCTTGGTGAATACTCGAGACTAAGCCACTTAGGCTATAGGAACACCACTGAGCTTCCCGACCAAGCCAAAACTACGGCCCTGCAATCCGACACCATCCGGTTGGTGCAAAACGGATTTGCATTCCACGGACTTCGTTCCGAAGATCCAAATCAGCATCTGAGGGATTTCCTCAAAATTGTCGATTCCATCGACCTTGATGCTACTACTCGGGAGACCACGCGCCTGTGTCTCTTCCAATTCTCTCTACGGGACCAAGCTAGTAATTGGCTTGAGCGACTTTCCGCCAGCTCCATCTCAAGTTGGGATGATCTTACCTCTCGCTTCCTTGCTCAATTTTTCCCACCGGGGAGAACCACTAAACTTAGGCGAGACATCCTGACATTTCAACAACTCCAAGGTGAGTCTCTCTACAAAGCATGGACTCGATTTAAGGACCTACTTTGTAGACTCCGCCATCATGGCATTGATCTTTGGCTTCAAATCCAAATCTTTTATGACCATACCGATTTCATCACTCAACGATCCATTGATCGAGCCGCCGGTGGAAGGCTCAGTGACTTTAATGCAGAGAAATCTTGGGATATTATAGAGGAGCTTGCTGATCAAAACTACGAAGATTGGATTAAATCTCCTGAAACTCCGGTTAACGTAGTTAATGCCATATCAACTCCTTTTGAATCTTCCGACACCCTCGAGGAGCAATTGAGTGCCATTGAGAGAGGGATTGATTATCTTATGGAAAGGCAAAGAAGAGTCCCCGTACAAATTCCTCGAGAAGCTGTCAAATCCGCCAATTCAACCAACCACCCCACACCTTTTTCGGAATCCCCAAGTCGTGAGCAAAGCCCGAATTCCGAAAGGCACTTCCGTTCTACTTCTCCAATATTACTTTCACCGAGCTTCAAGGAACAGATGAGGGAGTACATGGCAGCTCATACGGAGAGATTAGCCAAATTTGAAGAGGAGGTTTATAGGCAGAGAGAGGAAATGCAAGCGAAAATGACGGAAATGATGAATTTGGTAATTGAATTTACCAAAACAAAAGTTCCCGAGAAGGTACTAGTAAGAAGCAACGACTGTCCTCCCACTTCGTTTGTTAACACCGTTTCCATTATGCCCGAGGATACAAGGGTTGAGATGAGGAAAACTGAGGAAAGCAAGAAGGAGGAGTCTGTGCCTAATGATGAGCCTGAGACCATTGAGTACTACCTTAAGCACGAAATTAACAAAAAAACCATTGCAAACCAAGTAAACAACTTTAGGTACAATGAAGTTCTTAGGGAGGCTCTTGAAGGAAAAATGACAGAAGAAGAGTATGACGCCTTGCCTATGGGACCCCTGTATGAGTTGGTCATACAAAAACCATTAACAAGAAAACAAGACACCACAGGGAATTTCGTGATACCATGTAGCATAGGTGATATTGATAATATAAATGCCTTAGCTGATCAGGGGACTGATGTGAACATAATGCCATTATCAATCAATAATAAGTTAACTAAGGAGAAACCAACCAAGACCGATCTTAGACTTTCCTTAGCTAATCACACTTATGTTTACCCCATAGGAATCGCGGTGGATGTTCTAATTGAGGTGGCTAATATCGTTTATCCGGTGGATTTCGTGATCATTGATGTTGAGGAAGATAAAAACGTGCCTCTCATTCTTGGGACACCATTTCTGTCCACCGCCAAGGCAACCATCAAATGCGGAGAGGGCATCATGATACTCAAAAGCGGGAAGGGGTACGCTAGGATACCCATCATCCCAAGGTATCCTCTTAAGATCATGGAAATGATTACGGGTGGAAATCAAAAAGCCCCTAGCAATAGTGTTAAGAAAAAGATGAATGACTGGGAAAAAGGTCTTAGGGATTTTATGGTTCAAGGATTGTATGCAACGTTGTGGAAACCCGACAAGAAGTTAGGAAATAATCCCACTTCGATACCTAAGACACAAAGGAACCCTACGAAATTTTTAAAAGGAGAAAAAGTACTTTTATACAAATCACGGATAAGGGCATTACGAGGTAGAAACAATCCAAGATGGTTTGGACCTTTCACAGTGAAGGAAACCAATTTAAAAGATAAAACCGTCACCATAATAGATAACGTTGGCAAGGAATCCATTGTAAGCATACAACGTCTACACCCTTTCGACGAAGGGAAAGCGAAGGAAGAAGGTGGCGGTAATGAAGTAACGTAGGAGCACGACTACGAGTCTAGCTACAAGACTCTTAAATAAAGAAAAGCGCTTCGTGGGAGGCAACCCATGCTTAATTGTTTGCTTGTTAGTGTCATATATCTTTTATTGATTGTTTATTCTCATGTTTAATTTTGTAAAAATGCTTTATTTTGTTTTTAACCTCGTCTTAATTGCATATAAAGGTATTTTACATAAGGGATAAGTGTAGGGAGGATTACACACGTTTTCAAGGAAACATAAACATGAGAATAACAATTCATTAAAAGATGTATTTGTGTGTTTGTTCGAGTCAAATGCTTGTATCGAGTCATAATGGATGTTTTGCAGAAATTTTTTCAGATTCTAAAGATATAAATTTTCCAGAATTTTTTCCAGAAAATCGCAGACCAGTTTTTGTCAGGATAACCTGACGGCGTCAGGATCGCAACCTGATGGCGTCAGGAAGGAGTAAAAACAACAAATTATTTTTTTCTCGTTTTTTGAGCTACTTAAAAAAATTTGGAATTTTCTAGGTCTTAATTTTCCAGAAATTTTGTAAACATCCATTCCACAAGCATTATATCCTAGTTTAAATCGAGTCTTATATATATTATTACCGCCGATTTTACTCGAAGGTTTTGTTTGTTTTCTTCAAGTGTGCAGGTTTAATTTATCAAGAAGAAGTTACATAAGATTGGAAGGAGCTTTTCACGCATAAATTCTTCTTGGAAAGGATTTAACCAGCACTTCACACACGGATCCTTCCGAGCTAATCAGGGGAGTACTAGTTTCTTTCGTTTTTAATTACCTTCCAATTATCATAACTTTGATACTTTCGGGGCAATATTGGGGACAATGTTCAGTTTAAGTGTAGGGAGGGAAAATAAAACAGGAACTTTGAAATTATGCTTATCCTTGATTATTTGCTTTGTCCAATTGTATTTGTGTAATAAACCATGAGAAAATGTCGGGTAGGGTAATTTTGGCACCAAATTTAAAATTTTTCATGACATATAAGAGTGGGCCATTAGTCTTAACAAAAGCGTCTCACAGATAGGAAGTTGCATGACTAGCACAAAAATCCTTTACCACCTAAATTCCACCCAAAATGTGAGGATCGCCCTTAGATTAGTAGGAATTAAAAGCATTCATCTTCAATGCTTAGAGTGTGAACCGGTAGTATATTAGATTCTAGAACTTGTTTTGTGATGCATTCCGAGATCGCAAGTAAGACTACACTTGTGTAGTTAGGAATAACTAAATGATAAGAGGCATTAGGATAACCCTTGTTTGATACCCGTAATATAATTACTTCTTCCACATCGGTTGAGTAATTCCCCCACACCCTTTGCGTTGTACTCATATTTAGTACATGATACCCCTAGTTAACCCCTCAGAGCCTATCCTTTTCCCGGTTCTCGTGATGTTTTGGTTTTTCCGGAATATCAATGAAGAGCATTGTTTACACCCACCCCCAAATATACACCTAAATCGCCTTAGCCTACCCTGTATGCACTCACTTTTAGTGCATTATTGTTATTACCCTAAACCCTTAGTTCAATTATCTAGTTGCTTGCATGAGTTGCTAAGTCGAGTCATATCCTTTGTATACAGTTTTGGGACGATTGGGTTTCATGGGAAAAGTTAAAGTTTATGAAATGACGGGAAGGGAACGTTAAATTCAAATTCCCTTTGTTTGCATAATAATGTACCCCAAGTGTTTTGATCTTTTCAATTCGGGTCAAATTAGTGTTAGAGTAATAAAAACTCAAGTGTAGGGATGTGCCTATAAATCCTTATTATTTTGATGTTACTGTAGCGGATGGTAGAGTAAAAGTGTATGAAAAAAAAAATCGAAAAAGAATAGAAAAAGAAAAAAAATACGGGCTACCATCCTACATCTATCCTTTAAATTTATGTTTGTTTATTTCAGTCAGCTAGAGTTTAGAGTGTCGAGTCTTGGCTTAACAACGCCATTCTTCGTATGCTTGTAACATAAGAGATTTTTGACCTACCACCACTATATAGCCTATCCCACCAAACCCTTTGTTTCTCTACCGTAAGCCTAATATTACAACCCTTTAAAGACCTCTTTGATAGTCTTTCCTAGGTGCTTACGCCAAAGCGATGGAGGTTTGATCTATTCTCAAGCCTATGGTAATCTATGTACTAGGACCGGTTAATGAGTGTTTATCTTCCATTTCCAATTTGTTATATTTCATATACACCCGAGAGAGATGTGAGTATCCAAACACCCCATGTGAGGTGCTAGTATGTGATTTCCGTGCTTGTTATGACTTTTGCGGGGCTTATATGTGTTGTGGACCGTTTTGAACGAATGCTTCATGACCCCTAACTTATAAATTAATTGGCTAAAAGCATATTTGCTTGAGGACAAGCAAATACCAAGTGTAGGGATATTTGATAAGGTTTTAAAAGGTACCTTTTTGAGGGGTCGTTTAAGCCCTTATTTGATCACTTTTGTATCCGTTATAACTTAATATCGTTCCTTTTCACTTTTTAGGTCTCTTGAAGGCAAAATGCTGGAATGGCACTTATTTGGACGAAAAGGCGCGATTATACGAAGAAAATGGCCAAAGTCAGAATCGAGACACTCAAAGCTGCTAAAAACATAAGGTGGACGTCAGGTGTTAATTGTGACGCCGTCGGAGGATCTTTGTGACGGGACAGAAGCCAAAACTCCCATTTTCAAGTGACGCGTCAAGTTATAAAAGAGTAGGCCGTGCAACTCGCAAAGCGACGGCCTAGATAATGGCTCTGTGGACGGCGTCGAGGCGAAGCGGCGTCACAAGCATAAGGTGACGCCGTCGCAAGTCTAACGTGGCCAATACGAAACCCTAATGACGGCGACGCGGCGTCACAAAACATATTGAGTCGCATGTAATATAATATTGAAATTTTGAGCAAAAGATTTAGCGACAAACCGACCCGAATGTAACCCGAAACCGAACCGACCAAACGGGTGGGACGTTTTTTAACAAATCAATCATTCGGGACGGAATGAAATAACCCGACTTAACCGCGCCCGTTTATAAAAAAATAACCTGACGTTTGGCTTTGAAGCAATCTTATAGATATATGCCAATACCCTACTGAAGCTAAAGTTCATAAAAAATATACGGCCTCAGATTCTCATCTGAGAATCAATCAAACACCCCCATGCTTCATTAATATATGATTCATATCAAGAAAGTACAAAACAATTTGTTTCATACTTCCTTTGAGTCGTTTATATGAAATCGAAAAGACAAAAACAATCCTTGAACCAAGATCTTATTTAATCAAGACCTTGTATTCGTTTGGGAACAAAGAAGGTAGGGTTTATATGGTTCGTGAAGAGATTCAACCTTTCCGAGCCTAGAGTTGTTTGTGATTCGTATATGATGGAGTTGATATGATGCATATCGTCTTGGAGATGATGGGCTTGATGTGATGAATGAGAGAAGAATTGGATGAGTGGTAGGTGATGATTTGAGTGTGTTTAGGTCAAGATTATTTTTAAGGTTATCACTAGTCGGGCTGGGCCACTAAAAACCGAATTCGAACCGACTAGTCGGGCTGGGACCCGAAACCGAACCGACACAAACGGGTCAGGGATTGGTGTGATTTTCTTTCAATGTATCGGGCTTATCGGGATTGGTCGGGAGTCGGGATCCCGATGCTCAGAGTCCCTATATTATATATAGAATCAAATTTTTCATTATTTAGTGTGTAGTCTTTTGGAGTAAAACCTAACCGAACCAAGGTTGTACAAGTATTTTAGGGTTCCAAAACCTATCTTACACCAAGATAAGTGTTTTACTTCATTAATACAATTATGTCTTTGATTATTTGTGTGTATGCTTGCATGTTCTCCATGTCTGGCTAATTTATTTGTGTGTTTGCTTAGGGAATATGAAACTTAATTATTGAATATTGATTGGTTGTCTCTTATCTTAGTTGATTAATGATCTAGTAATGCGATAGGTCATTCGTTGTGTACTTAATGCTTGATTAAATCTTTGTGAACCTTAGAATATGACTCCTTGAGTAGTTGTAAGCTAAACCATCCAAAGAGTGCCTTAGAGTAATAGTTTATTATCCCTAGTGGGTTTTGTAGACGAGACCCTTTGGTAAGTTCAAAGAGTTAGGGAGAAACGCATACCCTACAACCTTAGACACACAACGCAACTAGGAATAAGGACGTGACAATTCAACCACCAATAGGAGATAATTAAGGAGTAGTAAAACCTAAGTAAACACATCTTTAAACTATCATACGAGCACACATTAATTAGACATAGACTACATACACCTTAGATTAGATAATTAGATAAGTAGAGTAATCGGTAGAAATACCAACCCCCCAAATTCAAACCCCGAGATTCGTACCTTTCCTTTCCTTAAAAAATTATAAAAAGATAAAAAAATAATCTTCCTCAACCCCAACCTTAGCGTAGTAACTTCTCACTAGCATTCCTATTCTCCTAGAGAACGATATCAATTCCCGTGGCTTACCCTAATACTACACTACAACGATTAGGTTCACTGCCTAGGGTGTTGAAAAACTTGCTCGATGAAAAGGAAGTTCCTTTGACCCCGAACGACGCGTGTTGCATTATCAGTTTCCCTCTGGATTTATCAGTGTCCTTTGTTGTCACCGGGGTGGATGTTTCTTGGTCTCCTTTGGGTGGCAGATCAGTCTTGGGCTTTCTTTGCATTTTAGGTGAAACCTCTGAAGCCTCGGGGCCCGAGACTTGGGTTTGGTCTTAGTCCCAGTCTGAGACTTCCCCTTTCTCTTTTTGGGATCAGGGTTTGGAGACACCGAGTCCCTCTGGTTGTTTACAGCAACCATATGGGCCGTCAATTCGATTTCAGTGACTTGGGATGGGTCTTTTTGAAAATTTGATTGACTTAGGATGCCAGGTAAAGAACAATATTTGTATTCCTAGGGATAATTACAACCCAGTACCACTTGTAAAGCGCATGAGACAAACCTAGGGTAGGAAACATATTTCGACTTAGTTTTGCTCAGTAGCTTGGTTACGAGATCACTGTAAATGATCTCTCCTATGTCGACAACAGTCCTTGTCATCAAGCAGTATGCCATCATCAACTGAATAGAGTTAACTTGTTCAGTGGATGAGTGGTTCCCGCTGAGAACCTGAATCACAAATGTGAACAGGACCTTCCAAGCCGCGAGAAAAGAGTTCTTGGTGACTGGGGTTCTGTCCAAAAACTTTGGATCTAAAACAATTTGTTTTAACCCATCCTTAACTGTGGAAGGTTCAGGATGAGCAACATAGTTACCAGTATTATAGTCAAGCCCTGTTGATGTACAAAATGTTTTATAGTCCAGGGTGACTGACTTTTCCACGTTAAAAACTGTGAACTTGATGAGATACTCCCTGAGTGGTCTAAGGTCTGTCTCATCAGTTGAGGGTGTCGGGTCATAGGCCACAGCTGTTGCCCAAAACTCCCTGAGGAGATTTTGCTACAGAATAGAAGGGGACTGAGTAAAGGCATGTTTTAGTGGGCAGTTGTATAAAAATTTCATGATTCCCCTATAGGCTGGGACATCAGGTAGGTATTCAAAAAAATTGCCTATAACATTATTAGTTTTGAATTCTACATTTTCAAGACCGCTCACCCACTGAGGTGCAAACTGAAGAGACTGTGTTCTTGCCATTTCCATTCAGAAAAAATTTAGGGTTTTGAAAAGAAAAAAAATCTTGACAAGAACAATCAAAGGGGTTTGAGTCTCTCTGAGTTTTGTGATGAAAAACCTTTTGTAAATGGTTTACAGAGAAGATTTTGTTAAAAAACTGGTTGATGATTTGAAGAACAAATAAACTTTTTCTATGTTTGAGAAATAATATTGACATTGTTTTGTTGCAGAAATAATTTGTGTGTGTTTTTAATGTTATGAGGGGGTATTTATAGAGTGGTGAGAAGGGTAAATATTGCACAAATGAGAATTTGTAAAGTTTATTTTGAAAAACGTTTTATTTTCCTCATTTAATGCCACCACTCCACTCCCCGCAGTAATTTTCCAGTTTTCCAGAGAACAGTTGCAGTGCACAGTAAAAGTGCATTTTGCAGGATTAAAATATCCTTAGGATATTAGTTGTGAGAGGAGGCATTTAATGCCAAGTGGGATGAGGTAAGGTTTGAGGGACCCTTGACATGAGTGACAGAAGGACATAGAGACATATATTCCTATATTAAATTGGTATTTTTTACCAACCTAGGACATTTAAGTAACTGATACTTGGTGCATTTAGATACTCATTCAGTGCTCAATGTCAACTGTCAGGGTCCCTGAATGAGTCTTACTCATTCAGTGAGAAGGTTGTTTTGGGGTTTTGTTCAGGTAGCATGGACCATTTCAGAGAGAACTTACTGAGATTAGGATTGATTTGCAGGTTGCTGACTTTCAATGTCAAGCATTTCCAATTCAGCTTTCAGTCTCCTGAAGGTAGGTTCATTTAAGGGTTTGGTGAAGATATCAGCAAATTGATATTCAGTAGGGATGAAATGAAGTTATATGTCTCCTTTCATGATGTGGTCCCTGATGAAGTGATATCTGATATCAATGTATTTGGTTCTTTGGTGAAGGACAGGGTTGTTGGAGATTGCAATAGCACTGGTGTTATCACAAAAGATGGGTACCATTTTATAATGGATATCATAGTCACTGAGTTGACTTTTCAACCATAATACATTGGCACAAAGATCCTGCAGTAGCCACATACTCAACTTCAACTGAAGACATAGCCACTGATTGTTGCTTTTCAGCACTCCAACAAACCAGCTTTCCTCCAAGAAATTGACAGGACCCTAAGGTACTTTTCATGTCCATGTTGCAGCCTGCATAATCAGAGTCAGAATACCTTTTGAGGTCAAACCCTGAACATTTTGGATAGTAAAGTCCAAGGTTAGGAGTCACCTTCAGGTATCTATGGATTCTTTTGGCTACAGTGAGATAAATTCTTTGGGATTGGACTGATATCTTGCTATTAGACAGACTGAGAATTGTTTGTCTGGTCTGGAAGCAGTTAGGTACATCAGTGAACCTACAATTCCCCTGAAATGAGTTTGGTTGACTGATTTTCCAGTAAGATCAGGTCCAAGGTTGTTAGGAGGGACCATTGGTGTCTTCATTGAGACACAGTCAGATATCTCATATTTCTTCAAGAGATTTCTGGTGTATTTCTCTTGACTAATGGAGATTCCTTTATCAGTTTTCCCGATTTGTAGTCCAAGGAAGTATGTGAGTTCACCCATTATGCTCATTTCAAACTTCTTTGTCATCAGTTTTTCAAACTGTTTGCAAAGAGTGTAATTTGTTGAGCCAAAGATGATGTCATCAACATATACTTAGACCAGTATCACATCTTGTTTTGTCCTGTAGATAAACAGAGTGTTGTCTATCTTTCCTCTGACAAACTTTTTTTGAATCAGGAAGGCTGAGAGAGTTTCATACCATGCTCTGGGAGCTTATTTAAGTCCATAAAGGGCTTTGTCAAGCTTGCAGACATAGTCAGGGAATTCACTACTCTCAAAGCCAGGAGGTTGTTGAACATACACATCTTCCTTGAGTTCACCATTCAGGAATGCACTTTCACATCCATTTGGTAAACTTTGAAGTTCATGTGGGTTGCAAATGCAAGGAAGATCCTGATGGCTTCCATTCTTGCAACAGGAGCAAATGTCTCATCATAGTCAATGCCTTCTTGTTGACTGTAAGTTTTGGCTACAAGTTTGGCATTGTTTTTAATGACAGTGCCGTTTTAATCAGTTTTGTTTCTGAAAACCCACTTCATTCCTATGACAATGACATCCTGAGGACATTTGATCAAGGTCATGACCTTGTTTTTATCAAACTGTTGAAGCTCTTCTTGCATAGCCTGAACCCAGCTTGGATGTTTTAGAGCCTCAGTGACACTTTTGGGTTCTATTTCTGATAGCAAATCAGTATATAGACATTCATTGGCTGAAGCTGCAGTTAACTTAACAGCCATGCTTCTAGTGAGCATGCCTTCAGTGGGTTCACCAATGATGTTTACAAGCTCAATGTCCTGAGTTCTTGTCCACTTACTTTATGGTCTAGGATCTGAGCTTGAAGAGGTTACAAGAAACTCAGGATTGAGTTCAGGTGCAGGAGCCACATAATCATTTAGATCATCTATAGAGATGTTTTGTTCAGGTTGGGGTTCTTGAATCACAGGTTCCTGAATATTTGGTTCAGTGTTACCAATCCCAGAAGGGACTGATTGGCTATGGGGTAAGACATAGTATGAGATGTCAACATCAGCTTGATATGTGGAATTGATTTCAGTGTTGAACTCATCAGGATGATATCTTGATGAGTCACCAATTCCTATTTCCTCCACTGAGGTATTGGCGAATCTGATGCTTTCTGAACTTTCATCAAAGGTGACATGAAAGGTTTTCTCAACTTGTTGTCTTCTGGTGTTGAACACCCTGAAAGCTTTAGAGATCAGTGAGTAACCTAGGAAATACCCATCATCAGCTTTTGCATCAAATTTTCCTAGGTGATCCTTGTGATTGTGAATGAACACAGGACACCGAAACACATGAAAGTAGTTGACATCAGGAAGTCTTCCCTTGAAGATCTCATATGGGATTTTGTTATGTCTTTTGACAATGATTGACCAGTTTTGAGTGTAACATGTTGTTTTGACTGCTTCAGTCCAGAAGTGCTTTGAGAGTGCTGAGCCATTTAACATAGTTCTGGCAGCCTCAATGAGAGTTCTGTTTTTCCTTTCAGCTACCCCATTTTGTTCAGGGGTGTAAGGAGATGAAAATTTTTGGGAAATTCCCTTTTCATCACAGAAATTCTCAAGCTCGTGATTTCTGAACTCAGTACCATTGTCAGTTCTGATTTGTTTAACAGTAATGTCATTCTAGTTTTCAATCAATCTGATGAATGACATTATGGTTTTAGTTGACTGACTCTTTCTGGAAAGAAAGTACACCCAAGTGTATCTTGAGAACTCATCAAAAATGACAAGTGTATATTTCTCATGCTGGATTGATCTTGGACTGACTGGTTCAAAGAGATCCATGTGCAGGAGGTGAAGGCAACTCTTGATAGAGAAATTTTGTTTTGTTTTGAATGATGCTCTGTGATGTTTGCCTTTTTTACAGGCTGAGCATGGTTCGTCTTTTGCAAAAACCAGTGATGGTAAGCCAAGGACTTTTTTTTGTTTTGCCAAGTTGTTGATGTTTTTGAAATTCAAGTGAGAGAGTCTCTTGTGCCACAGCCAGTTGACATTTTCAGTGGCTTTGGCAAAGAGACAAGTTCCATCATGAGAGAGTGTTGACATGTCTAAGACATAAACATCATCTCTCCTAGGAGCTATCAAAACAACTTCTTTGTTGGCATTGAAAATGGTGCCTTTTTTGTCATTGAATTGCACAATGTACTTAGCATCACATAATTGACTGACACTGATGAGATTGTATTTTAGACCATTGACATAAGCTATTCTAGAGAAAACTATTCCATTGCAGTGTATTGAACCATAACCTTCAGTGGGACATGATGAGTTATCACCAAATACTACCTTAGGTCCTGGTTCCTTTACATACTTGTGCATATACTCCTTTACACCAGTCATGCTTCTTGAACATCCACTATCTAGATGCCAAATAGGCTCCCGGGCGTGTCTCTGCACAAATAGTAAACTGAATTAGTTTCTCTTAGTAACCCACATGCTAGTGGGCTTGGGTCTAAAGGTCTGCTTGAATTTGGCAATTGACTCATGATCAGTGGTTGAGTGCATTGTGCTACCACAGGTTTTGCATTTACTGACTGAGGATGACTCAGTGATACGGGGTTGTTTTGAACTTCTCCTTGCTTGGATGACACTGTCATGCTGGGATGTCTCATGTGCTGGATTTCCACAAATATTACAGCAGGTGTTCATGAGACAATCATCAGGATGATGATCATTGAAGCCACAATGTGGACAGGGAGGAAAGGGTTTAGCTCTATGCCTGTGATCTTGTTTGGAGGTTGAAGCATGTTGATGACCAACATTGGTGTTTCTTGCTTCATTGAATGAACTTACATATTGTAAGTGATCGGAAGATCTGTGATCATCCTTTTTGCAGATCATATAAAAAAGGATTATGTAGCAATTATTAGTGGTATGACTGGTATAATGGCACAGATCACACTTCTGCCTGGGTTTGGTGTTGGATTTTGACCTTGATGAACTAGAGGAGGCTGACTTAGTTTCCTTGATTGAATTAGGACCTTTTTTGATGGATTCCATCTTGTCAGTCAACTTCCTCACAAGTTCAGTCAGTTGCTGGATTTGGTCTACTTCAGTAGGAACTGAAGATGTGGAGGTCTCAGTGGGAATAGAGTTGTTGGGAATTATGCGAAGTAGGATTTCTATTGTCAATACTGCCGAAGGATTCTGCTGAAATAGAAACAGAATCTGCTGAAGAAGAGATTCTGCTGAAGTATAAAAGTCGTGCCGTGTATCTGTTGAAGAGTGGAAGCTGACTAGGATCTGCATGCGCTTTATTAATTATATGCTAACCCATCATTATTCTTGAACTGCCCGAGGTTAGCATGGGTATTATTGTACTGCTCAATATTGTTTAATGTTTAGCCATTAAATGCATGCTTGCATGCTTAGTCGATTGGGTAGTAATAGTTTAGGGTTCCTTGTCTATAAAAGGAACTTGATAGTTTGTAATAGATAAGAATTTGAAACATAGAGTTTCAGTTAATAAAAGATCCATAGAGGATCTAAGTGTTCTTAGTTATAACAACTTGTATTTACATTCCGCTAAAGAATACTAGTTGTAGAGATTTTCTATTAGTTTGCTTATGATTACATAGGCAACACTAACGATCTACGAGTGCTCAAGATCTGTCAAGGTCTTTGTGTTTTCAACAAGAGTCATCTTGGGTTGGTTTTGTTGGTCTTTTCAGGATTGTTCTGCCAAGTCCAGATCTTTCTTTTGGTGAGTGAGGGTTGAATTTCAAGGGAGTAAGCTCAGAGCTAGGTGCATCACCCTGAAGAGGTTTCAGGGGTGGAAGTGGTACTTGATATTCGTCTTCATACTCAGAGATGTGTTAAGTACTATTGGGCACATTAGGGAGTCCAAGCATGTTCTTTAGAGCTTGGCTTTCAGGCTCTAGTATTCTTCCAGAATTGAAATTTGGAAACTTACTCGTGATTTTCCCTTTCAATCCAATCACTGGGTTTAGGTATTAACTCATTTTTGGAGAGTATGTGTCACACCCTCGCCGGAGGCGGAAACACGAGGTGTAACGGAAGAGAACATAAGCACAAGATAATAGAACATACCAACGTTAAGATTTAAAGAAAGAGTACACCATTACAATACCAGTTTATTCGTCATCGGCAAATATATTACAAAGTTTAGATTCCAAAATATTTCGTTCTATTACATAACGATTTGTAGTGACAAGTGAAAACTTCATTATGCAAGACCTGGTAGAAAAAGCTTACTAACGATCACCTGAAATGCATGAGAGAAAACGGGCAAACTATGAAAATAGTTGGTGAGTAAACATGTTTAGTAAAAAAAATAAGAAAACTCGTAAGAAAGAGTCAAAGGTTTCGGTCATCGGAAATAGTCCGCAAAGCAAAGGCATTGTATATCCACTCAGTTCCAAGTTCCGCCCATACAAAACTTGCAACCCGTGTGTACACAACCCATTGCACAAAATATAGCGTATCAAGTAGTCAAGTATAAGTGATCATAATGGTTCATAATATAGTACCACGAATATAATAATTCAGGGATGCTCCGAACATGGGAGACTTTGCCTTTGCTCCATCAAGGGAGACTTTGTAATGATGCTTCGATGAAACCAAATTATGCTGGGTGCCACTACCCAAAGTTATGTTGGGTGCCCCTTCCCAAAGATATACTGAGTGCCTCTTCCCAAAGATATACTGGGTACCTCTTCCCAAAGATATACTCCGAACGTAGGATACTTTATAGTGATGCTCCGAACATAGGAGAATTTATAATGATGCTCCAAACATGGGAGACTTTAGGTCAAGGTCATAACATGTACGGTTCAATAAGTTCAAGTAAGGCATTATTTCATAATTAAGTTCAAGGATTTGATTCAAGTTCACAAGTTCTAGTCAAACTAGTTAATAAAAGTAGTAAACAATTTAGCTCAAGAACGGTTCATGCATTTCGCCCCAAAATATAGTAAAACGGTAAAAAGGGGGTGTGATTACTCACTTGATGAATTGATGCGATGACAGAAGTGGTTACACTGAAATGTAGCGTGATCTCGAAACTGACCTATTATGAATGATATGATATGTAATAAGTCATGATGTAATGCTATGCATGCAATTCGGATGATATTTATACCACTTATGAATTTTTGAAAACAATACTTTTCGTCGAAAATAATGTTGTTTGAAATTTCCATGAAAGTGACAAAAACGGCCTCTAAAAGCTAGTCGTAAATTGGTGCACATCGAGCGTTAGGAAACGAACTCAACGGTTTTGGGAAGCTCGTACCATTATCTCAAAGTTTTAGTACATGCATTTCCATCCTAGAGGTCTCGAACATAAAGAAAAATAGAGGTTAAATATGGTACTTATGTCCCAAAATATAGTTTAAGGATGGTTTTTCGGCCAAGTTTGAGTAACCATAATTTATTTATTACAACTCCTCTAATCAAACGGTCGGACACTTTGATAAATATACTTGGCGATCTCACTTTTACTAGAAGACATCACTTTATAAAAGGTTCTAAATCAATGTTGAAAACAACCTTCAACTTGGTCACTAGTTTTTGCCGCAAAACTTGCCTAATAGAAATCAAGTTAGTTTTTCTTATATGATAAAAGTTACGGCAACTTTTGTAAACGTGTATAATTTAATCGTTACAAATCCGTTTTCTACGTTTTAAAGATCCTTAGCTTCGTATAAAAGTATACTAACATATTTTTGACAAGTCGACATAATTTACAACGCCCAAGCTTCATTTTTGACTCGTACAAAATAAACAATGTTTGCTGAAATTCCAGAAAATTTATAGTTTTCGGCCCCAACTTGAAAAATTCATAACTTCTTCGTTATAACTCCGTTTTAATCCGTTCAAGCGGCCACGGTTTCGTTTTAAAGTATATTTTCTAAATATCTAGGCCAAAATTTTTTACCTACTGTCGGATTTTCCAGATTTCGAAAATAAGGACAGACCCTTTTGCAAACTTGTCGAAATGAGTTTTTCTCTCGCCAAACCTATTCTAACCCATTCAAAACAACTCCGAAGCTATTCTAATCCTACCATACACCTTCTTAGGGTGTCATGGGTTCCTAGACATCACTAAAAATAATATATAACAAGGAGTAATTATAGGATGGATTATATATATATATAACACTTAAAAACCTTAAAAAGTGGTATAAACATCACATAACTTGCATGTTTCTCAAATAAAATGATATGACCATAACAATGAATGTGAAATAACAACATGAATATGAATGCTTACAAGAAATATGATGAGGTTTAAGGACAATGGGTTTTTCCTAATCACCTTAGGTTTTTATTGCAAAACCTTGACAAAGAGTGATACTAGAGTTTAAAAAATCTTGTCTTGAAAAATTTGAGATGATCCTCCTTTGGTCTTGTGATTGCCGGTTTTGGAAGAGAAAGAGCAAGAGAGTATGATTTTTATTTTTTTACTTGCAAATGAAGTGAAATGATTTAAGTTAGTAGTATATACATACACTTGTAGAAGATATTTGCAAGAGTCCTCAATGACTCACCATGGTGTGTCGACATTCATGATATAAAAAAAAATGAGTTTTGTTTTGAGTAGCATTTACATGTATAAGTGTAATTAGATGTAAATTAATTGTAGACATGTGTTAAATTGTATACCCATTTGAGTATTTAGGGTAGCATTAGATAAAAATAAATTTTCACGGGTCAATATAAAATATATTGAGGTCATAAAAATTATAAAAATACATTTCTTGCAAAAATTGAGTGAAATAATAATTATCGTGTAGTATTTAAGAAAACCGTCGTAATTATATAAATATAACAATTTATATACAAAATAAATTTAAAACACTGGGTAAACTTATAATATTATTTTTATAAACTTAATATGAATATAAAAATTTATCGGGATAATTTTTGGAAATATCGGATCAATTGTTCAAAATAATTAATTACGCGATAACGTTTATTTAATATGAAAATTACGCGTTTAATGTAAAATGCAAAATCATGAATGAACTAATGTGATGACAATGATGTTAATGATATGTAGACTAAACTTAGTCTATATGAAATATCCTCGATGATATGATCATGAATTCACAGCTAAACCATTAAGGTTACGTGAATTTGATACTCGTAAACCTAGTTTACGATAAACGATGAAATAGTAGATGTGAGAAATGACCGGAAATTGAGAATTGTGACATTCTTCCCATGTCATCGGAATCACGTCCTCGTGATTCAATTAATGATACTATAGTCCGAACCGCGACAAAGGTTCTAAAAGTTCGTGCTCGTACGAATAGTCTAAATGATCATGTCAATGCTCATGCATATGGGTTCCTCATCCAACTAAATACATGCCCGTGATTAGATTTGATAGGGTAAACTTACCCAACACCGAACGTATCCCTCAAAAGACCTTTTGAGTAAAAACTTGACTCTTAGCTTGATTTTCGCAACTCATCAAACAAGAACTGTCACTAGATCAAGCTAGGAATCAATTTGTTAGTATGATAGGATTCAACATCCTTGAATGAAGTCTTTTGAAAGATCCGTTCGTTCTTGGATTTGCTTACACAAATCAAATTAACAACATAATTTACAACTAAAGTCAATATCGATAGGTCTCAAATTAATCAATGTCGTGAACGTGGTAAAAATTGGAAGGAAGTTATGCACTCAAAATCATGTCGTACAGAAATAAGGTGGTTGTTCGAAAGAATGTACCCGTTACGCGTTGCGGGCTTCCTCGGTACCCAGATAGAATGCTCGACCACGTGCGGGAGGAACTTCAATGTTCTGATCTTGTGGGCCTTCTATTGCCAACGCCAGGTTTGGACGATTACCTCCTTGGTTAGGTGTTCCTTTCAACTTTGGAGGTGTTCGAAGGTGATCCGACTTCCACACTCGTAACATGCTTTTCTTTGTCCTTGGTTCCCGCCTTGTTTGAGCAATTCCGCGCAATGTGGCCCGTCTGTCCACATTTGTGGCACTTTGAGCGATCTCGAATGATGATAATTACATCGAGTACACATAGGATGTGGACCTGTATATCCTTTGCGCTCCTGAGTGGTTGCTCCATAGTTCCTAGTTATTCGTTGCCTCTTGTTTTGCTGGTCCCGTCTCGACTTCCTGATGATCATCCCTCGCTTTCGTCCATTGTCGTTTGCTTTTGTTAGTTCTCCGGACCTGATCACATCATTTGTCAAGCGATACGCCATGCCACAGCGGCTTGCGAGTGGTTGGGTTCGACGAGGTAACGTCTCTCCTAATTTCTGGTATCAATCCCCATATATATCGGTCGATCAACTTCTCCACAGTGGAAACCATGTGAGGAACCATCCTAGTTAACTCGTGGAAACGGATCGTGTACTTGTCGACCTCTACTCCTACCATCAAGTGATTCCAAAATTCCGCCTGCTTTTGCACTTCATCTTTTCTGCAGTACTCATCAGTTAGTAGTTTCTTAAATGCTTCCCAAGATAATGCATTTGCAGCCCCTCTTCCTCTAGTCTGCAGTTGGTTGTTCCACCATGTCAATGCTCGACCTTGTAGTAGACCAGCAGAGAACTCAACCTTGTTTCCTTCAGCACACTTCGTGATACTAAGTTTCGACTCAACATTCTCGAACCAGGTTAGCAGTCCAATGGCACCCTCAGTACCATAAAATTCCATTGGCTTGCATGTCATGAAAGTTTTGTAGCTGCATCCTTGACCAGCGTTTGAAGTACCTTCTCCGTTGTTGGTTCGTCTAGCATCAAGGTGCGTCATAATTTGGGTGAGTAGATCCGCTATTCCAGTCGTGTTGTTGTTTGGATTGTCATTGTTGTTTGGGTTGCCGTTGTTGTTGACTCCTGAGCGTGTGTTTCTGGCAGCCATGATCCTGCAATGGACCAAAATATCGGGTTGAGTAAATGACACTCGGACGAAGGCATATGAGGTTTAGAACGGTGGTAATGTGTTATAGCGATCGAAATATGACAGGAACAGAGACATGCTATGTCTAACAAGTCAAAAGATGGAAAAGAGAAGATATAAACAAGGTACGGTAATGTAGACGTGAACGTAAAAACATGCTATGCATACCCACCCGACCAATGCAACTTCAGATGACCAGATTCTAAAGACTCGACTAAACATGATTTAAAATTACCCTTCTTATTATTGCATGGTTCTTCATAAATTAGACATAGTTGATCAGGCTATGTATAATTTATAAGTAACGATGCAACGATAGGACTAGTTGACTTAGATGATGTTCGATGTTTAATAAAACTAAAAATTTATTCCGGTTATAGCTGTGATTTTTATTTTTAAAAAAATCGGCATTCTCTATAACCTTTGGCTCTGGTACCAATCTGTCACACCCTCGCCGGAGGCGGAAACACGAGGTGTAACGGAAGAGAACATAAGCACAAGATAATAGAACATACCAACGTTAAGATTTAAAGAAAGAGTACACCATTACAATACCAGTTTAGCCGTCATCGGCAAATATATTACAAAGTTTAGATTCCAAAATATTTCGTTCTATTACATAACGATTTGTAGTGACAAGTGAAAACTTCATTATGCAAGACCTGGTAGAAAAAGCTTACTAACGATCACCTGAAATGCATGAGAGAAAAACGGGTCAACTATGAAAATAGTTGGTGAGTAAACATGTTTAGTAAAAAAAATAAGAAAACTCGTAAGAAAGAGTCAAAGGTTTCGGTCATCGAAAATAGTCCGCAAAGCAAAGGCATTGTATATCCACTCAGTTCCAAGTTCCGCCCATACAAAACTTGCAACCTGTGTGTACACAACCCATTGCACAAAATATAGCGTATCAAGTAGTCAAGTATAAGTGATCATAATGGTTCATAATATAGTACCATGCATATAATAATTCAGTGGATGTCCAACATGGGAGACTTTGCACTGCTCCATCAAGGGAGACTTTGTAATGATGCTTCTGATGAAACCAAATTATGTTGGGTGCCACTACCCAAAGTTATGTTGGGTGCCCCTTCCCAAAGATATATTGGGTGCCTCTTCCCAAAGATATACTGGGTGCCCCTTCCCAAAGATATACAAAGATATATCCAACGTAGGATACTTTATAGTGATGCTCCGAACATAGGAGAATTTATAGTGATGCTCAGAACATGGGAGACTTTAGGTCAAGGTCATAACATGTACGGTTCAATAAGTTCAAGTAAGGCATTATTTCATAATTAAGTTCAAGGATTTGATTCAAGTTCACAAGTTCTAGTCAAACTAGTTAATAAAAGTAGTAAACAATTTAGCTCAAGAACGGTTCATGCATTTCGCCCCAAAATATAGTAAAACGGTAAAAAGGGGGTGTGATTACTCACTTGATGAATTGATGCGATGACAGAAGTGGTTACACCGAAATGTAGCGTGATCTCGAAACTGACCTATTATGAATGATATGATATGTAATAAGTCATGATGTAATGTTATGCATGCAATTCGGATGATATTTATACCACTTAAGAATTTTTGAAAACAATACTTTTCGTCGAAAAATAATGTCGTTGAAATTTCCATGAAAGTGACAAAAACGGCCTCTAAAAGCTAGTCGTAAATTGGTGCACGTCGAGCGTTAGGAAACGAACTCAACGGTTTTGGGAAGCTCGTACCATTATCTCAAAGTTTTAGTACATGCATTTCCATCCTAGAGGTCTCGAACATAAAGAAAAATAGAGGTTAAATATGGTACTTATGTCCCAAAATATAGTTTAAGGATGGTTTTTCGGCCAAGTTTGAGTAACCATAATTTATTTATTACAACTCCTCTAATCAAACGGTCGGACACTTTGATAAATATACTTGGCAATCTCACTTTTACTAGAAGACATCACTTTATAAAAGGTTCTAAATCAATGTTGAAAACAACCTTCAACTTGGTCACTAGTTTTTGCCGCAAAACTTGCCTAATAGAAATCAAGTTAGTTTTTCTTATATGATAAAAGTTACGGCAACTTTTGTAAACGTGTATAATTTAATCGTTACAAATCCGTTTTCTACGTTTTAAAGATCCTTAGCTTCGTATCAAAGTATACTAACATATTTTTGACAAGTCGACATAATTTACAACGCCCAAGCTTCATTTTTGACTCGTACAAAATAAACAATGTTTGCTGAAATTCCAGAAAATTTATAGTTTTCGGCCCTAACTTGAAAAATTCATAACTTCTTCGTTATAACTCCGTTTTAATCCGTTCAAGCGGCCACGGTTTCGTTTTAAAGTATATTTTCTAAATATCTAGGCCAAAATTTTTTACCTACTGTCGGATTTTCCAGATTTCGAAAATAAGGACAGACCCTTTTGCAAACTTGTCGAAATGAGTTTTTCTCTCGCCAAACCTATTCTAACCCATTCAAAACAACTCCGAAGCTATTCTAATCCTACCATACACCTTCTTAGGGTGTCATGGGTTCCTAGACATCACCAAAAATAATATATAACAAGGAGTAATTATAGGATGGATTATATATATATATAACACTTAAAAACCTTAAAAAGTGGTATAAACATCACATAACTTGCATGTTTCTCAAATAAAATGATATGACCATAACAATGAATGTGAAATAACAACATGAATATGAATGCTTACAAGAAATATGATGAGGTTTAAGGACAATGGGTTTTTCCTAATCACCTTAGGTTTTTATTGCAAAACCTTGACAAAGAGTGATACTAGAGTTTAAAAAATCTTGTCTTGAAAAATTTGAGATGATCCTCCTTTGGTCTTGTGATTGCCGGTTTTGGAAGAGAAAGAGCAAGAGAGTATGATTTTATTTTTTACTTGCAAATGAAGTGAAATGATTTAAGTTAGTAGTATATACATACACTTGTAGAAGATATTTGCAAGAGTCCTCAATGACTCACCATGGTGTGTCGACATTCATGATATAAAAAAAAATGAGTTTTGTTTTGAGTAGCATTTACATGTATAAGTGTAATTAGATGTAAATTAATTGTAGACATGTGTTAAATTGTATACCTATTTGAGTATTTAGGGTAGCATTAGATAAAAATAAATTTTCACGGGTCAATATAAAATATATTGAGGTCATAAAAATTATAAAAATACATTTCTTGCAAAAATTGAGTGAAATAATAATTATCGTGTAGTATTTAAGAAAACCGTCGTAATTATATAAATATAACAATTTATATACAAAATAAATTTAAAACACTGGGTAAACTTATAATATTATTTTTATAAACTTAATATGAATATAAAAATTTATCGGGATAATTTTTGGAAATATCGGATCAATTGTTCAAAATAATTAATTACGCGATAACGTTTATTTAATATGAAAATTAAGCGTTTAATGTAAAATGCAAAATCATGAATGAACTAATGTGATGACAATGATGTTAATGATATGTAGACTAAACTTAGTCTATATGAAATATCCTCGATGATATGATCATGAATTCACAGCTAAACCATTAAGGTTACGTGAATTTGATACTCGTAAACCTAGTTTACGATAAACGATGAAATAGTAGATGTGAGAAATGACCGGAAATTGAGAATTGTGACAGTATGCCAGTAGACACGAATGGTTTTGGGCTTTGGTCTTGACTGAGAGAATCAGTGAGGCACCTAGGATTCTCTTTTTGCTACTGGGGGGCACCAACAGCATCAAAGACTCTAGGATTCTTAGCAGTCCAACTTTCAATGATATCTTTTTCATTTTTAAGTTCTTCTTGAAGGTCTTGATTTCTTTTAACTAGTTCAGTGTTTTGAATTTGCAAAGTAACAGCCTCAAGCTTAGCTTGTTTTAAAAGAAGCAGTTCATCCCTACACTTGTTTAATTCAAAACTTAACTTGTTGTATTTTGAAAAAAGATTTAATCATTGCTCTTCTACAAACTTAAGGTCAACATTGATATAGTTCATAAAAGACTTCCAATCAGAGTCATCATCCATAGAAAGTAAAATATTTACCTTCTTCATTGTGATGTTGACCCATTCTCCATTCCTGGCATGATTATTCCCAACAGCTAGCTTGTCCTCTTCCGAGAGCCATCGTAATCGACTTACACCATTTCATCGTCTAAGGAGACGGCTCTTCATCCCGTCGAAGACTTCAAAGCAACTAGGCCCTTGTTTTCACACTGCACAGATTTAACATTGTTTGTTGTTTCTGAGGGACTGGCCTCAAGCAGTGCTAGCTTAGCTTTGGCTTTCCTGTACTTCGCTTCAAAATCAACAGTTTTATTTTGATCATATTTGTTTTGAAAGTTTCGATGAGACTGATAGATTTTTGGTTGAAATTTGCTAAAGCCTGAGGACTGATTTGATCCTGATGGTTTGTAAGAGGGTTCAGAAATTGTTTTTGAAAAACAGTCTTTGGACAAATGACCTCTTTTGTGACACTTAAAACACTCAGTGTCCTCATTAGCTTTAGCATTAGAAAAAACTTTGTTCCTTTTTATAAACCTTCTAGAGTTAGCAAGGAGTGCCTTTTCCTGAAATTAGATGTTCAGGTCATTTAGGTACTCCTTGCTTGGTCTCTCATCAGGATCATCATCTGAATTTTCCTGAAAATCCTGAACCACACTGTTAGAATAAAAAGCAGTAGAAATTGTTGTTGAAGTGGTGGTCAGGGACTTCTTGACTTCCTGAGACTTCTTTAAGTCAGGGTATCGTCTGTTGATGAGGTTATCCTCATAGACAAACTTCCCATAAATTTCAGGAAGTTCAATATTTTGGATATGATTAGCATTCCTAAGTCCCTGAGAGAAATTCAACCACTTCTCAGGGAGACTATTGACAAAACCAACATTGATTTCATGTTTGGACAACTTAACACCATCATTTGACAGTTCATTTAATAAAGTTTTGTATCGGGTGTAAGTTTGAGACAGAGTTTCTGAGTCCTTAGCCTTGAAGGTGTTATACTCAAGTTTCAGGTCCATAATCCTATTTTCCTTGGTATCTGAAGGACCTTCATGATTGTGGACCAGGTCATCCCAGGTTTGTTTAGCTGTACTACAGCTTATAACTGGCTCCATTACATCATCAGGGAGACAAGATATGATGATGCTTTTGAGCCTTTGGTCCTGGTTGACCACTCTCCTCTCGTGCTGAGTCCACTGAGCTTCAGGTTTAGGCAAACCTTCAACAATCTTTGGGATAAATGGACCTTCATTAATACATTTAATGTAGTAAGGTTCCATCCCAGTCAAATAGCAAAGCATTCGCTTTTTCCATTTGTTAAATTTACCAACTTCGAGTCGAGGGGCAACAGCTGAATAAGCTCCACCCTTTTTGTCAACAAGTTGGGGTACATCAATTTTAGCCATTAGGATCCTGATTTAAAAACGTTTTTGAGCGGCTTAAAAAGGGTTTTATAATCAGCTTTTCTCTGATACCACTTGTTGTTCCCGGTTCACAATCGTATAAAAAACAATTAAAGCACTAAACACATTGATTATGAACAATGACTAAATTAATGTAAGTAAAAACACACTGAATAATTTTCAACGTTTATATTCTTTATTAGAAATAAATCAAAAAAATACATTACCCAAGTGCTTGTGGAATAGCACTTGGGATTGAAATGACAAAGTATGGTATCTCCTCACTAAGCTCAGGTTAAGTCTGAGCATAACTACAAAGGAACCACTGAGCTATCTCAGGGACATATTTGTATTCGGAGGAGTGAAAGATGGCTTGTGTGTGTGTTTTACAATTAATCCACAAGCTTAAAAACTTTCACTCCAACTCTTATGCTATTTATACAAGTATGGTATTTAACTTTATCCTAGAGGACAAACTGACATTTTACAGAAGACAAAATACTGATGCATTTTGTCTCTGTTTACATTTGCTATTTCGAGTAAGTGACAAGGCTACTTTCTTCAAGTCAGTGATGACACTGAGCCTGGTAGTTAGTGATTCAGGGAAAGTTGATTTTGGTTGATAAGGACTTCATCTTATCTGTTTTAAATTTATCCCGCCTTGTCCCGCTCATTCTTCAGTCTTCTTAGCCTTCAGTCTTTAACATCATTTTGTTCTTCAGTGTGAGTAGTTGGTGAGGATTTCATGGATTCGGTAAGTTATTGTCATCACTCACTGAATCCACCATCTTCTTCTTGACTCAGTCTTTACCCAATAAGTTCCGCCTTACTGAGTAGATAGACTTCTTCATTGTCTTATACTGAGTATCCCGAAGAGAGCTCACTGCGAGACTATGCTCTTAGTGACTTGTTAACGTTAAGGGGATTAAATACTTAGGGTATTTTCTATTCAAATCCTAGACTTAAGGGGTTTGGGTATTCACTGAACCCAACAAGTTTTACAGACACATATTTAGAGATGAAACTGACACTAACTGTTGACAAATATGATAGTAGGTATGAAGGTTTTTAAGATCGAGATCCTATCTAGGATCGTTTTCGTCTTTGCAAGATCGTGATCGTAAGATCGGATTGTAAGATCGGATTGAAATCCTAAGATCCTCCAATAACGTCATTTTTTAATGATCTTTGTAATATTATTCAAATATATAAATTATTATGTATTATAAACACGAAATTATATTAATGTTTCATGAAAATTTTGTCCTAAATTACGAATATGGAATGTTTAAGAAGAATCACATGTTGTTTTTAAAAGTATTATAAAAACATAAACCATAAATTTGTAGTTTTTTAGTTTGTAGTTCGAGAAGTAAGATCGGATCGAAGTATATCTTAAGATCCTATGGTCAAGATCGGGATCCTATAAGATCTTAAACTTGTTAAGATCCTACGTAGGATCCAGATCGTTTTTGTTTTGTAGAATCGCAAAATCGTAAGATCATAAGATCAGGATCGGGATCTTAACAACTATAGGTATGATAATTAGACGATGAACTGATGTTACAATTTTTTTTGTATTCGTAATTTGGCATGGACTGTATTTTGAATTTCATTAGTTTTTGTATTTTTGAAACTAATTACTGTTTTAATCTTGTTTTGGTAAATGACTCGATATCCGAATGAATCTCATGTTTTGTACTATATGTTGTTAGTTAGTATATTTATACCTTTTATGAAAGTAAAGTTTACTAGTAATAAATATAGTGAAAATATTAACTAATTTTAATCTTAATCTTAACTATATAAAATGGAAAAAATGTCAAAGTTGAATGTTGAATTTTTCAACAATGGTCTAATGTGAGAGAAAATGAATATTGAATATTAAATGATGAAATTTAATGGCTATTATAGTGGTGACTTTTTTGAAAACGGAAATATTGAAGTTTGTTCTACAAACTTAATAGTCATTAAAAGAAAAAGGAAATATTGAAAAGAGTATGAAGGTTTTTTTTTTTTTTTTTTTTTTTAATCTCTTCTGTCACATGTAAAAAAAATATCGGAAAAAATTTGTTTTTGGAAAAACAACATTTTTGGCACATATTCGTTCGAATTTGATTTGAAGCAAAAAAAAATTTAGAAAAACAATATCGATTTTTTTTCCTGTGAAAATTATTTGACACATGTGATGAAGAAAAATTCAAAATATTTTTTTCACACGTGACGAAAAATAACTTTCTAAAACGTAACAAAACAGACGAAAGCGTATAAAAACGGATAAAAAAACGTATGAAAACATATAAAAAGGGTATATATGTTTTTATACGTTTTTGTCCATTTTTATATTCGTTTTTATACCCTAAAAATTTATACTCGTTTTTATACTACGTTTTTAAGGTATTGGACGAAAACGTATATATGTTTTTAGGGTATAAAAACGGATATAAAAAACGTATAAAATTGGATATACGTTTTTATATTGTTTTCGTCTGTTTTTATACGTTTTCATACGTTTTTATATGTTTTCATACGTTTTTATACGCTTTCATTTGTTTTTATATACTTTTTTCATAAACATTTAATTTAGAAAGTTATTTTTCGTCACATGTGAAATAGAATCTTAATTGTTTTCGTCACATGTGAAAAATGATTTTCAGAAGAAAAAAAATGGAGAATTGTTTTTCTAAATTTTTTTGTTTCAAATAAAATTTGAACACGTGCCAAAAAAGTTTTTTTCTTTCAAAAAACAAACTTTTTTCTGATAGAAAATGTTTACATGTGACAAAAAAAAGTTTCCGAAAAGTTTCCAAAAAAAATCGAAAACAATGCACGTGATGAAAAAAATTCAAAAAAATATTTGAAAAAAAAAACGGACAAAAAAAATTTCAAAAAAAATCGAAAAAAATAAATAAATTATAAATGCCGTTAGTGTAAAGGATGGGCGCTGCAACGATCATTAGAAAAAAGGGCTAACGTGTAACTGCTAACGAAACTCACTTAACGCCGGTTAAAATGGATGACCAAAAGTGGACATAACAGTGCAAAATACGGACGATTTTTGCACTTAGTGAACCACAAGGACGAAACATGCAATTTAGCCAAACCAAAAAGATGATTTTTGCAATTTACTCTAATACCTACTACTAAACCATCATATACTAATCCAAAAGTTATCACGATACATTATATTCAATTATTTTGTTTCCATTGCCTTTCATAGTTTCATCTTTCACAGATTTGTATATTGAAGCAATAACAAAAATTACTTTTAACCTCACGTCTTTAGAAAGAAAATGAATAATAGTCTTATTTTTCATATTACTATCAAAATTCACAAATGAAGAGCATCCTCATATGTGTAGATTGGCCTTGGATTCACGTGATCTGGCACAAATTAGTACATGTGCACAATAAAGGTCTCACGTTATTTCAAGAAAACGCAACAATAAAAGCACATCAACAAAATTGTTCGTTCACAAAATAAAAGCGTCTCGCAAAATTTGTTCACCAAATACAAATTACCACTAGTTGCATCGCGTGTAATAGAGTATATATGACGTCGTTACTAGGCGCGAGCTTTACTTTACCACAATTGTTATTTGAGCCTTACAATGAAAAGAACACGCAAAAATATCGATCTATCTAAAATTTGCTACATAAAACCGTTATCTCTAGAGCCTCCAAACAAGGATAAAATAACACGCAAAATAATTGATCTAACTGGAATATGTCGAAGACTATACACCGCTGCCGCTAGGCGCGGGTACTCGTATAGTATTATTAAACCACTTTATTATATGTGAGTAAAAAATTATTTAAAAAACTCTGACGATTGTTTTATTCGTTCACTGCTATTTGATCGGGGTGAATTTGAATTAAATGGACAAAATTTTGATAATAAAAGAAACTAAAAAATAATTTTATATAATAGTCGATACTTTTTAGGACATATAAGGCTGGGCACAGTCGTTACCTTTAGGGGTGGAAATGAGCCGAGCCGCTCGTGAAAAGCTTGGGATTGGATTGGTAAAAAGCTCGAACGAGCCGCGCCTAAACAAGCCCGAGCCCGAGCTCGAGCCTAAGTTGCAGCTCGTTTATTAATCGAGCTCGAGCTTTACATACAAAGCTCGTTTGGGCTCGCGAGCCTAAACGACATGATATTTTAATTTTTAAATATATATACGAGCCCGAGCTCGAGCTTATTAACGAGCTCAATAAAGATATATTACGAGCCGAGATCGAGCTCGAGCCCAACTTAACTTTTCTTTGCCAACTCGTATAAACGAGCCGAGCTCGAGCTCGAGCTTTTAAAAACTTAAACGAGCCGAGCTCGAGCTCTGGCGCAGTTCGGGCTCGACTCGCCTCGCTTCCACCCTAGTTACCTCACCGATCTTATCACATCGCTTTTCTTCGACGACTGACGACGATAAGTTGTCACGGTCGATACACGTTTTCCATTTTACTTTTTCATACAACGTGCCAACATGCAAAAATCATCATTTGCAAATAATACGCCAACATTTGACCTAGTTTTTTTATGCAAAACCAAATATTTTTATTATTATGCCCTTCTCTTATTTTTTACATAGCCATAGTTCAGTAGACTATATTTTTGCGTTTTTATTTTACTTTTTCATACAACGTGCCAACATGCAAAAATCATCATTTGCAAATAATACGTGCCAACATTTGCAAAAACCATTTTACTTTTTCATGTAACGTGCCAACATGCAAAAACCAAATATGTACGCTTTTTATATACCACCTTTTTAAATTTGCAAATTACGCTTACCATTTTACCGATCATGCATTAAAAACGTAATTTTTTAAATCGAAAAACTTTTAAAAATCGATTAAAAACGATTTTTATCCACACGCCATTTGCCGAAGAAAAACGACAAAACGATCAAAATGAAAACGTATATAAACGGTCGAAAACGTAAGAAAACGCTAAAACGATACCGCTAGAAAAGAGTTTTTTTAATAAAATTTTGTTATTAACCGTATAAATCGACTAACGTGATCCTAGCCTAATGGTAAATAAGTTTTTTAAAAACCATTAGCTGGTTAAAAAAAAGGCTTTTAACTAAGCATGAAGCACTAAATCACGTTTTTGAGGAGATAAGTTTATCATATCAAAAAGGATAGGGATTCTCTCATGTTGATTTGAATATGAAAGGTAATGTTATCTTTGGGATAACGCACAACCACAATGCCTATATTAACCATTCCATTCCAACAAAAACAAATAACACCTTGACTGTGAATCTAAAATACCCACACCTCAAAAATCTCATCCCAAAAACAATCACCAACTACATGCACAACACTATTATAGAAAACACACAACCCATCGAACTCATCACACATTAACTCTCATCTATACTCTTTCTCCCTCATAAAAACCAAAACACTCTCATCATCGCCGCTGGTTTTTGAGGTTCATTTTTTAGTGTTTTGAAGATTCTCTTTTATAGATCCATATATTTCTTTTTCATGTTATAACATTTTTTACTAAAACTTTTTTTTTGTAGATCTGCTGGTCGCAAGAATCTGTTGATATCACTGGAAACGTATGTTTTTCTTTTTTTTCAATTAGAAATTTTCTTGTATTTTTTTCTAATTAAAATGTATGGTTTATGTTAGTTAACTCGTCTTCTTAAAAGAATGTAGTATATGCTTTGATTTGTATTTTTTTTTTTTGCAATTGCATATATACCCACTAAAACTTGCATATTTGCATATATACCAAAAACATGCTTAATTTACATTGTACATCATGCATTGAAAACTTGTATTTTGAGAAAATATGCAAGTTTTTAAGTTTTAGTGGGTATATATGCAATTCTCTCATTTTTTTTTAATAATGTATCTTCTCGTGTTACTCTATATTTTTTTTAAGTTGATGTATCTGTGGGTTTACGCCTTTGTTGAAACACAAAAATGTTTATTTATTATTATTGTTTTCTTTGTTTGTATAGTGTGCTTTTTTAGCAACATTAAAGCCTTTCAACCACATATATTTACTTCCATTTACCTATATTCAATTTCATCTACCAATATTTAAAGCTATTCAAGTTTATTCGTACTTTTTAAACATACACACAAACACGATATTAAAATTATTGAATCAGTTCTACTCTTGTTGGTTATTTGCAGAACCGAACTCCGCTTTCCTACCAACGGCAACCTTGTTACCGCTGCAAACCGACCACCGGTTACTATGTTTGCTCTAAGTGCTGATCAAAACCCCGTGCTTTTATTTTATGATACAAGAGCGAAACAACCCTTTTCTTGTTGAAATAGGTGGTCTCGGAAGAAAAGGTATAATCTCACTATATTTTGTTACTAGTATTTATTTCTTGTTAGCAGTTTTAGATTCTGCAGATCTGTTTTTATTTTTTCTATTTGATTCATTCTGGATAGCCGTTTTAGATTCTGCAGATCTGTTTTTATTTTTTCTATTTGATTCATTCTATATCTCTTATAGTAATGCTAAAAGAAATTTTTGCTATTGTAGGCGCCGAATGTACCCGTGCTAGTTTTGGATGAAAATGGTGTATTGTTTTTCCAACCTCCTACTGCTGTTCAAGTGGAATTTGTCAATCACGGTGATGTTCAGCTTCTAATGGATGAAAAGAAGCGCATGAAAAACAAGATTAACCATTTGAAGTTTTGTGAACGCCGTCGTATCTGAACATGTTGCTCGTTTTAATTCTTGTTATCGCCTTTTATGCTGAATAACTTTTGTGTGACGAATCATCTCATGTCAGTTGAATTATGTGGCTTGGTTAATCGTTTTTGTTACTCATCATTTTGATGCTTTAGCTATTTTAATCTCTATCGGGTCTTTGTCGTTAACTTATTAGCATACTATTCTTGATGTGCCTACTAGGGCTCTGTGAAGTAGCATACTATCTGTAGCATTGTCGGATCTAATGGTTTCCTGTAACATTGTATCTGTAGCATTGTCGATTGATGCAGTTGCTTCATCGAGAACCAAAATCTTGCTTCGCCTCAAGAATGCCCCATGCTCCAATTTGTTCCATCCTCTCTATCGGGTCTTTGTCGTTAACTTATTAGCATACTATTCTTGATGTGCCTACTAGGGCTCATCATCACTAAAAAAAAAGAAAAAAAAAGAAAGAAAAAGGAAGTGACTTAGGAGGTGTACAATATCTTTATGAAGTGTCTTCTTTCATAAAATGTGTAAATGTGGATTTGATTATTAATTATTATTGATGGTTAATCTCTTTCATTGTAGCCCCAAATAGTAAAGAATTCATTTGTGTTAGACGCACAAACATTGAATTAACTTTAATGTGTCCGTGAAGGAATGCGTAATATTTGGTTTTCCAACTTTCACATATCAATGGTTGACTGGCATTACTATACCGTCTTCCACAAGGATTTTATACCAATGTACAATGGTATGGGAGAGTAGAGGGAAAGGATGGCAAGCCCTTGGACACCTGACTATCGACGACATCTATGTCGACATAAATTTGACTGTCAAGGTTAGACCCATTAACGATAAAAAGATAGTCCCTCCGACTCTCTCTTTAAAGAAGAACAAGAAAAAGAATAAAGCATCCTCATCCCAACCTCTCTCCTCTTTCGAGGCTGAACCAAAAGTAAGTGTTGTTTCGTTAATTCAATTGAGTTATGGAAAAATTCACACAAATATGTAAAATTGAGTTGAATTGGATAATTATTTAGATGTTTTGGGTCATTTGGGTTTCCAATATAAATTAAGTTTGGGTCCGGTGGGCTTTTATAAAATACTTTAAAATAAATGATTGGGTCCAATGAATCCGGATCCTTTGCAAAGTGCCATTATTTTACAAAGTCTAAAAAGTATTTAGAGCCGTTGGATCATAATTCCAGATCTGATCAAATTAAAGAGAGCTATATACATATAGGGGCATACTCGTCATTTACTTCTTTATTTCTCTATCTCATCTCCCTCTTTCTTTCTCATCATATCCCCAATCCCGAAGGAAAAAATAAAAGACCATCTTCGGTGATCTTCATCACTATCACCCCCATTGCATGGTCACCAGTACCATTAAAATCACAAACACTACACAACTTCTCAATGCCTCATCTTAAATGAAATTAACCAGCGCAAACACTCTCTGATCCGATTAAACCAAACAACAACTCGCCTTCATTAGCACCACCTTGCTGTACAGCCGGAGCTTGTGACGGAGATAACGACGTTGACGACGGAGTTAGATGGTAGATATGGTGCTTATGAGATATGGTTTAGTTTGGAGTCACAAAGTTGAGGTAAGGCGTCGGGACGAAGGTTGCGGAGGTATGTGGCGGTGGCGGTGGCAGTGGCGGATCTGTTTTGGGTGGATTTGTTGGTGGTAGGTGTGAAATTAATTGGATGCGAAAGAAGGAAGGAACATTGCAAACGAAGAGAGCATTAAGATCAAGATCTGAAAGTAATGAATAAATAGGTAATCAAGCAAATACATTTTATATAAATTGAAAATATTTATAATATTAAAAAACATTCTATATGTACTTATGAGTGTTTGGAAGAAATGAAATGAAATGGCATCTTTAGTTTAGCTTGGCACGACTACTGGTGAGGTCTATCATTATAGTTTTTAAGGGGTTAGTGTTGTTTTGTTGATACTTTTTGTGTAATACGAAATAGCAATGTTCATCAATTTTGAATCAAAAAAAATATCATTCATCAATAAAACGTGTTGTTCATTAATAAAAAGAGTTGTTCTTTTATTTATCAATAAAGAGAATTGTTCATCAGTTCTATTTAACTTTGTTCATCAGTTTTATTTCATCAATAAAACGAGTTGTTCATTAGTTTTATTTCATCAATAAAACGAGTTGTTCATCAGTTTTATTGTTCATCAGTTCTATTTAACTTTGTTCATCAGTTTTATTTCATCAATAAAATGAGTTGTTCATCAATTTTATTGTTCATCAGTTTTATTTCATCAATAAAACGAGTTGTTCATCAGTTTTATTGTTCATCAGTTCTATTTAACTTTGTTCATCAGTTTTATTTCATCAATAAAATGAGTTGTTCATCAGTTTTATTTCATCAATAAAACGAGTTGTTCATCAGTTTTATTGTTCATCAATAAAAGTATTGTTCATCAATAAAAAATTTGTTCATCAGTTTTATTGTTCATCAATAAAAGTATTGTTCATCAATAAAAAATTTGTTCATCAGTTGTTTAAAAGAAATCGTAAGGTTCATCTATTTGAGTCACAATGTTCATCAATTAGTTTTCTTTAATGTTACATTATAATGTTCATCAATTACATCATTTGTTCATCAGTTTTTTAAACAAATAGTGTTGTTCATCAGTTTTCCAAATAAAAAAATCACATTGTTCCTCAGTTAGGTACAATCAGTCTTGTTTATCCGTTAGTCTTTTTTATCGTATTAAAAATATATATATTAATGTTCATTAGTTCATCAGTTATTTTTATATTGTTCATCGCTATTTTTATAACGTTCATCAGTTGTTTTTATATTGTTCAACAGTTTTCGAAAAAATAACGTTCATCAGTTCTTTTTGATATTGTTCATCAGTTGTCTAAAAGAAATCGCAATGTTCATCTGTTAGTTGTTCATCAGTTCATCGATTAGTCTTGTTTATCAGTTAGTATTGTTCAAGAATAAAAAAGATATTCATCAATTCTTTTAAATTTTGTTCATCAGTTTATCGGTATTCAAAAAAGTCATAATGTTCATCAATTGTCGAAAAAATCATAATGTTCATCAGTTATGGTCACAATGTTCATCAGTTTATTATTTGGTTGTTCATCAGATTAAAATAAACAAAAATAACAAAAATAACAAAAATGTATTTTGGTATACCAATTAGTGCATTTGAATGTACTTTTATAAGAAAATCTCTTTTAGGCATTTTATCAAACACTTTGTATGCACGAAATATGACTAAGACGCCATCATTAACTTGCAATATCTCACTCATATCATATCGGATTTGAGTGATTCAAATTTCTGAGTAAAGAATGGTCAAAATCCTACAATTTTCATGTTTTAAGTTTTGTAAAATTCGGCTTTTAAACTAGTCAAAATTAGAGCCGAAAATACCAAATATTTCTAGAAAATCAACACCCACTTAAAAAGTTGAAAAAAAAAGTTACGATTTATATATCAAAATGCATACCAAATTAAAGAGAATCAAATTTAAAAAATTTTGGTGAAATCGGTTTTTTATAAAAGTTTGTCGTTTGAAAGTTATTTACGTTTGAAGTTTTGGGGTGAAAAAAAACATGTTAAAAGGACCAAAATGCCCCCTAACCAAATTTAATAAGAAAAAAAGGGAGGGATTGGATGAATGACACATGGCAATCAATGATAGGCTTTCTAGCCTTTTTTTTTTTTTTTTTTTTTTCACTTTGCAAAGGATCTCAACTCATGGTTTATAAGCATGGGTTGGATGGGTTAGTTAAAATTTTAACAACTCTATAATTTCACATGTATGGATTATTTAAAGTTTCTTTTCTGTATCAAAATGTTGAAAACAGAACCATCATCTGATGGTTTTAGTTCTCTATAAAGTTACTTTGATTTACAAAACAGAATTCACTTTTGTGGTTCTGCAACAAAAGTTTTCATGATTTGAATTTAGACAATTAGACCAGTGTGTTCACATTTGATTTACAAAAGGGTTTTCAAGTTCCTTTGCTATATCAAAATTCACATTTTGACCAGTATTGCTAAATTCTTGTACATCATCTGATTGATTGTGTTTAGAGCTGTATCGATGTTATCCAACTTGCATAGACGTAGTGAACTTTTGTGTCATATAATAGTTGTTGATGAACATTTTAGGAGCAGGTGCAATAAAATTTGGGTTAGCTTATCTAAAAGAACTCATAACTCAATAAGGTATTTTAGATAAGCTAGTCCACAGTGGCTTTGTAAACAACATCCATTTGTGCCAAATAAGATGCTACTTGTCATAAGCTGTTTGATAATCAAAACAACTGATTGTGTTTAGATAATGCAACAATTGATTGCATTTTCAAGTGGCAGTTAATCGGTTTCTATTGGATTTATAAACTGAATAAAGTTTTCGATTTAGTTTGGGATGAAATTAGGTCCATATTGTTTAGTTGTTTGATGTCTCAGTTAAGGTGAGTTTTCGATTTAGTTTAGGATGATAAGTATGATGAAAACCTTAACGTTTTTGGGAATTGCAACTAAATGTCGTTATTTAAATTAGCTATTTCTAGTGTACGTTTAAGTATATTCGACTTGTACTAGCATGTTTAGGTTCTTATTTTGCTAACATCCTCATGAGTCGGAATCATTATATACCCAATCTTATATTGATGGGAGATTTCTTATTGTATTGAAAATCAAGCTAAAAACTTATTACAACAATCAAAACTTGTTTTCTGCCTTTCCAATGCCAATATCAGGTCAATCTGATTCACTAACTAATGATTTCTCAAATTGTCGTGTTTGCTCGACTGGTTGTATGGTTGTGGTCAAATTTACAATCTTTTGATAGATTGTAGCCTGAATCTGTTTCTTACTTGGAAGATAATATAGTTTTAGATGTTGTAGACATTTATCATCTTTGCTTGACTGGTTGTGAGGCTCAAGGAAATGGGTTGTGGTCATTTCTTGATAGATCATTGCTTGATTTTGTTTCTTGTTTGGAAGATAATATAGTTTTAGATGTTGTACACATAATTTCTCGACTCATGTAGATGTAGAACTACATGTGTAGCTTGCATTAGCAATGTGACCTGACAATATTGGTATAAAAGTTTATGCAATTTGTACATTTGAGAAACTGTCATTTATTGTCATTTAGTGTTTCAATGTTGTTGGTTGCCCTTACTCATTCTACCGAGATCTGAATAATTATGAGATGAAATGGGAGCATCCAGAGGTGAATTAAGTAGAATTGGTTGCAAAAAGATTTACAAGGAATATGTTGCGTGTGAATCTTTAGATAACCATGCCCAATGTAAATGCAAGTAGAATTTTACTTGAAGATAAATGTAGTTACGTTTTTACTCTATTATTATATGGCTTGATAATGTATTACATAAGTTGCATAGTAGCTTGAGTACACGTTGTCACAGAGGGAAATATAACGGGTCCACTCGACCCGAACCAACCTGTTTGACCCATTCTTAAATTATGACCCGTTTGACCCATAACCCGTTTGACCCATGACCCAAACCGACCGACCCGACCATTTGCCACATCTAGTTATAGCTCTGCATTTGGGATTTTGATGATTGATCTTTTATGGTTATGCAGATGATTTGTGTCAAGTTGGGAAAATCATCTTTGTCACTTCATGGGTCAGGAACACACACATGAACTATTATGCTCGTACGATTCCTTCAAAAATAAAGAACTCCTTAAATATCTTCTTTTGATATACGATATACGAGTCTAGTGGTGTTAGTGATTTGTTCAGAAGACTTATCCATGAAGAGTAAGAGTCTTGTCTCTTAAAATATGGATTTAATTATTTAGCCCAAACCTATTAGTTATTGAATTTAAATGCACATTTGATCGCCTTTCTGTAACCTAACCTTGTCCCTTTACCTTGGCTAGACCTCAAAAGAGTGAATTGTTTTAGATAACTTGATAAACATGATTTGTAATATGTGCCTTTGTTGATTTTTTCTATAGTTCTACTACAACTTTAGATGCAGTGAACCACTTCGCATTCTGGTCTCAAAGAAAGGATCTTAATTTTGTGCGCGCAATTGAAGTCACGAGGAGAGCATAAGACATGACTATACAAAAAATGAGAAAAAGAAGGAAGGACTCTCAACCTGAGAGTAAAAGAAGTGTTAGGGAGTGGGATATATCGAGAGGTATATCCAAAGTAAGTTCCTAGTTAATGCAATACACCATGCGATGAAAGCTCATTTTGGGAACGAGGTTAAGTTTAAGGAGTTTATAAAGAACGTTCATTGTAACTTGTAGAGTTTTGTACTACGCCTACTTTTATTTTCTGCATTTCAAGATCCAGGAAGAATCATTTATTAATAACGAGATGGTTGTAATAATTGTTAATGATGGCTGGGCCGGTTGGGTTAGGTAACATGTCAAAACTGGTTTAGCTCAAGAAGATTGAGCTTTAAACGCTTTTTGCCACAATTTTTGAAATTATTGCATTTAATAAGGTTTACAAGATAGACTTTTATATCTTTAAATAGATTGATTTGGAAGGTTGTAAGCGCCATATATATGCTCCCGCTACTTTCAAGCTGTTCCCCCATTTGAGAGAACTAGGATAACAAATAACTCACATAACCCCATCCATACTAAGCGCCATATATTGTACAAGAAAGGCTCTAATGCTATATAAGTTGCAGCGCTGTAAGCCAAAACCATCGGCCTGAAATCTGTAGAGCACGGGTGGTGCTTTTCTGTGATTAGAATGTTCATCATTCAGCTACAGAATGCTAAATCATCACTAGAATTGGCACATTCTTTTTCTTAAATAAAGGAATGATCATGTAGCAGAATTCAATAAGCTAAATTACCCATAACCAAGACAAAATATCATTCAACAACGGCCATTGACGTTAAATTCATAATTTGACCAGAGAAGGCAACTAGATGGATATTCTACGTCCATTAGGCCAATTGAAACCATATTAACATCTGGCCACTAAAGGGCAAATAAAGATGATAACAAGAAATCAACAAAAATCTTGTAGAAACGGCAACACGAAACAGTAAAGTGGCAAATGCAAATTGGGGTTTTTAACTTGATAATCTATGCAAGAAGTGTTGGAAATGTATATATTTACAAACATGTGAATGTCCGGATTCGAACTCGTGACCACGGGATTGCACACATTAGCGAATGAGAATTAAAGTTAATAATTAATGTTTATGTTTACGATTAATTATTACACATTAAGTCCGGTTAACGATCGTTAAGTATTTAACGGAAAAATGACTAACGACCGTTAAATGGAAAAGAGAAGGACTAGAAATGGAAAACTTGGAAAAGTTATGGGTTTGGCTTTGGGCTTTCAATAGTGGCCGGCCATAGGGCCTCTCCAAGGCCTAATTCCCTAACTTGTTCTCTAAGTTTACCTACTAGTATATAAAGAGGGTTAGGTTCTAGGGTTTCATACACTTGTGCATTGAATTAACCCTAGATCTCTCCTCTGCTCTCTCTTGTCCCATATTCGGCCGAACACCCCAAGTAAGGGAGTTTGGTTTCGTTTTTCATTAAACGAGGACTTGTGTTAGATCTAGCAATCGCTTGATTCGTTGGTTAATTCGTGTGTACAAGAACGTGGTTGTAAGACATTATTCTTACACCATTTGGTTTGAGTTGTAGAAAGGTAAGGGACAACTCTCTAATCCACTTCTTGGTCTTGCTCAAGAGATTTGATATTCGCAAGAGGTACGTTATGCATACTTTCAGTTAATTAATTTATTTGTTATGATCTTTAAGTCTTCCGCTGTGTACTCTTGATGTCTTTATGTTTTATTGTATTTTATATATCATAAACTCAACAGTGGTTTCAGAGCCAGGTTTAACAAGTAATTAATTACTGAAACACATAATTAAAATAAACATGAATGTGTTATTATTTGTATGCTTATATCTAGGGTTTGCAAAACCTAAACCCTAATTTTGAGGGGGGGGGGGGCGTTTTTTGGTGCCCTAATTAGGGTTTTGTAAACTATTGTTTTAATTGGATTAGAAACCCTAAGATGCATGCAACTTTATGTGTATATGCGTAACTCTGTTTAATTGCATTAATTGTTAAGTGTAATTTTATGTCCATGATAATTATCTGCATGTTTTATCATGGATTTGCTTTTATTGTATGTCTTTCATGTTTAAGTGATATACACTAAATTATGATAGATCTAAAATTGGGGAAGACCTCAATAATTATTATTTAATCAATTATGTGCTATGTGGTATATATTTAGTTTTGACTTACGCAATCGATGAATCGATGCATGTGGTTCACCTTGTACATAGATGAAAACGGGTGGAAGTCTTAATTAAATATATGCATATTGACAGATCTAGAATTGGTTATTAATAAGATTTATCAAAACCGTTTGCATGTGGCTATTTGATATGCATGACTTTTATTTGTTATGCATTCATTGTTTATTTGTTTATTTTTATAAATACTTGCTTGTTTGTGTTTTGTAACAAGGGTATTTTTACAAGAAAAATAAACTGACCTAAACAATGGTGAAACATGTATTTTTAAGAATAGTAATCATAATCGTTTAATTGATTGATGACTTTGGTACAAATGACTGAACGGCTCACCCATGAGAATGAACTAATAAAATGGGTTTAAAGAAGTGCGCCCGTCATTAATGAATGGATGTCTAAGGTTGTGCTTTAGCGCGTACCTGGTCCTCTGCCCTCTGTAAGTTCGAATGGAGCTACTTAGTAAGTCATTAAATGTGCAAGCTCATCTTAAGGGCGAATTAGTGTTGATTCCATGCGCCACTTAGGTGGTAATTATCCGAAACACTAAGTGTTTACACTTATGAAAAAGTACGGTATAATGGATGATAATTAACACTAAATTCTTTGATTGGTGAAACCAATACCTCAATTAAAGTTTGATGATGAAAAACTTAAACATTAAAACAAGATATAAATGTTTTAATAAAAACTATGCTACAAAGATGAATGCATGACATCTTTGTACATATTTGATTTTACATCAAAACTATTACCCTTTAATTTAAGTTATATGCCATCCAACGAAACGGAAACACCTAAGATTACTTTCTATTTGCGTGAGAACGTGACTTAGATCTTAATCAAAGGGTAAAATGTCCACGTGTCGTGAGAACGGGCATGGACGATTTTGCAGTTTCTTAAGTTGGACAACTTAATTGAGTTAGGCGATGAAAACTGAAAACTCAAGGCATAAGATGGGATAAAACATGTTTACATGGCAATTGAAATTGGCTATATGTAAATCCCATAAATCTAGGAATTGCAATTGAAATTGGCAATTGAGCAAAAGCTCTACCATTCTGTATAAGGTTCATCACTAACAGATCAACTGATGTGATGAGATTATGACCATTTGGATCCTAGTTTTCAATAAATATTAACTGGTTATATGAATATGAACCTTGGGTATTTAATTGTTTATTGAAAAGGAAAATTATCAAAATACTAATTATGGTTTTTGAACTTTTTCTGTAGATGGCTCAATCTGATAACACTATGAGCTTACTGAGTGCCGCTTTCAAAGATATGATTGGAAGGGACAAGTTGACTGGCCCTAATTTCAATGATTGGCATCGTTCACTTAGGATCATCCTTCGTGTTGCCAAAAGGGTTGAAATTTTGACTACACCTCTGCCTAATGCTCCTCTCGACACGGCAATTGCTCTTGAACAAGAGGCATATCGTGTTGAATATGAGAAGCATAATGATGTGGCGTGTCTAATGATTTCGGGGATGTCTGCTCAATTTCAAAAACAATTTGAGCACTATCCGCCTATGAGCATGCTAGATGAAGTCAAACGTATGTTTGAGAAGCCACCGCAGTGAACTGTATGAACTAATTGAAAAGGTTCATACTGCTGGCAGGAGGTTGGCAAATCTGTCTCCGACCACGTCCTTGAGATGAAACATCACTTGGACCAATTGGAGAAGCTCGGTTGTGGTTACTCGAACGATGTATGTGTCGGACTCATCAATCATTCCCTTAATCAGGAACGTTTTGGTGATTTTGTCCCCAATTTTAACATGCATTGCACGGGGAAGACAGTGAATGAGTTACATGCAATGCTTGTAGACTACGAGAAGAGATTGCCAAAGAAGGCTCCTACACCTGCTGTGCTCGCAATACGTGGTGGTAGGGTGAATAAGCCTAAGCCGCAAGCAGATAAGAAAGGGAAAGGAAAAGGAAAGGGGAAACAAGTTGTGATCCCACCAGCTCCTAAGAAGAACCCGGAAAGAAAAGGAGAATCCTAAGAAGGATTTGTCTTGCCACCACTGCAACTCACCGGGTCACTGGAAGCGGAACTGTCCAGTTTATCTGAATGAGTGCCTTCAGAATAAAAATAAGATGGTGCCTAGCTCATCAGGTATTTTTATGTTTTAATTATTTTCTTTTCCTCATAAGTTAAATTCCTGGATATATGATACAGGATGTGGTACTCACATCTGTAATACATCGCAGGGACTTAGAGGGGCGAAGAAGCTGACCTGTGGAGAAAGATACTTGTACGTTGGAAATGGAAAGCGTGCAGCTGTCGAAGCCATAGGGACTTTTGATTTAGTGTTGCCTTCGGGCTTAGTTTTAGAACTAAATAATTGTCATTATGCACCCTCCATTGTTAGGGGTGTCATTTCAGTTTCTTTGTTAAAAGATATTGGTTTTGTGCACACTTTTACCAGTTATGGAATTTCAGTTTCTTTAAATAATGTTTTTTACTTTAATGCAATTCCTATACTTGGTGTGTTTGAAATTGATATGGATGGTTGTATATCCAATGAAAATAATTCGTTGTATAGCATTAGCAATAAGAAGAGCAAGTCGAACTGTGACGCTTCTTATCTTTGGCATTGTCGCCTTGCCCATATTGGCAAGAAACGCATGGAAAAGCTGCAACACGATGAGCTTTTACAAACGGTCAATGATGAATCATTTGACAAATGCGAGTCTTGCATTGCTGGGAAGATGACAAGGAAACCTTTTTCACCACAAGTGGAAAGGGCTTCTGATCTACTTGGATTGATACACACTGATGTGTGTGGTCCACTTAGACATATGTCAAAATGTGGTGCTATCTACTTCTTAACCTTTACGGATGATTTCAGTCGTTATGGTTATGTTTATTTACTTAAACATAAACATGAAGTCTTTGAAACATTTAAGGTTTTCAAAAGTGAAGTAGAATTACAACTCGGTAAGAAGATTAAAGCTCTTCGATCCGATAGAGGTGGTGAGTATATAAGTCAAGAGTTCAAAGATTACTTAGCTGAGTGTGGAATTATCCAGCAGCTCACATCTCCTTATACTCCACAACAAAATGGTGTATCTGAAAGGAGAAATCGTACCTTACTTGACATGGTACGATCAATGTTTGAACTTACGACTCTTCCTTTTACTTTTGGGATTATGCCCTTGAAACTGCTATTCGCATTTTGAATATGGTTCCAACAAAGAAGGTTGTTAAAACTCCATATGAAATATGGATAGGAAAAGCTCCCAACTTTTCTTACTTAAAGGTGCTGGGATGTGAAGCGTTTGTTAAACGTGACACACCCGATAAGCTCCAAGCCAGATCTGTTAAGTGTATCTTTGTAGGATACCCTAAGGAAACTATGGGTTACTACTTTTACTACCCAGTTGAGAATAAAGTCTTTGTGGCTAGGTATGGAGATTTCCTTGAAAGGAATCCCATATCTCAAGAACTCAGTGGGAGAGTATTTGATCGGAATATGATCAAGAAGATACAACACCTTCTGAAAATACTAGCCAACTTCAAGAAGAACCTGAAAGCTTAGGTGCTCCTCCTAAAGTTGTTCCCATTCGTAGGTCTGAAAGGACTATACGTGCACCTGACCGTCTATGTCTTAACGTAGAGGTGGAGGAAAATATAGTTGGGGATATTAATGAACCTGCCAACTATAAGGCTGCCATGTCTGATCCTGAAAAGGATAAATGGCAGATTGCTATGAATGGGGAAATGCAATCTATATGAAAGATAATGATGTCTGGATTGAAGTTGACCTTCCTCCCAAGGCTAAAGTCGTTGGGAGTAAGTGGATCTTCAAAAAGAAAACTGACATGGATGGCAATGTACACACCTACAAGGCTCGTCTGGTGTCTAAAGGTTTTACTCAAACCTATGGCGTTGACTACGAGGAGACATTATCTCATGTAGCGGACATAAGAGCTATTAGGATTCTCATAGCTATAGCTGCACACTATGACTATGAGATTTGGCAAATGGATGTCAAAACTGCTTTTCTGAATGGCCGTCTAGATGAAGACATCTATATGGCACAGCCGGAGGGGTTTGTGAATCCATTATTTCCTAACCGTGTATGCAAGCTTAAGAGGTCCATTTATGGACTGAAGCAAGCATCAAGGCAATGGAATAAAAGATTCGATGGAGAAATCAAAGGTTTTGGATTTACTCAGAATCTTGATGAGCCGTGTGTATATCACAAAGCTAGTGGGAGTCGTGTTACTTTCCTTATTCTGTATGTCGATGACATATTAATCATGGGAAATCATATACCAAGTCTAAATGAGGTGAAAGTCTATCTTGGTAAATGTTTTTCGATGAAAGACTTAGGGGAAGCAGCATATATACTCGGAATCAAGATCTACCGGGATAGATCAAGGCGGCTAATTGGTTTAAGCCAAAGTGCTTACATTGACAAAATATTGAAGAGATTCAATATGCAAAGTTCCAAGAAGGGATTTTTGCCAATGCAAGTGAATCATGGTTTGAGCAGCCAAGGCTGTGCTTCAACACCTGCAGAGGTGGCGTATGAAGAAAGTTCCTTATGCTTCGGCTGTAGGATCTATCATGTACGCGGTACGATGCACAAGGCCTGATGTGGCGTTTGCTCAAAACTTGACCAGTCGGTATCAACAGAATCCAAGTGAAATTCACTGGATCTGTTAAGCATATTCTCAAGTACCTTAGGGCTACAAGAGATATGTTCATAATGTATGGAGGAAATCCGAAGCGAACTGCTGTTATAGGTTACTGCGATGCATCCTGGAAGTGTGACAAAGATGATACGAAGTCTCAGACGGGTTACATATTTGTCATCAATGGAGGTGCTGTGGATTGGAAGAGTAAGAAACAGACAACACTTGCGATGTCTGCTACAGAAAGTGAGTACATAGCGGCGTCTGAGGCTGCCATGGAAGCTGTTTGGATAAGGAAGTTTGTTTCGGGGCTTGGTGTTATGCCGTCGATTGAAAATCCTATTAAAGTATATTGTGACAATTGTGCTGCAATAACTTTTGCCCATGAACCTGGAGTCATGAAGGGCACCAGACACTATCCTAGACAATATCACTATGTTCGAGAGCAAGTCGAGATAGGTGAAATTGAGTTGCTCAAAGTTCACACAGATGATAACCTAGCAGATCCGTTAACGAAGGCCTTGGCTGGTGAAAAACTTAATCATTTGTCTGATAAGTTTGGACTTCGTTTAGCTAGTAGTTTCATACCCATCTGTGACTAAGTATTTTAGATAAAGGATATTGTAAACATTATTATTGAAATGAAATAAAGTATTTTGTTATGTTTATTATTCATTTATTATGATGTTGTCCTGTATTTGCATGTTTAAATCCTTGAATAACTTAAGTTATTCTAAATAGTCCGTTGTCAATCAATAACATGGGAATGATATTGAATTAAGACAAATCTGAGTATTAGTTAGAATATACTTGAAAGTATATTGATGCGTAGCATGACTAATTTCAGATGATATTCAATGAATTGAATATAGGACTTATCCCACCCGCATGATAATACTTTATGGATCTTTGTCATTAAGTATATCATGGATATTTATCCTTTGACTTGAGATATAAGAGATATGTCGTGGATGTAGTGTTGCTAGACGCTAACCAATGTCATTTCACGTTTTGTAAACATATCCAAGTGGGAGCTGTTGGAAATGTATATATTTACAAACATGTGAATGTCCGGATTCGAACTCGTGACCACGGGATTGCACACATTAGCGAATGAGAATTAAAGTTAATAATTAATGTTTATGTTTACGATTAATTATTACACATTAAGTCCGGTTAACGATCGTTAAGTATTTAACGGAAAAATGACTAACGACCGTTAAATGGAAAAGAGAAGGACTAGAAATGGAAAACTTGGAAAAGTTATGGGTTTGGCTTTGGGCTTTCAATAGTGGCCGCCATAGGGCCTTTCCAAGGCCTAATCCCTAACTTGTTCCCTAAGTTTACCTACTAGTATATAAAGAGGGTTAGGTTCTAGGGTTTCATACACTTGTGCATTGAAATAACCCTAGATCTCTCTCTCTGCTCTCTTGTCCCATATTCGGCCGAACACCCCAAGTAAGGGAGTTTGGTTTCGTTTTCATTAAACGAGGACTTGTGTTAGATCTAGCAATCGCTTGATTCGTTGGTTAATTCGTGTGTACAAGAACGTGGTTGTAAGACATTATTCTTACACCATTTGGTTTGAGTTGTAGAAAGGTAAGGGACAACTCTCTAATCCACTTCTTGGTCTTGCTCAAGAAATTTGATATTCGCAAGAGGTACGTTATGCATACTTTCAGTTAATTAATTTATTTGTTATGATCTTTAAGTCTTCCGCTGTGTACTCTTGATGTCTTTATGTTTTATTGTATTTTATATATCATAAACTCAACAAGAAGATGTAGTAATTTGGTTAAAAGCGTATAGGGAAGCACCTTAAAATCATCTATAAGAACAGGAAACTCTAAAAGACGAAGATCCATAACTTTCAAGTTGCAGAATTCACAGAATCTCTGTTATTGTTCATTCCAAAAGTGCGATCACGCGGTGTAAATTAACTAATACCAAGTTACGTGTAAGAATGTAAATTATCTACAAAATTCAATGAGAGATGATTATATCTTCCATGATGCTTCTTTGAGAATTGTGTTGAACAATAATGCATCAAGTTGGATTCCTTCTGAGCAGGCTTGGTTCAGCAGATTCAACGTTTCATCAAAATCTTCCAACGGCAACACAAACTGAAATTGGTTGGTTATTATAGTTAACAAAATAGTAGCGAGCAAGCAATCTTATACAAATGAAGCATGAAAGATAAAAAGGATCTTTCAAACTCTGTGTTGTATGGTGTAATGAAAGGACAATAGATAAGAAAAAAGGTATTTCCTTTTGTCCAAATTACGAACCCTAGAGCTCAATATGAGTGATTAGTATCCCTAAACTTGTCACGAAACATCACGTTGAACAAAAACTTGCCTTTTTCATTGCCGAGAGTCCAAAACAAGCTTTCTAAAGGCTAAATGAGTCCCTTGACCAGGATTGCCAAAGTCAACGTTACTTTTCTGTTTGTACATCGAGGGCATAATAGACCATTCACAATTATAACATGCCTTAGTTAAATCTAACCCAACCCTCAACCTAGGGAACAAATGTAATTATGGCTATGCAACTAGCCGTTTCATCCGTGATACACTGGCATTTATTTTCACACGAACGAATAAACCCACCCAACAAACACCTTTACTAATCATAATAACACATCCTTATCCAGAAACGATCAACTGAAAATCAAAATCCGAATCTAAATCCTCATTTCCAGAACTCTAAAAACCAACCCAAATTCCAACAATACCAAGTCGATCGGAGCTAATGTTATCATTAATATGACAGATTGTATTAGCAACATGCCTAATATAGTGATCAATAACATTTTGAATCGGTTGCCAATAAAAGAAGCGGTGAGAACCTCTAGTCTAGCGAGAAAATAGAGGTTTAAGTGGACTTTGCTCACCGATGTCATAGTTGATGAGGAGTTCTTTTGTTATTTAACAAATAAGTTTGATGGGAGGCATGTTACTAGACTTTTAAATCAGCTTATGGGTCCCATAAGAAAGTTTGTCTTCTTTGTAGAGCCCAAAATGGTGTCTGGAATAGAATACTTGAATTATGAAGAGATTCGTGATTGGCTTTTGTTTTTGGCTCGACAAGGAATTGAGGAGCTGACAATTAGAAACTGGTATGGTCAACCAGTTACGTTGCCAACCCAACTTTACTCTCATATGGAGTTGAAACATCTCGAACTTCATTGTTGTGCTTTTCCTACTTTGGTATTTTTTAGTAGTTTTCCAAATCTATTGAGCTTAGAATTGTGTCTTGTAAATTAATAGAAACCTTGTAAGTATAGATACCCTTAACAACAGCCCTTTCGAATAGTTCATGATCTCTGATATGAGGAGCTGCTCCCAGCAAAAGAGTCGCCACACCACCTTGTTTATTTGTTACAGTTACCTAACCAAATGTAATAAATAATCAAATGGGGTTACGTTAGGTAATAGATGAAAGAAACAACAGCAACTAGAAAGAAAATAAAGCTGTTGTATTTACCCTATCACCATGAGTCTTCTCAACTAAAATGGAGTTCACGTATCCAAGATAAGGGTCTACACTCTCTACAGTGCTCCCAAGCTCCAACTGCAAATTAAAATAATTATTTATTAGCAAAGGTTGGTTAACCTTAGCCATAAAAAATGCAGTAATATATTATATATGTTGTGCTTATAAGAGCAACAGCTTCAGTTGTGCGGGAAAAACAGTCAAGTTCAGACTTGGAAGCAATTTTTAAGACCATGATCCTGTAAATGAATGAACAATGCAACTTTCAAACCAGTATATATATAGAAATAAAAGATGCTGTGGTTTTGAGATACTAAAAGCTTGGAAACAGGTATCAATTGAGCATGATTACTTGTTATCGTCGCAGAATTGGAGAGCCTTCTGTCCTACACCAGCTCCACTTACTATGACCTTTGCACGTGAAGCTTTGATCACCTCTTCAAACTTTGATTCTTCAAGCTGTTGTGAATCAAGTAGCATATATTTATGGTCTTAATATTCACATTCAATGGTAGTTCGCCATTTTAGCTCTTTTCAGCTACAGGGGTATAACAAATACTAGTAACTTGGATTTTAACTCTTAATATTCTTATATACCAGTGGTCCAAATTAGGGGTGAGCGACCGAGACTGGACTGGACCGGACCGGACCGACCACATTCGGTCCGGTCCGCGGTCTCGGCTTTTGGGCTATCGGTCCTCGGTCCGGACCGGACCAAAACCGACGAATTTTGCCTTGTTGGACCTGACCGACCCGGACTAAGACGGACCGACCACATTCGGTCCGGTCTCGGTCTAAGATTTTTGCCGAAATCGGGTCTCGGTCGAGTCCGGTCCGGTTTTTGGACCTTGCACACCCCTAGTCCAAATACAAATAACTATAACCATTTAGTTTTGATCTTTTAATTGAATAAATATCAGACACACCAGATGTCTCTCTAAACATACTATTAGCCAAACAATTAGAATTGCAAGGACTGGAACTCACATTCAAAGGCAACAAGTGCAGACCAGTACCAATGTTTAAGCAACCCCAAGATTACTGTTTTGATCCAAACAAAATGAAAAGAAGATAGAACAAGTATATGGAAGATTTCTATAAATTACTTGAAGAAAGTTCCTTGGAGAAAAGGGAGGAGGATCAGAAAAACACAATCTCAAAGCAAGATGATTTCATCTATGTTAAACGTGTAAATTATCCTATTAAAATTACCTCTTTTAATGATTTTGTTTCATTTCTTGACTTAATTCAAATAGATGCAATAATAAGCCAAGAATGGAACAAATTTAGAAATGTTTTTAATAATGCATATATCTGGTTTTACACTGTCTACTTGAATAGGGACATACCAGGCCCTATTCCACCCAAAATAAGAGACAGGGAGATCCACTTGATGGATCTCTACAAACTTGTGGACACACTTGGGGGATACCTCAGTGTAGTTTTTACACAAGAGTTTGATTTTATTGCAGAAATATTTGGCCTTGAAAAGGAAAATGGTCATGAGATTAAAACATGCTACAACCAATATTTGGATGTCTTTAAGTCTTATTATAGCACTGCAAGGGCCTCAAGGACTGAAACAGAAGGACTTGTTTCAGGGAGCATAGAGAAATGCATTGGAGGGATTCCAAAAGAAGAGCCCAAGAACAAGCAGGAAGACACAAGGTTGAAGCATTTTGGTGTGATACTGGAAGATCTCAACAGCAATGAAGAATCAAGCAACAATTATTATCAAGTAGAAGGGACAGGAAGCTCTAAGACAAATGGAGACTATGACAGTGATGATTTGACAATCATCATCTGACTCAACCAGGAAGGAAGACAAGGAACTCCAGCATTTTATCCTTAGGGAGGAATGTTGGATATTTATTAAGTTCAAAAATGCTGAACTTTATGTATTTTAAGACTATTTCATTTGTTTGTAATATTAAGACATAATGCAGCCTTGATTCAAAATGATCAAATGACTACAGCCTTAGTTAGATGTGGCTAGAGCCACTTAGACATGATATTGACCATGTAAAATGGTCGTTTATACAGTTATTGAGGGAAGCAGTTATGTGACAGTTATTATGTTAAAAGGCATAACTGCTTTTGTCCATGAACCATCACAACTCTTGGTCATGACCCTTCAAAACCTATATATAGGACATGTAATTTTCGTTTGTAATTATCAATACAGTTTTACTTTTCATGTTTAAAATTCCCTCCTTATTTCTTATCTGCACAATACAATTGCACACAACATCTACATCAAACTTACTACACTCGATACCCTTTAATTTACTGCACCATGGCATACAATCAAAGATATTCTGATATAAAGTGGCCAAGAAGTTCTTATCTGTCTAGAGGGTCTGTTGGCCATTTCAATAAGTTAGACCAAATTTTCACTTAAGCTCAATGTAGACTTAAATAAAGAGCTCAAACGTTCTGCGAAAAGCTAAAGTTGAAACAAGTATCTCAACATATATTCCAAAATTTTTGTCAGGCCAACAGAAGGCCAATTTAACAACAGCTTGATAAAAAAAAAAGTATTATGGCAACGTACCGTTGCTCTTAGCCTGTATTCAGATTACGCAAGTGCTGGTGTAGGAGTTCGATTACCCTCATTTGACAGTAATGACAAAAGACCCTGTGCTAGCGAGCTTCCATTTGCGGAAGCAGATAAACCAAATAAAACCTGAACAGATATGAGTAATGTGAGCCAAAATAAATGAAATTTCAACATGGTCAATAAAGCACATTCTTAATGGAGAAAACTCACAATAACACGGGGAGCACTCGCTGTTCCGCTGGAAGCCCTTTTCTCTTTCAAAAGGGTTGCTCGTTTCTGCTCTCTCATCTACATCATTCAAATTCAACAATTAGACACTAACTACAAGTATATATTCTTCAAAATTCAAACCAACAATAACCCACAGTTTGGTTTTTTTAATGTGAAAAATCGAGTAATACGGTTTGGTTATGGTTTTTGTTTAAAAACCTAACCATGATAACCAAACATAACCAAAATCATGTTCGTCAAAATATTTTGACTAAATTATTCTCTTGGCAAAAGTTCAATATAAATCTCAAATTTACCATAGATCCAATGAACCAATAATAACCATTCATTTAAAAAAAAATAAATAAACTTTCACCCTTTTTTTTAAAATTAAATATCTCTCAAACCGTTAATTGTTACGCGATAAATCATACAATTGCAACGAGAATTAAATTATTTTTCTATAGATATGCACTACTATATATTTAACGATTTTTTTTTCAAAATTTCGGCCCAGAAAAATCATATATGATTTGTGAAAATCATATATGATTCGATTTTTACAAATCATATATGATTTTTCTAGGCCGAAATTTTGAAAAAAATATGATTTGTGAAAATCATATATGATTCAATTTTTACAAATCATAAATCATATATGATTTTTGATAATCATATATGATTTGTAAAAATCATATATGATTTGTGAAAATCATATATGATTCGATTTTTAAAAATCATATATGATTTTTGAAAATCATATATGATTTTACAAATCATATATGATTTTTCTGGGCGGAATTTTTGAAAAAAAAAGTTTGTCGAAAATATAGAAAAGTGTATATTTATAGAAAGATAATTTAATTCTCGTCGCGATGGTGTGTTTTTTATAGTTTAAAGATTTACTGTTTGCAAGATATGTTGTTTTAAAAAAAATGTGAAAAATAGTTTTTTATTAAATTTGATTGGAAATGCATGGCTATAATTGATTTATTGGATGGTAAATATGAGATTTATATTTATCTCAAATCTTATTCTCTTTATTTGGCAAATTCTCTTAACATCTGATTTCTTTAATTGGTTTATCCTGGCTTTGGGCCAAGACACTCTTTTTAAAGCCCATTTAATAAATTCCATTATAACCCAAGAAAACCGAAACTTACCGAAACCGAATGAAACGGTTTCTGATTTTGCTAAAACCGAAATTTGGGTTTGGTTTGGGTTTTTTCAAAAACCGACTCAAACCGAACCATGCACACCACAGTATAAAAGCAATAAGAACCGTGCACATCATGTTTATCAAGTTATCTAAAACAATTCACTCTTTATGTTATATCTAATTGTATAAGTCGAAGAAACAAGAAAAAAGGCCGAATATTGGTCCAATTTAGATTGACCAGACGTATCTCTTTCTAGAGTATTCTTGTATATATATATATACTCCGTATAAAAAAAATTTGTATACAAAATCGAAACTTGATGCCCAAGCGCCGCAGCTCACCTCGATTTTTTTATAGACATCTGCAAGATGAGAAACTCATCAAACGACTAGAACAAACTCTGCTTAATAATGCTGCTGAGAATGATTTTTCATCTACAACAAAACCATCATCATCGATGCGGAAGGCCAAGCATCGATCACAACATGAGAACACGAAACAGGCTCGGCAAGAAAATGATTTTTCATCAACAAAATCGACGCGAAAGGCCTTACGCCGAAAAGAAAGACTGCTTAGGGCTGAGAGGGTAAAAAAAATATTTATAGGTTTACCAAATCGGTTTCTGGTCAGAATAAGATTAATCTTTATGCTAATCTTTTCTTTGTCGAAACAGACTCTAGAAGAAACTGAGAATCTATATGGAGTGCTTATTAAGAATATCGATGATTGTAAACAGCTTTCCCCTATTACTCGATCCTCACTTGGTCCCGTTGGTAAACTCTCTACTTTTGTTATAATTTTTTCTTCTTATATGTTCCATTAGTTTTTGATATTCGGGTCTTGTTCTTATAATGTTGTTAGGTACGCATAAGCTATTTCTGAATGAGCTTGTGGTTCAGTGTCCCGCAGCCAAGCTGTTGGTACTAGCAGCGAAACAACAGCACAAGAATTTTGGTGATGGGGCGAACCTAGTGGTTTCAATTGCAGGGCAACATCTCGAGGGTGCCAAAGAGCTGCTTATCACGATGGGACTCGATCCCACTCAAATCATTAATGGTTACAAGAAAGCAAGTAACAAAGTAGTTTGTTTAACTCAAAATTTTGAGTTTTCTTTATAATTAGTAGTATGCTTAAGCAGCTATTTTCTTGTGCATTGGAGATCGATATATACCTAGTTTATTTATTTATACGAGCATTTATATATTGCTAAGCAACCTACCTACCTAATAACTATAGTATCCTTGCATTTTACATAAAAGTTAACTTAATTATTGGAACCAAATACATACATGCTATACATTATACCTTACTTCACTTTTGGATCCGGCCGGAATTCACATATTAAGTTGCTCGTGTTTGCTAATGTATTGACCCCAACTTATACTCTTTGTTTCTTTTACAGGTGGGTGAGATTTTAGAAGCTTTAGTCCAGGAGGGTTCCGAGACCATGGATGTGAGGAATAAAGACCAAGTCATTCTACGTATGAAAGCTCCTGTTCACAGTCTACTATGCATGCTGGAGGATATCTTGTGTCCTTTTATTGCAGAGGTACATCTCTTTTTCTTCTTGTCAAAAAGTTATCCTTAGGTCAAAACTCCAACTGTGTTGATGACGGTTTTGTTAATATTTTATTATTGAAGGCATGCATTCAAGTTTGCCCAGAGAACCCTGCAAACTTTAATGTCGATAACGTGAGAGTTGCTTGGCTTTTGGGTGCATCTCTTTATAAGTCTAAAACCTTTAGAGGCATGGTTCTAAAAGTTGATACTGTTGTTGGGAGTATAAAGGCAATTCACGACGCAAAGGTGAGTGTAATTTGTAGAGATGGAGTTCTAGATGCTCATCTATAGTCTTTTTAGCTCTTGAATTCCACATGCACCTACGTCAAATTAGACGCAAATATATGCTATAGATTTTATAGATAGAGCCTTATTGTGAAATCCATTTGTTGAAGCTGAAAGGGGTTGTTGGTTTTATAGGTGCTTGTTGTAGCTGGTGGTGTTGGTGTTGATACAACAGAGAGTGAGCAGGTGCGTTCCTTCATTTCCAAACGTGTTTTGTTGCAATCAGGCCTCATTGTTTAGGAATGTGTGTTCTCAATTAGAACGAAACTGGCTATACGTTTAAATATGGGTTGACCCCCAAGATTCAAGGAGTTGCTACATATTTGTTACTATTGTTTTAAAATAAGTCCACTAAACAATAATTTGGCCCACCTATTCTAAACGTGACAAAAATAATATACCATGTCACATTTTTTTAATATACCCTTATATTTATTCAATTAAAAGATCCAAACTAAATGGTTTTAGTTATTTGTATTTGGACCACTGGTATATATATTCTACTTGATTCACAACAGCTTGAAGAAGCAAAGTTTGAAGAGGTGATCAAAGCTTCACGTGCAAAGGTCATAGTTAGTGGAGCTGGTGTAGGACAGAAGGCTCTCCAATTCTGCGACGATAACAAGTAATCATGCTCAATTGATACCTGTTTCCAATTAGCTTTTAGTATCTCAAAACCACAGCATCTTTTATTTCTTTATATATATACTGGTTTGAAAGTGGCATTGTTCATTCATCTGACAGGATCATGGTCTTACAAATTGCTTCCAAGTCTGAACTTGACTGTTTTTGCCGCACAACTGAAGCTAAAGCTGTTGCTCTTGTAAGCACATCATATATAATATATTACTGCATTTCTTATGGCTAATGTTAACCAACCTTTGCTAATAAATAATTATTTTATTTTGCAGTTGGAGCTAGGGAGCACTGTAGAGAGTGTAGACCCTTATCTTGGATACGTGCACTCCATTTTAGTTGAGAAGACTCGTGGTGATAGGGTAAATACAACAGTATTATTTTCTTTCTAGTTGCTGTTGTTTCTTTCATCTATTACCTAACGTAACCCATTTGAATATTTATTACATTTGGTTAGGTAACTGTAACAAATAAACAAGGTGCTGTGGCGACTCTTTTGCTGGGAGCAACTCATATCATAGATCGTGAACCATTCGAAAGGGCTGTTGTTAAGGGTGTCTATACTTACAAGGTTTTTATTAATTTGATTTGAATCTTTCTTTTTCTTTCTTTTCCCACTAATTAATGACCTTAACTCTAACTGTTCTTGTTTCAGGCATTATGCAGGGACAGTAGAATTGTGCCTGGAGCTGGAGCCACTGAATTCGAAATAGCCAGACAATTGAGGCTATTTGCTCGCAAAGAAACCGGGTATTGTTATATTTTTGAACCTAAAATGCGTAATATATGTTTCGGAATGATAGAAATAAATTTGAGTTTGTGATGTATTAATTTGCAGATCAGATGCCAGTGCAATTGAGAAGTATGCTGACAGCTTTGAACTGATACCAAAAACATTGGCTCAAAACGCTTATCTAGATGTAGAGGATATCATAGAGAATTTGAAAGCTGATCATGAAGCTGGAAATGTCGAAGTTGGCATAGACACGGATGTATGGGATCTTTACACCACCAAGTAAGCACACACATTTCTTATATTTAAATATATATGTTATCTTTAACATGGTATAGTAGAGCTTGGTTTCTTTACACATATAATCATTTGGATGAGTAATAGTACTTGACATAAAAAAAGCTGATTGAAATAATCAGTTTCATATCTCAAATTCAAACACCCCATTATTAGTACTAAATTTCACGAGTAACACCAAAAGCTTGTAAAAAAAAAACAGAAATGATATGTGTCCTTGATGTATGTTTTCTGTTTAAATTAAATGACAATACTAAATCCTGGATCCCTTCGCAAACCTACCATGAGTGCGATTTTAGTTTCTAGCCTAAAGTTGTCTTGCACTTTCACTTGTAGGTATCAGGCACTCGAGTATGCTGCTGATGCAGTTTGTAATGCCTTGAGTGTAGTTAATCAGGTACAACCTTAACCTATTATTCCTGTGATTTTCGTGTGCTTTTTAATTCTTAAATCATAGTATCTAGTTATTACCTTGTTTGGGTGGAGTGTATACATGTGAAATCAGCTTGAGTCCTATATTGGGCATGTTACAAGCAGATAGGGATGAGCACGGCACCAGAATGGTACCGAACCCGTGCCGAATTGGTTGTACACGATTTTTTCCCGAGAATATACGGTTCTTCCCTGTTTTTTGTTAAACCAAATCGGGTTTCAAGAAAATGTAACAAAAAATAGGAAAAAACATGCATTTTCAAGTGATTTCAAACCAACACTTAAATAAATACATCACTTAAATAAATACATCACCAAGATATTCGTAACATACAAACGCTCTAAAACTTATAAAATGGGTTTGGGTTTAATTTTTGGGAGCGTTTATGAAGGATCTATAGTTACGACAAGTTCAATTTTGTTTGCATGGTCCGAGTAAGATGTCATATATTTGTCTTAACTCACACACAACTCTCAAGTGTCTGTTATGCGTTAGTCGAGTACGACCATCTTTAACAACTTTCGCCTTTATGTTTACTCTTACTATAACTTTGGCTTTAAGTTGCAACTGAGTATGTGTGTCACTATCTTTTTACGACTTTGGACTTTTTCCTATATGCGTTAGTCGGGTATATACAAGATATTCATAGTATTTATTTTTATTATTTTAAGGGGGTGTTTGTTTAAGCTTATATGTGTCAACCCAAACTTGTTAACTTCCGTGTCACTATGGTTGTGTCGGGTCCAAAATTGACACCCATAATTGATAGTAAAGTACTTGAATTGGGAATTGAAAAAAATTCAATGTAATTGTGTCGATTTCTGTTTAGAATAAGAATACGAATTTTTGGTACCAAAACCATATATGTTTAATTCTAACTCTTACTTGATGCCTGTTTGGTTTACAAATGCTTCTTTGTTTTTTTGTGTTATCTAAATAGTGAGTGATTAACTTTATACTTTGTTATGCTAATCTTTTCTTTTTCGAAGCAGGATCGAGAACCTCAAAGTATGTTTGATCGTCTAATGGCCGAACACCACGTTAGCGGTCAACCCTTAGGTCAACTACTCGAATTGCCACCTAAAGAATTACTTTCTTTATTTTATGAAAGCATATGGCTAAATAATCTACAACCCAAAGGAGAGGTGGAGATGCTGGCAGTTAAAATTCACGGAGATAAGCTATTTGGGTTATCTCCAGATGGCAGACTATCTTCGTTTGATATTCGTTCGAGTGAAGTTTGTTGGTCCATCCCAACTGACATAGTTAAAAGCTCAGAGAGTGATTGCTCTTATTTTGTTGATTCCTCGAGAGTTTTCATCCAGACAAAGGAAACAAAACCAGTGGTGAGCAAATACAGTCTAATCAACTATGTTTTGGATGTGTTGGTGCTTTATTTTCTTCCTTAAAAAATAATGGCTGGTTTGCAATAAAAAGGCTAATTCAAAATTTTTTTGTAACAATAATCGAACATGGTAATACTGATATATGTTAGTTTTATTCATCTTGATTTGTAACCTTTTTTACCTTATTTTATACTTCAGGGTTTTGAATATAAAAAATTTGAGGTCTGTGAAGAAAGCTTCAGCTATTTCGATGAAGAGGTTACTCCATCAAGATCAGTAACTCAAATGTATTTTGATGCGGAAAATGGTTGCTGTATTACTCCTTTGATGTCATATTGTGATGAAATCCTTATTATTAGAACCGTACAAGGTCAGCTAACTAGTTGCGTGAAGAGAACCAACAATGTTTTATGGTACGAGAGGGTTGCTACTTTTTATATGTGGATAGTTGGTAGGGAGGAAGGTGTAAAGTTTCAAGAAGAACAACAACAACTACACCAATCCGGCCAGGCTCACAGTTTCAGAAGCTGGTAATTCGCAAGTATTTCATAAGATGTGTTAAATTCTGTTTTATGCATTATGTAACTTATCTTTTTTCCTTTGATTATAGCAATCTAGACCCTCTCACTAATTGCAAGATTTTATTTCATTTGATCCACTAAACAAAAGTCTAGTCTAACAATATGAGCGAAACACTAAGATATTTGATTAATAACAAATGTTTTCTAACTAGCTGGTAGAATAGGATTTTTGTTTTCTTGATCCACCTAGAGGTATAATTTCAGTCATGTATGTTCTTCATGACTTAATAATGCTATTTTATTGTAAATATATATGATTATTCTCATAAGAAAATAATAAACTTTTTTTAGTTGATAAGAAAAAATTTGTCATGTTTCCCGTTTTCATATTGAGATTGTCCAAATCGTCGAACAATGTATCTTTTCATAATTGTTTAGGCTGCTGTGAGTTATGCAACGGGCGTCCTTTTCACGTTAGTTAAAACTGATATATACTTATGAATGATCGAAACATGCATCTATGAATGATCAGACCCACACGTACATATGCTTAGAAATTATAGCCATTTGACTCGCATGAAAGTTTTGATTAAACCAGCCCGTTTACACATAAACCATACAATGGGTCCTTAGCTGCAATTTTTTAGGTTCGGCCAAAAGAAACTGAATTCAAAATTATGCCTAAAATTTCAAAATGATATATCCGAGTTCAAGGGATTTAAAATTTTACATCAAAAAGTAATATATGAAAACGGAAAGAATCTTCCAAATTGGAGCCAAAACTGAGTGAATTTCGGCTCCATGGTTGGGCCACTAAAACTTGCATATTTGCATATATACCAAAAACATGCTTAATTTACATTGTACATCATGCATTGAAAACTTGTATTTTGAGGAAATATGCAAGTTTTTAAGTTTTAGTGATGCAATTCTCTCATTTTTTTTTTAATAATGTATCTTCTCGTGTTACTCTATATTTTTTTTTAAGTTGATGTATCTGTGGGTTTACGCCTTTGTTGAAACACAAAAATGTTTATTTGTTATTATTGTTTTCTTTGTTTGTATAGTGTGCTTTTTTAGCAACATTAAAGCCTTTCAACCACATATATTTACTTCCATCTACCTATATTCAATTTCATCTACCAATATTTAAAGCTATTCAAGTTTATTCGTACTTTTTAAACATACACACAAACATGATATTAAAATTATTGAATCAGTTATACTCTTGTTGGTTATTTGCAGAACCGAACTCCGCTTTCCTACCAACGGCAACCTTGTTACCGCTGCAAACCGACCACCGGTTACTATGTTTGCTCTAAGTGCTGATCAAAACCCCGTGCTTTTATTTTATGATACAAGAGCGAAACAACCCTTTTCTTGTTGAAATAGGTGGTCTCGGAAGAAAAGGTATAATCTCACTATATTTTGTTACTAGTATTTATTTCTTGTTAGCAGTTTTAGATTCTGCAGATCTGTTTTTATTTTTTCTATTTGATTCATTCTGGATAGCCGTTTTAGATTCTGCAGATCTGTTTTTATTTTTTCTATTTGATTCATTCTATATCTCTTATAGTAATGCTAAAAAGAAATTTTTTTGCTATTGTAGGCGCCGAATGTACCCGTGCTAGTTTTGGATGAAGATGGTGTATTGTTTTTCCAACCTCCTACTGCTGTTCAAGTGGAATTTGTCAATCACGGTGATGTTCAGCTTCTAATGGATGAAAAGAAGCGCATGAAAAACAAGATTAACCATTTGAAGTTTTGTGAACGCCGTCGTATCTGAACATGTTGCTCGTTTTAATTCTTGTTATCGCCTTTTATGCTGAATAACTTTTGTGTGACGAATCATCTCATGTCAGTTGAATTATGTGGCTTGGTTAATCGTTTTTGTTACTCATCATTTTGATGCTTTAGCTATTTTAATCTCTATCGGGTCTTTGTCGTTAACTTATTAGCATACTATTCTTGATGTGCCTACTAGGGCTCTGTGAAGTAGCATACTATCTGTAGCATTGTCGGATCTAATGGTTTCCTGTAACATTGTATCTGTAGCATTGTCGATTGATGCAGTTGCTTCATCGAGAACCAAAATCTTGCTTCGCTTCAAGAATGCCCCATGCTCCAATTTGTTCCATCCTCTCTATCGGGTCTTTGTCGTTAACTTATTAGCATACTATTCTTGATGTGCCTACTAGGGCTCATCATCACTAAAAAAAACGAAAAAAAAGAAAGAAAAAGGAAGTGACTTAGGAGGTGTACAATATCTTTATGAAGTGTCTCCTTTCATAAAATGTGTAAATGTGGATTTGATTATTAATTATTATTGATGGTTAATCTCTTTCATTGTAGCCCCAAGTAGTAAAGAATTCATTTGTGTTAGACGCACACACATTGAATTAACTTTAACGTGTCTGTGAGGGAATGCGTAATATGAGGTTTTCCAACTTTCACATATCAATGGTTGACTCGCATTACAATACCCTCTTCCACAAGGGTTTTATATCAATGTACAATGGTATGGGAGAGTAGAGGGAAAGGATGGCAAGCCCGTGGACACCTGACTATCGACGACATATATGTCGACATAAATTTGACTGTCAAGGTTAGACCCATTAACGATAAAAAGATAGTCCCTCCGACTCCCTCTTTAAAGAAGAACAAGAAAAAGAATAAAGCATCCTCATCCTAACCTCTCTCCTCATTCGAGGCTGAACCAAAAGTAAGTGTTGTTTCGTTAATTCAATTGGGTTATGGCAAAATTCACCCAAATATGTAAAATTGGGTTGAATTGGATAATTATTTAGATGTTTTGGGTCATTTGGGTTTCCAATATAAATTAAGTTTGGGTCCGGTGGGGTTTTATAAAATACTTTAAAATAAATGATTGGGTCCAATGGTTTATAAGCATGGGTCGGATAGGTTAGTTAAAATTTTAACAACTCTATAATTTCACATGTTTGGATTATTTAAAGTTTCTTTTCTGTATCAAAATTATGTATGTTTTATGTACTTTTGTCAAGCTACATCTTCATATGGTTGTGTCTACCAAAAGCTCACTTTGGTGATTCCCCCTACCCTTGTATGGTGTTGCTGTTGTCTGACACAACTATTATGGTGTATGTCTTGTTTTGGCTTAACTTGTTACCTTCTGTATTTTGTTTGGCAAGTCGGTTCCGATTTTGCCCATTATATTCGATGTAACTTGTTGTGTTCAAATTACCTCCATTTGTGAGGTGTGAAATGAAATGTTATCTCTGTTCAAAAAAAAAATCTGATGGTTTTAGTTCTCTATAAAGTTACTTTGATTTACAAAACAGAATTCACTTTTGTGGTTCTGCAACAAAAGTTTTCATGATTTGAATTTAGACCAGTGTGTTCACATTTGATTTACAAAAGTGTTTTCAAGTTCCTTTGCTATATCAAAATTCACATTTTGACCAGTATTGCTAAATTCTTGTACATCATTTGATTGATTGTGTTTAGAGCTGTATCGATGTTATCCAACTTGCATAGACGTAGTGAACTTTTGTGTCATATAATAGTTGTTGATGAACATTTTAGGAGCACGTGCAATAAAATTTGGGTTAGCTTATCTAAAAGAACTCATAACTCAATAAGGTATTTTAGATAAGCTAGTCCACAATGGCTTTGTAAACAACATCCATTTGTGCCAAATAAGATGCTACTTGTCATAAGCTGTTTGATACTCAAAACAACTGATTGTGTTTTGATAATGCAACAATTGATTGCATTTTCAAGTGGCAGGTACTCGGTTTCTATTGGATTTATAAACTGAATAAAGTTTTCGATTTAGTTTGGGATGAAATTAGGTCCATATTGTTTAGTTGTTTGATGTCTCAGCCAAGGTGAGTTTTCGATTTGTATGATGAAAACCTTAACGTTTTTGGGAATTGCAACTAAATGTCGTGATTTAAATTAGCTATTTCTAGTGTTCGTTCAAGTATATTCAACTTGTACTAGCATGTTTAGGTTCTCATTTTGCTAAAATCCTCATGAGTCGGAATCATTATATACCCAATCTTATATTGATGGGAGATTTCTTATTGTATTGATAATCAAGCTAAAATCATTACAACAATCAAAACTTGTTTTCTGCCTTTCCAATGCCAATATCAGGTCAATCTGATTCACTAACTAGTGATTTCTCAAATTGTAGTGTTTGCTCGACTGGTTGTATGGTTGTGGTCAAATTTACAAGCTTTTGATAGATCGTAGCCTGAATCAGTTTCTTACTTGGAAGATAACATAGTTTTAGATGTTGTAGACATTTATCATCTTTGCTTGACTGGTTGTGAGGCTCAAGGAAATGGGTTGTGGTCATTTCTTGATAGATCATTGCTTGATTTAGTTTCTTGTTTGGAAGATAATATAGTTTTAGATGTTGTACACATAATTTCTCGACTCATGTAGATGTAGAATTACATGTGTAGCTTGCATTAGCAATGTGACCTGACAATATTGGTATAAAAGTTTATGCAATTTGTGCATTTGAGAAACTGTCATTTATTGTCATTTAGTATTTCAATGTTGTTGGTTGCCCTTACTGATTCTCCCGAGATCTTAATAATTATGAGATGAAATGGGAGCATCCAGAGGTGAATTAAGTAGAATTGGTCCACTCGACCCCGAACCAACCTGTTTGACCCATTCTTAAATTATGACCCGTTTGACCCATAACCCGTGACCCATGATCCAAACCGACCGACCCGACCATTTGCCACACCTAGTTATAGCTCTGCATTTGGGATTTTGATGATTGATCTTTTATGGTTATGCAGATGATTTGTGTTAAGTTGGGGAAAATCATCTTTCGTCATTTCACGGGTCAGGAACACACACATGAACTATTATGCTCGTACGATTCCTTCAAGAATAAAGAACTCCTTAAATATCTTATTCTGATATACGATATACGAGTCTACTGGTGTTAGTGATTTGTTGAGAAGACTTATCCATGAAGCGTAAGAGTCTTGTCACTTAAAATATGGATTTAATTATTTAGCCCAAACCTATTAGTTATTGAATTTAACTGCACATTTGATTGCCTTTGTGTTACCTAACATTGTCCCTTTACCTTGGCTAGACCTCAAAAGAGTGAATTGTTTTAGATAACTTGATAAACATGATTTGTAATATGTGCCTTTGTTGATTTTTTCTATAGCTCTACTACAACTTTAGCTGCAGTGAACCACTCCGCATTCTGGTCTCAAAGAAAGGATCTCAATTTTGTCCGCGCGATTGTAGACCATTTGGAACTCAATGAAAATACACTCAGCGGTAATTGAGAACGCCAACTCCGATATTTTTGATTAAGAGAAAGGGTGGGGTGAGTGGTTTCCTCGATCCTTCCTTGATTTAATGGACGCTAGCACCACTCGTACAACAAGGAGAGATGGAAGCGTTTACAATTGTTGGAGCATGTATGATCTTTTATCTATAATTAGACACTTAGCAACTCACAAGGAGAGGATAAGACATGAGTATACAAAAAATGAGAAAAAGAAGGAAGGACTCTCAACCCGAGAGTAAAAGAAGTGTTAGGGAATGGGATTATATCGAGAGGTGTATCCGAAGTAAGTTCCCCTATCTAGTTAATGCAATACACCATGCGATGAAAGCTCATTTTGGGACGAGGATAAGTTTAAGGAGTTTATAAAGAACATTCATTGTAACTTGTAGAGTTTTGTTCTACACCTACTTTTATTTTCTGCATTTCAAGATCTAGGAAGAATCATTTATTAATAACGAGATGGCTGTAATAATTGATAATGATGGTTGGGTCGGTTGGGTTAGGTAACATGTCAAAACAGGTTTAGCTCAAGAAGTGACATTTTTTGTACATGTCAAGAAGATTGATCTTTAAACGCTTTTTGCCACATTTTTTGAAATTATTGCATTTAATAAGGTTTACAAGATAGACTTTTATATCTTTAAATAGATTGATTTGGAAGGTTGTAAGTGCCATATATATGTTCGGTTATTGCATTAAATAATGTTTCAAGATCAGGCGTGACTCTTCTTGAGCATACGGTCCATGACATACTCGGTTAACATGTTAAATTCTATCCTGTATTCATCAGTTTACAACATTAACATGTTAAACTTATAGTTTAACCAGAAGAAGCAACTAGATGATTATACCTTCCATGATGCTTCTTTGAGAATTGTGTTGAACAATAATGCATCACGTTGGATTCCTTCTGAGCAGGCTTGGTTCAGCAGATTCAGCGCTTCATCAAAATCTTCCAACGCCAACACAAGCTGAAATTGGTTGGTTATTAGAGTTAACAAAATAGTAGCGAGCAAGCAATCTTATACAAATCAAGCATGAAAGATAAAAAGGATCCTTTAAACACCGGGTTGTATGGTGTAATGAAAGGACAATAGATAAGAAAAAAGGTATTTCCTTTTGACCAAATTACCAACGTTAGAGCTCAAGATGAGTGATTAGTATCTAATGGCGCATGCACACGCGCGCGCACACACACAAGAGCACGTATTCTAATGTATCTAATACCTCGTATTCACACATCACACACGCGTATCCTTATAAACACTGTAAACATATAAGTCTGGGCAGCTGAATTACCTTTATAAGAGTTGTATAAGTTTGTGTTTGTGGTGAATAGCCTTGATGAATCATCATGGCAATCAAACCCTGAGCAGATTTGAATGACCCGTTAATGCTGCAACAGCCGATCATAATAGTACATCATTCGGACGATAGCCATGTGACATCAATGTTTTGAAAACATTAATCGTCTCGTGACTGGCATTAGCCTCGATATTGGTAAAGTTATTATAAAAGAAAACATAAATTAAAAACATTTTTTGCTAAAAAAATTTATTATTTGATACCCGCCGCCAAAACGCGTCGGTACTCTACTAGTTACTGTATTATTTATGTACTCATTATAAGGTCAATAACTCATTAAGAGATGTTTTTGACGAATGGATTTTTAATTTTTGCACACAATAATAGAAAGTAATCAGTTTTAGCCTTTTATCACTTGTACCGAGAAAAATTAAGCTTATAGACTTAGGTACTGTTTGTTTGACCCTTTTGGCATGGGTTTTAGTGTGAAAAGACGGAAAACAAATGTTTGGATTAAATTGCAAAAAACGTCCTTGTGGTATGGCCAAATTGCACGTTTCGTCCTTATGGTTCATTAAGTGCAAAAATGATACGTTGACTAAACTGTTACGTGCGCTTTTGTTCCTTTGACTTAACTGCCGTTAAATGGACTCCGTTAATAGTTACACTTTAGCCGTTTGCAGCACCCATCCTTTAAACCACAAGGACGAATTTTGCAATTTTTTTTTTTTAAATTAAAAAAAATAAAAAATAAAAAAATTCTACGTTTTTTTTTGAATATTTTTTTTCAAAAATGTTTTTAATATAAAAATATTTTATATATAAAAAAGTTTTTATATAAAAGTGTTTTCTTTTACTTTTATCCGTTTTTCTTACGATTTTTTTTGTTTTTGTCCGTTTTTCTTACAACTGTTTATTTATATAAAAGTGTATTATATAAAAAAGTTTTATAAAAAAAAATTATTTAAAAATGTTGTTTTATATGAAACGTTTTTATATAAAAACGTTTTATATAAACGTTTCATATAAATTGTTTTATATATAAAAATATTTTATATAAAAACGTTTTATAAAAAAGTTTTTATTTAAAAATGTTTTATATAAAAACGTTTTATAAAAAAGTTTTTATATAAAAAAGTTATATATAAAAACGTTTTATAAAAACTTTTTAATTTTTTTACATAAAAACATTTTTATATAAAAAAGCTTTATATAAAAACTTTTTATATAAAATGTTATATATAATAAAAATATTTTTATACAAAAAACATTTTTATATAAAAACTTTTTTATAAAACGTTTTTATATAAAACATTTTTATATAAAAAACATTTTCGAAAAAAAATATTCAAAAAAAATTCGAGTAACTTTTTTTTCGTCAAGTAACTTTTTTTCGAAAATGTTTTTTATGTAAAACTTTTTTATATAAAAAAGTTTTATGAAAAAGTTTTTATATGAAAATGTTGTTTTATATGAAACTTTTTTATCTAAAAAACCTTTTAAATTTTTTTATATAAAAACATTATTATATAAAAACTTTTTATATAAAAACTTTTTTATAAAACGTTTTTATATAAAACATTTTTATATATAAAACATTTTTATATAAAAAACATTTTCGAAAAAAAATATTCAAAAAAAAATTAAAAAAAAAACGTAGGATTTTTTTTTTTTTTTTAATTTGAAAAAAAATTTTGCAAAAATCGTCCTTGTGGTTTGAAGGATTGGTGTTGCAAACAGTGGTTAGCCTAAAGGGCTAAAGTGTAACTACTAACGGAGTTCATTTAACGGCAGTTAAGTCAAAAGACCAAAAGCGCACGTAACAGTGCACTCAACGTACCATTTTTGCACTTAATGAACCAGAAGGACGAAACGTGCAATTTAGCCATACCACAAGGACGATTTTTGCAATTTACTCCAAATGTTTGGTTAGAAAATTTACTGGAATGATTAATAAAATGGTGTACGACGGATTCACTTAGCTTGATACCAAGGCAAATAGGTGGGTGTTGCATTTTCTTTCTTATACACTAGTTATAATACCCGTGCACGCACGGGTTTTTATATATTGTGTTTTTTTAAGAATCGATTACTAATTTATTTCTTTACATTAGACACAAATATTTTTAAAATCACTCCCGCTTTTTACTAAGTTTTTTTCTTTATACTTTTGACACTTAAACTTTTATGTTTATTTTTTTCCTGACTATACATAAGAACGTTTTTTTTAAGTATTGTAAAATCCGGAATATTTGAGTTTTTTTAGTAAATATTTTAAAATAAAAATAATAATAAATATATAAAATATTACTAACAAATAAGGTATAAATTGATTTTTTTAAAATGAAAAATTCCCACTAAGAGTTTTGTTTTATTATATAAAAAATAGGTCTCATCTCCCTCTCATGATGCAACTTTTCATATAACATTTCCACCGACACTTTTTGTTTATTTCTTTAATTATATTAAAATAATAAAAAATATCAATTTAAATTTTATTTTTAAATTATAAAATAAACAAATTATTATAATAAATATATCATTTCTCTCTCAATCTTTTCTTTCAAACCAAATCTCACTCCCAAACCTTCTACAAACCAAACGAACCCTTAATAAAAACCAAATCTCACTCCCAAACCTTCTACAAACCAAACGAACCCTTAATAAAAGAGCACCACAAGTATGATAAAAAGTTCTCACATCATTTGTTTTATGACTTAAATCAATTTTTTTATATCCTTTGCATCCCTTTTCATTACTCTTAAACTAAACTTCTAATTAAGATATCTTGGCATGAAGCATGTGCGCCAAAATATAGTCAATAAGACCGGATGTGGTGAGATTGGACAACAGTCCTCCCGTCACAACTTGATATTCTCTTATTACACTACCACCTCACAAGTCAGTCGTCAACCAATTTTGCGCATAACTCAGTTGTGCAGATGGATGACTTTTTGTTTGTTGTTTTGTGCATAATGAGGTATGTATGTAGTTATTTAAGTGAATATTTTTGTTGGAATTTTTTATCTTGTGCCCTAGGGACACAAGATAAGAAGGTAAATAGAACACAAAAAAGACTTGGGAATCTATAAAAATTATATTCTTTTGTAGGTTTTTAAGTTCTTTTTTACAAGTTTCTTGAGTTATTTTTTATATTTTATCCTCTGCTCCTAAGATAAAAGATAGAAAAAACCCATTTTTGTTTGATGAAATTAATAATCTTATCGTATATATTTTGTGATAAAGTTGATACAATATGACCTGTGAATTAAGAGTGATAAACCTACTAAACACTACACACTATAAGGGTGGAGGGTGTCGTTAAGAGTTTTCCTTCGTCACATCGGCTCCGCATCAACTTTTTCTCTTTCCTATATCTTTTTCTTCAACTTTCCCTCAACCATTATGGTACATTCTCTCTCTTCAGTTATTTTTTTATTTATTTTTATCATTTAAAAACTCTTAAAAAACAAAACACACTCATAACACAATAAACTAGTACAATACCCGTGCGTTGCCCGGGTCTAACGATTAAATAATTTATAAATATTATTGAGAAACTTGTTGTGAGTATATGTAATAAATAAATTATCTAAAAGAGCATACATCAACACAGTATAAACTTGGTTTCTTTTCTTTCTTAATATTTTCCCTAGACCAAACATTATCCACCTCTGCTTCCTACATAAAGATAAGAAATAGCAAATCCATAAGATACATATTAAGTTCTATTCGATTTCAGTAACAACACATACATTATTTATCAATTCCGTATCTCCATATGGAACATCATTAAAAATATCGTCATCGCAATAAAAAATGCTCTTATCAACCGAACATTCAATTTCAATAACATTGTTTCATTTCCATCCCGCCAAATCTGCCTCACGTTTCCTTTTTTTCGATATGCGATTCACCTTATCAAGCAACAAATGGTTATCGTTGCGGTCATATTCCTCTTTAAAGAAGGGAAGCAGTATTAGTCCTTTATACAAATATACGAATATGAGATTCTTTTGTTGCAAATTGTATAACTGAATGTTACCTCATAAATATCGACGTCATGCCTTGCTATTCAAAGGTAAAGGTAAATATTACGTCTTCATAAAAAGTATATAAAATGACATAAGATGTTGGAGTTTAAAACTGAAAAAGTGTAGACATGAACTTTACCTTGTTTTCTTCATTGATAGTTGTATTGGTGATGCCGGTTAACCCGTTTTTTGATGCCTCGATAGTGAATACATTGTTTGACTTGTTCATCTATGTAAATGGAAGAAATTAGACGTTATAGTTAAATAGTTAATGCTTTGAAATATAATGGATGAAATAGAAAGTATATGATTTATTTCTCATTTTTGTTGCTTAATTGAGTTCACATTATTATGGCTATGTTTGGCATATGAGATTATGATTATTTTTTCAAAAAATAAGCTAATTAAAAAATAATATTTGTTTGACAGACAGAACTTATAAGAGATTATATAAAAAATAATCTTCCATAATCTCTGAAAATAAAAGGTTACTTCATGTAGCTTATAAAAATAATATCTTTTTATAAATTTTTTCAGCAACAGCACCAGCATCAGCAACAGTATCAGCACCAACACAATCTATTTTTGCCAAACATACCCTATGTTTCGAAATGATAATTGTTTTGTATTTATATAAGTGTATGCAACTATGCATGGTCAATTGAGCCACCAAAATTCATCTTATTTAAAATTCAATTTACAAAACTAATAAGATAAGAGAACTAGGTATGGTAGATACCAATAACACGTTATCAGTATGCCACCTCAGCGCCACATCATACCCCTCCCAATAACACATCAATCACTCAAACACCCATCCCTCATAACACACCACTAACATGTTACTGGATCCCACAAAATACCTCATTAAAAATATTCACTCACTCACAATAAAAAAAATTAAAAAAAAATACACAAAGATGACAAATGGCGTGAGCCACTCTACCGCTTTTCTCTTTTGGTTAGCAAATGGCATTTTTTATGGTATGATTTGGCGGCGTTAATGGAATCCAAAAGGATGAATGGCGTGTATTTATTATCCCATACCCATTGCTCTAACATTGGTTAGTTGTTTGCGACTACTTTTCCGTCATTGATAAGATAAAAGTTGTATTTTAAAGTTACCATATTATATTTTATTTGAACGTGTCTATTTATTTCCACTTTCAACTCAAGTTTGTTAATAAAGATAATCAGTGAATTGTAACGGTCAAGATCAAAAGTTCTTTGATCCAACGAACGTAATAAGTTTGTGCATAAGTGCACCGTCGGCAATAGAATAGTAATAATAGTTTATCTCTCTAATTAAAAGTTCACTCTCTCTCCTCCAAAGCAAAAAAAAAAGTATAAAAAAGCCATAGTGAGTGACAGATATATATTTGGTTGTGTGCATTTTCATTCGGGACTCAAGTCCTGTGAGGCAAAAAAAAGTTTTTCTTCCCGCAATAGACTGTCTAGTTTTCCTTGAGGTCCCGCAAAAGGTTCTTTCTTTGCTGCTTGTTTCTCCCGCCCACTCCTTAGAACACTTGGTATCATCACTCAAGAACCAAGTGAAAGCTTAACATTTCCACGTTAAAGTTGCGTTACCCACACCGCCCCCTGCGTTAAACCCGCGTTAAACCCTTACGTTAAAGCTTTAACGTTGCGTGAAGGTGATGTTTTTTTGTGAGGTAAGCTTTAACTTCTGCACCGTGTGGTGAGTTAAGCTTTAACATTTTTTTTTTTTAATTATGATAAAAATAGGGCCAAAAATGTTGAGTTAAGGTTGAGTTATGGTAAGGGGTGATTTTTTAGTTAAGATAAAAAAGTTAAAGCTGATGTGACACTGAGTAAAACTTTAACCCGAGGTGATAACACCTTGTGCTCCTACACACTAATAAAAGACACTTGCTCACTAGTTGTTTTTGTAAATGAAGAAGTAACTTTGTACTTTGAAAGTAAACATTTCCTTCAGTATGACACTTAGGGGTTGTTTGATAAAACTGAATAATTTAGCGCCGAATGAATTTAAGCCTCTGAATAATTCAAATGTGCTGAATGAACATGTTCCTAAATACATGTAACTGTTTGATAAATTTGTGATTGTCTCCTCTGAATAAGAAAAAATTACCATTTTAACCTCCAAACTAATTTAACACTATATGTTGTGCGAAAATAATGTTACTAGTAATTTTTATAACTTAAGTATATAAAGAATTATTTTACTAATAAAATTAATATTATAACTTTACCCATTTCAATATTTCATCGTAAATATCATATTATGTAGTTTCAAACCCAACGAATATATAAAACCAATAATCGGACCAATTCAATATTATTATAATTTCAATATACTGAAAGTATACAATATTGTAATATAAAATATTAATTATTGTTTTTCAAATTGAATGGATGAGGGAAGAAACCACGTGGAAGAGAGAGACATGAAATGTCAAGGATATTTGGGTGAATGTGCAGCTACTGAATGATTTTGCAAGCCTCATCAATCATAATCGGTCAGCGCGTATTTTGTGATCCAGTGGCTAAAAATTTTCTAACCAACATGCTGACCGAATAAGTTTTTATTACTCAGTGCTGGATCATATCATTAAGTGGTAATCAAACACACCTTTAGGGGGTGTTTATTTTTTCTCTTATTGCCTCTTAATAAGTGGGCCAATTCTTTAATGTCACTTATTGAGGAGACTCACAAAAATGAATGTGTCTTGAATAAGTGGTTAATATAGACATGGGCCCACACCCCTCCACACCACTTATTTTAGTAAACAATGCCTTAGACTCTTATGTGGCTTTGTAAAGAGGAGGTACATACCGAATTTATTGTGAAAAACTACTCACCACCTGCCTGGTAAATCTAAAACAGTGGGTTGATGAAAAACCAATTACCAAAACTACGAATATATATATGTTAAACCACACACACAACACTTGTCTAAACCCTCACACACACACACACACACACACTGGTTTGTTGGTTTTTTATCTTTTGAAACACAAGTGCCTCCAACCAGTAACGATGGTACATCCCTATGATTCGTCAAAGCCAATTCGATCTCGTAAGAGAGTACAAACTCCCGATTTCAAACGAGCAAAAAACAGCACCCGAAGGTATTGCCATGTCGATTTTTGTTGTTACAAGTTCATTTTTATCGTTATTCTTTCAAACTTTCAGATCTTAAAACATATAATTTCATTGTACAAGGAAGAGTGTCTACTTCAATACGATCGTCTCTTAAAAGAGCTACTAGTTCTCGTAATTCAAACACGCTTTATATCTATGTCCGCCGTCAAAATATGTGCGGCCGTATCCACTGCTACATCCTAAGGTTTGTTATTTTATGTTTATATAGTTATTTACTTGAGAATCTGGAACTAAATGTTTATTTTCATCATCGGTGTATGTTCAAAAAATTCATACTAGTTTTGTCAGTTGATATTTCAAAACGTTATTTCTAAAAGTAGAACTAGTTAGTCTTAATATATGTTAATTTCCCCGGCCCTAGCTAGAATTTGTTAAACGGACATGCCAACAAGATGCAGAAAGAAATAATGAAATGGCTACAATACTTCAAAGTATAATGCAACATGATGATGAATTCAAAAAAGAGGAGTGGAAGTGGCTCGGAATTAAAGGTGTTGGAAATAAGATTTTTGGGCTATCTCCACGTGGTAACTTATATTCCTTTGATAAGTTTTCCAAGCAATTTTGTTGGTCTAGAGAAATCGACATATGACCACCTCTTTCAAATGGAAGTTCAACATCAGACTGTTGTTATATGGCTTATTCCTCCGTCATAATCATGTATTCAAAGAGAGTGAAGCGTTAGGTGAGCGTTAATGCTTTATGTTCTTCCTTTGAAAATAATGGCTAGTTCACAATAAAAAAGCTACTCATGGTAATTCAAAAAAGTTAGTTAAGGGGCCGTTTGGTTGGGGGATATTGGGGTATATTGGAGGCATTTGCATTTTAATTTCTTCAAATATCCTGTTTGATAACTCAAATGAATTAATTTACAATTCCATGAATTGCTAAAATGGAGATAATTAGAATGCCTTCAAAAAGCGAAAATTTTAATTTACTTGAAAAAAAAATTTGTAAACTCTTTTTCTTATTGTTTTTTTATAAACTTTTAAATAGAATATTTATGAATTTTTTTTATAAACTTTTTATTTTATTTTTTATAAATTTTTAATAAACTTTTTTTGTATTGTTTTTATAAAATTTTTATAAACTTTTTTTTATAAATTTTTTATAAACTTTTTTTATAAATTTTTAATAAACTTTTTTTTATTAATTTTTTATAAACTTTTTTTTTATAAATTTTTTATAAATATTTTATAATTTTTTTTATAAATTTTTTATAAACTTTTTTTATAAATTTTTTATAAAGTTTTTTATAAATTTTTTATAATTTTTTTTTATAAACTTTTAAACTGAATGTTTATGAAATTTATATTAAAAAAAATAAAAAACATTTATAAATTTATGTCAACCAAATGTGCGAAGGTATTTTAAATTCCAGAATTTTAAATTCCCAAGAATTTAAATTTTCTAAAATTTAAAATTCCGAAATTTCAAATTCCCCGACCAAACGCCCCCAAAGTCTTTGTAACAATAATCTAACATGGTAATACTAACATTCAAGGATGTCTTAAATATACTTTGTCCTTATTCATCATGAATTTGTAACTTTATTCCTTCTTTTATACTTTGGGCCCAGGATCTTGTATTTCTTGAAGACAAGGTTTTTGGAAAAGTATATACACATTGTGAGAATGGAGATTGTCAAATGTCAAAATTGGTCGAAGAAGTATATGTCAATCCCGATTCGGGTCAGCCCTTTTCAACCCTTTGCCGTGGTAAAGATATGCTTTGTGTCAGACGGTCTGATGTTCAAGTAACTTGGTACGAGAGAGGAATATGGGGAAGTGTTTGTGTTATATGCGGGTTTCGTTGTTTGATATTTTAATACTAAGATCTGTTAACGTCGAATGATTGCTGGCCCTTTAGCATTTTCATATGCATTTAACTTGTTTAAGTTATGATGCTTGAGTTTCAAACAGTTTAGATGTAAAGTACACACAACTTTATCTTTACTACATAAAATAGAAAAGTGGTCAAAGGTGAAAGTAGAAATTGAAAGTTGAAAGTTGAAAGTTGAAAGTCAAGGTTGAATATTGAATCCAATTATTTTTAATGCATTGTTGATTGTTGAGATAATAATGCTTGCTATACAACGATGGAAACAGATGGGATTTTTGTAAAGATGGGAAGTTAGTTGTACAAAGATAGAAACTATTGCAAGTTTATTGGGTTAATGTTAAAATGCGTGGTTGTATCAACTTATCTGTACTAACTATAAAAGAAAAATGGTCTTCTTTAAAAGTGAAAAACTAAATCTCGGTCAACTATTGTGGCGAGAAAGGAAACTATAGCGTTTAAATGGCTAGAAGTTTAAAACCTGTATTCAACTATAGTTGGGCCCCGAACGTTTCAATATCTAAAGTTTAGCGGATGAATGCTTGAACTTTTAATAACCTTTTGAGATCACCAATTAATTAAATGTTTAACTAATTTTACACTATATAAATATCTAATCACTATAGAGTTGACAGAGTCTTTAGATCCCATTCCCTCCTCCGATGCAAAAGTAACTAGACCCATATATACCATATAAGATTATTACAATAAAATGTATTCTCTTCACAACACAAAAATGACTAAACCCATATATACTTTAGAGATTAATGCATTTTCTTTCTAAAATGCAAAATTGACTCTAATATACCATATCACATGAATGCTAATCTCTGAGAGATTAATGCATTCTCTTCCTAAAATGCAAAAATGACTCTAATATACTATATTCATATGAATGCTAATATCTGAAATTATACGATGATAAAAGTGAAAGGTTGAGACATAAAGGCAAAAGATAAATGTTTGTATTCGCATTTTTTTATGTGCACCAACAATTTATTTACTACAACTCTCTTTGGACACAAAAAAATAGTATTAATTGCTCCTTCCAACAAAAAATGGCGTTATTATTATGTTAATATTAATTGATTAATGCAACTTACAAAAATGCTATTAAAAAGACAATCTCAAATACAAAACAACGCTATCGGAAAAACAATATAATGATTCAAAATGGATTCCTTAACGCTTAAAATACTGATTCTTGAAACAAACTTAATCGCCGCTAAAATTTTGTCGAAACTAGACACCGTTGCCGCTAGGCGCGAGTACTTGTCTAGTATGAAAAAACGTATAAATTTAACGTGCTGATCAAGTGTCGAACAATTCCATAGTTTATAGTAGGAAAAACTATCCCAAACAGAAATGACAATAACAATACAAGAAAAGATAAAGACATAAAATGAAGTTACAAACATAAACCCGATTCATGAAATTTCATTTACATTCTTGTTTAGTCTGGTGGAACAAGAACAATGGGCTGAAATGTGTGAAGCCATTGGGGAGACTATGAACACTAGAAAAGGCTTGTAGTTATAAGGTTTCATAGTAACCGATGCATAAATGATTACCATTAAAAAAAATCATGACTAATTAACCTTTCAAACCTGCCGTTCAAAAAAAAAAAAAATTAACCTTTCAAACCGATGCAGATAGTTTTGGCTCCTACTCGTGAACTAGCACAGCAAATTGAGAAAGTTATGCTTGCTCTTGGTGACTACCTTGGCGTGAAGGTTCATGCTTGTGTGAGGAGAAACCTTGTTCATGAGGACCAACACATTCTCGCAGTTGGACGTGTGTTTGACCATGCCAAGAGGCAGTCATTGCAGCCCTGACTACATGAAAATGATTGTGCTTGATGGGGCTGAGAAAATGCTTTCAAGGATCATGTCCATTCCTATCTGAACTTTTAGTCCACTCAAAACATTTTTTTTTTAAATTCATATGATAACGAGTGTCAAGCATGATTAAAAAGTTTATTACAGGAAAATCTAGTTTTTGAATAAAATGCTTAGGAGGTTTTATAAATTAAAATAGAGTAAATTGCATTTTTGGTCCCTAAGGTATAGCCAAATTGCAGGTTTCGTCCCTAACGTTTCGAAAGTGCAGCGATAGTCCTCATTTTGAAGGTTTTGCTGCATGTTTGGTCCCTAATCTGCAATTTAGGGACCAAACATGCAACAAAAACTTCAAAGTTTTAGGGACTAAATCTACAATTTAGGGACCAAACTTGCAACAAAACATTCAAAATGGGGACTACTGCTGCACTTTCGATACTTTAGGGACGAAACCTGCAATTTGACCATACCTTAGGGACCAAAAATACAATTTACTCATTAAAATATGAAATACTCTTTTGGTGACTTATAATCAGTTTCATTCAAAGCTACTATTAGAGTAGACGGTATGTTAACGCAAAAACGAGCGTTAAGGGTTAACGCCCTCGCTTTATGCCCCGTTAGCCACACCGTGATCGGCGTTATGCCCACGTTAACGCCCCAACGTTACAGCAATAACGCTGCGTTGAGGGCTGAATTTGAGGGGAAAAAATTTCACTTTGCCCCCCCAAACGGCTACTAGCCGTTGGGATTTAAAAAAAAAATCATTTTACCCCCCAAACGTATATAACGGCTAGTTTCAAAAAAAAACAAAAAAAAAATTTCAAAACCATTTTATTACCACTATAAATACCCAAATAAAACACCATTTTTTTCCACACTTCCACTACTCAATCCTCTCAATCTTATACTTCCAATTACTAAAAAAAATGTCGGGAGGCAACAACGATGATACATTCATGAATCTTCTCGGTGGTGGGTGGAATACCTCAAACCCGAACGCGGGTTCATCTTAAAACCCCAACGCTCTCTTTTCCAACCCACTAAGCTTGTCGAGCCAAGATCTTTTCCTACAACATCAACAATATTTGTTTTGGCAACAAAATCAACAAACACACTAAACACCAATTTTCAAAATCTACAATTCTCACAACACTCACAACATTCATAAACTGAAACACATGATATTCCCGAAACACGCACGTCTCCTCCAAAGCACAAAAGTCGTAGTAAACGAAAGAGCAAAAAATCCAAAGACCCCGAACCAATCGATGATGATGACGAACACTGCGTTGCTGGACGTTGGCAACCAAAAGAGGAAGAATTACTTGCCACGTGTTATGTAGTTGTTACGGAGGATCCGATGATCGGGCGTGCACAAGGATATGATACGTTTTGGCATCGGGTCAGAAATGAGTTCAATAGCCTCAATTTTCAACGACGTACCAAGGATATGATAACAAGCAAGTGGAAAACGTTGAACCGTGATTGCACAAAGTTCAACACGTATTTCAAACGTGCGCAACGGGAACAGAGAAGTGGGGAAAGTGAGATGGATGTCCTCAAACGGGCGAAGCAAATGTATCGTGACGAGCACAAATCCGCGCCGTTTGCTCTCGATGATGCTTGGGAGATTTTGCGTAAGCATAAAAAATGGGACTCGCCGGATCCGGTTGATTTAACTGGCGATGTCCCAATCCAAACAAACGAGGCTTTGTTTGGTCATGATGAACAACCACGCCCCATGGGAAAAAAACATGCTTCCAAGAAAGCAAGATCCGAGAGCACGACAAGTACTGGGGGAGCGAGCACCGGAGGAACGAGCTCGTCAAGTCAATTCACCGAAACTATGACAAACGAGTATCATATCAAGCGTGAAACCGCCCAAGCGGCGTATTGGGCCGCCCAAGTCAAAGATGAAACGATAACAAAGTTGGAAGAGATGAATTTTTGATGATTGACACTGATGGCAAAGATCCAAATGTCGTGGTTTGGATCAATGACAAAAAAGACCGAATCATCAAAAAATATAACTTTCAACCTCGTCACTAGATTGTATTTTCGTCATTTCCTTTATGTTGTAGTTTAATTTGCAGTGTGTTTTTTTATTTCGTTGTAACATTTTTTTTTTATTTCGTATTGTAATATGTTTTCAAATTAATGATATGTTTTTTAATAACTGAAGTATTTGTTTTAGTTTAGGGGTTGAATTTGAAAATATGTGAGTTAAGGTTTAACCTTGGGAATGTTATGATAATGGGTGTTTTTTTGGTGAGTTAAGGTGAAATGTTAAAGCTGATGTGGCACTGACGTGACGAAGGTTAAGGCTTGACCTTAGGTCATTATACCTTAGGCTCTTATAATACTCTTTTGGTGCCCCGCTGAACTAGGAGAGTTGCCGGAGCTATTCTTTGTGGGGTGGATAATGGTGGTGCAAAAGGCACCCGGATCAGGGTGTTCCCGCCAATTCACACCTTTCGAGGATAATAACGCATAAGCCGAACCGACCCATTCATAAGTTAGCGTCGCAATTAGCACTTTTAAACTTTGTGAATTATTGGTGGTTTGTGAAATAGTCCTACGAGTGATGTAAAATATTTTGTGGTGGTTTATTGTACTTTTGTAAGCTTAACTTTCAGTAAACTATATGAGCTTTGTATTCTTTATTTTATTGCACAAATCAAACTGGTTACCGATATCTTTTTTGATAAACTAACTGACGATACTAAATGGGATGTGATTTGTACACTCTCAAAAATGATTGGGACACTAAAATTTGGAGTGTTTGGACATTTATACCCTTACAGGATAAACATAACTAAAAATAATGTGAGGATATAAATGTCCAAACACTCAAAATGTGTGAGTGTCCTAATCATTTTTATGAGTGTACAAATCATCTCCCATACTAAATACATATGCATTATTTGAGTATTTTATAAGCTACCTGTAGAATTTGGGGTGTGCGTAGGGGTGTAAACTAGACGAGACAGCTCGTGAGCTATTCGAGATCGACTCGTAAAGTACTCGATATAAACGAGTCGAGCTCGAGTTACTCGAGTACACTTTCGAGTCGAGTTCGAGCTCGAATATGCCTAGCTCGTGAGGCTCGCGAGCCCTTATCGAGCTTCAACGATATTACATTTTTACCCTTTTATATCTATACATTATATATAAGAGGAGGCATGCCACATAAAATGCCACTTGGCATCCCATAATGCCATGTCATATTTCCATGTCATAATTGTATTTATGTGACATTTTTTTTTATTTTCTTAAATAACATGTGGCGTTTTAATTAATATATTTACAATTTATTTTTAATAAATTTTAAAATTTGTTTTTGTTTTTGTTATTTTTAATTTTAAAATTTTTTTATTAAAAAGAAGACATTTGTTGAAGTTGAACTTGGGTCATTCATGTTTTTTGTAAACAACTTACCACTAGAGTAAATTGTTTTTTGATTTATATCTTTCAAATCAATACAAATAAGGAGATTATAAAAAAATTCTGGAATTTGTATTTTAGGTATGTATATAATGAAGATAACAATTAAAATAAATTATGATATATATTACGTAGAAGATAAATATACCATATATATTTTTAACCTATTTTTTTTTGTATAAATACACCCTATTATCTTATTCCTAAACATAATTATCCCTAAAAAGTATAATCTGACTTCTTAGTTTTACAGGTGAAGAATCCCTAATTTTTTTTTATCGAGTTTTCAGTTTAACATGTTTTTTTTCCGACTTATAAGTGTAACAAGTTTTGTAGTTTTTTTAGTTCTTGAAATAGTTGATTCCTCTAACCTTAGAACCTTACGGTTACCTGATCAAGTGGCTTCCAGAAAGATGTGTTGCATATATCTTTGTTTGGCTTATTCATTGCAAACCGTGTTCTGGATTATGCTTTTTTGAGAATTTTATGATCTTAATATAGAATCCTTATTAACACACTTCATCATTTTTAAAGTCTGATTGATCATTGTACGTGTGTTCAGTCAACTGCATCAATCGTCCCACAATTATGGCAACCTGCAATGGGGCCCTCATGTCTAACGATGTAAATGAGAGTAAACCTGCTAAAGAGTTGGCTACATGCATTGCTTTGTCAAATAATGATTCTTATGTTATGTCTGCCTCTTGTGGCAAAGTGTCCCTTTTCAACATGATGCCTTTGGTGTTTTGTACATTGCTTCTTCATCATGTTTTAAGCATGAATATTTGGGCAAGCATATGCCATAACGGTTGTATTTGTTACTGATTAATGCATCATGATTTAGTTTAAATTAATTAAAGATTTATGCAAAAAAAAAAAAAAAAAAAAGTGAAACCAAGTTCACAAAAAATTCAAGTTTCACTTTTGCATACCGTCCATTCTACATAATTTCATTTTTTGGATAAGAAGAAGCAGAACTGGGTTGCATTATAAGTTAGTTGCTTTTTTATTTAGTCTCATCTGAACAATTATTTCATAAGTAGGTTTTGAATTTTTACACTCACTTTGAGCATATTAAGTTGTCTAAACCATTATTGAGATGGTATTTTCATTTAGTAGGATTAGTGAGGATGAATATCTTGATCCTAGGACTAGACAAGTGGAATATGTTGATCATGTTTAACAAGTTTGATAAAACACTGGATGGTCTTTAATTCGTCTTACTTGCACAAACTCTTTTATAGCACAGACAATGACTACTTAGATGTCATCTTATCGTAGGTAATTTATATGGGAAATTGTATTAGCAACAAAAACGTTATATGCCGTTCTTTAGTAGTCGATATGTTCACCAAATGTGATTTTAGTTAATGCAGACAATGTCTATGTGAGCTCCAACTTGAGATGTGATGGAGTTAGAATCTCAAGAAGAGGTATGCTTCTACTTGACTCTTCTGCATAAAAAGCCCTTGAGGTTCATCACATAATTAAGGGGTATGTTGGATTTCTTATTTTTCTCTATTCGTGATCATAAAGTTGGGACAGCCTGCACTCTTCCTAATCCATCAAAACATAAAGACCAGTACATTCCAGCGACCCCTGCTAAATGACACACTCCTACAATGGCTACCAACCTGTTCAGTGGTAGATAAAGATATGAAAGATATCTGTAGTCATCGAATTCGAAGCAATAACAACGGAAAAGGATTGCTTGGACTGAAAGGAACATAGGTTCGTTATTGAATCTTGAGCATTGTAAATATATAATAGAACTCCACATTCCAGATGGATGTCCAAAGCCCAAATATCTTGCCCTCAGTTATTCAAGTTTGAGGAACCTTAATCTTGGTTGGAGTCTGGATCTCGAGAAGATAAGTCTTAAAGGATGTGAATCTGCTGAACTTCACATGCCCGATTTAAATGGAACTGCAGTTACACTTGCATAAATTATGATCTGCAATTAATATGAATGATCTACCAGATGGATTTCTCATTTGAAGGGGGATTCAGTAGAGGTGGCGAATGGGCAGATTGTAGCTCTACTACCATGCTATTAAAATTATACTAAAATTCTTTTAATAAAGTGATTTAGGAGGTTTAGCAGTTGAAAACGCTTTTGGCCTGATTCCATTTTAACCAACTGTAGAAAATGTATTGTTAAAGGCTTAAAGCCTTTGGAGATAGATTGAAACGCGGTTGGACTCATGGGCTCGCTCACAGGTTAGCATGTATTAATTTGTTATATTTTGACATTAAATCCAAACGTTTGTTGAGGGTGTCAACATTAAATCCTTCTACTGAATCTGTTGGTTAATTGTGTGAGTTTTATGTGTAGGCCTTATTCAGAATAATCAAAAACCTTATTTCAGGATAATGATGTTGGTACGTTCTTCTGAAAGTTTGTTATAATGCAACAATGTTATTCTATACAAGGTTTTTTTAGTTTGTTTTTCTCTTTTTATTTTCATTGTTAATGCATTCTTATTTTTCTTTAATCTCCTGTTGTTTTTTACAGTACACACACTGTTTGCAGCCATGTGATACGGGGTCACGGAAGATGGCCAAAGGTGATGTAAGTTTGGACATTTTCTTTGGCATACTGAATTGGCCTTAAAGAGGTTGCAAGGGCCCTCATCATTTCAGTGGGAGGTATGATCATTAAGCCCTAATTTTAAAAAACAAATCGCATGAGATACTGTTAAATACACTTTTTAGCTCTTTTAGGTGTGTTTGGTATTTAGTATTTTGATGTGGTTTAATGTTTTAGCACCCTAATTATTTGGCGAGTTGTGATTATTTAAGAATTTACATATAAGTAGCCTATTTGGAAGGAGTTTCGGATGGCTTGCCTTATGCCAAACACCCCATTGTAGTTAAATCAGTCATCACTGGGTAAGTGGGTGGACGGAGTGTCGTGGTTTCGCAAAATGATTCCATAATAAAACTGAAAACCTTAAATTAACTTTTGCATTTAGGATATGCCAAATATGGTTCCAATAAAATGAAATGCTGTGAAACATGATTTGCTGTAGACCACGTGGTTATTTGGGTAGAGTCAAAGGATTAGAAAAAAAGCTTTTTGATATACTCACAAGGAAAAAGCGTTTTAAGCGACCCACTATAGTGTTTGTGGGTTCAAGCGTTGGGCCGGATCTTTTGTCTAAATCAAAAGTGTCCATTTAAAGAATCATAACTCGCCAAGTAATTAGGGTATTACAGTTTACTTCTTTGTTTTTATAAATATCTAGATGGATCATTGAACGCTACACGTTCTTTGTTTTTGTTTGGATCTGTAGTATAGTGATAGTAAGGGATCATGATACATAATGCATATCTGCAACAATGAGTTAGTTTGGGTCGTATGGGGTAATGCTACTGCAACTATAATGTACACATTTTGCATTAGTTAAGATGCTAATACAGGGGATGGTTAGTCAAAATACTCTTTAGCTCAAAAATTATGGGCATGAAACAAAATCTACAATGTCTATAGAAGAATTTTGGGAGTATTAAAAAAAATGGTAGGTGGGTTGTGAGGGCGAATTGAATTCTTTGTTAATGTAAGTAATTTGAGCTTTTAGTATGTGATTGGGAGCATGTAGTATATCTGTATTTTGCCATTTGTGTGAATATATTATTGACCTGTGTTATTTCATATTAGTAGTATTTTTGATTGATTTTAATAATTTATCAAGCAATCCTTTTGTGAAGTATTCATTGTTCTCCTCTTAAATTAGCATGAAATATCTTATTCACTTGTGTTATTTTTAGTGTTTTAGTGTATGTTCGTACAAATTTCCTACTCATTTTCCTGTATCGTTGCTCCAAAAATATTCTCAACAGACTAATCCGTCTAAAGACACCGTTACCCTTATATCATCATCTTCTGACCAACAAATTACTCATCAGTTTCAAAGTGATAGTTTACTCAACCAGCAGATTCATGATTTGGAGGTCCACTCTCTCTGATTACATAAAACCGTTAATTTTCCTATTTTAAAAAAGGTTGAGTTGAATCTCATTTCTTATTGAATTGTGTTGTTAACTCTATTTCCTAACAGGTGGGAAGTAAACCTGAAGCCTTACAAACCAACATTAAGAATAGGTTATGGATTATTGACATGACAAATCGTGCTGCTCATCATCGCCTTGGATTTGTGTTGGCGGATAAAAATATCAATGAATAAACAAGAGTCTGAACCTACAGTTCTATGGCTTATCAACAAGTGTTTTGTATACAAAAAACTTAATTGAGAGTTTCTTTTATGTTCCAGCCCAAATCGTCGGCAAGGCATAATGACCGGGAGAAAGTATTTTCATGGTGCGGCGTGATCTGTGGTGATGGAAGTGTATCCAGATAGTAATTTCTTTCAGGAGGTATGTGTATTCAGACGACAACTCATATTTATATATTAAGGGTATTCATTTATTTATCAATTAAATAGAGGTTAGGGAAGTGTTAGTGAGATGTACAGATGTGCGCATGATGTTTCAACGAGACACACATTAGGTTGTTACTAAATTCTGTAGATGGAAATTTTGATTCAGTTATCTTACAAATGAGTCAATCAGGTTATATATCTGTAATGGGTAATCAGATTAAATAAAAGCAAATAGCTAATAAAAGAAATGGGCCGTACAATTCAAAAGCTGATTAAAGTGCAATCTTAATGCGTAAGACCTATGAAACTTTAAATAAAAACGTTTCATAATCTTATATGACCTACCTATTACAGGTGTTTTAGGTTGTCTTTCTAAGTTATACTCGCGTGGTGGGACGAGGGTGAAAGAATTACTTGCACAAGGTGTCTCTCATAGTCGGAAGACTCCTCAACGGGTAACTCTCACTACCAAGTGAATTTTCTCTTAGTTTTTGCTATGCGCAGTGTTACTCAAAGTTTAACCGATTGAGTGACTTGTCACTAATTAATATCTTTCTCAGGAAACTCATGTTAATCCTATGATATTTTTGTGCAGGAACGCATGGAAAAGAGAAGGAAAATGCCATACCACATGCATATCAATCTTGAACTTCTAGAGGCTGTTCATCAGACGTGTGCGGTGCTCACTGACCGCCGTCCTGAAAACATTCGGGATCATGTTGTTATGGCAGCCACTAAAGCCTTAAGCAAAAGCGTCTTTGATAAATCATTTGAGGTTATCAACTCACTTGATGCTTGGAGACCCCTTAGGAACCGTGAAAAGGTCATGGATATGCTAAAAGACAAGATCAAGGAAGAAGCTCTATAGACCTTTCTTACCACTTATTCCTCGTGCTACAGAAGCCTATAACTTGACCAGCTTTCGAAGATGTTTCACCTTTGGGATTATCAAACCTATTGCACAGGCAATAAAATGATGATCAATGATAAAATTCATCATGTCATATGGAATCAACCTACACAATCATTTGTTTTCCATGATGTTGAGCAAACTCTACTACAGGCTTTGGCAATTCAGTTGATAGAGAAGCTCACTCTCCTTGCTGAAAGAAATGAGAAGGCGACAGAGGGTGCTAGGCGAGGTGGGGGTGCGATAGAGAGTCTGAAATTGCGCATTAGAACTTGATCCATCACTCAACCCAACAACTTATCTGCATTGGTTTGACTTTTTAGAAGTTGATTCTAAACTTCTTGATTAGGAAATGGGTGATGGAGAGCTAGGCCTTGATGCTCATCAAGCCCACACCGGCAAAAAGATGTTAGTAACCCAGAACGAACTGAGGCGTGTTACTGGACTGAAGGGTCCCCTCTGAGACCGCCAAACAACGGTCAAGCTGGAAAATATAGGTTGGTCTGACTCGGTCAGGCTGATTTGGTGATGGATCATAATGGATACTTCTCTATGTGTTGATGCGGGTTGGATTGGTTTGATCCATAATAGGGTTTTTTCCAAAATATGGTGAGTTATATAATAAATAGTTGTTGTAAAATATGATTACTAAAATTGTATCCACTTAACTTCAATATTGTCGATGAAAAGTAAGACTGTCTTATTATTTGTGTGTAACACTTATGTTATATATCTAATATGCAAACTTTCTTTTAGGAAAAAGCTTCTAATAAGCAAACATTAGAACTTATTATCGACACATTGCAAATCTTAGTTAAGGAATTACCAAGCTCACTTTTTAGCAATATGAAAATTCACCTAATAAATTATTTTGATGTCATAATCTAGAAAGGATATATATGAAATATTTGCTGAACCGGTGACCCCGGAAGAGGTTTGTGTTTTTGATTTATCAATGTATTTGATCAAACTATATGATTGTTTTACCGGTTGACAAATTTAACGGTTGACTTTGTGTATCCGTTTTTTAGGTCGATGACTACTATAAAATCATTGAGGAGCCAATACATTTTGGAACAATGAGAGCGAAACTTCATGAAGGATTGTATACGTCTCTTAAACAATTTGAGGTATTTCGCCATAATTGAAAAATTTTATGAACAATTAATGGGGAGTTTGTGAAAAGTGGTCTTCAGAGTACAGAAAAAAGTAGAAGCTTTATATAATAGGGTTGTTATTAGTCCAAAAAAATGTGTTTTGGAATTTAGTTGATCTTCTGTCATTCAAGAATAGTCATTAGAGTTGCTTTAGGCATCGTTTTTTAAATGATTAATTTCAGTCACAAATGAGCATTTAAGCTTGATAGGAAATTCGGATCAATAATCTAAAGCACCCTCAAAACTGATGTGTAATCAAGCTGTAAGGAGATGCACATGTTTAATAAGCAATCCCAAACATCCCCCTTTTGGTTATGCATCTGTGTATTAATGTTTATAGTTTCACACAAATTTTGCTCAAAACAACACTTTTTGTCTAAGTTTAATTTAGTAATTATTTTATGTATAATTAAGATTACAAAGTTGAAACATCTCTAAATTAATCCTTGCTCCTATGCGACATAGTTCGCATTTGTGTTCCGTTAGTGGGTTCTTTGTATTTATTATAACTTGCAACAATAGAATCTTCAATCCTAATGAATTTAGTGATTCGAAGGTAATGAATTTGGAGAATAGCTCACGAAATCTTCAAGATATGTATGTATAAGACATTTGAATGGAATATTAGAAGATCAAAGATTACATTATATATAAGAGGATCAAACCTGACCTTAACATTTTTTAATGTGAGGTTTTGAACAGTTTATTGCATCTTTAGGGTGTGAGATTGCTATCTTATTAGTATGTAACCAATATGTCAATGCCTATGTGTGTTTCTCAACATGAGTGTGTCGTGTCAACATGCCCTTAGATACAAGTTCCGTATGCAATGTTATGATAGGTTATAAAGGATAAGGGTGATATACTAATTGAAATGCATAGTCTAAGCCTTTAAATGGTGGTAAAAGCCAGTGAAACCACATTTGTTTTTCTTAGGAGACCAAAATAACTATAACACCTATGTAATAAAAGGCAGGCCATTATACCCGACTTTTGTTTTTCAATTACACAGACCGACAAAAGAATAGTTACCTGTTTCAGCAATATTCAGTTGACCTACACATTGTGAAATTATGTTAAATTTTTGTATCAATAATATTAATTAACCTTTTGCACACCCTTATAGAAATATTAATTGGATAAAAGATTTATTGACGGACTTAATTTTTGTTTTTTTTTATTTTTTGTTTTTTTTTGTTCTATTGCAGTTATGGTTCCCGTTGTAATTGGTTATGTGGCAAATTGTTCTGTTGATATTACTTTTTCAAGGTATTTGTAATGCGACACATTTGGCTAGAAGTTTGGGTATCTTGTAACTGAATGTCACTTTTAGGGAGTTTATGTTACTAAAATTGATAATCTCATTTGAATTTGATTATCTCATCTTGCTTATTGATAATCACATATTAAAATTTGCATTTGCTAATTTATATATGTAGGCTTTTTCAGAGACGGGTCGAGTAACAACAAAAAATGACTTATTCAGCTTCAGTGTGATCTTAATGGACCTAAACACAGGTAGAAAAGCCTTAGAAGAAACCCAACCAGAAGACAGTGTGAATTTAGCTCAATGATTTTGCAAAATCCAAACAAATAAAGAAACCTTCATCACTAAATTAATAGACCCATAACTTCACCTCAATCTAGATAAAGCAAATAAAGCCAATTTAACCACAGTAGCTCAGTTAGCGGGTCAATGTTGTGCTCGTGAACCATACCAAAGACCAGACATGAGTCATGATGTCAATATGATGTCCTCTTTAGCATACCTTTGGAAACCGTCTGAAATACCAAAGCCACATGACATATATGGAATTGACCTTGATATGCCGTTGCCTCAAGTGGTTTTGAAGGGAAAAGCATTGGAGGGTAAGAGTGATTTAATCAGGGTCAGTTTTGGACGGTATGATTCGTTATTTGTATTAGTTTTCTGTTCTTATTGATGATTTTAATGACAAACTTCGATTGAGACACAGTTGACTGGAATATACATGCTGATAAAGTCCCTTTAAATGTATTTATAATGCTTCGTTTACCATTAGTTCAAATGCTTTTGGAGAGAAGCATATAGTGTTTTGCGAAAAACTTTTGGAGAGATGCACAAATGCTGTCAAATCTTCATTATTCAAACGTGGTAGCGCTTTATGGTGTGGTACAAGATGGAATGGGTGGAACATTATCTACTATTAGTCTGTTACTGAGTATACGACTAACGGATCACTTAGGCATGTTCTTATAGAAAATAATTGGTGAGTTGTTAGAACCTATATCTCATATTGTGTCTTCTGAAATAGCAAAAGATTATATACTATGTTGAAACTTGTGCAGCGCGCTTGATAGGCGCATTCTATATATCATTAGCAGTTTATATTTTCTCTTTTCTTCGGTTGTCCTTCCTCATACTGATTTCAATTTTTTTAATTGCTTTAAATTGAAGGAACACCAGCAGTCCAAGGCTACCTATTAGAGCTTATGTAAGTATAACAGTTTTTTGATATGTCAGTTTTACATGTTGGTTTGACAACGTATAAATGTTGTCCATTGATATAACACGTACATGATATGTATGGTCTTAAATTCATTTCAAAAAGTTAAGATATGAAACTGTTGCTTAATTTTATGGAGGCAATTAACTATTCAAACCAAAGTTGGGTATATGTACATAATGCACTACATTCTCCTAAGAATTCTATCTATGTTAAGTGCTTTCACTTTAATTATTAGATTCATCGGGTACATTACAAATTCGAACTCAATCTTTTAGGATGGCATTTAGTGATCATTAAAATGTGATATGTGCATTGTGTTTTACAATGTAATACGTGTCCAGTGATTATCTGAACTAATAAAAATATCTCTTCCAGGGAAAAGTCACAAGTTGATTACTGAAATGCTAAACCAGTGATCGCAAAAGTATCAAGGTGAGAAAGACGAGGTCGTCGTGTGCCCACCCTTATTCATGTTGCCTCATGTTGCTGAGCACACTAAAGTTTCTGGAGTACTAATAACTCATATTATAGCTAATTAGCTCGGGCAAGTTTTTGATTAGGTGTTAAGGAGTTGTCTGGTCATTGTGATAACAGCATCTAAACGTTGCACACGAGTTGTAATCAAAATACTTACCTGCTTTTAGCCGTTTTATGGATTATGGTAACATCAATTATAGAGCTTAACCGTTTCATTTAACTTTTAATTACTTTTTAGTATATATTTGTTATACTAAAACCAAAAAATAAAAACCACAAGTCATACCCGTCCACCGGACGGGTTTTGACACTAGTATATATATATATATATATATATATATATATATATATATATATATATATATATATATATATAGTTACGTAAAATCGAGTCGAGCTTGATATGCTCATTTTTCATCGAGTTCGAGCTTTAAAAGTGGCAATAATCGAGCTAGAGTCGAGTTTCGAGCTCGAGTTTGAGATGACGAGCCGAGCTCGAGCTTGAAATCCAAAGCTCGAACGAGCTCGAGTTTTACTAATCGAGTCGAGTTCGAGCTTGGCAGTACTCGACTCGACTCTGCCCGTTTACACCCCTAGGTGTGCGTCAAATGTAACAATCGAAACAATTTGGATATATCGTTTAACCAAGTTGAATCATTGTTACATTATAGTATTTTGACTCTTTATGCTTGAAAAATCACGAAATGCATAATTGGATAATTCATAAAATCACTCGAGTTCTAACGCACCTTGACCATAAGCAAGTATGTACATACTGTTTTGTAAGTGGCAAAAATTATATATATTGTATTTAACCAGACATAAATTCAATTAAATTTGGTTTTAATGGGAAAACTGCTTAAAATAGGACACAGTGGTTGGTGACGTCATTATGTCGTTTGGGAATTTTGGCGGGATATATTGGTTCGAAACAAAAGTAGGTTATACCCGATTCCTAAAAGTTGTTTTGGTTTCAAGGTGTCAGGTGTCCCAAGGGCCAGGCGATATCAAGTTAGCTCAACTTACATAAACCTTTTAGTATCAAGTAAATCAATATTATATAAAATGACGTTAAAACCACAAGCACTATTACTCAATAATAACACATAAATCTGTTACATTGTGTGAGGACATCCAAAAGTAGACAAGCGATTTTGTAAAAATAATAATAATAATAATAATAATAATAATAATAATAATAATAATAATAATAAAAAAAGAAGAAAAAGAAAAAGATGTCGTATATAGTTTTTCAAACAGGTACAAGAATAAGGTTTACCTTGCTTAGTTTACCCGAGAATAATGAGCCTTTTTTACTCAGATGTAAGTGGTCTCATCTGATTCAATAATCGCTATGGCTAAATGAAGGTTGATTCTTGTCCATCTTAACCCACACGAAATAAATATAGTTTTATTTCAACTTTATCTCCTTTCATTTGAAATCAATTCACTTAAAATAAAACACCACAAGCTAGAATAGTATGATACAAGTTTTTACGTTAACCACCGGTTCACTTTGTTAAGTTTATGATATATAAAATACAATAAAACATAAAGACATCAAGAGTACACAGCGGAAGACTAAAGATCATAACAAATAAATTAATTAACTGAAAGTATGCATAACGTACCTCTTGCGAATATCAAATCTCTTGAGCAAGACCAAGAAGTGGATTAGAGAGTTGTCCCTTACCTTTCTACAACTCAAATCAAAATGGTGTAAGAATAGTGTCTTACTACCACGTTCTTGTACACACGAATTAACCAACGAATCAAGCGATTGCTAGATCTAACACAAGTCCTCGTTTAAGAAAGTGAAAACCCTAGAACCTAACCCTATTTATATACTAGTAGGTAAACTTAGGGAACAAGTTAGGGAATGGGTTGAAACCCATTACCCTTTGGCCGGCCATGTAGATAAGCCCAAAGAGAACCCATAACTTTTTTCCAAGTCTTCCATTTCTAGTCCTTCTCTTTTCCATTTAACGGTCGTTAGTTATTTTTCCGTTAAATACTTAACGATCGTTAACCGGACTTAATGTGTAATAATTAATCGTAAACATAAACATTAATTATTAACTTTAATTCTCATTCACTAATGTGTGCAATCCCGTGGTCACGAGTTCGAATCCGGACATTCACATGTTTGTAAATATATACATTTCCAACAGCTCCCACTTGGATATGTTTACAAAACGTGAAATGACATTGGTTAGCGTCTAGCAACACGCCAACATCCCCGGTACAACTTATGTATGGTTTTATGGAGAAAAACCAAGTTTGATGATTTATCATCATATTCATCCTTTTGTTTCTAATACCATGTTAATAAGAATATGGACCTCACTCATTTCTTAATTAACTATTCTGTTTCTCGCTTTATATGATTTATTAAGATTACCAATTCTTCTGAACAGAAGACCTTGGGTATGGCCATACAAACATCTTAACAATCCTACGAGGGGCCAGTAGTATTATACTTCAAAATAAATTTGAAGGAAACAAATCCCATTTTGACTACAAGCAGGATTCATAAATTTCGCAACACTTCTGAAAACAACCCTTATAACTACCAGTTACGTGTAGCGTTAGATTGCTTCACAAAAATGCACTACATCCATGACATATCTCTTGTATCTCAAGTCAGAGGATAAATATCCATGATATACTTAATGACAAAGATCCATAAAGTATCATCATGTGGGTGGGATAAGTCATATATTCAATTCATTGAATATCATCTAAAATTAGTCATGCTACGCATCAATATACTTTCAAGTATATTCTAACCAATACTCAGATTTGTCTTAATTCAATATCATTCCCATGTTATTGATTGACAACGGACTATTTAGAATAACTTAAGTTATTCAAGGATTTAATCATGCAAATATAGGATAACATCATAATAAATGAATAATAAACATAACAAAATACTTTATTTCATTTCAATAATAATGTTTACAATATCCTTTATCTAAAATACTTAGTCACAAATGGGCATGAAACTACTAGCTAAACGAAGTCCAAACTTATCAGACAAATGATTAAGTTTTTCACCAGGCAAGGCCTTCGTTAACGGATCTGCTAGGTTATCATCTGTGTGAACTTTGAGCAACTCAATTTCACCTATCTCGACTTGCTCTCGAACATAGTGATATTGTCTAGGATAGTGTCTGGTGCCCTTCATGACTCCAGGTTCATGGGAAAAAGTAATTGCAGCTGAATTGTCACAATATACTTTAATAGGATTTTCAATCGACGGCATAACACCAAGCCCCGAAACAAACTTCCTTATCCAAACAGCTTCCATGGCAGCCTCAGACGCCGCTATGTACTCACTTTCTGAAGCAGACATCGCAAGTTGTTGTGTTCTTACTCTTCCAATCCACAGCACCTCCATTGATGACAAAATGTAACCCGTTTGAGACTTCGTATCATCTTTGTCACACTTCCAGGATGCATCGCAATAACCGTAACAGCAGTTCCTTCGGATTTCCTCCATACACTATGAACATATCTCTTGTAGCCCTAAGGTGCTTGAGAATATGCTTAACAGCAGTCCAGTGAATTTCACCCGATTCGTTGATACCGAGGTCAAGTTTTGAGCAAATGCCACATCAGGCCTTGTGCATCGTACTGCGTACATGATAGATCCTACAGCCGAAGCATAAGGAACTTTCTTCATACGTGCCACCTCTGCAGGTGTTGAAGCACAGCCTTGGCTGCTCAAACCATGATTTACTTGCATTGGCAAAAATCACTTCTTGGAATTTTGCATATTGAATCTCTTCAATATTTTGTCAATGTAAGCACTTTGGCTTAAACCAGTTAGCCGCCTTGATCTATCCCGGTAGATCTTGATTCCGAGTATATATGCTGCTTCCCCTAAGTCTTTCATCGAAAAACATTTACCAAGATAGGCTTTCACCTCATTCAGACTTGGTATATGATTTCCCATGATTAATATGTCATCGACATATAGAACAAGGAAAGTAACATGACTCCCACTATCTTTGTGATATACACATGGCTCATCAAGATTCTGAGCAAATCCAAAAATTTTGATTTCTCCGTCGAATCTTTTATTCCATTGCCTTGATGCTTGCTTCAGGCCATAAATGGACCTCTTAAGCTTGCATACACGGTTAGGAAATAATGGATTCACAAACCCTTCCGGCTGCGCCATATAGATGTCTTCATCTAGACGGCCATTCAGAAAAGCGGTTTTGACATCCATTTGCCAAATCTCATAGTCATAGTGTGCAGCTATAGCTATGAGAATCCTAATAGCTCTTATGTCCGCTACAGGAGAGAATGTCTCCTCGTAGTCAATGCCATAGGTTTGAGTAAAACCTTTAGCCACTAGACGAGCCTTGTAGGTGTGTACATTGCCATCCATGTCAGTTTTCTTTTTGAAGATCCACTTACTCCCAACGACTTTAGCCTTGGGAGGAAGGTCAACTTCAATCCAGACATCATTATCTTTCATGGATTGCATTTCCCCATTCATAGCAATATGCCATTTATCCTTCTCAGGATCAGCCATGGCAGCCTTATAATTGGCAGGTTCATTAAGATCCCCAACCATATTTTCCTCCACCTCTACGTTAAGACATAGACGGTCAGGTGCACGTATATTCCTTTCAGACCTACGAATGGGAACAACTTCAAGAGGAGCACCTAAGCTTTCAGGTTCTTCTTGAAGTTGGCTAGTATTTTCTGAAGGTGTTGTATCTTCTTGATCATATTCCGATCAAATACTCTCCCACCGAGTTCTTGAGATATGAGATTCCTTTCAAGGAAATCTCCATACCTAGCCACAAAGACTTTATTCTCAACTGGGTAGTAAAAGTAGTAACCCATAGTTTCCTTAGGGTATCCTACAAAGATACACTTAACAGATCCGGCTTGGAGCTTATCAGGTGTGTCACGTTTAACAAACGCTTCACATCCCCAGACCTTTAAGTAAGAAAAGTTGGGAGCTTTTCCTGTCCATATTTCATATGGAGTTTTAACAACCTTCTTAGTTGGAACCATATTCAAAATGCGAATAGCAGTTTCAAGGGCATAATCCCAAAAAGTAAAAGGAAGAGTCGTCAGTTCAAACATTGATCGTACCATGTCAAGTAAGGTACGATTTCCCCTTTCAGATACACCATTTTGTTGTGGAGTATAAGTGTAACACCCCAACCCGACAAGGGTAGAAGTGTCACATTCTGGTGTCATATCAGAACATACAAATAGATTATTTACAAACAGAAACCTTAAAAATGAGGTATCAAAACATATACACAATTGACTAATAAAGAAAATACAATATCCAAAATGAAATAAAATCCTAAAACAAAAGTTCTTCAAAATAAGTCCCAAAGTTACTATGGTACTAGGGTTGGTCCACTAAGATACTCTAACTCTCAGCCCATAGAAGCCTATCTTCAAACCTAAAACCTGCCGCAGGAAAAGAAATGCGGCTGAGCTTAAAAAGCCAGTGAACAGATATAACAAAACGAAAGCTAAATAAATCAGAAATGTGAAATGGAATAATGAAACTGATAACAAAGTCGCAGCGAAATGAGGACAATGAGTCAATGAGGATCCTGCAGAACACAATTATACAGATAACAAGGAGAACTAAGCAAAGCAAAGCACCGATGACATATATACAAGCACATACAAACCAGGCATACAAGTACTGAAACATAAGCAAGCATAGCAGACGTTGCATCCACACAACATATATGTCATACAATCAAATCAGGAAATCAGAAGACATACAAGCCAAACAGATATCTACAGGAAAACGGAAGCAATTAATTAATAAGTGAGCATGACAATTCACACAGGTCAAAACCCTTAGTTGAAAACATAACCAGTATCATAACAACAGTCAAAACATGGCAGTCACACGTAATAAATAGGAATATAGTATAAACGATATAATTAAATGAATTAAAGACATAGCAGGGCAACTAAACAAATTAACAAGCCAGACGTCACAAGCTGAACCATTTACCTAATCAAACCGTAGCATAGACAGAAATGTAAACATGGCAGGTAAACAATAAGCAGATAAGGACACAACGAATAGTCATAGTCCACGGGATTAACTGAACGAAGTACACATAATAAACAGACAAATCAGAGGGTCACATAACAGTAAGATCACATATCATCAGGTGACAACAGGTAAATTAGATAACCGTATATTAATCATATCATAGCAGGGTAATCAGTAGTTGCATAAACATGTAAAAACATAATCAAATCCAATAAACATATAATAACCCGGTACGTGAATGGAACGATAGCCTGAAGTAACGAAATGAGAGTATGACAGATCAATGCAATGGAATGTATATATCTTGGTAGTAGAGTGAGTCATATAAGGGTACTGAGTAATGAACAATTAATACAGTATATGGTGCGTTAGGGAATACAGAAGGTACAATATAGGTATATCAAAAGTGTAAGGGTTGTCAGAAATCTACCACGAGCCCGGAACATATCATATCATATCATAAGTAACCATTGTATTCGGAGGGGTGACCTCGGAATACCATATATAATAGGAGGGGAGACCTCAGTAACCAATGGAGTAGCTAGCTCCCAGATTGTGAAGACGCGTATTGCACACGACATCATTCACCAGACAAATCATATCACAACATATCAGATAACAGAACAAATCTAGGATGCATCCATACGCCCCTGCAGACAGATAGTGGCCATACAATATATATCGAGCTCATAATCAGATAACAGAAAGGGACGGTGTGGAACATCACTCAACCACACTAGAGTCATGCCATTGGTGCATCAATGACACGGCCATGTTACCTTCATGACTAGGAAAACATATTTGGCTCAGGTATCAAACTGAAGGGTCAAAGCATAATCATATCATAAGGGTTCATAACAAAGGTTCATATCAAAGTCCATATCATAAGTCCATATCAGAGGTACATATCACAAGTTCATATCAAAGGCTCATAATCTGAAGGTTCATAATCAAAGGTTCAAAATCAAACAGTTCACATAGGAGATCCAATCAAAGGGAACATAGCAAAGTTATAGGGAAACCTTAATAAAAAGGCTCAGAGCAAAGGATAACAGTTCAAATCTAATATCGAAAGATGTAAACGAATCATGAGAAACCTTAAGAGATAAGGTCAGAATATCTGTACCTTAGCAACGAAATGAAAACAAACGGAAAAGTAACACCGGGAAGCAACGTCGTATCTTCGTCAACGAATCTACACGAATTGATATCATATATTATTTATATACTCATTTTATAAGCTTCTTATGCATTTGTACGTGTTTTACTTACTGATATCCTCTTTTTATCTTTTATTTTCTTAAGTTCACATTTGGACCAGAATTTAGCGATTTTTATAAAATACTTACTTAGCTCAAATAAAATCAAGTAAAATCCCAGGGGTTCCCATATGAGTTAAAAGACTCTCCAAAAATTGGGGGGGGTTCTAATTCCAAGTAAAATGTCCTATAGAAAATTACAAGACCAGACCTGTCCAGAAAGTGGTCAGAAAATACACCTTAAAAGTTTACGCTTATTGGACCTGTTTAGACCCCTTGGAAAAATTCCCAAAACTCACAGAAATTCATTTATATCCTAAATGTCACTACTGTAAAAGGAGATCTCCCAATTCATTATGGTTTGAAAATGAAAAATCAAACAATCCAACCAAATTTCAGACCCGTTTTCTCAGCTTTGACACTTGATTTTGTAAAATTTAAAAATACGACTTAGACAAATCCAAATTTGACCAAACCACTTGGAAAACTTAACTAATACATTAAACTAAGTTTAAAACCAAAAATACCGAATTAAACACTTATGTAACTCAGTTTAGCAAGCATACACATTCGACCTATAAACCTGCCCATGTCAAAATTCGTTTTAAAGCCATCATATAACAAGTTTTAACCATTCTAATACACAAGAGACTTATATATTTTGATTTTAACGTGACTTAGGCTCATTTACAGCCCTTACAATGAACACACCCAAAGCACCATACGACCCATCACAAGACCATATGAAACCCTTTTTGTTCGACACACATTAGATCAATTTTTACATGCTTCTTTTAGCCTTGTTTCAACTAATTCTTATTAACATGAACATATGTATGTGTCGCATATCATAGAGATCAAAACAGATTCGAACGAAGGTTCACAGTAGATAATCCATTCGATATAAATTAAGCCTAGGTCATGATTTCATGTGACATTAGTTATCATTTTATGTGCTTTGTTATAATGTATGCGTTCAAATGGGAGAACCAAAACACACGTCCAAAAGTGAAAAGAAGGTAACGAGATGGATATATTAGAGGTTACCCTTGTGAGATGTGAACAAGAATGAGAACCCTAAGGGCTGTAACCCCCACGATAGCAGCAGCATCTTCGACCCATAAGCCCATGACAGAAAAATGGAGCACCCACGACAACACCCATGACCAAGAGCAAGCCAAAACAGCCCCCACCTTCATGCTAGCACCCACGACCAGCCACCCTTTTGAACTAGGAACCACGATCACAGCAACCCATGCCTTTGACTCACGTTCAGAAGAACTTTGCCGTCGCTTTTGGTGGAGGTAGAGATTAGGTTTTCTTTGTGTTCACATATGGAGCGTATAACAAAAAAAAGAAGGGGGAACACCGGTTCTTGCATTAGACGAGCCAAAGGAAGGAGTATGGGCCAAGTCCAATCTCCAACTTATTACATAGATGGGCCTTTACTTTTAAGTTAATAAGTTTTTTTATAACTTATGAAATTTCGACTTGTGTAACATATAGGCGCGTAATATGCATAGACGTGAAGTGTCAGAAAATCTCATTTATTTTGTACATTAGGTTTTACAACTCTAACCTTTACGAGTTAGGTTACATTTCACGTTTAAGGAGCTTGATGAATTTTACGTATTTTATAAATATTAAATAGAGGGCAAAATAGTCATTTTACATGCTTGAGATTTTTAGGGTTTTACAACTCTTCCCCTCAAAAAGAAAATTTGCGTCCTCGAAAATTGAAGTTGCAGAAGTAAACAGAGATGTACCGGTCTAAGGCAGACGTAGCAATACACGGATCATAACGCTTTCTGTTCCAGAACGTACAAAACTTATACGTAACAAATATCGATGAAAATCTCACAAATAGGTACAGAATTTCAAACGAACATGAGGAGTGCCAAATAACGGATACAAGTCATATTCCATTCACGTACCAACCCCAGGCATTTCCCAAGATGTCGTATGATTTCAATAAGTTCAAATTATATGATCTCGGTATTATCACGTTGATCAGGCGTCATAATACTTGCATCACATAACAAGTTCTTATTGTCATCATATTCTGTCCCGGGTCATGGCAAACCACATAACCAATATCACAACAAAACATATCACATACAGATAACATACATATAGCAAGTAACATACTATAACAGACCAGATTCACACATATGCCACATATACTACAACAAGCCAACTTACCATACCACAAAAGGAAAGAAAGCCACCAACTTGCACAAAACGGTTCCTCATGGCTCATTACTGACGATTCAAGGGAAAAGCTGAGATATTACCAAAATGCTAAATGATAAAACTTCACGATTCAAACCGAGTTCTAAACAAATCAAATAAAAGAAACACCGATCAAAATCACTTAACAAAATACCAAACCGCCTCAAATGGCATGACAAACGAATCGGAGTAACACAAGTCGCACCCAAATCATATGAAGTAGATGAACCTTCTCAGCCACCGGTTGAATCTTGTCTCCGTCTTTTGCGTCTTTGGTTGATCCGTCCAGCTTCCTCTAACAGCATCCTCATGTCTCCAGCAGCACGACAGTCGGGTGTGGCTTCTGCTTCACAAACCTCTCCAGAACTCGTTGTAGCAATGCAAGGTCGGCACCATCATCTTCAGCTCTACGAGAAATCTCCATCTAACGTCGACAAGCGGATGTGCGAAGATAAAATAACAAAATCAAATGCGAAGAGAAGAAGGCCAAAATAGTGAAGACAAAAGAATATCGAAGTCAAATCTGAATGACAATCAAAAGGAATTGGAAGAGATCAGAACAGACAGAAGCCTAGTGTCTACCCAAATCCTCACAGGTCAATCCTAAGGTCAACAAGACGAAACCTTTGCTCTGATACCATAATTGTAACACCCCAACCCGACAAGGGTAGAAGTGTCACATTCTGGTGTCATATCAGAACATACAAATAGAATATTTACAAACAGAAACCTTAAAAATGAGGTATCAAAACATATACACAATTGACTAATAAAGAAAATACAATATCCAAAATGAAATAAAATCCTAAAACAAAAGTTCTTCAAAATAAGTCCCAAAGTTACTATGGTACTAGGGTTGGTCCACTAAGATACTCTAACTCTCAGCCCTTCGAAGCCCATCTTCAAACCTAAAACCTGCCACAGGAAAAGAAATGCGGCTGAGCTTAAAAAACCCAGTGAACAGATATAACAAAACGAAAGCTAAATAAATCAGAAATGCGAAATGGAATAATGAAACTGATAACAAAGTCGCAGCGAAATGAGGACAATGAGTCAATGAGGATCCTGCAGAACACAATTATACAGATATCCAAACGAAACAGATAACAAGGAGAACTAAGCAAAGCAAAGCACCGATGACATATATACAAGCACATACAAACCAGGCATACAAGTACTGAAACATAAGCAAGCATAGCAGACGTTGCATCCACACAACATATATGTCATACAATCAAATCAGGAAATCAGAAGACATACAAGCCAAACAGATATCTACAGGAAAACGGAAGCAATTAATTAGTGAGCATGACAATTCACACAGGTCAAAACCCTTAGTTGAAAACATAACCAATATCATAACAGCAGTCAAAACATGGCAGTCACACGTAATAAATAGGAATATAGTATAAACGATATAATTAAATGAATTAAAGACATAGCAGGGCAACTAAACAAATTAACAAGCCAAACGTCACAAGCTGAACCATTTACCTAATCAAACCGTAGCATAGACAGAAATGTAAACATGGCAGGTAAACAATAAGCAGATAACGACACAACGAATAGTCATAGTCCACGGGATTAACTGAACGAAGTACACATAATAAACAGACAAATAAGAGGGTCACATAACAGTAAGATCACATATCATCAAGTGACAACAGGTAAATTAGATAACCGTATATTAATCATATCATAGCAGGGTAATCAGTAGTTGCATAAACATGTAAAAACATAATCAAATCCAATAAACATATAATAACCCGGTACGTGAATGGAACGATAGCCTGAAGTAACGAAATGAGAGTATGACAGATCAATGCAATGGAATGTATATATCTTGGTAGTAGAGTGAGTCATATAAGGGTACTGAGTAATGAACAATTAATACAGTATATGGTGCGTTGGGGAATACAGAACGTACAATATAGGTATATCAAAAGTGTAAGGGTTGTCAGAAATCTACCACGAGCCCAGAACATATCATATCATATCATAAGTAACCATTGTATTCGGAGGGGTGACCTCCGAATACCATATATAATAGGAGGGGAGACCTCAGTAACCAATGGAGTAGCTAGCTCCCAGATTGTGAAGACGATTGCACACGACATCATTCACCGCACAAATCATATCACAACATATCGATAACAGTAACAAATCTAGGATGCATCCATACGCTAGCAAGTAGATAGTGGCCATACAATATATATCGAGCTCATAATCGATAACGAAAGGGACGGTGTGGAACATCACTCAACCACACTAGAGTCATGCCATTGGTGCATCAATGACACGGCCATGTTACCTTCATGGCTAGGGAAAACATATTTGGCTCGGGTATCAAACTGAAGGGTCAAAGCATAATCATATCATAAGGGTTCATAACAAAGGTTCATATCAAAGTCCATATCATAAGTCCATATCAGAGGTACATATCACAAGTTCATATCAAAGGCTCATAATCCGAAGGTTCATAATCAAAGGTTCAAAATCAAACAGTTCACATAGGAGATCCAATCAAAGGGAACATAGCAAAGTTATAGGGAAACCTTAATAAAAAGGCTCAGAGCAAAGGATAACAGTTCAAATCTAATATCGAAAGATGTAAACGAATCATGAGAAACCTTAAGAGATAAGGTCAGAATATCTGTACCTTAGCAACGAAATGAAAACAAACGGAAAAGTAACACCGAAAAGCAACGTCGTATCTTCAACTAATCTACACGAATTGATATCATATATTATTTATATACTCATTTTATAAGCTTCTTATGCATTTGTACGTGTTTTACTTACTGATATCCTCTTTTTATCTTTTATTTTCTTAAGTTCACATTTGGACCAGAATTTAGCGATTTTTATAAAATACTTACTTAGCTCAAATAAAATCAAGTAAAATCCCAGGGGTTCCCATATGAGTTAAAAGACTCTCCAAAAATTGGGGGGGGGGTTCTAATTCCAAGTAAAATGTCCTATAGAAAATTACAAGACCAGACCTGTCCAGAAAGTGGTCAGAAAATACACCTTAAAAGTTTACGCTTATTGGACCTGTTTAGACCCCTTGGAAAAATTCCCAAAACTCACAGAAATTCATTTATATCCTAAATGTCACTACTGTAAAAGGAGATCTCCCAATTCATTATGGTTTGAAAATGAAAAATCAAACAATCCAACCAAATTTCAGACCCGTTTTCTCAGCTTTGACACTTGATTTTGTAAAATTTAAAAATACGACTTAGACAAATCCAAATTTGACCAAACCACTTGGAAAACTTAACTAATACATTAAACTAAGTTTAAAACCAAAAATACCGAATTAAACACTTATGTAACTCAGTTTAGCAAGCATACACATTCGACCTATAAACCTGCCCATGTCAAAATTCGTTTTAAAGCCATCATATAACAAGTTTTAACCATTCTAATACACAAGAGACTTATATATTTTGATTTTAACGTGACTTAGGCTCATTTACAGCCCTTACAATGAACACACCCAAAGCACCATACGACCCATCACAAGACCATATGAAACCCTTTTTGTTCGACACACATTAGATCAATTTTTACATGCTTCTTTTAGCCTTGTTTCAACTAATTCTTATTAACATGAACATATGTATGTGTCGCATATCATAGAGATCAAAACAGATTCGAACGAAGGTTCACAGTAGATAATCCATTCGATATAAATTAAGCCTAGGTCATGATTTCATGTGACATTAGTTATCATTTTATGTGCTTTGTTATAATGTATGCGTTCAAATGGGAGAACCAAAACACACGTCCAAAAGTGAAAAGAAGGTAACGAGATGGATATATTAGAGGTTACCCTTGTGAGATGTGAACAAGAATGAGAACCCTAAGGGCTGTAACCCCCACGATAGCAGCAGCATCTTCGACCCATAAGCCCATGACAGAAAAATGGAGCACCCACGACAACACCCATGACCAAGAGCAAGCCAAAACAGCCCCCACCTTCATGCTAGCACCCACGACCAGCCACCCTTTTGAACTAGGAACCACGATCACAGCAACCCATGCCTTTGACTCACGTTCAGAAGAACTTTGCCGCCGCTTTGGTGGAGGTAGAGATTAGGTTTTCTTTGTGTTCACATATGGAGCGTATAACAAAAAAAAGAAGGGGGAACACCGGTTCTTGCATTAGACGAGCCAAAGGAAGGAGTATGGGCCAAGTCCAATCTCCAACTTATTACATAGATGGGCCTTTACTTTTAAGTTAATAAGTTTTTTTATAACTTATGAAATTTCGACTCGTGTAACATATAGGCGCGTAATATGCATAGACGTGAAGTGTCAGAAAATCTCATTTATTTTGTAGATTAGGTTTTACAACTCTAACCTTTACGAGTTAGGTTACATTTCACGTTTAAGGAGCTTGATGAATTTTACGTATTTTATAAATATTAAATAGAGGGCAAAATAGTCATTTTACATGCTTGAGATTTTTAGGGTTTTACAATAAGGAGATGTGAGTTGCTGGATAATTCCACACTCAGCTAAGTAATCTTTGAACTCTTGACTTATATACTCACCACCTCTATCGGATCGAAGAGCTTTAATCTTCTTACCGAGTTGTAATTCTACTTCACTTTTGAAAACCTTAAATGTTTCAAAGACTTCGTGTTTATGTTTAAGTAAATAAACATAACCATAACGACTGAAATCATCCGTAAAGGTTAAGAAGTAGACAGCACCACGTTTTGACACATGTCTAAGTGGACCACACACATCAGTGTGTATTAATCCAAGTAGATCAGAAGCCCTTTCCACTTGTGGTGAAAAAGGTTTCCTTGTCATCTTCCCAGCAATGCAAGACTCGCATTTGTCAAATGATTCATCATTGACCGTTTGTAAAAGGCCATCGTGTTGTAGCTTTTCCATGCTTTCTTGCCAATATGGGCAAGGCGACAATGCCAAAGATAAGAAGAGTCACAGTTCGACTTGCTCTTCTTATTGCTAATGCTATACAACGAATTATTTTCATTGGATATACAACCATCCATATCAATTTCAAACACACCAAGCATAGGAATTGCATTAAAGTAAAAACATTATTTAAAGAAACTGAAATTCCATAACTGGTAAAAGTGTGCACAAAACCAATATCTTTTAACAAAAAAACTGAAATGACACCCCTAACAATAGAGGGTGCATAATGACAATTATTTAGTTCTAAAATTAAGCCCGAAGGCAACACTAAATCAAAAGTCCCTATGGCTTCGACAAATGCACGCTTTCCATTTCCAACGTACAAGTATCTCTCTCCACAGTCGCTTCTTCGCCCCTCTAAGTCCCTGCGATGTATTACAGATGTGAGTACCACATCCTGTATCATATATCCAAGAATTTAGCTTATGAGGAAAAGAAAATAATTCAAACATAAAAATACCCGATGAGCTAGGCACCATCTTATTTTTATTCTGAAGGTACTCATTCAGATAAACTGACAGTTCGCTTCCAGTGGCCTGTGAGTTGCAGTGGTGGCAAATTAAATCCTTCTTAGGATTCTCCTTTTTCTTTCCAGGGTTCTTCTTAGAGCCGTGGGATGACAACTTGTTTCCCCTTTCCTTTTTCTTTCCCTTTCTTATCTGCTTGCGGCTTAGGCTTATTCACCCTACCACCCTGTATAGCGAGTACAACAGGTGTAGGAGCCTTCTTTGGCAATCTCTTCTCGTAGTCTACAAGCATTGCATGTAACTCATTCACTGTCTTCCCCGTGCAATGCATGTTAAAATTTCGGACAAAATCACCAAATCGTTCCTGATTAAGGGAGTGATTGATGAGTCCGACACATACATCATTCGAGTAACCACAAAGCCGAGCTTCTCCATTGGTCCAAGTGATGTTTCATCTCGAGGACGTGGTCGGAGACAGATTTGCCAACCTCCTACTTGCAGCTGTGAACCTTTTCAATAAGTTCATACAGTTCAGCTGCTGGTGGCTTCTCAAACATACGTTTGAGTTCATCTAGCATGCTCATAGGCGGATAGTGCTCAAATTGTTTTTGCAATTGAGCAGACATCCCCGAAAGCATAAGACACGCCACATCATTGTGCTTCTCATATTCAACACGATATGCCTCTTGTACAAGAGCAGTTACCGTGTTGGGAGGAGCATCAGGCAGAGGTGTAGTCAAAATTTCAACCTTTTTGGCAACACGAAGGATGATCCTAAGTGAACGATGCCAATCATTGAAATTAGGGCCAGTCAGTTTGTCCCTTCCAATCATATCTTTGAAAGCGGCACTCATTAAGCTCATAGTGTTTTCAGTTTGAGCCATCTACAGAAAAAGTTCAAAAAACCATAATTAGTATTTTGATAATTTTCCTTTCCAATAAACAATTAAATACCCAAGGTTCATATTCATATAACCAATTAATATTTATTGAAAACTAGGATCCAAATTGTCATAATCTCATCACATCAGTTGATCTGTTAGTGATGAACCTTATACAGAATGGTAGAGCTTTTGCTCAATTGCCAATTTCAATTGCAATTCCTTGATTTATAGGATTTACATATAGCCAATATCAATCGCCATGTAAACATGTTTTATCCCATCTTATGCCTTGAGTTTTCAGTTTTCACCGCCTAACTCAATTAAGTTGTCCAACTTAAGAATCTGCAAAATCGTCCATGCCCGTTCTCACGACACGTAGACATTCTACCCTTTGATTAAGATCTAAGTCACGTTCTCACGCAAATAGAATCAACACTAATTCACCCTTAAGTGTAAACACTTAGTGTTTCGGATAATTACCACCTAAGTTTTCAGTTTTGCATAAGTGTAAACACTTAGTGTTTCGGATAATTACCACCTAAGTGGCACATGGAATCAACACTAATTCACCCTTAAGATGAGCTTGCACATTTAATGACTTACTAAGTAGCTCCATTCGAACTTACAGAGGGCAGAGGACCAGGTACGCGCTAAAGCACAACCTTAGACATCCATTCAGTGTGACTGTGCGCACTTCTTTAAACCCCTTTTATTAGTTCATTCTCATGGGTGAGCCGTTCAGTCATTTGTACCAAAGTCATCAATCAATTAAACGATTATGATTACTATTCTTAAAAATACATGTTTCACCATTGTTTAGGTCAGTTTATTTTTCTTGTAAACATACCCTTGTTACACATAACAAACAAGCAAGTATTTGTAAAAATAAACAAATAAACAATGAATGCATAACAAATAAAAGTCATGCATATCAAATAGCAACATGCAAACGATTTTGATAAATCCTATTAATAATCAATTCTAGATCTGTCAATATGTACATGTTTAATTAAGACTTTCACCCGTTTGACATAATGTACAAAGTGAGCCACATGCATCGATTCATCGATTGCGTAAGTCAAAATTAAACACATACCACATAGCACATAATTGATTAAATAATAATTATTGAGGTCTTCCCCAATTTTAGATCTATCATAATTTAGTGTATATCACTTAAACATGAAAGACATACAATAAAAGCAGATCCATGATAAAACATGCAGATAATTATCATGGACATAAAATTACACTTAACAATTAATGCAATTAAATCAAAGTTACGCATATACACATAAAGTTGCATGCATCTTAGGGTTTCTAATCCAATTAAAACAATAGTTTACAAAACCCTAATTAGGGCACTAAATAAAACGCCCCCCCTCAAAATTAGGGTTTAGGTTTTGCAAACCCTAGATCTAGGCATACAAATAATAACACATTCATGTTTATTTTAATTATGTGTTTCAGTAATTAATTACTTGTTATACAAGGCTCGTGATGCCACTGTTAAGTTTATGATATATAAAATACAATAAAACATAAAGACATCAAGAGTACACAGCGGAAGACTAAAGATCATAACAAATAAATTAATTAACTGAAAGTATGCATAACGTACCTCTTGCGAATATCAAATCTCTTGAGCAAGACCAAGAAGTGGATTAGAGAGTTGTCCCTTACCTTTCTACAACTCAAATCAAAATGGTGTAAGAATAGTGTCTTACTACCACGTTCTTGTACACACGAATTAACCAACGAATCAAGCGATTGCTAGATCTAACACAAGTCCTCGTTTAAGAAAAACGAAACCAAACTCCCTTACTTGGGGTGTTCGGCCGATTGGGACAAGAGAGAGAAGAAGGAGAGATCTAGGGTTAATTCAATGCACAAGTGTGTGAAAACCCTAGAACCTAACCCTCTTTATATATTAGTAGGTAAACTTAGGGAACAAGTTAGGGAATGGGTTGAAACCCATTACCCTTTGGCCGGCCATGTAGACAAGCCCAAAGAGAACCCATAACTTTTTTCCAAGTCTTCCATTTCTAGTCCTTCTCTTTTCCATTTAACGGTCGTTAGTCATTTTTCCGTTAAATACTTAACGATCGTTAACCGGACTTAATGTGTAATAATTAATCGTAAACATAAACATTAATTATTAACTTTAATTCTCATCCGCTAATGTGTGCAATCCCGTGGTCACGAGTTCGAATCCGGACATTCACATGTTTGTAAATATATACATTTCCAACACACTTTTTGTTTCTAATATTAACTTGACTGATTTCACATTGTTTTGTTTTGATTTTATATATACAACGTCCATGTTTTTGAACAAATGAAAAATCTTAATGAAGAAATGGTTTTGTTTTTTATTTTCTAACACATGCAACTTTGAATCTACTGGACTATTCATGACATTGATTTGGTTACTATTGCAAGTTGTGTTTTAACGTGGATGATTAAGTTTTCAAAGATAAACCTATGTTTTAATTTTAATGTTTACACAAGAAATTATATGTATTATGTTTAGAACTTTGCAATTTAAATAATGAATGATAGAATGTTAGTGTATAATAGTTATGATATAAGTTTAGAGAGCTATTTGTAGTTTAACTCAAACTTAAAGAGGTTTGTCATGTATTAGGAGATTTTATAACCTTCTCAATTATATAATCCTTCTTCATTAAGGATTATGTTTCTCCAACCCCAATCTATATAAATAGAGATAATGGGGTGAGGTTTATTTGTACCTTCTTTTATTGCTCACGTTTAATAAATAAATTAGTGTAAAATATTTCATGTGCGTTGGTGCCACTTGACATTAAAGGATCGCAACCCTTTGTCGATCGTTACAACTTCAGTTGTTGTTCTAATAATATACCCTATTATTACTGATCTCGATTGTGTTGTACGACAATATACCTAACAACCGATAGGTAATCCATACATTTTCTTTTAACATCCCTTCCATGTTGAGTACTATATAACCCTCAGATAGTCTTGGCTCGGTGTGGTGCCTTTGACAACTTTTGAGGGCAATTGCAACGCCTCAAACCAAACTCGGCAATTTCTTTTAGCATACGAGTTAATTTCGAATAATTCACGAGTTTTCTCATCTGGTTACACCCTAGACAAGTATCTTGTATTGTTCTTCTAATAAACTTGTTTCCAACCCTCATTTCTAATAAATGTATTTCTTTGATCCAACGAAATCACTGCCCGCCACCATCGCAAGAATCTGTCTAGTTGAAAACCCTAGCGCCACCCTCGCTCTAGTTGGTTTTTGAGGTTGATAGTCTTATATTTTTTACTAAAACTTTGTTGTTAAGTTTGTCGTGTATGGTTTATGTTAGTTAACTTGTGTTTTTGTTTCGTCTTCTTAATAAAAGAATGTAGTATGCTTTTTCAGTGCGTTTTTTTGTCAAATAAATAAATGTATGCGTATGTGTGGGTTTATGGAATAGAGACATGCTTTTTTTTTTTTTTTAAAGTTTGTTTTAGGCTCATTAATCTATCTTTTATAGAAAAATAGTTTGTTATTTTTATTTGAAAATAATGTATGTTCTCATGTTATATATTTTATGCTCATAAAGAAAGTATGTTTTTGTGTTGGTTTAATTGTTTTTTTGTAAAAGACTGCATCTTTTTTGTTTTTTCTATTCAAGAATGTAGTTTTTATGTTAATATTTGTGGATTTTTTGCTTGGATGAAATACAAGAATGTTTAGTTTCATTTTTTTTTAGTTTGTCACAGTTATTTGACTAAAATTAAAGCCTTTCAACCACCTATTAAAGTTCATCTACTGATATTCAATTTTATCTACTAATATTTAAGGCAACACCATATTAGGATTATCGTATTGATTAATACCCTTTGCTGTCTTTTTAACAGTGAACACCACTTTCTTACCAACTACAAGCTTGTTACCGCGGCAAACCCACCACCGGTTAATATGTTTGCTCCAAGTGCTGATCAAAACCCTGTGCTTTTATTTTATGATATAATAGAAAAACAACCCTTAACTTGTTGAAATAGGTGGTCTCGGAAGAAATATAAAGGTATAATCTCATTATTTTTTCTTATCAATATTTACTTCTTATTAGCTCATTATCACTAATATAAAAAAGTGACTTAAAGGTTTACAATATCTTTATGAAGTGTGTATATTGATGGTTAATCTCTTTTATTGTAGCCCCAAGAAGTGTGTTAGACGCACAAATTTCGAATTAACTTTAGTGTGTCGTGATGAGAGAGTAGAGGGAAAGGATGGCAAATTTCATTTGTGGCTCAAGCAAAAGGCAAGTGTTGTCTCGTTAATTCAATTGGGTTATAGCTAGACCCGGCAAAATTCACCCAAATATGTAAAATTGAGTTGAATGATAATTATTTAGATGTTTTGAGTCATTTGGGTTTCCAATATAAATTATGTTTGGGTTTGGTGGGCTTTTAAAAAATACTTTAAAATAAATGATTGGTCCATTGTTACAATAAACAAAGTTCAAAATTTTAGTATTTTTGATAATTAATTCTTTTACAAATTAACTACCTTTGTCTTATAAAATAAAATAATTAATTTACTAAAAGACTAAGACCCTCTTGAACTCCCACTCATCACGGTAGTCTCACTACTCTGGTAAGTCTTGTGAGTACAAGAGGTAGGCAACGTGCACCAGTTGCATCACAAGTGCAACTCTTAGATTTATGAGACTTATGGCATTAGGGTACAAGCTGCTAGTGTCATGCATGTTTTGTCTCATCCTATGCCTCGGGATCAAGGATCTCACCGCTTGACTCGATTGAGTCGTTCAATTAGAGAACATGTGTAAATAACTCTAGGTCTCACGCTTAGAGAATAAACACCTTTGGTTGCAATTCACCTACGTCTCACGCAGAGCAAAAGGCAAGTGCAAGTGTTCGCTACCTTGGATGGCATAGACTCAAGTTACAAATAGGGTATCACATAATATTTTGGCAAATCATGTATCAAATTTATGTACGAAGAAGCATGCATACATCTTCGTATCGTATGGTTTTAATAAATAAAAAAAAAAACTTCACTTTATAGTTCTTTTATTATGGTGTATGTTATTAATGTACAAATCATGTGAAAATAATAATATAACACCTTTTCAAAATTATATACTAATCAAAAGTCCTCGGTAGCTCCATAGGAAACGCACAAAGAAGCGAAAAATCGGGTCAGCGCGAAGCATATTAAAAGCCCAACCTCTTTAGGGAATCAGGGAGTCCCTCCTTATACCTCTCACACAGTTTGTTTCCAATGGGTGAGCCGATTTATCAATTGATTAAGTATGTGATCTTGCTAGTCTCTCCCGGGAGCGAATTACCGTGCGAACTATCGGCACATGAGACTTGGCAAGATCATAAATTAAATTTCGATAGTTTATAGTCCGTTTAAGTGTCAAAAAGAAAACGAGTTTTTGCACACAACACATATCATGTCACAAGGATTAAGTGTGTATAATTAACAGAATTTTAAACCACACGATATCCATCACGCTATATCTTGATAGCTTCGAGAGAGACCCACACCCTGAATAGCATGATGGAATCCATGATTTAATAGGAAAAGCAAGTTCTGATATAAGTAATTAGTCCATTTTAATTTATATGTAAACAAGTCCCGAGGAATAAAACATATAAGCAACTAAAACAGACAAAAAGAGGAGTAGAAGTGAAGACAGACTCTAATGGAAAACAATAAAAAAGTAATGTTCCAAAACTCAAGAATGAGTCTTCCCCAATTGGAGAATCTAAGGCTCCACAAGGTTTTTTAGCTAGGTACCAAGTGGACCACAGACGTTATAGAACATGACCGCGTGAGCCTTAAGATTAGAAAATAAAAGAATAATCCATATTACAATATCTTTTAATTTCCTAGCCTCTTTTATTAACCATTAATATAAAACAAGATCAAGATTTAATTAAATGGCAATAATGCATGTTACTGCCATAACAATTAATTAATTATGTGTTTAATTAGCGTAGCAAGCGACTCTATGTGTAACCCATAACACCAAACGAGATGGCTCGTGATGTCACTGTTGGGATTCTATATTGATTAACCATCAATACCACAAGTACGCATCGGATGGATCTATATTTAATGTTATGAATTAAAACACGTAAAACTTACCTCGAATCTGTTGAAAAATAGATTATCACCAAGTCTTAATCTTGATCACGAACATACAAAGGACCTCGTACCTCCACGAAACCCAAATCAACTATAGTAAGTTGATCTCTAACGGAAACTCACACTACACGTCCAACGAGAGCGTTAGGATGCTAGTGCTTAACCCACGAGCTACGACCTTAACACGAATGCTAGCCGTAGAGAAGAAATTTTTCCAACTCCCTAAAAATTGGGGCGTTGTAATAGAGAGAGCAAGAAAGAAATCAAAGAATGCTTTGATTTATGAGAGGTGCAAGCAAATGAAGACCTAGAGGCCTCCTTTTATACTAAATACCTAGCTTAGAAAAAAAGCTACCACCCCTTGCCCTATCCCATGAGGAGGCCGGCCATATGGAGTATCCATTGGCCACCATATTGTCTTTTGCTCCTTGTAAAATTAACATGTTCAAATCAAGCCAATTTTTGTACTTAACTGTTTGAATTATATAATATGACAATCATATATAAAACACATAAAACATCAAAGACACGTGCGGAAGCGTATAGGAACAAATGATGAATAAGTAATTAACATAAACATAAAGTATGCGTACCTTTTTGAATCTAGCCGAACAAGAATCAATTCCTCAAACTAGCAATAGGATGAACCCTAATTAGGGTTTATAAGGATTATGTGAATTACCCCTTACCATTTTGTAATTCAATCCAAGATACTTACAATAGATAACCATAACGGCTGAAATCGTCAATAAAGGTTAAGAAGTAGCTAGCACCTCTCTTTGACACATGTCTAAGTGGTCCACACAAATCAGTATGAATAAGACCAAGTAGATCAGACGCCCTCTCCATATTGCTATTAAAAGGTTTCTTTGTCATCTTCCCAGATATGCATGACTCACATTTATCAAATGATTCATCATTGGTATTTTTCAAAAGCCCTTCACGTTGTAGCTTTTACATGCGAGTCTTCCCTATATGAGCAAGTCTACAATGCCAAACATAAGAAGAATTCTAGTCTAACTTCATTTTCTTATTGATGCTAAACATCGAATTATTATTGTTGGATACATTCCCAGTCATATCAATCTCAAACACACCATTCACAGTAATAGCATTAAAATAAAATACACCATTTAAAGAAACTGAAATTCCATTACTTGTGATAGTATGAGTAAAACCAAGATCCAACAAAACAGAAAATGAAACAACACCTCTAATTATAGAAGGTGCATAATAACAATTGTTTAATAACAATACTAAGCCCGAAGGCAATACTAAACTAAACATTCCTATGGCTTCAACAGCTGCAGGTGCCCCATTGCCCACATGCAGATATTGCTCTCCATAAGACAGCTTCCTTTCCACTCTAAACCCCTGCAGTGTATTATAAATGTGAATACCACATCCAATATCATATAACCAAGAATTAATTTTATGATTTAGAGTAAATAATTCAATCATAAATAAGTTACCTGAAGTACTGGCGCCCAAGGACCCAAAATGCTTCATCTTATTTTCCCGCAATTCATCAAGATAGAGAGCACAGTTTCTCTTCCAGTGACCCACTACTTTACAGTAGTGGCAAGCCTGATCCTTTTTAGGATTTTCCTTCTTCTGAGGAGGGTATTTCTTTGGTTCAGGGTGATAGGCCATAATTTGTTTACTCTTATCAACCTTACCTTTTCCTTTACCCTTTTTGTTGTCCGCAAGCGGTTTTGGCTTGTTAATCCTACCACCCTGAATAGCAAGTACCTGGGGAGTAGGGGCCTTTTGAGGTAACCCTTTTTCATAATCAATAAGCAATGCGTGTAACTCAGTTACTGTCTTCCCCCATGCAATGCATATTGAAATTCCAAACAAAACCATTAAAATCCTTGTTAAGGGACTTATTGATCAAGTTCACACCAATGTCTTGTTCATAAACCTTGCCAAGTGCTTGTAGTTGGTCCATGTAACCTTTCATTTCCAACACATGCGCACTTACGGGTTACCCTCTCCCTGCTTGTAGCTGTGAAGTGCATCAATCAAATCATAGATTTCAACAACTACAGGTTTCTCAAACATTTTCCTGAGTTCGTTGAGCATGTCAAATGGGAAGAAATTTTCGAACTGCTTTTGGAGAGCAGGTTCCATCATAACCAACATCAAGCAAGCCACATCATTATGACGCTTGTACTCAACCTTCCACGCAGCTTTATCCTCGTCAGAGGCGTCAGCTTCGGGTTCAGCAGGGCAACGCATGTACAAATAATCCAACCTATTAGCCACTCTACAGACAATTCTCAAATAGCGATGCCAATCATTGAAATTATTTAATCCAACCTATTAGTCAGCTGTTGAATTTGGTCAGCTTCAGTGGGGACAGAGGATGTGGAAGTCTCAGTGGGAGTGGATTCTTGTTGAGTTGATTTTGATGGCCTTTTTAGGATGGTTCTACCAAGTCCTGACCTTTCTTTTGGTGAGTGTGGATTGAACTGTAAATGAGTAAGCTCAAAGCTAGGAGCAGCACCCTGAAGAGGTTCCAGGGGTGGAAGTGGTGCTTGAGATTTTGCTTCAGACTCGGAGATGTGTTCAGTGCTACTGGGCACATCTGGGAGTCCAAGCATGCTCTTTAGAGCTTGACTTTCAGGCTCTAGAATTCTTCCTGAGTCGAAATTTGGAAGCTTACTATCGGGATTAACCATTTCAATCCAATCACTGGGCTTGGGAATAGTTAACGCATTGGTAATCATGCCACCTGACACAAATGGTTTGTGAGACTGGTCTTTGTTGTGAGAGTCAGGGAGATGATCTTCACCTATGACTCTCTTTTTGCTACTAGGGGCTCCCACAACATCAAAGACTCTTGGATTCTTAGCAGTCCAACTTGCAATGATATCTTTTTCTTTCTTAAGTTCATCTTGAAGAGCCTGATTTCTTTTAACTAGTTCAGTGTTTTGAATTTGCAAAGTGATAGCCTCAAGCTTATTTTGTTTTAAAAGAAGCAGTTCATCCCTACACTTGTTTAGTTCAAAACTTAGCTTGTTATATTTTGAAAAAAGATTCAATCGTTGTTCTTCTACAAACTTAAGGTCAACATTGATATAGTTCATATAGGAATGCCAATCAGAGTCATCATCCATAGAAAGTAAAATATTTACCTTCTTCATTGTGATGTTGACCCACTCTCCATTCCTGGCATGATTTTTCCCAACAGCTAGCTTGTCCTCTTCTGAGAGGGCCTTCAGTGCACTGACATGCACCATTTCATCATCAGATGAGACTGGCTCTTCATCCCAGTCGAAGGTTTCAACAACAAGGCCTTTATTTTTACCCTGCACAGATTGAACACTTTTTGTTGTTTCAGAGGGACTGGCCTCAAGCAATGCAAGCTTAGCTTTGACTTTCCTATACTTAGCTTCAAAATCAACGGTTTTGTTTTGGTCAGATTTGTTTTGAAAGTTTTGATGAGACTGATAGATTTTTGGTTAAAATTTGCTAAAACCTGAGGACTGATTTGACCCTGATGGTTTATAAGAGGGTTCAGAAATTGTTTTTGAAAAACAGTCTTTTGCAAAATGACCTCTTTTGTGACACTTAAAGCATTCAGTGTCCTCATTTGCTTTAGCATTTGAAAAACCTTTGTTTCTTTTTATAAACCTTCGAGAGTTAGCAAGGAGTGCCCTTTCCTGAAATTCAACGTTCATGTCATTTAGGTACTCCTCACTTGATCTCTCATCAGGCTCATCATCTGAATTTTCTTGAAAATCTTGAACCACATTGTTAGAAAAGAAGGCAGTTGATATAGGTGTTGAAGTGGTGGTCAGGGACTTCTTGACTTCCTGAGACTTCTTTAAGTCAGGATATCGTCTGTTGATGAGGTTTTCCTCATAGACAAATTTCCTATAAATTTCAGGAAGTTCAAGATTCTGGATATGATTAGCATTCCTAAGTCCCTTAGAAAAATTCAACCACTTCTCAGGGAGACTATTGACAAAGCCAACATTGATTTCATGTTTGGACAACCTAACACCATCATTTGACAGTTCATTTAAAAGAGTTTTGTACCGGGTGTAAGTTTGAGACAGAGTTTCTGAGTCCTTAGCCCTGAAGGTGTTATACTCAAGTTTCAGGTCCATTATCCTTTTTTCCTTGGTATCAGATGGGCCTTCATGGCTATGAACTAGGTCATCCCAGGTTTATTTAGCTGTACTACAGCTTATAACTGACTCCATAATATCATCAGGAAGACATGATATGATGATACTTTTGAGTCTTTGGTCCTGGTTGACCACTCTTCTCTCATCTTGAGTCCATTGAGCTTCAGGTTTAGGCAAACCTTCAGCAGTCTTTGGGATAAATGGACCTTCATTTATACACTTGATATAATAAGGTTCCATCCCAATCAAATAGCAAAGCATACGCTTTTTCCATTTGTTGAATTTACCAACTTCAAGTCTAGGGCAACAATTTGAATAAGCTCCACCCTTTTTATCGACTAGTTGGGGTACATCGATTTCAGCCATAGGTATCCTGATTTAAAAACGTTTTAGAGCGGCTTAAAAAAGTTTTATAATCAGCCTTTCTCTGATACCACTTGTTGTTCCTTATTCACTATCTTAAAAACGGTTTAAGTATATAAAACAAGTTAATAGTGAATCTATGACTGAAAAGATATAAGTAAAACACACTGATTAATTTTCAACATAATATTCTTTATTAGAAATAATTCAAACAAGAATACATTACCCAAGTACTTGCGGAATAGTACTTGGGATTGAAATGACAAAGTTTGGTGACTCCTCTCGAAGCTCAGGCTAAGTCTGAGCACAACTACAAGTACCCACTGAGCAATCTCAAGGATTAAGTTGTATTTGGAGGAGTGAAAGATGACTTGCGTGTATGTGTGTTTTTACAATTCACAATTTTAATCTTTCACTCCATCTCTTATGCTATTTATACAAGTATGAGTTTTAACTCTTTCCTAAGTGACAAACTGACAACTTACAGAAGACAAAATACTGATGTATTTTGTCTCTGTTTACAAAGACTATATTAAGTAAATGACAAGGCTGTTTTCCAAAGGTCAGTGCTGACACTGAGCCTGATAGTTTGACATTCAAGGAAAGTTGACTTTGTTGATAAGGACTTCGTCTTATCTGATTCAAACTTCTCCCGCCTTAGCCCGCTCATTCTCCAGTCTTCATATCCTTCAGTCTTCTACTTCAGTTTGACTTCAGTGTAAGTAGTTGGAGAGGAGTCTTAGGGATTCAATGAGTTATTGTCATCACTCACTGAATCCACCATCTTCTTCTTGGCTCAGTCTTCACCCTTTAAGTTCCGCCTTACTGAGTGGAGAGACTTCTTCTTCGCCTCTTACTGAGCATCCTGAAGATGGCTCACTGAGTGACTATGCACTCAGTGACCTGTTAGTGTTTAACGACCTAAGCACTTGGGTTATTTTCTATTCAAATCCTAGATTAAGGGGTTTGGGTATTTACTAAACCCAACAGTTGGCAATAGTTATGGAAGGTAAGAAGTTTATTAAATGGACAGCCATGTTTAAAGCTTCAACCCAAAAGGTTGGTGGAAGGTTGGCCTCGAAAAGTAGGGTTCGAATGAGGTTGTTGATGGTGCGAATCATCCGTTCTGACTTCCTAATTTGTTGAGATGTCTTGGGGCACGAGAAACGAAACTGAACACCATTGTCGGCAAAAAGTTTATGTAGGGTGCGGTTATCAAATTCACCGCCATGGTCACACTGGAACGATTTGATTTCACACTTAAATTGAGTGTGAACGTACTTGCGAAATAGAACAAATTTTGATAATACATCAGATTTGTTTATCAATGGGTAGACCCAAACAAATTGAGAATAGTGATCCAAAAACAAAACATAATATTTAAAACCCGAGAGGCTCGAAATTGGTGAAGTCCATACATCACAATGAATAACATCAAAACATGAATTAACAATAGTATCGGAACTGACAAACGGAATTCGAACGTGTTTGCCAAGCTGGCAAGCATGACAAAGCACAGGCGGCTTCTTCTTATTACAAGTTATAAAATTATTTGAGACGAGACGGCGTAGCACTTCGCTCCATGGATGTCCAAGGTGCTGATGCCACGTATGTTGACAGACAATAAGAGCTTGGGGAATAGGACACGGGGTCGTGACAGGGTAAAGGTCGCCCGTGCTGTCACATCGGAGAAGCACCCGACACGTCATGAAATCCTTGACGGAAAACCCAAATGAATCAAATTCAACAGTGCAATTATTGTCACAAACAAATTGACGGACATATATAAGATTTTTGATAATATGAGGGGTAATGAGGACATTAGTTAAGTGTAAGGGTCTAAAGGGAGTTGACAAAATACTATGGCCTGTGTTGGTGACGAATATGGAGTGTCTGTCACCAACCGCTACAGATTGATACATACACGTATTAAAAACTTCACTAAGACTAGTAACGGAATTATTTAGATGAGAGCTCGCACCTTTATCCATATTTCATGCACTGGTAGTAGGATCTTGAAGAGTTTCGGTGGTGAAAGCATGAGGAAAAAGTGTCTCGTGTCCCGTGGGAGTCGGAATAGCCGTTGTTGGTGCGGTCGGGTTGATAGCCTGTTGAGTATACGGGGCGGTTGTAGTGAGGTTGATGTACTGGACCGGGGCTGTTGGACGGTATTGGATCGGGTGTTGGTAAGTGGTGGGTTGTAAAGGTTGGATTGGGCTAGGATAGGGGTGAAAATATGATGGGATTTGGGTGGTGAGATAGGCCGAAGACCCAACAGCTATTCCACTTGGGCTGCTGATCGAAGCAGGTGATTTAGTGGTGTTGTTTGTAATACCCAACTTATTTAAGACACGAATAATAGTCTCCTCAGTAGAAGCTTGTTCCTTATTATCAACCATTCAACCTTTATTGGATGCAACAGTGGGAATAGAAAAGTTAAAGGTATAAAGTAACAAGTGTATATAAAAGTTTAGGATTTGTATGGGACAATAGAATGGTGTACGTAAATGCTATTGGATGAACACAACTTGTGACCTTTATTTGCACAAGTAACATAAACTTTAATTGTGTATAATAAAAAATCCAATAAAAACAAATGTTGCTTTGGTGACCAGCAACAACAAACGAACAATTTACACAAGTAAAAGATTGTTTAATTTGTGTATGAAGATCTACCAACGATAACTTAGAAGATACCAGTGAAGGTTGAAGGGCGATTAGAAGAAAAGAGGGTCGATTAGGGTTAATGTATTATTTGGATCGGTTTGTGGAGAAAAATTAGGTGGTTAGGATCTTTGGCTGTGATACCATGATAACCGGTATTATAGATTGATAACATATACAATGTACAAATATATAACCGGTTAGAGAATGTTCTAGATTTGGGCTAGAGCCCATTAAACAACAACATAATGATATATGGGCTAACACCATCTCCCTCTCATGATACAACTTTTCATATAACATTTCTACCGACACTTTTTGTTTATTTATTTATGAGTAAAGTCCAAAAAACATCCCTGTGGTTTGCCCTGTGGATCGGTTTACATCCCTAAACTTTTTTTTGGAACAATTACATCCCTCCGTTAGTAAAGTTGGCACAAAATCATCCCTAAGGACGAACGCTGCAAAGAAGTCCCCGTTAAGTCCCCCACGTGCTAGTCACGTGAGGGGTATTTTTGTCCATTTCTCACTTCCAGGGATGTATTTTAGACTTTACTCTTCTGCATACTTTTACTTTATTACTATTATTGGATTGAATTTGGCCCCTTTTGGTTTTATATCAGCTAAAGTTAGGCATATCACTTTTTTCACTTGGTGCCATTGATTTTTGGGCCCCTTTGATTTTATATCAGCTGAGGAACTACAGCCAAGTTCACGATATTAATAAATACAAGCATAAATCTTCTTCCCAAATCCAACACCTCCAAATATGTCTTGCCAAACCAACACCTCCAAAAAGGTCTCGGCCTAGCCTTTCCCGTCATCAACGCCAAACCAAACGACCCAATCAAAGGTCTTTCCCTTTCGACAACAACAATAACAACATCCCCATTTTTATTTCAAAACCACCAATCACATCCACACCGAGAGCTTAAGCTCTCGGTTCGACTGGTTTTAACCAAACGACCCCATTTTTATTTCAAACCAAACGACCCATTTTTATTTCAAACCAAACGACCCAATCAAATGGATTTCTTGACGCGACACGCACACGAGACCCAATCAAATGGATAACGAGCTAAAACTCGCGTGTGTTACCCTACCTTTATCTTCTTTGTGAATATGACACGGTGATGGTGATATGGTGGGGTTTAGGTGGCGCATGGGTGAAAGAAACGAGGGTGGGGTTGGTTTGAGGCGCGTGATGTAGTAGATCGGAAATAGGGTGAGGTGGGGAGTCTTTTGGAGTGGGCGGTGAGTGGTGGTTGTCGGCGTTGAGGCGGCGGTGGTGATGTATTCCGGAGGCTAGGGTTTTCAATAGAGGGAGATACAGAAAAGTGGTGAGTGATTGTGTTTGTATGTGTGTTTGTATGTGGTCTATCCACATGGACGAATTCATGTAATATACTCAAAAAAAGTCAAAACAAATTAACCATGGGAGTGAGAAATGGACAAAAATACCCCTCACGTGACTAGCACGTGGGGGACTTAACGGGGACTTCTTTGCAGCGTTCGTCCTTAGGGATGATTTTGTGCCAACTTTACTAACGGAGGGATGTAATTGTTCCAAAAAAAAAGTTTAGGGATGTAAACCGATCCACAGGGCAAACCACATGGATGTTTTTTGGACTTTACTCTTTATTTATTTATATTAAAATAATAAAATTTATCAATTTAAATTTTATTTTTTTTAATTATAAAATAAACAAAGGGCAAATGGCACAAAAAAGGTACTAAAGTTAGGGTCCATATTCAATCAAGGCATTCTTCTTTTTTTCTTGCACAAAAAGGTTGCCAACAAATTTTTTTGGCGGATTTGGGTTTTTTACTAACTTCCGTTAACCCACTTCGTTAGTAAATTACATATTTGGTCCTTGATTTTGTAGAGTCATTTTATGCACCATCCCTCCTCCTCCACCGTCCACCACCACCCTCCTCCTCCACCAACACCGTCCGCCACCATCACCTGACAACACCACCCGCCACCACTACCACCGTCCACCACCACCACCACCACTACCATCACCATCACCTATTGTCATTTGGTTTTGACCCAAGAGGTGAGGCTTTGCAAATGTTCATGTGGAGGAAATATTTCTTTCAGTTGTTTAAGCCTTGAAGGCTTCATTTCCCACTTCTTTTATCACTCTCCCTGGAAACAGAACATCTTCTTTGTATCTCAGGTCTGCCGGGCTTGATACCTTTCTTGACTGAAAATCGGTTGATAAGTATTATGTTTATTCAATACCAAAACAAAAAAAGAATAATAAAAAGCTTGGCTACAATGAGAATGGATCTAACACATAATTTTAACAAAATCTAAATATTTGAAAACACTAATAAGCAGTTTATAAGTAGAAATAAGGTCAGAAAAGAAAATTTAAAGAGGCATCTAAGAATAAGACAACTAGCAAATCCAACCATTCCTACAAGCTAACTAATAAGCATCCTTAAGCATAAAAAAGCAGTCCTAAAACTAGATTAAGCTACAAACTACTAAAGCAATTAAGTACTAGGATTAAGCAGGAATTAAAGCACTAATAAGCTATAGAAAAGCTAAAGGGATCTGTTGTGGTGCTGAATCAGTAGCAGACCAGGGAGAAATGCAAGCCAAAATTAAGCTACTCAAAAAGCTCCAAAAAGGGAAATGAAGGTAACACATATTGAGCCAAGTCTATTAAATACTTAAAAAAGCTAAAATCTAACTAAACCAACAAATGGATAAGCAGATAAGTAGTTGAGAAAGTGCTTACTTGGGCAGAACACATGTGGTGCAGGGCAGACAGAAACACAAACCATGCAACTTTGGACTTATAGTAGCCTAATCAAAACATTTTTTTGATTTTTTTCCTTTTAAGAAAAGTGAAACAAGATAATGAACTTGCTATTTTTAATTTTTTAATTTTTTTATAACAAACTTAAATGACTTAAATTGCTAAGAGAAACCTGCCAAAAATCACTTTTGGACAGAAATGATACTGAAGACAGATTTGGAAAATTAACTTAAAAACATTTATGTGACTTGAAAAGTTTGAAACTATAACTGAAAAACTTCTAAAAACATGTTTATAAACTGACTTGCATCAAATTCAACTTGAAAATTAAACCAAAACTCCAAAAAATAGCATAATCCAAACACCCCTTTATCTTTGACTGTTTGGAGTTTTTCCAAGAGAAAAGCAGTTTCCAATCTTACAATATATAACCATTTAAAAATGATGTGCAATACTTTTACAAGGTTCTAATCCATATAACTACAAGATCTCTATTTTTTATCATTAAATGACATTTTGATATTTAACTAGTCTAACACTTTCATCAGTGAAGTAATTAGAGCAAAATCTGTGTACTCATTTACCAACCTTTAAGAAATCCTCTACAATCATTGCAGTCCGTTGTGGATTTAACGTGTTGATAGGAGCAGCTCTCATTTCTTCATATGTATTGTAAACGTGTATTATAGAAAGCATAGATCCCACAACCATCTGCAACAAAACAATGATACTCAAAAGCTTATGTGAATGAGAAAAGTGAGTTATAGCAGTTGTACCTTTCCTTGCATCGATTGATAAACTGTAGAAAGCAATTGGATCCCTGCACCTAATCCAAACACATTAAAAACAGTTGATATCGCCTCTCCTTTTGCAAAGAGGTGAGGCTTTGCAAATGCTCATGTGGAGGAGGACGGTGGTGGTAGCGGCGGGTGGTGGTGGTGGTGGACGGTGGTTGGTGGTGGCGGGTGGTGTTGGCAGGTGATGGTGGCGGACGGTGTTGGTGGAGGAGGAGGGTGGTGGTGGACGGTGGAGGAGGAGGGATGGTGCATAAAATGACTCTACAAAATCAAGGACCAGATATGTAATTTACTAACGAAGTGGGTTAACGAAAGTTAGTAAAAAACCCAAATCCGCCAAAAAAATTTGTTGGCAACCTTTTTGTGCAAGAAAAAAGAAGAATGACTTGATTGAATATGGACCCTAACTTTAGTACATTTTTGTGCCATTTGCCCATAAACAAATTGTTATAATAATCATATCATTTCTCTTTCCACATTTTCTTTCAAACCGAATCCCATTCTCATACCCATTAACAAACCAAACGAACCCTTAATAAAAGAGCACCACAAGTATGATAAAAAGTTCTCACATCATTTGTTTTATGACTTAAATCAATTTTTTTATATCCTTTGCATCCCTTTTCATTACTCTTAAACTAAACTTCTAATTAAGATATCTTGGCATGAAGCATGTGCGCCAAAATATAGTCAATAAGACCGGATGTAGTGAGATTGGACAACAGTCCTCCCGTCACAACTTGATATTCTCTTATTACACTACCACCTCACAAGTCAGTCGTCAACCAATTTTGCGCATAACTCAGTTGTGCTGATGGACGACTTTTTGTTTGTTGTTTTGTGCATAATGAGGTATGTATGTAGTTATTTAAGTGAATATTTTTGTTGGAATTTTTTATCTTGTGCCCTAGGGACACAAGATAAGAAGGTAAATTGAACACAAAAAAGACTTGGGAATCTATAAAAATTATATTCTTTTGTAGGTTTTTAAGTTCTTTTTTACAAGTTTCTTGAGTTATTTTTTATATTTTATCCTCTGCTCCTAAGATAAAAGATAGAAAAAACCCATTTTTGTTTGATGAAATTAATAATCTTATCATATATATTTTGTGATAAAGTTGATACAATATGACCTGTGAATTAAGAGTGATAAACCTACTAAACACTACACACTATAAGGGTGGAGGGTGTCGTTAAGAGTTTTCCTTCGTCACATCGGCTTCGCATCAACTTTTTCTCTTTCCTATATCTTTTTCTTCAACTTTCCCTCAACCATTATGGTACATTCTCTCTCTTCAGTTATTTTTTTATTTATTTTTATCATTTAAAAACTCTTAAAAAACAAAACACACTCATAACACAATAAACTAGTACAATACCCGTGCGTTGCGTCTCGGTCTAACGATTAAATAATTTATAAATATTATTGAGAAACTTGTTGTGAGTATATGTAATAAATAAATTATCTAAAAGAGCATACATCAACACAGTATAAACTTGGTTTCTTTTCTTTCTTAATATTTTCCCTAGACCAAACATTATCCACCTCTGCTTCCTACATAAAGATAAGAAATAGCAAATCCATAAGATACATATTAAGTTCTATTCGATTTCAGTAACAACACATACATTATTTATCAATTCCGTATCTCCATCTGAACATCAATAAAATATCGTCATCGCAATAAAAAATGCTCTTATCAACCGAACATTCAATTTCAATAACATTGTTTCATTTCCATCCCGCCAAATCTGCCTCACGTTTCCTTTTTTTCGATATGCGATTCACCTTATCAAGCAACAAATGGTTATCGTTGCGGTCATATTCCTCTTTAAAGAAGGGAAGCAGTATTAGTCCTTTATACAAATATACGAATATGAGATTCTTTTGTTGCAAATTGTATAACTGAATGTTACCTCATAAATATCGACGTCATGCCTTGCTATTCAAAGGTAAAGGTAAATATTACGTCTTCATAAAAAGTATATAAAATGACATAAGATGTTGGAGTTTAAAACTGAAAAAGTGTAGACATGAACTTTACCTTGTTTTCTTCATTGATAGTTGTATTGGTGATGCCGGTTAACCCGTTTTTTGATGCCTCGATAGTGAATACATTGTTTGACTTGTTCATCTATGTAAATGGAAGAAATTAGACGTTATAGTTAAATAGTTAATGCTTTGAAATATAATGGATGAAATAGAAAGTATATGATTTATTTCTCATTTTTGTTGCTTAATTGAGTTCACATTATTATGGCTATGTTTGGCATATGAGATTATGATTATTTTTTCAAAAAATAAGCTAATTAAAAAATAATCTTTGTTTGACAGACAGAACTTATAAGAGATTATATAAAAAATAATCTTCCATAATCTCTGAAAATAAAAGGTTACTTCATGTAGCTTATAAAAATAATCTCTTTTTATAAATTTTTTCAGCAACAGCACCAGCATCAGCAACAGTATCAGCACCAACACAATCTATTTTTGCCAAACATACCCTATGTTTCGAAATGATAATTGTTTTGTATTTATATAAGTGTATGCAACTATGCATGGTCAATTGAGCCACCAAAATTCATCTTATTTAAAATTCAATTTACAAAACTAATAAGATAAGAGAACTAGGTATGGTAGATACCAATAACACGTTATCAGTATGCCACCTCAGCGCCACATCATACCCCTCCCAATAACACATCAATCACTCAAACACCCATCCCTCATAACACACCACTAACATGTTACTGGATCCCACAAAATACCTCATTAAAAATATTCACTCACTCACAATAAAAAAAATTAAAAAAAAAATACACAAAGATGACAAATGGCGTGAGCCACTCTACCGGCTTTTTCTCTTTTGGTTAGCAAATGGCATTTTTTATGGTATGATTTGGCGGCGTTAATGGAATCCAAAAGGATGAATGGCGTGTATTTATTATCCCATACCCATTGCTCTAACATTGGTTAGTTGTTGCAGACTACTTTTCCGTCATTGATAAGATAAAAGTTGTATTTTAAAGTTACCATATTATATTTTATTTGAACGTGTCTATTTATTTCCACTTTCAACTCAAGTTTGTTAATAAAGATAATCAGTGAATTGTAACGGTCAAGATCAAAAGTTCTTTGATCCAACGAACGTAATAAGTTTGTGCATAAGTGCACCGTCGGCAATAGAATAGTAATAATAGTTTATCTCTCTAATTAAAAGTTCACTCTCTCTCCTCCAAAGCAAAAAAAAAAAGTATAAAAAAGCCATAGTGAGTGACAGATATATATTTGGTTGTGTGCATTTTCATTCGGGACTCAAGTCCTGTGAGGCAAAAAAAAGTTTTTCTTCCCGCAATAGACTGTCTAGTTTTCCTTGAGGTCCCGCAAAAGGTTCTTTCTTTGCTGCTTTCTCTTCTCCCGCCCACTCCTTAGAACACTTGGTATCATCACTCAAGAACCAAGTGAAAGCTTAACATTTCCACGTTAAAGTTGCGTTACCCACACCGCCCCCTGCGTTAAACCCGCGTTAAACCCTTACGTTAAAGCTTTAACGTTGCGTGAAGGTGATGTTTTTTTGTGAGGTAAGCTTTAACTTCTGCACCGTGTGGTGAGTTAAGCTTTAACATTTTTTTTTTTTTTAATTATGATAAAAATAGGGCCAAAAATGTTGAGTTAAGGTTGAGTTATGGTAAGGGGTGATTTTTTAGTTAAGATAAAAAAGTTAAAGCTGATGTGACACTGAGTAAAACTTTAACCCGAGGTGATAACACCTTGTGCTCCTACACACTAATAAAAGACACTTGCTCACTAGTTGTTTTTGTAAATGAAGAAGTAACTTTGTACTTTGAAAGTAAACATTTCCTTCAGTATGACACTTAGGGGGTGTTTATTTTTTCTCTTATTGCCTCTTAATAAGTGGGCCCATCTTTTAATGTCACTTATTGGGGAGGCTTACAAAAATAAATGTGTCTTGAATAAGTGGTTGATATAGACATGGGCTCACACCCCTCCACACCACTTATTTTAGTAAACAATGCCTTTTAGACTCTCATGTGGCTTTGTAAAGAGGAGGTACATACCGAATTTATTGTGAAAAACTACTCACCACCTGCCTGGTAAATCTAAAACAGTGGGTTGATGAAAAACCAATTACCAAAACTACGAATATATATATGTTAAACCACACACACAACACTTGTCTAAACCCTCACACACACACACACACACACTGGTTTGTTGGTTTTTTATCTTTTGAAACACAAGTGCCTCCAACCAGTAACGATGGTACATCCCTATGATTCGTCAAAGCCAATTCGATCTCGTAAGAGAGTACAAACTCCCGATTTCAAACGAGCAAAAAACAGCACCCGAAGGTATTGCCATGTCGATTTTTGTTGTTACAAGTTCATTTTTATCGTTATTCTTTCAAACTTTCAGATCTTAAAACATATAATTTCATTGTACAAGGAAGAGTGTCTACTTCAATACGATCGTCTCTTAAAAGAGCTACTAGTTCTCGTAATTCAAACACGCTTTATATCTATGTCCGCCGTCAAAATATGTGCGGCCGTATCCACTGCTACATCCTAAGGTTTGTTATTTTATGTTTATATAGTTATTTACTTGAGAATCTGGAACTAAATGTTTATTTTCATCATCGGTGTATGTTCAAAAAATTCATACTAGTTTTGTCAGTTGATATTTCAAAACGTTATTTCTAAAAGTAGAACTAGTTAGTCTTAATATATGTTAATTTCCCCGGCCCTAGCTAGAATTTGTTAAACGGACATGCCAACAAGATGCAGAAAGAAATAATGAAATGGCTACAATACTTCAAAGTATAATGCAACATGATGATGAATTCAAAAAAGAGGAGTGGAAGTGGCTCGGAATTAAAGGTGTTGGAAATAAGATTTTTGGGCTATCTCCACGTGGTAACTTATATTCCTTTGATAAGTTTTCCAAGCAATTTTGTTGGTCTAGAGAAATCGACATATGACCACCTCTTTCAAATGGAAGTTCAACATCAGACTGCTTTTATATGGCTTATTCCTCCGTCATAATCATGTATTCAAAGAGAGTGAAGCGTTAGGTGAGCGTTAATGCTTTATGTTCTTCCTTTGAAAATAATGGCTAGTTCACAATAAAAAAGCTACTCATGGTAATTCAAAAAAGTTAGTTAAGAGGCCGTTTGGTTGGGGTATATTGGAGGCATTTGCATTTTAATTTCTTCAAATATCCTGTTTGATAACTCAAATGAATTAATTTATAATTCCATGAATTGCTAAAATGGAGATAATTAGAATGCCTTCAAAAAGTGAAAATTTTAATTTACTTGAAAAGAAAAATTTGTAAACTTTTTTTCTTATTGTTTTTTTATAAACTTTTAAATAGAATATTTATGATTTTTTTTTATAAACTTTTTATTTTATTTTTTATAAATTTTTAATAAACTTTTTTTGTATTGTTTTTATAAAATTTTTATAAACTTTTTTTTATAAATTTTTTATAAACTTTTTTTATAAATTTTTAATAAACTTTTTTTTATTAATTTTTTATAAACTTTTTTTTTATAAATTTTTTATAAATATTTTATAATTTTTTTTATAATTTTTTTATAAACTTTTTTTATAATTTTTATAAAGTTTTTATAATTTTTTTTTATAAACTTTTAAATTGAATGTTTATGAAATTTATATTAAAAAAATAAAAAACATTTATAAATTTATGTCAACCAAATGTGCGAAGGTATTTTAAATTCCAGAATTTTAAATTCTCAAGAATTTAAATTTTCTAAAATTTAAAATTCCGAAATTTCAAATTCCCCGTCCAAACGCCCCCTAAGTCTTTGTAACAATAATCTAACATGGTAATACTAACATTCAAGGATGTCTTAAATATACTTTGTCCTTATTCATCATGAATTTGTAACTTTATTCCTTCTTTTATACTTTGGGCCCAGGATCTTGTATTTCATGAAGACAAGGTTTTTGGAAAAGTATATACACATTGTGAGAATGGAGATTGTCAAATGTCAAAATTGGTCGAAGAAGTATATGTCAATCCCGATTCGGGTCAGCCCTTTTCAACCCTTTGCCGTGGTAAAGATATGCTTTGTGTCAGACGGTCTGATGTTCAAGTAACTTGGTACGAGAGAGGAATATGGGGAAGTGTTTGTGTTATATGCGGGTTTCGTTGTTTGATATTTTAATACTAAGATCTGTTAACGTCGAATGATTGCTGGCCCTTTAGCATTTTCATATGCATTTAACTTGTTTAAGTTATGATGCTTGAGTTTCAAACAGTTTAGATGTAAAGTACACACAACTTTATCTTTACTACATAAAATAGAAAAGTGGTCAAAGGTGAAAGTAGAAATTGAAAGTTGAAAGTTGAAAGTCAAGGTTGAATATTGAATCCAATTATTTTTAATGCATTGTTGATTGTTGAGATAATAATGCTTGCTATACAACGATGGAAACAGATGGGATTTTTGTAAAGATGGGAAGTTAGCTGTACAAAGATAGAAACTATTGCAAGTTAATTGGGTTAATGTTAAAATGCGTGGTTGTATCAACTTATCTGTACTAACTATAAAAGAAAAATGGTCTCCTTTAAAAGTGAAAAACTAAATCTCGGTCAACTATTGTGGCGAGAAAGGAAACTATAGTGTTTAAATGGCTAGAAGTTTAAAACCTGTATTCAACTATAGTTGGGTCCCGAACGTTTCAATATCTAAAGTTTAGCGGATGAATGCTTGAACTTTTAATAACCTTTTGAGATCACCAATTAATTAAATGTTTAACTAATTTTACACTATATAAATATCTAATCACTATATAGTTGACAGAGTCTTTAGATCCCATTCCCTCCTCCGATGCAAAAGTAACTAGACACATATATACCATATAAGATTATTACAATAAAATGTATTCTCTTCACAACACAAAAATGACTAAACCCATATATACTTTAGAGATTAATGCATTTTCTTTCTAAAATGCAAAATTGACTCTAATATACCATATCACATGAATGCTAATCTCTGAGAGATTAATGCATTCTCTTCCTAAAATGCAAAAATGACTCTAATATACTATATTCATATGAATGCTAATATATGAAATTATACGATGATAAAAGTGAAAGGTTGAGACATAAAGGCAAAAGATAAATGTTTGTATTCGCATTTTTTTATACGCACCAACAATTTATTTACTACAACTCTCTTTGGACACAAAAAAATGGTATTAATTGCTCCTTCCAACAAAAAATGGCATTATTATTATGTTAATATTAATTGATTAATGCAACTTACAAAAATGCTATCAAAAAGACAGTCTCAAATACAAAACAACGCTATCGGAAAAACAATATAATCATTCAAAATGGATTCCTTAACGCTTAAAATACTGATTCTTGAAACAAACTTAATCGCCGCTAAAATTTTGTCGAAACTAGACACCGTTGCCGCTAGGCGCGAGTACTTGTCTAGTATGAAAAAACGTATGCATTTAACGTGCTGATCAAGTGTCGAACAATTCCATAGTTTATAGTAGGAAAAACTATCCCAACGAAATGACAATAACAATACAAGAAAAGATGAAGACATAAAATGAAGTTACAAACATAAACATTAGTTAAACGGGAAAAACCCGATTCATGAAATTTCATTTACATTCTTGTTTAGTCTGGTGGAACAAGAACAATGGGCTGAAATGTGTGAAGCCATTGGGGAGACTATGAACACTAGAAAAGGCTTGTAGTTATAAGGTTTCATAGTAACCGATGCATAAATGATTACCATTAAAAAAAATCATGACTAATTAACCTTTCAAACCTGCCGTTCAAAAAAAAAATTAACCTTTCAAACCGATGCAGATAGTTTTGGCTCCTACTCGTGAACTAGCACAGCAAATTGAGAAAGTTATGCTTGCTCTTGGTGACTACCTTGGCGTGAAGGTTCATGCTTGTATGAGGGGAAACCTTGTTCATGAGGACCAACACATTCTCGCAGTTGGACGTGTGTTTGACCATGCTGAAGAGGCAGTCATTGCAGTCTGACTACATGAAAATGATTGTGCTTGATGGGGCTGAGAAAATGCTTTCAAGGATCATGTCCATTCCTATCTGAACTTTTAGTCCACTCAAAACATTTTTTTTTCAAATTCATATGATAACGAGTGTCAAGCATGATTAAAAAGTTTATTACAGGAAAATCTAGTTTTTGAATAAAATGCTTAGGAGGTTTTATAAATTAAAATAGAGTAAATTGCATTTTTGGTCCCTAAGGTATAGCCAAATTGCAGGTTTCATCCCTAACGTTTCGAAAGTGCAGTGATAGTCCCCATTTTGAAGGTTTTGCTGCATGTTTGGTCCCTAATCTGCAATTTAGGGACCAAACATGCAACAAAAACTTCAAAGTTTTAGGGACTAAATCTACAATTTAGGGACCAAACATGCAACAAAACATTCAAAATGGGGACTACTGCTGCACTTTCGATACTTTAGGGACGAAACCTGCAATTTGACCATACCTTAGGGACCAAAAATGCAATTTACTCTTTAAAATATGAAATACTCTTTTGGTGACTTATAATCAGTTTCATTCAAAGCTACTATTAGAGTGGACGGTATGTTAACGCAAAAACGAGCGTTAAGGGTTAACGCCCTCGCTTTATGCCCCGTTAGCCACACCGTGATCGGCGTTATGCCCATGTTAACGCCCCAACGTTACAGCAATAACGCTGCGTTGAGGGCTGAATTTGAGGGGAAAAATTTTCACTTTGCCCCCCCAAACGGCTACTAGCCGTTGGGATTTAAAAAAAAATCATTTTACCCCCCAAACGTATATAACGGCTAGTTTAAAAAAAAACAAAAAAAAAATTCAAAACCATTTTATTACCGCTATAAATACCCAAATAAAACACCATTTTTTTTCCACAATTCCACTACTCAATCCTCTCAATCTTATACTTCCAATTACTAAAAAAAAATGTCGGGAGGCAACAACGATGATACATTCATGAATCTTCTCGGTGGTGGGTGGAATACCTCAAACCCGAACGCGGGTTCATCTTAAAACCCCAACGTCTCTTTTTCCAACCCACTAGGCTTGTCGAGCCAAGATCTTTTCCTACAACATCAACAATATTTGTTTTGGCAACAAAATCAACAAACACACTAAACACCAATTTTCAAAATATACAATTCTCACAACACTCACAACATTCATAAACTGAAACACATGATATTCCCGAAACACGCACGTCTCCTCCAAAGCACAAAAGTCGTAGTAAACGAAAGAGCAAAAAATCCAAAGACCCCGAACCAATCGATGATGATGACGAACACTGCGTTGCTGGACGTTGGCAACCAAAAGAGGAAGAATTACTTGCCACGTGTTATGTAGCTGTTACGGAGGATCCGATGATCGGGCGTGCACAAGGATATGATACGTTTTGGCTCAATAGCCTCAATTTTCAACGACGTACCAAGGATATGATAACAAGCAAGTGAAAAACGTTGAACCGTGATTGCACAAAGTTCAACGCGTATTTCAAACGTGCGCAACAGGAACAGAGAAGTGGGGAAAGTGAGATGGATGTCCTCAAACGGGCGAAGCAAATGTATCGTGACGAGCACAAATCCGCGCCGTTTGCTCTCGATGATGCTTGGGAGATTTTGCGTAAGCATAAAAAATGGGACTCGCCGGATCCGGTTGATTTAACTGGCGATGTCCCAAGCCAAACAAACGAGGCTTTGTTTGGTCATGATGAACAACCACGCCCCATGGGAAAAAACGTGCTTCCAAGAAAGCAAGATCCGAGAGCACGACAAGTACTGGGGGAGCGAGCACCGGAGGAACGAGCTCGTCAAGTCAATTCACCGAAACTATGACAAACGAGTATCGTATCAAGCGTGAAACCGCCCAAGCGGCGTATCGGGCCGCCCAAGTCAAAGATGAAACGATAACAAGGTTGGAAGAGATGAATTTTTGATGATTGACACTGATGGCAAAGATCCAAATGTCGTGGCTTGGATCAATGACAAAAAAGACCGAATCATCAAAAAATATAACTTTCAACCTCGTCACTAGATTGTATTTTCGTCATTTCCTTTATGTTGTAGTTTAATTTGCAGTGTGTTTTTTTATTTCGTTGTAACATTTTTTTTATTTCGTATTGTAATATGTTTTCAAATTAATGATACGTTTTTTAATAACTGAAGTGTTTGTTTTAGTTTAGGGGTTGAATTTGAAAATATGTGAGTTAAGGTTTAACCTTGGGAATGTTATGATAATGGGTGTTTTTTTGGTGAGTTAAGGTGAAATGTTAAAGCTGATGTGGCACTGACGTGACGAAGGTTAAGGCTTGACCTTAGGTCATTATACCTTAGGCTCTTATAATACTCTTTGGTGCCCGCTGAACTAGGAGAGTTGCCGGAGCTATTCTTTGTGGGGTGGATAATGGCTGGTGCGAAAAGGCACCCGGGATCAGGGTGTTCCCGCCAATTCACACATTTCGAGGATAATAACGCATAAGCCGAACCGACCCATTCATAAGTTAGCGTCGCAATTAGCACTTTTAAACTTTGTGAATTATTGGATCTTTTCAGTGGTTTGTGAAATAGTCCTACGAGTGATGTAAAATATTTTGTGGTGGTTTATTGTACTTTTGTAAGCTTAACTTTCAGTAAACTATATGAGCTTTGTATTCTTTATTTTATTGCACAAATCAAACTGGTTACCGATATCTTTTTTGATAAACTAACTGACGATACTAAATGGGATGTGATTTGTACATTCTCAAAAATGATTGGGACACTAAAATTTGGAGTTTTTGGACATTTATACCCTTACAGGATAAACATAACTAAAAATAATGTGAGGATATAAATGTCCAAACACTCAAAATGTGTGAGTGTCCTAATCATTTTTATGAGTGTACAAATCATCTCCCATACTAAATACATATGCATTATTTGAGTATTTTATAAGCTACTTGTAGAATTTGGGGTGTGCGTAGGGGTGTAAACTAGACGAGACAGCTCGTGAGCTATTCGAGACCGACTCGTAAACTACTCGATATAAACGAGTCGAGCTCGAGCTACTCGAGTACACTTTCGAGCCGAGTTCGAGCTCGAATATGCTCAGCTCGTGAGGCTCGCGAGCCCTTATCGAGCTTCAATGATATTACACTTTTACCCTTTTACATATGTATAGTTACGTAAAATCGAGTCGAGTCGAGCTTGATATGCTCATTTTTCATCGAGTTCGAGCTTTAAAAGTGGCAATAATCGAGCTCGAGTCGAGTTTCGAGCTCGAGTTTGAGATGACGAGCCGAGCTCGAGCTTGAAATCCAAAGCTCGAACGAGCTCGAGTTTTACTAATCGAGTCGAGTTCGAGCTTGGCAGTACTCGACTCGACTCGGCTCGTTTACACCCCTAGGAGTGCGTCAAATGTAACAATCGAAACAATTTGGATATATCATTTAACCAAGTTGAATCATTGTTACATTATAGTATTTTGACTCTTTATGCTTGAAAAATCACGAAATGCATAATTGGATAATTCATAAAATCACTCGAGTTCTAACGCACCTTGACCATAAGCAAGTATGTACATACTGTTTTGTAAGTGGCAAAAATTATATATATTGTATTTAACCAGCACATAAATTCAATTAAATTTGGTTTTAATGGGAAAACTGCTTAAAATAGGACACAGTGGTTGGTGACGTCATTATGTCGTTTGGGAATTTTGGCGGGATATATTGGTTCGACACAAAAGTAGGTTATACCCGATTCCTAAAAGTTGTTTTGGTTTCAAGGTGTCAGGTGTCCCAAGGGCCAGGCGATATCAAGTTAGCTCAACTTACATAAACCTTTTAGTATCAAGTAAATCAATATTATATAAAATGACGTTAAAACCACAAGCACTATTACTCAATAATAACACATAAATCTGTTACATTGTGTGAGGACATCCAAAAGTAGACAAGCGATTTTGTAAAAATAATAATAATAATAATAACAACAATAATAATAATAATAATAATAATAATAATAAAAAGAAGAAAAAGAAAAAGATGTCGTATATAGTTTTTCAAACAGGTACAAGAATAAGGTTTACCTTGCTTAGTTTACCCGAGAATAATGAGCCTTTTTTACTCAGATGTAAGTGGTCTCATCTGATTCAATAATCGCTATGGCTAAATGAAGGTTGATTCTTGTCCATCTTAACCCACACGAAATAAATATAGTTTTATTTCAACTTTATCTCCTTTCATTTGAAATCAATTCACTTAAAATAAAAACCCCAAGCTAGAATAGTATGATACAAGTTTTTCGTTAACCACCGTTCACTTTGTTAAGTTTATGATATATAAAATACAATAAAACATAAAGACATCAAGAGTACACAGCGGAAGACTAAAGATCATAACAAATGAATTAATTAACTCAAAGTATGCATAACGTACCTCTTGCGAATATCAAATCTCTTGAGCAAGACCAAGAAGTGGATTAGAGAGTTGTCCCTTGCCTTTCTACAACTCAAATCAAAATGGTGTAAGAATAGTGTCTTACTACCACGTTCTTGTACACACGAATTAACCAACGAATCAAGCGATTGCTAGATCTAACACAAGTCCTCGTTTAAGAAAAACGAAACCAAACCGGACTTAATGTGTAATAATTAATCGTAAACATAAACATTAATTATTAACTTTAATTCTCATTCGCTAATATGTGCAATCCCGTGGTCACGAGTTCGAATCCGGACATTCACATGTTTGTAAATATATACATTTCCAACAGCTCCCACTTGGATATGTTTACAAAACGTGAAATGACATTGGTTAGCGTCTAGCAACACGCCAACATCCCCGGTACAACTCATGTATAGTTTTCTGGAGAAAAACTAAGTTTGATGATTCATCATCATATTCATCCTTTTGTTTCTAATACCATGTTAATAAGAATATTGATCTCACTCATTTCTTAATTAACTATTCTGTTTCTCGCTTTATATGATTTATTAAGATTACCAGTTCTTCTGAACAGAAGACCTTGGGTATGGCCATACAAACATCTTAACAATCCTACGAGGGGCCCAGTAGTATTATACTTCAAAATAAATTTGAAGGAAACAAATCCCATTTTGACTACAAGCCGGATTCATAAATTTCGCAACACTTCTGAAAACAACCCTTATAACTACCAGTTACGTGTAGCGTTAGATTGCTTCACAACAATGCACTACATCCATGACATATCTCTTGTATCTCAAGTTAGAGGATAAATATCCATGATATACTTAATGACAAAGATCCATAAAGTATCATCATGTGGGTGGGATAAGTCATATATTCAATTCATTGAATATCATCTGAATTAGTCATGCTACGCATCAATATACTTTCAAGTATATTCTAACTAATACTCAGATTTGTCTTAATTCAATATCATTCCCATGTTATTGATTGACAACGGACTATTTAGAATAACTTAAGTTATTCAAGGATTTAAACATGCAAATATAGAATAACATCATAATAAATGAATAATAAACATAACAAAATACTTTATTTCATTTCAATAATAATGTTTACAATATCCTTTATCTAAAATACTTAGTCACAGATGGGCATGAAACTACTAGCTAAACGAAGTCCAAACTTATCAGACAAATGATTAAGTTTTTCACCAGGTAAGGCCTTCGTTAACGAATCTGCTAGGTTATCATCTGTGTGAACTTTGAGCAACTCAATTTCACCTATCTCGACTTGATCTCGAACATAGTGATATTGTCTAGATAGTGTCTGTGCCCTTCATGACTCCAGGTTCATAGGCAAAAGTAATTGCAGCTGAATTGTCACAATACACTTTAATAGGATTTTCAATCGACGACATAACACCAAGCCCCGAAACAAACTTCCTTATCCAAACAGCTTCCATGGAAGCCTCAGACGCCGCTATGTACTCACTTTCTGTAGCAGACATCGCAAGTGTTGTCTGTTTCTTACTCTTCCAATCCACAGCACCTCCATTGATGACAAAAATGTAACCCGTTTGAGACCGTATCATCTTTTGTCACACTTCCGGATGCATCGCAGTAACCTGTAATAGACAGTTTCTGCTTCTGGATTTCCTCAATACCTATGAACATATCTCTTGTAGCCTAAGGTACTTGAGAATATGATTACCACAGCCCAGTGAATTTCACCGGATTCTGTTGATACCGACTGGTCAAGTTTTGAGCAAACTCCACATCAGGCCTTATGCATCGTACTGCGTACATGATAGATCCTACAGCGAAGCATAGGAACTTTCTTCATACCGCCACTCTGCAGGTGTTGAAGCACGCCTTGGCTCTCAAACCATGATTTACTTGCATTGGCAAAATCCTTCTTGGAATTTTGCATATTGAATATCTTCAATATTTTGTCAATGTAAGCACTTTGGCTTAAACCAATTAGCCGCCTTGATCTATCCCAGTAGATCTTGATTCCGATATATATGCTTCCCCTAAGTCTTTCATCGAAAAACATTTACCAAGATAGGCTTTCACCTCATTCAGACTTGGTATATGATTTCCCATGATTAATATGTTATCGACATACAGAACAAGGAAAGTAACATGACTCCCACTAGCTTTGTGATATACACATGGCTCATCAAGATTCTGAGCAAATCCAAAATTTTTGATTTCTCCGTCGAATCTTTTATTCCATTGCCTTGATGCTTGCTTCAGTCCATAAATGGACCTCTTAAGCTTGCATACACGGTTAGGAAATAATGGATTCACAAACCCTTCCGGCTGCGCCATATAGATGTCTTCATCTAGACGGCCATTCAGAAAAGCGGTTTTGACATCCATTTGCCAAATCTCATAGTCATAGTGTGCAGCTATAGCTATGATAATCCTAATAGCTCTTATGTCCGCTACAAGAGAGAATGTCTCATCGTAGTCAATGCCATAGGTTTGAGTAAAACCTTTAGCCACTAGACGAGCCTTGTAGGTGTGTACATTGCCATCTATGTCAGTTTTCTTTTTGAAGATCCACTTACTCCCAACGACTTTAGCCTTGGGAGGAAGGTCAACTTCAATCCAGACATCATTATCTTTCATGGATTGCATTTCCCCATTCATAGCAATCTGCCATTTATCCTTTTCAGGATCAGCCATAGCAACCTTATAGTTGGCGAGGTTCATTAAGATCCCCAACCATATTTTCCTCCACCTCTACGTTTAGACATAGACGGTCGGTGCGTATATTCCTTTCGGACCTACGAATGGGAACAACTTCAGGAGGAGCACCTAAGCTTTCAGGTTCTTCTTGGAGTTGGCTAGTATTTTCAGAAGGTGTTGTATCTTCTTGATCATATTCGGATCAAATACTCTCCCCGAGTTCTTGAGATATGAGATTCCTTTCAAGGAAACCTCCATACCTAGCCACAATGACTTTATTCTCAGTGGGTAGTAAAAGTAGTAACCCATAGTTTCCTTAGGGTATCCTACAAAGATACACTTAACAGATCTGGCTTGGAGCTTATCAGGTGTGTCACGTTTGACAAGCGCTTCACATCCCAGGACCTTTAAGTAAGAAAAGTTGGGAGCTTTTCCTGTCCATATTTCATATGGAGTTTTAACAACCTTCTTAGTTGGAACCATATTCAAAATGCGAATAGCAGTTTCAAGGGCATAATCCCAAAAAGTAAAAGGAAGAGTTGTAAGTTCAAACATTGATCGTACCATGTCAAGTAAGGTACGATTTCTCCTTTCAGATACACCATTTTGTTGTGGAGTATAAGGAGATGTGAGCTGCTGGATAATTCTACACTCAGCTAAGTAATCTTTGAACTCTTGACTTATATACTCACCACCTCTATCGGATCGAAGAGCTTTAATCTTCTTACCGAGTTGTAATTCTACTTCACTTTTGAAAACCTTAAATGTTTCAAAGACTTCATGTTTATGTTTAAGTAAATAAACATAACCATAACGACTGAAATCATCCGTAAAGGTTAAGAAGTAGACAACACCACGTTTTGACACATGTCTAAGTGGACCACACACATCAGTGTGTATTAATCCAAGTAGATCAGAAGCCCTTTCCACTTGTGGTAAAAAAGGTTTCCTTGTCATCTTCCCAGCAATGCAAGACTCGCATTTGTCAAATGATTCATCATTGACCGTTTGTAAAAGCCCATCGTGTTGTAGCTTTTCCATGCGTTTCTTGCCAATATGGGCAAGGCGACAATGCCAAAGATAAGAAGAGTCACAGTTTGACTTGCTCTTCTTATTGCTAATGCTATACAACGAATTATTTTCATTGGATATACAACCATCCATATCAATTTCAAACACACCAAGCATAGGAATTGCATTAAAGTAAAAAACATTATTTAAAGAAACTGAAATTCCATAACTGGTAAAAGTGTGCATAAAACCGGTATCTTTTAACAAAGAAACTGAAATGACACCCCTAACAATGGAGGGTGCATAATGACAATTATTTAGTTCTAAAATTAAGCCCGAAGGCAACACTAAATCAAAAGTCCCAATGGCTTCGACAGCTGCACGCTTTCCATTTCCAATGTACAAGTATCTCTCTCCACAGGTCAGCTTCTTTGCCCCTCTAAGTCCCTGCGATGTATTACAGATGTGAGTACCACATCCTGTATCATATATCCAGGAATTTAGCTTATGAGGAAAAGAAAATAATTCAAACATAAAAATACATGATGAGCTAGGCACCATCTTATTTTTATTCTGAAGGCACTCATTCAGATAAACTGGACAGTTCCGCTGCTAGTGGCCTGGTGAGTTGCAGTGGTGGCAAGATAAATCCTTCTTAGGATTCTCCTTTTTCTTTCGAGGGTTCTTCTTAGGAGCTGGTGGGATGACAACTTGCTTTCCCTTTCCTTTTCCTTTCCCTTTCTTATCTGCTTGCGGCTTAGGCTTATTCACCCTACCACCCTGTATAACGACCACAACAGGTGTAGGAGCCTTCTTTGGCAATCTATTCCCGTAGTCTACAAGCATTGCATGTAACTCATTCACTGTCTTCCCCGTGCAATGCATGTTAAAATTTCGGACAAAATCACCAAATCGTTCCTGATTAAGGGAGTGATTGATGATTCCGACACATACATCATTCGAGTAACCACAGCCGAGCTTCTCCAATTGGTCGAAGTGATGTTTCATCTCGAGGACGTGGTCGGAGACAGATTGTGCCAACCTCTTGCTGCAGCTGTGAACCTTTTCAATAAGTTCATACAGTTCATTTGCTGGTGGATTCTCAAACATACGTTTGAGTTCATCTAGCATGCTCATAGGCGGATAGTGCTCAAATTGTTTTTGCAATTGAGCAGACATCCCCGAAAGCATAAGACACGCCACATCATTGTGCTTCTCATATTCAACACGATATGCCTCTTGTACAAGAGCAGTTGCCGTGTTGGGAGGAGCATCAGGCAGAGGTGTAGTCAAAATTTCAACCTTTTTGGCAACACGAAGGATGATCCTAAGAAAAAAAGAAGAATGCCTTGATTGAATATGGACCCTAACTTTAGTACATTTTTGTGCCATTTGCCCATAAACAAATTGTTATAATAATCATATCATTTCTCTTTCCACATTTTCTTTCAAACCGAATCCCATTCTCATACCCATTAACAAACCAAACGAACCCTTAATAAAAGAGCACCACAAGTATGATAAAAAGTTCTCACATCATTTGTTTTATGACTTAAATCAATTTTTTTATATCCTTTGCATCCCTTTTCATTACTCTTAAACTAAACTTCTAATTAAGATATCTTGGCATGAAGCATGTGCGCCAAAATATAGTCAATAAGACCGGATGTAGTGAGATTGGACAACAGTCCTCCCGTCACAACTTGATATTCTCTTATTACACTACCACCTCACAAGTCAGTCGTCAACCAATTTTGCGCATAACTCAGTTGTGCAGATGGATGACTTTTTGTTTGTTGTTTTGTGCATAATGAGGTATGTATGTAGTTATTTAAGTGAATATTTTTGTTGGAATTTTTTATCTTGTGCCCTAGGGACACAAGATAAGAAGGTAAATTGAACACAAAAAAGACTTGGGAATCTATAAAAATTATATTCTTTTGTAGGTTTTTAAGTTCTTTTTTACAAGTTTCTTGAGTTATTTTTTATATTTTATCCTCTGCTCCTAAGATAAAAGATAGAAAAAACCCATTTTTGTTTGATGAAATTAATAATCTTATCATATATATTTTGTGATAAAGTTGATACAATATGACCTGTGAATTAAGAGTGATAAACCTACTAAACACTACACACTATAAGGGTGGAGGGTGTCGTTAAGAGTTTTCCTTCGTCACATCGGCTTCGCATCAACTTTTTCTCTTTCCTATATCTTTTTCTTCAACTTTCCCTCAACCATTATGGTACATTCTCTCTCTTCAGTTATTTTTTTATTTATTTTTATCATTTAAAAACTCTTAAAAAACAAAACACACTCATAACACAATAAACTAGTACAATACCCGTGCGTTGCCCGGGTCTAACGATTAAATAATTTATAAATATTATTGAGAAACTTGTTGTGAGTATATGTAATAAATAAATTATCTAAAAGAGCATACATCAACACAGTATAAACTTGGTTTCTTTTCTTTCTTAATATTTTCCCTAGACCAAACATTATCCACCTCTGCTTCCTACATAAAGATAAGAAATAGCAAATCCATAAGATACATATTAAGTTCTATTCGATTTCAGTAACAACACATACATTATTTATCAATTCCGTATCTCCATCTGGAACATCAATAAAAATATCGTCATCGCAATAAAAAATGCTCTTATCAACCGAACATTCAATTTCAATAACATTGTTTCATTTCCATCCCGCCAAATCTGCCTCACGTTTCCTTTTTTTCGATATGCGATTCACCTTATCAAGCAACAAATGGTTATCGTTGCGGTCATATTCCTCTTTAAAGAAGGGAAGCAGTATTAGTCCTTTATACAAATATACGAATATGAGATTCTTTTGTTGCAAATTGTATAACTGAATGTTACCTCATAAATATCGACGTCATGCCTTGCTATTCAAAGGTAAAGGTAAATATTACGTCTTCATAAAAAGTATATAAAATGACATAAGATGTTGGAGTTTAAAACTGAAAAAGTGTAGACATGAACTTTACCTTGTTTTCTTCATTGATAGTTGTATTGGTGATGCCGGTTAACCCGTTTTTTGATGCCTCGATAGTGAATACATTGTTTGACTTGTTCATCTATGTAAATGGAAGAAATTAGACGTTATAGTTAAATAGTTAATGCTTTGAAATATAATGGATGAAATAGAAAGTATATGATTTATTTCTCATTTTTGTTGCTTAATTGAGTTCACATTATTATGGCTATGTTTGGCATATGAGATTATGATTATTTTTTCAAAAAATAAGCTAATTAAAAAATAATCTTTGTTTGACAGACAGAACTTATAAGAGATTATATAAAAAATAATCTTCCATAATCTCTGAAAATAAAAGGTTACTTCATGTAGCTTATAAAAATAATCTCTTTTTATAAATTTTTTCAGCACCAGCATCAGCGCCAGCACCAACACAATCTATTTTTGCCAAACATACCCTATGTTTCGAAATGATAATTGTTTTGTATTTATATAAGTGTATGCAACTATGCATGGTCAATTGAGCCACCAAAATTCATCTTATTTAAAATTCAATTTACAAAACTAATAAGATAAGAGAACTAGGTATGGTAGATACCAATAACACGTTATCGGTATGCCACCACGCCACATCATACCCCTCCCAATAACACATCAATCACTCAAACACCCATCCCTCATAACACACCACTAACATGTTACTGGATCCCACAAAATACCTCATTAAAAATATTCACTCACTCACAATAAAAAAAATTAAAAAAAAAATACACAAAAGATGACAAATGGCGTGAGCCACTCTACCGCTTTTCTCTTTTGGTTAGCAAATGGCATTTTTTATGGTATGATTTGGCGGCGTTAATGGAATCCAAAAGGATGAATGGCGTGTATTTATTATCCCATACCCATTGCTCTAACATTGGTTAGTTGTTGCAGACTACTTTTCCGTCATTGATAAGATAAAAGTTGTATTTTAAAGTTACCATATTATATTTTATTTGAACGTGTCTATTTATTTCCACTTTCAACTCAAGTTTGTTAATAAAGATAATCAGTGAATTGTAACGGTCAAGATCAAAAGTTCTTTGATCCAACGAACGTAATAAGTTTGTGCATAAGTGCACCGTCGGCAATAGAATAGTAATAATAGTTTATCTCTCTAATTAAAAGTTCACTCTCTCTCCTCCAAAGCAAAAAAAAAAGTATAAAAAAGCCATAGTGAGTGACAGATATATATTTGGTTGTGTGCATTTTCATTCGGGACTCAAGTCCTGTGAGGCAAAAAAAAGTTTTTCTTCCCGCAATAGACTGTCTAGTTTTCCTTGAGGTCCCGCAAAAGGTTCTTTCTTTCTTGCTTGTTTCTCCCCACTCCTTAGAGCACTTAGTATCATCACTCAAAAACCAAGTGAAAGCTTAACATTTCCACATTAAAGTTGCGTTACTCACACCGCCCCCCTGCGTTAAACCCGCGTTAAACCCTTACGTTAAAGCTTTAACGTTGCGTGAAGGTGATGTTTTTTTGTGAGGTAAGCTTTAACTTCTGCACCGTGTGGTGAGTTAAGCTTTAACATTTTTTTTTTTTAATTATGATAAAAATAGGGCCAAAAATGTTGAGTTAAGGTTGAGTTATGGTAAGGGGTGATTTTTTAGTTAAGATAAAAAAGTTAAAGCTGATGTGACACTGAGTAAAACTTTAACCCGAGGTGATAACACCTTGTGCTCCTACACACTAATAAAAGACACTTGCTCACTAGTTGTTTTTGTAAATGAAGAAGTAACTTTGTACTTTGAAAGTAAACATTTCCTTCAGTATGACACTTAGGGGGTGTTTATTTTTTCTCTTATTGCCTCTTAATAAGTGGGCCCATCTTTTAATGTCACTTATTGGGGAGGCTTACAAAAATAAATGTGTCTTGAATAAGTGGTTGATATAGACATGGGCTCACACCCCTCCACACCACTTATTTTAGTAAACAATGCCTTTTAGACTCTCATGTGGCTTTGTAAAGAGGAGGTACATACCGAATTTATTGTGAAAAACTACTCACCACCTGCCTGGTAAATCTAAAACAGTGGGTTGATGAAAAACCAATTACCAAAACTACGAATATATATATGTTAAACCACACACACAACACTTGTCTAAACCCTCAAACACACACACACACACACACACACACACACACACTGGTTTGTTGGTTTTTTATCTTTTGAAACACAAGTGCCTCCAACCAGTAACGATGGTACATCCCTATGATTCGTCAAAGCCAATTCGATCTCGTAAGAGAGTACAAACTCCCGATTTCAAACGAGCAAAAAACAGCACCCGAAGGTATTGCCATGTCGATTTTTGTTGTTACAAGTTCATTTTTATCGTTATTCTTTCAAACTTTCAGATCTTAAAACATATAATTTCATTGTACAAGGAAGAGTGTCTACTTCAATACGATCGTCTCTTAAAAGAGCTACTAGTTCTCGTAATTCAAACACGCTTTATATCTATGTCCGCCGTCAAAATATGTGCGGCCGTATCCACTGCTACATCCTAAGGTTTGTTATTTTATGTTTATATAGTTATTTACTTGAGAATCTGGAACTAAATGTTTATTTTCATCATCGGTGTATGTTCAAAAAATTCATACTAGTTTTGTCAGTTGATATTTCAAAACGTTATTTCTAAAAGTAGAACTAGTTAGTCTTAATATATGTTAATTTCCCCGGCCCTAGCTAGAATTTGTTAAACGGACATGCCAACAAGATGCAGAAAGAAATAATGAAATGGCTACAATACTTCAAAGTATAATGCAACATGATGATGAATTCAAAAAAGAGGAGTGGAAGTGGCTCGGAATTAAAGGTGTTGGAAATAAGATTTTTGGGCTATCTCCACGTGGTAACTTATATTCCTTTGATAAGTTTTCCAAGCATATTTGTTGGTCTAGAGAAATCGACATATGACCACCTCTTTCAAATGGAAGTTCAACATCAGACTGCTTTTATATGGCTTATTCCTCCGTCATAATCATGTATTCAAAGAGAGTGAAGCGTTAGGTGAGCGTTAATGCTTTATGTTCTTCCTTTGAAAATAATGGCTAGTTCACAATAAAAAAGCTACTCATGGTAATTCAAAAAAGTTAGTTAAGGGGCCGTTTGGTTGGGGGATATTGGGGTATATTGGAGGCATTTGCATTTTAATTTCTTCAAATATCCTGTTTGATAACTCAAATGAATTAATTTATAATTCCATGAATTGCTAAAATGGAGATAATTAGAATGCCTTCAAAAAGTGAAAATTTTAATTTACTTGAAAAGAAAAATTTGTAAACTTTTTTTCTTATTGTTTTTTTATAAACTTTTAAATAGAATATTTATGATTTTTTTTTATAAACTTTTTATTTTATTTTTTATAAATTTTTAATAAACTTTTTTTGTATTGTTTTTATAAATTTTTTATAAACTTTTTTTTATAAATTTTTTATAAACTTTTTTTATAAATTTTTAATAAACTTTTTTTTATTAATTTTTTATAAACTTTTTATAAACTTTTTTTTTATAAATATTTTATAATTTTTTTTATAAAATTTTTATAAACTTTTTTTATAAATTTTTTATAAAGTTTTTATAATTTTTTTTTATAAACTTTTAAATTGAATGTTTATGAAATTTATATTAAAAAAATAAAAAAACATTTATAAATTTATGTCAACCAAATGTGCGAAGGTATTTTAAATTCCAGAATTTTAAATTCTCAAGAATTTAAATTTTCTAAAATTTAAAATTCCGAAATTTCAAATTCCCCGTCCAAACGCCCCCTAAGTCTTTGTAACAATAATCTAACATGGTAATACTAACATTCAAGGATGTCTTAAATATACTTTGTCCTTATTCATCATGAATTTGTAACTTTATTCCTTCTTTTATACTTTGGGCCCAGGATCTTGTATTTCATGAAGACAAGGTTTTTGGAAAAGTATATACACATTGTGAGAATGGAGATTGTCAAATGTCAAAATTGGTCGAAGAAGTATATGTCAATCCCGATTCGGGTCAGCCCTTTTCAACCCTTTGCCGTGGTAAAGATATGCTTTGTGTCGACGGTCGATGTTCAAGTAACTTGGTACGAGAGGAATATGGGGAAGTGTTTGTGTTATATAGGGTTTCGTTGTTTGATATTTTAATACTAAGATCTGTTAACGTCGAATGATTGCTGGCCCTTTAGCATTTTCATATGCATTTAACTTGTTTAAGTTATGATGCTTGAGTTTCAAACAGTTTAGATGTAAAGTACACACAACTTTATCTTTACTACATAAAATAGAAAAGTGGTCAAAGGTGAAAGTAGAAATTGAAAGTTGAAAGTTGAAAGTCAAGGTTGAATATTGAATCCAATTATTTTTAATGCATTGTTGATTGTTGAGATAATAATGCTTGCTATACAACGATGGAAACAGATGGGATTTTTGTAAAGATGGGAAGTTAGCTGTACAAAGATAGAAACTATTGCAAGTTAATTGGGTTAATGTTAAAATGCGTGGTTGTATCAACTTATCTGTACTAACTATAAAAGAAAAATGGTCTCCTTTAAAAGTGAAAAACTAAATCTCGGTCAACTATTGTGGCGAGAAAGGAAACTATAGTGTTTAAATGGCTAGAAGTTTAAAACCTGTATTCAACTATAGTTGGGTCCCGAACGTTTCAATATCTAAAGTTTAGCGGATGAATGCTTGAACTTTTAATAACCTTTTGAGATCACCAATTAATTAAATGTTTAACTAATTTTACACTATATAAATATCTAATCACTATATAGTTGACAGAGTCTTTAGATCCCATTCCCTCCTCCGATGCAAAAGTAACTAGACACATATATACCATATAAGATTATTACAATAAAATGTATTCTCTTCACAACACAAAAATGACTAAACCCATATATACTTTAGAGATTAATGCATTTTCTTTCTAAAATGCAAAATTGACTCTAATATACCATATCACATGAATGCTAATCTCTGAGAGATTAATGCATTCTCTTCCTAAAATGCAAAAATGACTCTAATATACTATATTCATATGAATGCTAATATATGAAATTATACGATGATAAAAGTGAAAGGTTGAGACATAAAGGCAAAAGATAAATGTTTGTATTCGCATTTTTTTATACGCACCAACAATTTATTTACTACAACTCTCTTTGGACACAAAAAAATGGTATTAATTGCTCCTTCCAACAAAAAATGGCATTATTATTATGTTAATATTAATTGATTAATGCAACTTACAAAAATGCTATCAAAAAGACAGTCTCAAATACAAAACAACGCTATCGGAAAAACAATATAATCATTCAAAATGGATTCCTTAACGCTTAAAATACTGATTCTTGAAACAAACTTAATCGCCGCTAAAATTTTGTCGAAACTAGACACCGTTGCCGCTAGGCGCGAGTACTTGTCTAGTATGAAAAAACGTATGCATTTAACGTGCTGATCAAGTGTCGAACAATTCCATAGTTTATAGTAGGAAAAACTATCCCAAACAGAAATGACAATAACAATACAAGAAAAGATGAAGACATAAAATGAAGTTACAAACATAAACATTAGTTAAACGGGAAAAACCCGATTCATGAAATTTCATTTACATTCTTGTTTAGTCTGGTGGAACAAGAACAATGGGCTGAAATGTGTGAAGCCATTGGGGAGACTATGAACACTAGAAAAGGCTTGTAGTTATAAGGTTTCATAGTAACCGATGCATAAATGATTACCATTAAAAAAAATCATGACTAATTAACCTTTCAAACCTGCCGTTCAAAAAAAATTAACCTTTCAAACCGATGCAGATAGTTTTGGCTCCTACTCGTGAACTAGCACAGCAAATTGAGAAAGTTATGCTTGCTCTTGGTGACTACCTTGGCGTGAAGGTTCATGCTTGTATGAGGGGAAACCTTGTTCATGAGGACCAACACATTCTCGCAGTTGGACGTGTGTTTGACCATCTTTGAAGAGGCAGTCATTGCAGTCTGACTACATGAAAATGATTGTGCTTGATGGGGCTGAGAAAATGCTTTCAAGGATCATGTCCATTCCTATCTGAACTTTTAGTCCACTCAAAACATTTTTTTTTCAAATTCATATGATAACGAGTGTCAAGCATGATTAAAAAGTTTATTACAGGAAAATCTAGTTTTTGAATAAAATGCTTAGGAGGTTTTATAAATTAAAATAGAGTAAATTGCATTTTTGGTCCCTAAGGTATAGCCAAATTGCAGGTTTCGTCCCTAACGTTTCGAAAGTGCAGTGATAGTCCCCATTTTGAAGGTTTTGTTGCATGTTTGGTCCCTAATCTGCAATTTAGGGACCAAACATGCAACAAAAACTTCAAAGTTTTAGGGACTAAATCTACAATTTAGGGACCAAACATGCAACAAAACATTCAAAATGGGGACTACTGCTGCACTTTCGATACTTTAGGGACGAAACCTGCAATTTGACCATACCTTAGGGACCAAAAATGCAATTTACTCATTAAAATATGAAATACTCTTTTGGTGACTTATAATCAGTTTCATTCAAAGCTACTATTAGAGTGGGCGGTATGTTACGCAAAAAACGGCGTTAAGGGTTAACCCGCTTTATGCCCCTTTAGCCACACCGCGTGATCGGCGTTATGCCCATGTTAACGCCCCAACGTTACAGCAATAACGCTGCGTTGAGGGCTGAATTTGAGGGGAAAAATTTTCACTTTGCCCCCCCAAACGGCTACTAGCCGTTGGGATTTAAAAAATCATTTTACCCCCAAACGTATATAACGGCTAGTTTAAAAAAACAAAAAATTCAAAACCATTTTATTACCGCTATAAATACCCAAATAAAACACCATTTTTTTTCCACAATTCCACTACTCAATCCTCTCAATCTTATACTTCCAATTACTAAAAAAAAATGTCGGGAGGCAACAACGATGATACATTCATGAATCTTCTCGGTGGTGGGTGGAATACCTCAAACCCGAACGCGGGTTCATCTTAAAACCCCAACGTCTCTTTTTCCAACCCACTAGGCTTGTCGAGCCAAGATCTTTTCCTACAACATCAACAATATTTGTTTTGGCAACAAAATCAACAAACACACTAAACACCAATTTTCAAAATATACAATTCTCACAACACTCACAACATTCATAAACTGAAACACATGATATTCCCGAAACACGCACGTCTCCTCCAAAGCACAAAAGTCGTAGTAAACGAAAGAGCAAAAAATCCAAAGACCCCGAACCAATCGATGATGATGACGAACACTGCGTTGCGGGGCGTTGGCAACCAAAAGAGGAAGAATTACTTGCCACGTGTTATGTAGCTGTTACGGAGGATCCGATGATCGGGCGTGCACAAGGATATGATACGTTTTGGCTCAATAGCCTCAATTTTCAACGACGTACCAAGGATATGATAACAAGCAAGTGAAAAACGTTGAACCGTGATTGCACAAAGTTCAACGCGTATTTCAAACGTGCGCAACAGGAACAGAGAAGTGGGGAAAGTGAGATGGATGTCCTCAAACGGGCGAAGCAAATGTATCGTGACGAGCACAAATCCGCGCCGTTTGCTCTCGATGATGCTTGGGAGATTTTGCGTAAGCATAAAAAATGGGACTCGCCGGATCCGGTTGATTTAACTGGCGATGTCCCAAGCCAAACAAACGAGGCTTTGTTTGGTCATGATGAACAACCACGCCCCATGGGAAAAAACGTGCTTCCAAGAAAGCAAGATCCGAGAGCACGACAAGTACTGGGGGAACGAGCACCGGAGGAACGAGCTCGTCAAGTCAATTCACCGAAACTATGACAAACTAGTATCGTATCAAACGTGAAACCGCCCAAGCGGCGTATCGGGCCGCCCAAGTCAAAGATGAAACGATATCAAGGTTGGAAGAGATGAATTTTTTGATGATTGACACTGATGGCAAAGATCCAAATGTCGTGGCTTGGATCAATGACAAAAAAGACCGAATCATCAAAAAATATAACTTTCAACCTCGTCACTAGATTGTATTTTCGTCATTTCCTTTATGTTGTAGTTTAATTTGCAGTGTGTTTTTTTATTTCGTTGTAACATTTTTTTTATTTCGTATTGTAATATGTTTTCAAATTAATGATACGTTTTTTAATAACTGAAGTGTTTGTTTTAGTTTAGGGGTTGAATTTGAAAATATGTGAGTTAAGGTTTAACCTTGGGAATGTTATGATAATGGGTGTTTTTTTGGTGAGTTAAGGTGAAATGTTAAAGCTGATGTGGCACTGACGTGACGAAGGTTAAGGCTTGACCTTAGGTCATTATACCTTAGGCTCTTATAATACTCTTTTGGTGCCCCGCTGAACTAGGAGAGTTGCCGGAGCTATTCTTTGTGGGGTGGATAATGGCTGGTGCGAAAAGGCACCCGGGATCAGGGTGTTCCCGCCAATTCACACATTTCGAGGATAATAACGCATAAGCCGAACCGACCCATTCATAAGTTAGCGTCGCAATTAGCACTTTTAAACTTTGTGAATTATTGGATCTTTTCAGTGGTTTGTGAAATAGTCCTACGAGTGATGTAAAATATTTTGTGGTGGTTTATTGTACTTTTGTAAGCTTAACTTTCAGTAAACTATATGAGCTTTGTATTCTTTATTTTATTGCACAAATCAAACTGGTTACCGATATCTTTTTTGATAAACTAACTGACGATACTAAATGGGATGTGATTTGTACATTCTCAAAAATGATTGGGACACTAAAATTTGGAGTTTTTGGACATTTATACCCTTACAGGATAAACATAACTAAAAATAATGTGAGGATATAAATGTCCAAACACTCAAAATGTGTGAGTGTCCTAATCATTTTTATGAGTGTACAAATCATCTCCCATACTAAATACATATGCATTATTTGAGTATTTTATAAGCTACTTGTAGAATTTGGGGTGTGCGTAGGGGTGTAAACTAGACGAGACAGCTCGTGAGCTATTCGAGACCGACTCGTAAACTACTCGATATAAACGAGTCGAGCTCGAGCTACTCGAGTACACTTTCGAGCCGAGTTCGAGCTCGAATATGCTCAGCTCGTGAGGCTCGCGAGCCCTTATCGAGCTTCAATGATATTACATTTTTACCCTTTTATATATATATATATATAGTTACGTAAAATCGAGTCGAGTCGAGCTTGATATGCTCATTTTTCATCGAGTTCGAGCTTTAAAAGTGGCAATAATCGAGCTCGAGTCGAGTTTCGAGCTCGAGTTTGAGATGACGAGCCGAGCTCGAGCTTGAAATCCAAAGCTCGAACGAGCTCGAGTTTTACTAATCGAGTCGAGTTCGAGCTTGGCAGTACTCGACTCGACTCGGCTCGTTTACACCCCTAGGTGTGCGTCAAATGTAACAATCGAAACAATTTGGATATATCGTTTAACCAAGTTGAATCATTGTTACATTATAGTATTTTGACTCTTTATGCTTGAAAAATCACGAAATGCATAATTGGATAATTCATAAAATCACTCGAGTTCTAACGCACCTTGACCATAAGCAAGTATGTACATACTGTTTTGTAAGTGGCAAAAATTATATATATTGTATTTAACCAGCACATAAATTCAATTAAATTTGGTTTTAATGGGAAAACTGCTTAAAATAGGACACAGTGGTTGGTGACGTCATTATGTCGTTTGGGAATTTTGGCGGGATATATTGGTTCGACACAAAAGTAGGTTATACCCGATTCCTAAAAGTTGTTTTGGTTTCAAGGTGTCGTGTCCAAAGGCAAGGCGATATCAAGTTAGCTCAACTTACATAAACCTTTTAGTATCAAGTAAATCAATATTATATAAAATGACGTTAAAACCACAAGCACTATTACTCAATAATAACACATAAATCTGTTACATTGTGTGAGGACATCCAAAAGTAGACAAGCGATTTTGTAAAAATAATAATAATAATAATAACAACAATAATAAGGGGAATAACAATAATAATAGTAATAAAAGAAGAAAAAAGAAAAAGATGTCGTATATAGTTTTTCAAACATGTACAATTTTAAGAATAAGGTTTACCTTGCTTAGTTTACCCGAGAATAATGAGCCTTTTTTACTCAGATGTAAGTGGTCTCATCTGATTCAATAATCGCTATGGCTAAATGAAGGTTGATTCTTGTCCATCTTAACCCACACGAAATAAATATAGTTTTATTTCAACTTTATCTCCTTTCATTTGAAATCAATTCACTTAAAATAAAACACCACAAGCTAGAATAGTATGATACAAGTTTTTACGTTAACCACCGGTTCACTTTGTTAAGTTTATGATATATAAAATACAATAAAACATAAAGACATCAAGAGTACACAAATAGGAAGACTAAAGATCATAACAAATGAATTAATTAACTGAAAGTATGCATAACGTACCTCTTGCGAATATCAAATCTCTTGAGCAAGACCAAGAAGTGGATTAGAGAGTTGTCCCTTGCCTTTCTACAACTCAAATCAAAATGGTGTAAGAATAGTGTCTTACTACCACGTTCTTGTACACACGAATTAACCAACGAATCAAGCGATTGCTAGATCTAACACAAGTCCTCGTTTAAGAAAAACGAAACCAAACCGGACTTAATGTGTAATAATTAATCGTAAACATAAACATTAATTATTAACTTTAATTCTCATTCGCTAATATGTGCAATCCCGTGGTCACGAGTTCGAATCCGGACATTCACATGTTTGTAAATATATACATTTCCAACAGCTCCCACTTGGATATGTTTACAAAACGTGAAATGACATTGGTTAGCGTCTAGCAACACGCCAACATCCCCGGTACAACTCATGTATAGTTTTCTGGAGAAAAACCAAGTTTGATGATTCATCATCATATTCATCCTTTTGTTTCTAATACCATGTTAATAAGAATATTGATCTCACTCATTTCTTAATTAACTATTCTGTTTCTCGCTTTATATGATTTATTAAGATTACCAGTTCTCGAGAACAGAAGACCTTGGGTATGGCCATACAAACATCTTAACAATCCTACGAGGGGCCCAGTAGTATTATACTTCAAAATAAATTTGAAGGAAACAAATCCCATTTTGACTACAAGCAGGATTCATAAATTTCGCAACACTTCTGAATACAACCCTTATAACTAATTACGTGTAGCGCGTTAGATTGCTTCACAACAATGCACTACATCCATGACATATCTCTTGTATCTCAAGTTAGAGGATAAATATCCATGATATACTTAATGACAAAGATCCATAAAGTATCATCATGTGGGTGGGATAAGTCATATATTCAATTCATTGAATATCATCTGAAATTAGTCATGCTACGCATCAATATACTTTCAAGTATATTCTAACTAATACTCAGATTTGTCTTAATTCAATATCATTCCCATGTTATTGATTGACAACGGACTATTTAGAATAACTTAAGTTATTCAAGGATTTAAACATGCAAATATAGAATAACATCATAATAAATGAATAATAAACATAACAAAATACTTTATTTCATTTCAATAATAATGTTTACAATATCCTTTATCTAAAATACTTAGTCACAGATGGGCATGAAACTACTAGCTAAACGAAGTCCAAACTTATCAGACAAATGATTAAGTTTTTCACCAGGTAAGGCCTTCGTTAACGGATCTGCTAGGTTATCATCTGTGTGAACTTTGAGCAACTCAATTTCACCTATCTCGACTTGATCTCGAACATAGTGATATTGTCTAGGATAGTGTCTGGTGCCCTTCATGACTCCAGGTTCATGGGCAAAAGTAATTGCAGCTGAATTGTCACAATATACTTTAATAGGATTTTCAATCGACGACATAACACCAAGCCCCGAAACAAACTTCCTTATCCAAACAGCTTCCATGGAAGCCTCAGACGCCGCTATGTACTCACTTTCTGTAGCAGACATCGCAAGTGTTGTCTGTTTCTTACTCTTCCAATCCACAGCACCTCCATTGATGACAAAAATGTAACCCGTTTGAGACTTCGTATCATCTTTGTCACACTTCCAGGATGCATCGCAGTAACCTGTAATAGACAGTTCTGCTTCTGGATTTCCTCAATACACTATGAACATATCTCTTGTAGCCCTAAGGTACTTGAGAATATGATTAACAGCAGTCCAGTGAATTTCACCCGGATTCTGTTGATACCGACTGGTCAAGTTTTGAGCAAACTCCACATCAGGCCTTATGCATCGTACTGCGTACATGATAGATCCTACAGCCGAAGCATAAGGAACTTTCTTCATACGCGCCACCTCTGCAGGTGTTGAAGCACAGCCTTGGCTGCTCAAACCATGATTTACTTGCATTGGCAAAAATCCCTTCTTGGAATTTCGCATATTGAATATCTTCAATATTTTGTCAATGTAAGCACTTTGGCTTAAACCAATTAGCCGCCTTGATCTATCCCTGTAGATCTTGATTCCGAGTATATATGCCGCTTCCCTAAGTCTTTCATCGAAAAACATTTACCAAGATAGGCTTTCACCTCATTCAGACTTGGTATATGATTTCCCATGATTAATATGTCATCGACATACAGAACAAGGAAAGTAACATGACTCCCACTAGCTTTGTGATATACACATGGCTCATCAAGATTCTGAGCAAATCCAAAATTTTGATTTCTCCGTCGAATCTTTTATTCCATTGCCTTGATGCTTGCTTCAGTCCATAAATGGACCTCTTAAGCTTGCATACACGGTTAGGAAATAATGGATTCACAAACCCTTCCGGCTGCGCCATATAGATGTCTTCATCTAGACGGCCATTCAGAAAAGCGGTTTTGACATCCATTTGCCAAATCTCATAGTCATAGTGTGCAGCTATAGCTATGATAATCCTAATAGCTCTTATGTCCGCTACAAGAGAGAATGTCTCATCGTAGTCAATGCCATAGGTTTGAGTAAAACCTTTAGCCACTAGACGAGCCTTGTAGGTGTGTACATTACCATCCATGTCAGTTTTCTTTTTGAAGATCCACTTACTCCCAACGACTTTAGCCTTGGGAGGAAGGTCAACTTCAATCCAGACATCATTATCTTTCATGGATTGCATTTCCCCATTCATAGCAATCTGCCATTTATCCTTCTCAGGATCAGCCATGGCAGCCTTATAGTTGGCAGGTTCATTAAGATCCCCAACCATATTTTCCTCCACCTCTACGTTTAGACATAGACGGTCAGGTGCACGTATATTCCTTTCAGACCTACGAATGGGAACAACTTCAGGAGGAGCACCTAAGCTTTCAGGTTCTTCTTGGAGTTGGCTAGTATTTTCAGAAGGTGTTGTATCTTCTTGATCATATTCCAGATCAAATACTCTCCCACTGAGTTCTTGAGATATGAGATTCCTTTCAAGGAAATCTCCATACCTAGCCACAAAGACTTTATTCTCAGCTGGGTAGTAAAAGTAGTAACCCATAGTTTCCTTAGGGTATCCTACAAAGATACACTTAACAGATCTGGCTTGGAGCTTATTAGGTGTGTCACGTTTAACAAACGCTTCACATCCCCAGACCTTTAAGTAAGAAAAGTTGGGAGCTTTTCCAGTCCATATTTCATATGGAGTTTTAACAACCTTCTTAGTTGGAACCATATTCAAAATGCGAATAGCAGTTTCAAGGGCATAATCCCAAAAAGTAAAAGGAAGAGTTGTAAGTTCAAACATTGATCGTACCATGTCAAGTAAGGTACGATTTCTCCTTTCAGATACACCATTTTGTTGTGGAGTATAAGGAGATGTGAGTTGTTGGATAATTCTACACTCAGCTAAGTAATCTTTGAACTCTTGACTTATATACTCACCACCTCTATCGGATCGAAGAGCTTTAATCTTCTTACCGAGTTGTAATTCTACTTCACTTTTGAAAACCTTAAATGTTTCAAAGACTTCATGTTTATGTTTAAGTAAATAAACATAACCATAACGACTGAAATCATCCGTAAAGGTTAAGAAGTAGACAACACCACGTTTTGACACATGTCTAAGTGGACCACACACATCAGTGTGTATTAATCCAAGTAGATCAGAAGCCCTTTCCACTTGTGGTGAAAAAGGTTTCCTTGTCATCTTCCCAACAATGCAAGACTCGCATTTGTCAAATGATTCATCATTGACCGTTTGTAAAAGCCCATCGTGTTGTAGCTTTTCCATGCGTTTCTTGCCAATATGGGCAAGGCGACAATGCCAAAGATAAGAAGAGTCACAGTTTGACTTGCTCTTCTTATTGCTAATGCTATACAACGAATTATTTTCATTGGATATACAACCATCCATATCAATTTCAAACACACCAAGCATAGGAATTGCATTAAAGTAAAAAACATTATTTAAAGAAACTGAAATTCCATAACTGGTAAAAGTGTGCATAAAACCGGTATCTTTTAACAAAGAAACTGAAATGACACCCCTAACAATGGAGGGTGCATAATGACAATTATTTAGTTCTAAAATTAAGCCCGAAGGCAACACTAAATCAAAAGTCCCTATGGCTTCGACAGCTGCACGCTTTCCATTTACAACGTACAAGTATCTCTCCACGAGGTCAGCTTCTTTGCCCCTCTAAGTCCCTGCGATGTATTACAGATGTGAGTACCACATCCTGTATCATATATCCAGGAATTTAGCTTATGAGGAAAAGAAAATAATTCAAACATAAAAATACATGATGAGCTAGGCACCATCTTATTTTTATTCTGAAGGCACTCATTCAGATAAACTGGACAGTTCCGCTGCTAGTGGCCTGGTGAGTTGCAGTGGTGGCAAGATAAATCCTTCTTAGGATTCTCCTTTTTCTTTCCAGGGTTCTTCTTAGGAGCTGGTGGGATGACAACTTGTTTCCCCTTTCCTTTTCCTTTCCCTTTCTTATCTGCTTGCGGCTTAGGCTTATTCACCCTACCACCCTGTATAGCGACCACAACAGGTGTAGGAGCCTTCTTTGGCAATCTATTCTCGTAGTCTACAAGCATTGCATGTAACTCATTCACTGTCTTCCCCGTGCAATGCATGTAAAAATTTCGGACAAAACAAAATGAGTGATTGATGATTCCGACACATACATCATTCGAGTAACCACATCAGAGCTTCTCCAATTGGTCCAAGTGATGTTTCATCTCGAGGACGTGGTCGGAGAAAGATTTGCCAACCTCCTCGCTTGCAGTATGAACCTTTTCAATAAGTTCATACAGTTCAGCTGCTGGTGGATTCTCAAACATACGTTTGAGTTCATCTAGCATGCTCATAGGCGGATAGTGCTCAAATTGGTTTTGCAATTGAGCAGACATCCCCGAAAGCATAAGACACGCCACATCATTGTGCTTCTCATATTCAACACGATATGCCTCTTGTACAAGAGCAGTTGCCGTGTTGGGAGGAGCATCAGGCAGAGGTGTAGTCAAAATTTCAACCTTTTTGGCAACACGAAGGATGATCCTAAGTGAACGATGACAATCATTGAAATTAGGGCGATCGGCTTGTCCCTTCCAATCATATCTTTGAAAGCGGCACTCATTAAGCTCATAGTGTTTTCAGTTTGAGCCATCTACAGAAAAAGTTCAAAAAACCATAATTAGTATTTTGATAATTTTCCTTTCCAATAAACAATTAAATAACCAAGGTTCATATTCATATAACCAATTAATATTTATTGAAAACTAGGATCCAAATTGTCATAATCTCATCACATCAGTTGATCTGTTAGTGATGAACCTTATACAGAATGGTAGAGCTTTTGCTCAATTGCCAATTTCAATTGCAATTCCTAGATTTATGGGATTTACATATAGCCAATATCAATCACCATGTAAACATGTTTTATCCCATCTTATGCCTTGAGTTTTTAGTTTTCACCGCCTAACTCAATTAAGTTGTCCAACTTAAGAAACTGCAAAATCGTCCATGCCCGTTCTCACGACACATGGACATTCTACCCTTTGATTAAGATCTAAGTCACGTTCTCACGCAAATAGAAAGTAATCTTAGGTGTTTCCGTTTCGTTGGATGGCATATAACTTAAATTTAAAGGGTAATAATTTTTGATGTTAAATCAAATATGTACAAAGATGTCATGCATTCATCTTCGTAACATAGGTTTTATTAAAACATTTATATCTTGTTTTAATGTTTAAGTTTTTCATCATCAAACTTTAATTGAGGTATTGGTTTCACCAATCAAGGAATTTAGTGTTAATTATCATCCATTATACCGTACTTTTGCATAAGTGTAAACACTTAGTGTTTCGGATAATTACCACCTAAGTGGCGCATGGAATCAACACTAATTCGCCGTTAAGATGAGCTTGCACATTTAATGACTTACTAAGTAGCTCCATTCGAACTTACAGAGGGCAGAGGACTGTGCACGCGCTAAAGCACAACCTTAGACATCCATTCAAGTGTGCATCGCACTTCTTTAAACCCCTTTTATTAGTTCATTCTCATGGGTGAGTCGTTCAGTCATTTGTACCAAAGTCATCAATCAATTAAACGATTATGATTACTATTCTTAAAAATACATGTTTCACCATTGTTTAGGTCAGTTTATTTTTCTTGTAAAAATACCCTTGTTACACATAACAAACAAGCAAGTATTTGTAAAAATAAACAAATAAACAATGAATGCATAACAAATAAAAGTCATGCATATCAAATAGCCACATGCAAACGATTTTGATAAATCCTATTAATAATCAATTATAGATCTGTCAATATGTACATGTTTAATTAAGACTTTCACCCGTTTGACATAATGTACAAAGTGAGCCACATGCATCGATTCATCGATTGCGTAAGTCAAAATTAAACACATACCACATAGCACATAATTGATTAAATAATAATTATTGAGGTCTTTCCCAATTTTAGATCTATCATAATTTAGTGTATATCACTTAAACATGAAAGACATACAATAAAAGCAGATCCATGATAAAACATGCAGATAATTATCATGGACATAAAATTACACTTAACAATTAATGCAATTAAATCAAAGTTACGCATATACACATAAAGTTGCATGCATCTTAGGGTTTCTAATCCAATTAAAACAATAGTTTACAAAACCCTAATTAGGGCACTAAATAAAACGCCCCCCCTCAAAATTAGGGTTTAGGTTTTGCAAACCCTAGATCTAGGCATACAAATAATAACACATTCATGTTTATTTTAATTATGTGTTTCAGTAATTAATTACTTGTTATACAAGGCTCGTGATGCCACTGTTAAGTTTATGATATATAAAATACAATAAAACATAAAGACATCAAGACGAAGACTAAAGATCATAACAAATAAATTAATTAACTGAAAGTATGCGTAACGTACCTCTTGCGAATATCAAATCTCTTGAGCAAGACCAAGAAGTGGATTAGAGAGTTGTCCCTTACCTTTCTACAACTCAAATCAAAATGGTGTAAGAATAGTGTCTTACTACCACGTTCTTGTACACACGGATTAACCAACGAATCAAGCGATTGCTAGATCTAACACAAGTCCTCGTTTAAGAAAAACGAAACCAAACTCCCTTACTTGGGGTGTTCGGCCGATTGGGACAAGAGAGAGGAGAAGGAGAGATCTAGGGTTAATTCAATGCACAAGTGTGTGAAAACCCTAGAACCTAACCCTCTTTATATACTAGTAGGTAAACTTAGGGAACAAGTTAGGGAATGGGTTGAAACCCATTACCCTTTGGCCGGCCATGTAGACAAGCCCAAAGAGAACCCATAACTTTTTTCCAAGTCTTCCATTTCTAGTCCTTCTCTTTTCCATTTAACGGTCGTTAGTCATTTTTCCGTTAAATACTTAACGATCGTTAACCGGACTTAATGTGTAATAATTAATCGTAAACATAAACATTAATTATTAACTTTAATTCTCATTCGCTAATGTGTGCAATCCCGTGGTCACGAGTTCGAATCCGGACATTCACATGTTTGTAAATATATACATTTCCAACACACTTTTTGTTTCTAATATTAACTTGACTGATTTCACATTGTTTTGTTTTGATTTTATATATACAACGTCCATGTTTTTGAACAAATGAAAAATCTTAATGAAGAAATGGTTTTGTTTTTTATTTTCTAACACATGCAACTTTGAATCTACTGGACTATTCATGACATTGATTTGGTTACTATTGCAAGTTGTGTTTTAACGTGGATGATTAAGTTTTCAAAGATAAACCTATGTTTTAATTTTAATGTTTACACAAGAAATTATATGTATTATGTTTAGAACTTTGCAATTTAAATAATGAATGATAGAATGTTAGTGTATAATAGTTATGATATAAGTTTAGAGAGCTATTTGTAGTTTAACTCAAACTTAAAGAGGTTTGTCATGTATTAGGAGATTTTATAACCTTCTCAATTATATAATCCTTCTTCATTAATGATTATGTTTCTCCAACCCCAATCTATATAAATAGAGATAATGGGGTGAGGTTTATTTGTACCTTCTTTTATTGCTCACGTTTAATAAATAAATTAGTGTAAAATATTTCATGTGCGTTGGTGCCACTTGACATTAAAGGATCGCAACCCTTTGTCGATCGTTACAACTTCAGTTGTTGTTCTAATAATATACCCTATTATTACTGATCTCGATTGTGTTGTACGACAATATACCTAACAACCGATAGGTAATCCATACATTTTCTTTTAACATCCCTTCCATGTTGAGTACTATATAACCCTCAGATAGTCTTGGCTCGGTGTGGTGCCTTTGACAACTTTTGAGGGCAATTGCAACGCCTCAAACCAAACTCGGCAATTTCTTTTAGCATACGAAGTTAATTTCAATAATTCACGAGTTTTCTCATCTGGTTACACCCTAGACAAGTATCTTGTATTGTTCTTCTAATAAACTTGTTTCCAACCCTCATTTCTAATAAATGTATTTCTTTGATCCAACGAAATCACTGCCCGCCACCATCGCAAGAATCTGTCTAGTTGAAAACCTAGCGCCACCCTAAGCTTCTAGTTGGTTTTTGAGGTTGATAGTCTTATATTTTTTACTAAAACTTTGTTGTTAAGTTTGTCGTGTATGGTTTATGTTAGTTAACTTGTGTTTTTGTTTTAGATGCCTTCTTAATAAAAGAATGTAGTATGCTTTTTCAGTGCGTTTTTTTGTCAAATAAATAAATGTATGCGTATGTGTGGGTTTATGGAATAGAGACATACTTCTTTTTTTTTTTTTTTTAAGTTTGTTTTAGGCTCATTAATCTATCTTTTATAGAAAAATAGTTTGTTATTTTTATTTGAAAATAATGTATGTTCTCATGTTATATATTTTATGCTCATAAAGAAAGTATGTTACTGTGTTGGTTTAATTGTTTTTTTGTAAAAGACTGCATCTTTTTTGTTTTTTCTATTCAAGAATGTAGTTTTTATGTTAATATTTGTGGATTTTTTGCTTGGATGAAATACAAGAATGTTTAGTTTCATTTTTTTTTAGTTTGTCACAGTTATTTGACTAAAATTAAAGCCTTTCAACTACCTATTAAAGTTCATCTACTGATATTCAATTTTATCTACTAATATTTAAGGCTTCTCAGTTGCATTAAAGTTTATTGATACTCTTACTCTCTTACTCATTTTTAGACACACGCACAAACACCATATTAGGATTATCGTATTGATTAATACCCTTTGCTGTCTTTTTAACAGTGAACACCACTTTCTTACCAACTACAAGCTTGTTACCGCGGCAAACCCACCACCGGTTAATATGTTTGCTCCAAGTGCTGATCAAAACCTTGTGCTTTTATTTTATGATACAAGAGAAAAACAACCCTTAACTTGTTGAAATAGGTGGTCTCGGAAGAAATATAAAGGTATAATCTCATTATTTTTTTCTTATCAATATTTACTTCTTGTTAGCTCATTATCACTAATATAAAAAAGTGACTTAAAGGTTTACAATAGCTTTATGAAGTGTGTATATTGATGGTTAATCTCTTTTATTGTAGCCCCAAGAAGTGTGTTAGACGCACAAATTTCGAATTAACTTTAATGTGTCGTGATGAGAGAGTAGAGGGAAAGGATGGCAAATTTCATTTGTGGCTCAAGCAAAAGGCAAGTGTTGTCTCGTTAATTCAATTGGGTTATAGCTAGACCCGGCAAAATTCACCCAAATATGTAAAATTGAGTTGAATGATAATTATTTAGATGTTTTGAGTCATTTGGGTTTCCAATATAAATTAGGTTCGGGTTTGGTGGGCTTTTAAAAAATACTTTAAAATAAATGATTGGTCCAGTGTTACAATAAACAAAGTTCAAAATTTTAGTATTTTTGATAATTAATTCTTTTACAAATTAACTACCTTTGTCTTATAAAATAAAATAATTAATTTACTAAAAGACTAAGATCCTCTTGAACACCCACTCATCACGGTAGTCTCACTACTCTGGTAAGTCTTGTGAGTACAAGAGGTAGGCAGCGTGCACCAATTGCATCACAAGTGCAACTCTTAGATTTATGAGACTTATGGTATTAGGGTACAAACTGCTAGTGTCATGCATGTTTTGTCTCATCCTATGCCTCGGGATCAAGGATCTCACCGCTTGACTCGATTGAGTCGTTCAATTAGAGAACATGTGTAAATAACTCTAGGTCTCACGCTTAGAGAATAAACACCTTTGGTTGCAATTCACCTACGTCTCACGTAGAGCAAAAGGCAAGTGCAAGTGTTCTCTACCTTGGATGACATAGACTCAAGTTACAAATAGGGTATCACATAATATTTTGACAAATCATGTATCAAAATTATGTACGAAGAAGCATGCATACATCTTTGTATCGTATGGTTTTAATGAATAAAAACTTCACTTCATATAGTTCTTTTATTATGGTGTATGTTATTAATGTACAAATCATGTGAAAATAATAATATAACACCTTTTCAAAATTATATACTAATCAAAAGTCCTCGGTAGCTCCATAGAAAACGCACAAAGAAGCGGAGAAGCGGGTCAACGCGAAGTATATTAAAAGCCCAACCTCTTTAGGGAATCAGGGAGACCCTCCTTATACCTCTCACACAGTTTGTTTCCAATGGGTGAGCCGATTTATCAATTGATTAAGTATGTGATCTTGCTAGTCTCTCCTGGGAGCGAATTACCGTGCGAAACGAACCACTATCGGCACATGAGACTTGAAAAGATCATAAATTAAATTTTGATAGTTGTAAATCCCCTTTTATCACTTATACCTTATCACAACACGTAAACAAACACAAACATTATACACAGATGTTATACGTATATATGTAGCAAGAAAGATTAAGATGAGAGATGGTGACAAGAGATGTATATTATGCGTATGTATTTAGAGAGGTAGAGAGAAGAAAGATGAAACAATAAGATGTTATATTGCCTCAAGAAAAAACACACACACACACACACTTTCAAGCACACCCCTCAAATGACATACTTGAGGGGTATATATAGGTTAGAGAGATGATGCCCTAAGGCTTGGCCATGGGCCTTGAGATGGACTTGGATTGGGCTTGGGTTTCACGAACTAGACAAGGCTAGCTTAACATAACTTTTGCCCAATTAGCTTAGCCCAATCCACGAGCCCGTTGACTATTCTATCACGATATCTAACACACATTACAAAGTTCCTAATCGTGAATGACCATCACTTCTAATAAAAATAATCAAGGCTAACAATCTCCCCCTAAGGGGTGGTCATTCAAAGATGCTCCACTTGAATAGGTCTTTAATCTTTTTGAGCTTGAACTTTGTGAGTAGATATAGAATAGTCTTAATTCTTTGTTCCTCCATGCTTTGTGATCAGATATTGTGGTTGTCTGCCGTTGTCAACTTCGTTGGTTAGGTTTCTCCACGCCTTTCTCCACCATGCTCACACTTCTATTTGACTTTGATTTACCAATGACGTAGTTCTCTAGTCTTTAAACTTTGTAGATTCTTTGACATTGATGAAGAATCATCTTTGACTTTGTGTAGCCTTTGATTATGATGAGAACTTTCATGTGTTGTTGGTATGAGCATGTGGCGAGTCTGCACGATCCATCCGCTCCGGAGCTTCCATAAGAAGAAAACAAAAAAACAGGTTAGTAATAAGCGGATTCCGGCACTTACAAGTTTGAATTTCGAGGGTGTTAACAACATAGTGTGAAAACACGCCTCTAATTCTCACGAGGCCGCTCTGAACCGAGTCCCACAAGTGAGATAACGCGATATACCAAAGTACATCTACAGCTTCATGAGTCGCCAAGTACACGAAGCATCACTCCACGATCTGTAGACCGTTTGAGACACACTAAGTGTAATCCACGGGAGTTACCGGGTGACTGTCGTGGCCGCTGATGTTGACCCGGCAGAGTTTCCATTCAATCACTAAAGATCACGATGTGAAACTTCTCATAAATGTTCGGCAGATTGCTAAGATCCGCTAGGACTCTATAATATATCACTTGTGTCCTTATTGATGAACAAATGCGATGTCATGACAAGTGTTCCTATGAGATCTTTTGATGAATCTCGAGGCTCTAGACTCAATAGTGCATTTTGGTTTTCCCGAAATGAGACTAGGAGAGGGTCTCCTTCTTCAATATCAACGATCTCTAAGAGAAAGTCAATAGATTATGTAGGGTTCCCAGTGAGAATGAAACAAATCCCTTTTAAGAGGAATTGAGTGGCAAGAAGGTTTAGTGCAAGGCGTCCACCGGGTCCATGACGTCTTTGTCTTCAATACCGTGTCATCTAGTGACAACCAAGAGCATATGTATTGAACCCGGTTTCGCCCTAAGGTTGAATATGGAGGGCTATTTCTTTTCACCCTTTTTCATTACATTTCTTTTTAATTCTTCAACCCCTTCTTTCTCCTTTATCACATTACTCCTTTTTTCAATCATACCTAAGGACTTCTAGTGCTAACTATTGGTGGTGTCCTTGGGTAGATCCCTCCGGCTCTGGCGGATCATAGGACGAATTTCCTATTCTTAGTCACCTTATAACTCCATGACTGTCCTATTGTTGCCATAAAACCATTTTTCTTGAAAATCTCTCAAAGTGTTTTTGATAGAAAACATGTTTGGAACACTCCGAGAGTTTTATATTTTCAGAAACACTCCCCCTTCACATGTGCTTATAAGTTTTGACAGAAATCTGCACAGTGAGAGTAGAGTTCGCACTTTTTTTTTTTTTTTTTTTTTTTATGCGTAGAAAGAGCTTAGGCGTAGATAACAGAAGTTACGAGTAGGATAAGGTTATGAGTAGACGAGGCTTAGGCGTAGGATCTTATGCGTAGGATCTTATGCATAGGAAGCTTAGGCGTAGGATTCCTTAGGCGTAAACAGTATCTTACGCATAACCTTAAGCTTATGCGTAGACAAAAAGTTACTCGTAAACCTTACGCGTAATTGTGAAGTTATGCGTAGAGTTACTCGTAAGCTTTTAGCTTATGCGTAAACTATGGTTAAGAACCAAAAATCCTTTACACTGTCACAGCGTAAGGGATATCCAAAGTCGGTGTTCCACACACTTATCCAAGTGAGGGAAGCACCGATTAACCGCTATAGCTCAAGATTCTTCACCAAAAGTTATGAGTAGAAAACTAGGGTTTTGACTTTTTGACTTCTACGCGTAAGAAATTTCCAACGATTCAAATGATTTCTCTTGCAATGTATATCCTTAAAAACACTCGAATAACCCAAAAATGTTGATCTTTTTCACCCAAAGTGCTTAGAAAAGTTACGAGTAGAAATGACCAACGAACCAAAAACGAGTTTAAAACTTAACCAAAACGCGTAAAGCTTGGAACTTTTTGCAAAAAACTGAAACTTTAGCACCAAATAAACCTTAAACCACAAGAATCTTGAATTTTTAAGTGCAAAAATTAAAGCTTTATGCGTGAATCTTTGAGAACGAAACTACGCGTATACTACACAAACAAAAACTTCAACCAAACACTCCTAAACCATTGTTAGGCGATTGATACCAATTGTAAATCCCCTTTTATCACTTATACCTTATCACAACACGTAAACAAACACAAACGTTATACACACAGATGTTATGCGCATATATGAAGCAAGAAAGATTAAGATGAGAGATGGTGACAAGAGATGTATATTATGCGTATGTATTTAGAGAGGTAGAGAGAAGAAAGATGAAACAATAAGATGTTATATTGCCTCAAGGAAAAACACACACACACACACACTTTCAAGCACACCCCTCAAATGACATACTTGAGGGGTATATATAGGTAAGAGAGATGATGCCCTAAGGCTTGGCCATGGGCCTTGAGATGGACTTGGATTGGGCTTGGGTTTCACGAACTAGACAAGGCTAGCTTAACATAACTTTTTCCCAATTAGCTTAGCCCAATCCACGAGCCCGTTGACTATTCTATCACGATATCTAACACACATTACAAAGTTCCTAATCGTGAATGACCATCACTTCTAATAAAAATAATCAAGGCTAACAATAACAATTGGTATAACGAGCCAGGTTGTGTATTTTTTCAGATTCGTGTGGTTTGAATATTTGTTTAAACTGTTTTTCACCAATATTCTTTGTCTTGGAAAATTTTTTTTCCAACTTGTCTGGTATGAGTTTAAATAAATGATTTGTATCTTATTGGTCAAAAAAGTCAACACCTTTTATATGCCTTGCTAGCCTCGCTTGTGTCTTTTCATGTCCATGAATCAGTTTATGGGTAAAATATTTATGTGACTAGTTTTTGTCCATCTCGTGATATTTTTGTGGTCAACGTGGTCAAATGGGTTACATCGAAGTTTTTTTTTGCATAATATTTCTGGGTTTCTCTATGCTAAACGGAAAAATGGTCGGAAAAGTAGGCCGGAAAATGGCAAATGGTCAAAACCCTAAACTTACGCATAAGGATTTTTACGCGTATGGAATACGCCAGAAAACAAGGCTACGATAAGCTTTTACGCTTAAGCTTCTAGAAAGTTACGCATAACGCGTGAAGTTATGCGTAGGAATTGTTACGCGTATGGTTTACGCCTAACCTAGACCATGTTTACGCATAAGCTCTAGTTACGCATAAGGTTTCGAGCAAATTTACGCGTAAGATTTTTGACAGAAAGACGAGATGAATAAGAGGACTCATACTTGACCAAGACACCAACAAAATACCGACAAACACTCTTCGACTTCAGGTTCCATCACAAGTCCAAAACCAAAAAGAAAAAACAAAACGTGACTTCTCGTCTGCCAATCTCCATCACAACCAACAACAACATCAACCCCACATTCTAACCTAATTCCATCTCCTACAACTCCACCACTCCTGACAAAAAACGAATCAAGCTATCTCAAAATCATTTTCGTGTTAATTATTGAAATATCAAGACCATCAAGGGTCTAAACACAAGAAATAATTTCATCATCGATCAGAACTATTCGAATTAAAGGAAGAACAAAACCTTAAGGTTTCATCCTATTCTTTCTTTCTCGTATGACACAACCGACGGAAACAAATCAAACCCACCTGAGACCCTTTGATCTTGACGTCACGTGATTGGAGCAGGATAACTAATGATGTCACGTTACAACGTAACCTCTTATTCTTTCAAGTACGGTTGGGTTCTCTAATTGAAAGTGTTCGGTTTATCGATTCATGATGGAGATGAGATGAGATGAGATTTTTTTATTAGATCTATTTTGGTGAGATATTGACAGATGGGAGGCTGATGGTTTAGAGGTGTAAAGGATATTTAGGTTTAGGTTAAAAATGATAAGATATGTGTTTAGGGTAAAGCTTTTATACGGAACTTATCATTTGATTGGAGATTTGGCTTTGAATCGTGTATTGGACGGGCTACTCTTACCATTATATTAACGGATCCGACTTGGGCCTAAACGATTTGCCCTTGTATTTATCTTCAATTTGGACTGAACTCGTATTGGACCTAAAACGAATTGACACATGATCTAACAATCTTATCTCAAATGTATTGTTGATTATGTTAATGTTTGGTCTAATCTTTGGCAAAGAGAATGGTATTTTGGTTCACGAAAATTTTCACGAGGATACACATTCACGGCTATATTTTGAAATGAATATCAAATGTGACCACGAAGATGATGCTTTATTATTTATTTGGGTTTGACGTGAAGTTTGACGGGCGTGTTTACTTATTTCGTCTTCTTTCTTTCTTCCCTTCCGCGAAGATGACTTGTCTGGGCAAATATATTGAGTGTGATGAAGACTTGATATCTAGTTACTTTTGTGATTCTTTCTCTCTTAACCCACAAAGTAGCTATCACTTTCGGTGTCTCACGTAGTTGAGGATACGTCAAGAGGTTTTGTACAATGGGTACACCGTTCTTTTTCATAAGGATAATACAAGATTAAGTAACTATTCCGGGAGATTTTACTTCATCCTCAAGTTCGTCATATTGGGTTATCCGCACATGTGGTTACTACGCATGTACCGCTGAATTTTGATACTGTGGGTTGAAATGAGTTAGACAATTTCAAATGGTATTGTTCATCGACATCTTCTCACGGGCTGATATGATTTATGATAGAATGCTTCCAGTTAATGCTTCATGTACACAATTGTATGCTGATTCCGATAAATCGTAACCATCACGGGAGAGAAATGTGTACATTATGGGCTGATTTGATATATGAAAGATAACTGGAATGCATTTGGTGAGATGAAGATGTTGATATCTTATTCCCCGAATGGACAATCTTGAAGAAGGTCGAGTCGACAGTCTTTTCTACATTTTCCGTTGCGTGTTAGAAGACTAAAGACGGTTCTAATTTAATTATCAAAAGACTTCTTCAATTCGTGAAATTCATCGTAAAGGTTGTCGGTTTGGGGAGAGCACTAATTAGGGGAGAGCAAAAGGCCAGATTTAATCCCTAATTAGATTTGCTCGCATTGTTCTTCTAAAAGTAAAGAGATAGCAAATGAGAAGATTCATGATGTTTGAAGACTGTGAAGACACTCTTGGAGCTACTGAGCTTATCTTTTGTATTTAATTTTGCTTGTAGGGAACATTGTAAGCAACTCCCGTATGACATCACTTGGGGAGAGATTGTTAGCCTCGCTTAAGTGAAGTCATTACGGGAATTGCATTAGTTTCGTCTTTTACTCATTCACAAGGACTAGTTTAGTCAATAGTGCTAAGTTAGACTTGTCTAAGTATAAATACCCCTCCTAGTCCCAACTAGGAGGGTAGGAAGTTCATATTTTGTAAAGAAGTGTGTGTGGTTTCTTCTTCTTCTCTCTAGAAACACACACATCTTCCCCTTTTCTATCTAATACAATAACCATGTCTTTCTCATTCTTTGAGCTTCCCCGACCCCCCGAACCACATGAATCAATAGTTTTATCGGTCCTACAATAGTTTATAGTCCGTTTAAGTGTAAAAAAGAAAACAAGTTTTTGCACACAACACATAGCATGTCACAAGGATTAAGTGTGTATAATTAACAGAATTTTAAACCACACGATAATCATCATGCTATATCTTGATAGCTTCGAGAGAGACCCACACCCTCAATAGCATGATGGAATCCATGATTTAATAGGAAAAGCAACTTCTGATATAAGTAATTAGTCCATTTTAATTTATATGTAAACAAGTCCCGAGGAATAAAACATATAAGCAACTAAAACAGACAAAAAGAGGAGTAGAGGTGAAGACAGACTCTAATGGAAAACAATAAAAAAGTAATGTTCCAAGACTCAAGAATGAGTCTTCCCCAATTGGAGAATCTAAGGCTCCACAAGGTTTTTAGCTAGGTACCAAGTAGAACACAGACGTTATAGAACATGACCGCGTGAGCCTTAAGATTAGAAAATAAAAGAATAATCCATATTACAATATCTTTTAATTTCCTAGCCTCTTTTATTAACCATTAATATAAAACAAGATCAAGATTTAATTAAATGACAATAATTCATGTTATTGCCATAACAATTAACTAATTATGTGTTTAATTAGCGTAGCAAGCGACTCTATGTGTAACCCATAACACCAAACGAGATGGCTCGTGATGCCACTATTGGGATTCTATATTGATTGACCATCAATACCACGAGTACACATCGGATGGATCTATATTTAATGTTATGAATTAAAACACATAATTAAAACACGTAAAACTTACCTCGAATCTATTGAAAAATAGATTATCACCAAGTCTTAATCTTGATCGCGAACATACAAAGGACCTCGTACCTCCACGAAACCCAAATCAACTATAGTAAGTTGATCTCTAACGGAAACTCACACTATAGTCCAACGAGAGCGTTAGGATGCTAGTGCTTAACCCACGAGCTACGACCTTAACACGAATGCTAGCCGTAGAGAAGAAATGTTTCCAACTCCCTAACAATTGGGGCATTGTACTAGAGAGAGCAAGAGAGAAATCTAAGAATGCTTTGATTTATGAGAGGTGTAAGCAAATGAAGACCTAGAGGCCTCCTTTTATACTAAATACCTAGCTTAGAAAAAAAGCTATCACCCCTTGCCCTATCCTATGAGGAGGCCGGCCATATGGAGTGTTCATTGGCCTCCATATTGTCTTTTGCTCCTTGTAAAATTAACATGTTCAAATCAAGCCAATTTTCGTACTTAACTGTTTGAATTATATAACATGACAATCATATATAAAACTCATAAAACATCATAGACACATGCGGAAGCGTATAAGAACAAATGATGAATAACTAATTAACATAAATATAAAGTATGCGTACCTTTTTGAATCTAGCCGAACAAGAATCAATTCCTCAAACTAGCAATAGGATGAACCCTAAGTAGGGTTTATAAGGATTATGTGAATTACCCCTTACCATTTTGTAATTCAATCCAAGATACTAACAATAGATAACCATAACGTCTGAAATCATCAATAAAGGTTAAGAAGTAGCTAGCACCTCTCTTTGACACATGTTTTAGTGGTCCACACAAATCAGTATGAATAAGACCAAGTAGATTAGACGCCCTCTCCATATTGCTATTAAAAGGTTTCTTTGTCATCTTCCCAGATATGCATGACTCACATTTATCAAATGATTCATCATTGGTATTTTTCAAAAGCCCTTCACGTTGTAGCTTTTACATGCGAGTCTTCCCTATATGAGCAAGTCTACAATGCCAAACATAAGAAGAATTCTAGTCTAACTTCATTTTCTTATTGATGCTAAACATCGAATTATTATTGTTGGATACATTCCCAATCATATCAATCTCAAACACACCATTCACAGTAATAGCATTAAAATAAAATACACCATTTAAAGAAACTGAAATTCCATTACTTGTGATAGTATGAGTAAAACCAAGATCCAACAAAACAGAAAAGGAAACAACACCTCTAATTATAGAAGGTGCATAATAACAATTGTTTAATAACAGTACTAAGCCCGAAGGCAATACTAAACTAAACGTTCCTATGGCTTCAACAATGCAGTGCCCCATTGCCCACATGCATATATTGCTCTCCATAAGACAGCTTCCTTTCCACTCTAAACCCCTGCAGTGTATTATAAATGTGAATACCACATCCAATATCATATAACCAAGAATTAATTTTATGATTTAGAGTAAATAATTCAATCATAAATAAGTTACCAAGTAATCGGGCCTCAAGGACCCAAAATGCTTCATCTTATTTTCCCGCAATTCATCAAGATAGAGAGCACAGCTTTTTTCCAAGTGACCCACTACTTTACAAAGAGTGGCAAGCCTGATCCTTTTTAGGATTTTCCTTCTTCTGAGGAGGGTACTTCTTTGGTTCAGGTTGATAGGTCATAACTTGTTTACCCTTATCAACCTTACCCTTTCCTTTACCCTTCTTGTTGTTCGCACGCGGTTTTGGCTTGTTAATCCTACCACCCTGAATTTTCATAATCAATAAGCAATGCGTGTAGGTCAGTAACTGTCTTCTCCACGTAATGTATATTGAAATTCTGAACAAAACCATTAAAATCCTTGTTAAGGGACCTACTGATCAAGTTCACAACAATGTCTTGTTCATAAACTTTGCCAAGTGCTTGTAGTTGGTCCATGTAACCTTTCATTTCCAACACATGCGCACTTACGGGTTTACCCTCTCCCTGCTTGCAGCTGTGAAGTGCATCAATTAAATCACAGATTTCAACAACTTCAGGTTACTCAAACATTTTCCTGAGTTCGTTGAGCATGTCAAATGGGAAGAAATTTTCGAACTGCTTTTGGAGAGCAGGTTCCATCATTCCCAACATCAAGCAAGCCACATCATTATGATGCTTGTACTCAACCTTCCACGCAGCTTTATCCTCGTCAGAGGCGTCACCTTCGGGTTCAGCAGGGCAAGGCATGTACAAATAATCCAACCTATTAGTCACGCTACATACAATTCTCAAATAGCGATGCCAATCATTGAAATTATTTGAGCCAGTCAACCTTTCTCGTTAAAAGAGAGTTTTGAACGCAGTACCTAGTGTAGTATTATCGTTTTGAGCCATTTCTACATAAAAAAGTTCAAATATTAGTATTTTCGATAATACAATTTTTCAAGAAAATAAAAATACCCAAGGTAATATAAACATATAACGATAGAATTTTCTCGAAAAACTAGGATCCAAATTATCATAGGTTCATTACATCAGTTGACCTGCTAGTAATGAAAACACATAATAAGGTAATCTGCCGAACAATAATTGGCAAACTTTTTCCAATTCCTAGATCATTATGGGATTTACATTACCAACAATATTGCCTTGAGTCCAATTCTCACTTACTACTAAATTTAAGTCGTCTAACTTAAAGAACTGCAAATGTGTCTATGCGAGGTGTGACTCAACATGAAGATTTACCTTTCCATCACAATCTCGCCAAGTTCTCACATGGCGTAAATTGCAACTTCAAGTGTTCCTTTAACTAGATGATACTAACTTAATTTAAAAGGGTACTAGTTTTGATTTATGGTGTGAAATCAAATATATACAAAGATGTCATGCATTCATCTTGTAGCATAAGTTTTAATAAAAAACATTTTATTAACCAATTCTTAAATATTAAATTAACAAAGTTTTGATTGAGGTATTGGTTTCGCCAATCAAGGAATTTACCTTTAATTATCGTCCATTATATCGTACTTTTGCATAAGTCTAAAGACTTAGTGTTTCGGATAATTACCACAAAAGTGGCGCATGGAATTAAAGCTAATTCGCCCTTAAGATAATTTTGTACATAAAATAGCCTACTTGGTAACTCCAATTTGACGCACAAAGAAGAGAAGAATTTGGTCAGCGCGAAGCAATTAACCTCCTTCTTTCGGGTCACAATTTAATGCGCTCTCCTCTTTATACCCCTCTTATAGTTTGTCAAAATTGGATGAGCCGTTCTCACTATTTGTACCAAAACTCATCACTCAATTAAACTTAATGAAAATTTAACTCTTCAAAAACAAATCAAATTTCACCATTGTTTAGTCCAATTTATTTTTCTATTCAAGAAATTACCCTTTGCTTAAAACTTGTCAAACATAATAAACAAACAAGTAACAATAATAAATAAATAACTAAAACAATGCGCACATAACTAACTATTAAAATGCGTAGACAAGTAGCCACATGCAACCTATTCATAATCAATTCTAGGTTAATTAACGTATATATTAACTAGGGCTTTCACTTGCAAAAGGAAGTGAGACACATACATCGATGAATCGATTGCGTAAGCCATAGTAAAAAATATACCAAATTGCACATAATTGATTCATTAATATATATATATTGGAGTCTTTCCCAATTTAAGAATTATCAAACTATACATGTGATAAAATAACTTAACAATTAATAATTCAAGCAACCATCCATGACGAACATGCATGTATCATCATAGATATAACATAACAATTATTCAAGTAAGTCACAAGATCGCATACAATTCTATGTCACATAACCATTATTCACGAATTTATTCACGTAACATATATATATAATTCTAGGTTTAGATATCGATAACACAACAATTCTTATAAACCCTAATAAATTTTTTTTATAAAAATCGACTAAAAAAATTTAAGGTTCGACCCTAAAATTTTTTTGGGTCGACACATTAATTTTTTTAAAAACAAATTAGGGCAAAAGCCCTAACCCTAAAATTAGGGTTTACATAATCAAAACCAAAACTCTAGAACAATCATATTAAACATCATACAATATCCGTTTTTTACATGTTTAGTAATTAATTACTCATTAAACAAGACTCGTGATGCCACTGTTGGAATTATATAACATGATAATCATATATAAAACACATAAAACATCAAAGACACATGCGGAAGCGTATAAGAATGAATAATGAATAACTAATTAACATAAACATAAAGTATGCGTACCTTTTTTATTCTAGCCGAACAAGAATCAATTCCTCAAACTAGCAATAGGATGAACCCTAATTAGGGTTTATAAGGATTATGTGAATTGCCCCTTACCGTTTTGTAATTAAATTCAAGATACTAACAATAGTGTGTTAGTACCACGTTCTTGTACACACGTACTATAACAAATTAAAGTAATGCTAGTTTTAATAACACGAAAAAGTTTGTTTAGGAAAAACAAAGAGATCAACACCCTTGGGAGGTTGTACGATCGGTTGGAGACCAAAACACACACAAAACAGTTTTAGGTTTTAGTTTAGGAGTACAAGAGTTGGAATACAAAGACCCTAGGCCTTGTATATATACCCAAGGAAACTTAGTGTCCAAGTTAGCTAAGGATTGGGTTTGGAAACCCCTTAGGCCGATCGGTTATGGAATCCCCATGGGATTCTAGAACCTACTTGACATCTAATTTCACTTTTAGTCCTTCCTTTAACATTTAACGACCGTTAGTCCATTACGTTTAATTAACTTAACGTTCGTTATGTTTTTCGTGTAAATAATAAATAAATATAGCATTTAATATTTAATTATTAACTTTAATTCTCATACGCAAAGTGTGCAATCCCGTGGTCTCGAGTTCGATCCTAACTCACGATTACTAATTTATATCCATAAAACCAACATTAACGACCGTTAACCGTTACACTAATTAACGGACTAACGACCGTTATGTTCATTTCGTGGATTATATTAATTATAATTAATAGTATACTTTAAACATATTAATTATATTTAATAAACGCTCTCTAAATGTGTATGTGTGTGCCCGATAGGCTCACGTAATTCCCGGCCGCATAACTAACGATTTACGAACGCATAACCAATAGGTTTTAGCTCACTATAAAGTTTCTTTGATTTACAAAACAGAGTTCACTTTTGTGGTTCTGCAACGAAAGTTCACATGATTTGAATTTAGACCAGTATGTTCACATTTGATTTACAAAAGAGTTTTCATCCAACTTGCATAAACGTAGTGAACTTTTGTGTCATAATAGTTGTTGATGAACATTTTAGGAGCAGGTGCAATAAAATTTGGGTTAGCTTATCTAAAAGAACTCATTAATAAGGTATTTTAGATAAGCTAATCCACAATGGCTTTGTAAACAACATCCATTTGTGTCAAATAAGATGCTACTTGTCATAAGCCGTTTGATACTCAAAACAACTGATTGTGTTTTGATAATGCAACAACTGATTGCATTTTCAGTGGCAGGTAGTCTGTTTCTATTGGATTTATAAACTGAATAAAGTTTTCGATTTAGTTTGGGATGATAAGTATGATGAAAACCTTAACGTTTTTGGGAATTGCAACTAAATGTCGTGATTTAAATTAGTTATTTCTAGTGTTAGTTTAAGTATATTCGACTTGTACTAGCATGTTTAGGTTCTTATTTTGCTAAAATCCTCATGAGTCGGAATCATTAGATACCCAATCTTATATTGATGGGAGATTTCTTATTGTATTGATAATCAAGCTAAAAACTTATTACAACAATCAAAACTTATTTTCTGCCTTTCCAATGCCAATATCAGGTCAATCTGATTCACTAACTAGTGATTTCTCAAATTGTCGTGTTTGCTCGACTGGTTGTATGGTTGTGGTCAAATTTACAAGCTTTTGATAGATCATAGCCTGAATCAGTTTCTTACTTGGAAGATAATATAGTTTTAGATGTTGTAGACATTTATCGTCTTTGCTTGACTGGTTGCGAGGCTCAAGGAAATGGGTTGTGGTCATTGCTTGATTTAGTTTCTTGTTTGGAAGATAATATAGTTTTAGATGTTGTACACATAATTTCTCGACTCACGTAGATGTAGAATTACATGTGTAGCTTGCATTAGCAATGTGACCTGACAATATTGGTATAACAGTTTATGCAATTTGTGCATTTGAGAAACTGGCATTTATTGTCATTTAGTATTTCAATGTTGTTGGTTGCCCTTACACATTCTCCCGAGTTCTGAATAATTATGAGATGAAATGGGAGTATCCAGAGGTGAATTAAGTAGAATTGGTTGCAAAATGTAAATGCAAGATTCAAGATTAATTTTACTTGAAGATAAATGTAGTTACGTTTTTACTGTATATTATTATATGGCTTGATAATGTATTACTTAAGTTGCATAGTAGCTTGATTACAGATTGTCACAGAGGGAAATATAACGGGTCCACCCGACCCGAACCAACATGTTTGACCCATTCTTAAATTATGACCCGTTTGACCCATAACCCGTTTGACCCATGACCCAAACCGACCGACCCGACCATTTGCCACATCTAGTTATAGCTCTGCATTTGGGATTTTGATGATTGATCTTTTATGGTTATGGAGATGATTTGTGTCAAGCTGAGAAAATCATCTTTCGTCTCTTCACGGGTCAAGAACACACACATGAACTATTATGCTCGTACGATTCCTTCAAGAATAAAGAACTCCCGAAATGTCTTCTTTTGATATACGATATACAAGTCTACTGGTGTTAGGGATTTGTTGAGAAGACTTATCCATGAAGAGTAAGAGTCTTGTCTCTTAAAATATGAATTTAATTATTCAGCCCAAACATATTAGTTATTGAATTTAACTGCTCATTTGATCGCCTTTCCGTAACCTAACCTTGTCCCTTTACCTTGGCTAGACCTCAAAAGAGTGAATTGTTTTAGATAACTTGATAAACATGATTTGTAATATGTGCCTTTGTTGATTTTTTCTATAGTTCTACTACAACTTTAGATGCAGTGAACCACTTCGCATTCCTTTCTCAAAGAAAGGATCTCAATTTTGTCCGCTCGATTGTAGACCATTTGGAACTCAATGAAAATACACGTAATTGAGAACGCCAACTCCGATGTTTTTGATTAAGAGAAAAGGTGGGGTGAGTGATTTCCTCGATCCTTCCTTGATTTAATGGAAGCTAGCACCACTCGTACAACAAGGAGAGATGGAAGCGTTTGCAATTGTTGGAGCATGTATGTTCTTTTATCTATAATTAGACACTTAGCAACTCACGAGGAGAGGATAAGACATGACTATACAAAAAATGAGAAAAAGAAGGAAGGACTCTCAACCCGAGAGTAAAAGAAGTGTTAGGGAATGGGATTATATCGAGAGGTGTATCCGAAGTAAGTTCCCCAGCCTAGTTAATGCAATACACCATGCGATGAAAGCTCAATTTGGGACGAGGATAAGTTTAAGGAGTTTATAAAGAACATTCATTGTAACTTGTAGAGTTTTGTTCTACAACTACTTTTATTTTCTGCATTTCAACATCTGGGAAGAATCATTTATTAATAACGAGATGGTTGTATTTTTTGGGTAAAGGGGAGTAATCCTGCACCCTGGTAAATAAATTAACCAAAAAACGTTTAAGTACAACGGATATGGGTGAGTCCCATATCACAGCCCGTTACATAGGCACTTAGAAACACAAAAGTCCCGTAGGACACTAACAAATAACCACTATATAAGAGTGACACACCACTCTTATAACAAATAAATGAACATTAAACTACAACGACTATAAATTTACAAATTAAATACTCAAGACAAAAAAACTTGATTCTCCAAAGTCGTCGTAGATGTCCATACTTATCAACGATGCAGCTTTATCCAATGGTAGAACTAGAGCACCCAATCCACACCAAACAACTACACCAAACTTCCATTGATCAAAATGACCAAACCAATACTACAACTTGATCCAATACCTCATCTGCTACAAATTTTAATGGAGTAAAACTCTAGCTAAGAATGAAACCCTGTGTATCTTGATCAATCATAGATCTAAAAATAGGGTTTAGAAACCCTAACTTACGAAATAAAGACATGGCTTACATGATCACAAGCGTGATTGAGATAGCACCACGACAATTCCCACGAATAGGCAAACCAAATCGCTAGTATAGCGCACCACTAATCATGAAACGATTCCGAAATTCTGATATACCGATAGCGTAACAACTCATCACAAAACCAATCATCACCCTGTAGCATGAAGCACAAGAAAGAGAACATAAATAGGGTAAACAAACCCTAACTTCCCATCAACATACTCATTAGCAGCTCCCATGATCGTCACCCCATGGTAGCAACAAGATAGTATATCGAAGTACACACTCAATAACAGGGTATACCAAAACCCTAACTTCCAATATATTCGTATAGCATCCCAAGAAAAAAGAACACATCAGCAATCCACCAGGAATGATCTACGAACAGGTAATAGAACAAGGCCAAATAGAGGTAGATAAACCAAAGGGTTTAAAAACCCTAGTCGCAACCCGCCCAACCTCCCATCACAGACCCAATAGTATGAATGAATGTAAATCTGTGATGGTTAAGGTTTTGAACAAGACCCCTAAAAACTTGACTTACCACTCTCTCCAAACCCACTTACATCGACAAACCACGGATAGAACATGCAGGTATCGATCAAAACCCTAACAAGGGTTAACTTGCAGTGATTCACAGCATATACAAATCATTATATAGGCGTTCAGCACACATAAACCCAATCGACCCCATATATATGAATCAGAGAACCGACTTAGAATCAAGGTACGATTATAAAATCGAAACCCTAATAAACATATCGTAAGAATTAGGGTTTCCAGCCATCAAACCAAAGAGAAATCCGAAAAGATAAAGAGAATAATGAACCAACCACCCTAAAAAAGAATATCTAATCCCAAAAATCGTATTGCATATCCTAGAAAAGGACAGAGAGGACGATTTGGTTTTGAATATGGCCGGAAAAACAGTTTAGGGTGGCGGCCGGATTTCTCCCAAGGGGAGAGAGAATTAGGGTTTTTTTTATAACGAGATGGTTGTAATAATTGATAATGATGGTTGGGTTAGGTAACATGTCAAAACAGGTTTAGCTCAAGAAGTGACATTTTTTGTACATGCCAAGAAGATTGATCTTTAAACGCTTTTTGCCACATTTTTTGAAACTATTGCATTAAATAAGGTTACAAGATAGACTTTTATATCTTTAAATAGATTGATTTGGAAGGTTGTAAGCGCCATATATATGCTCCTGCTACTTTCAAGCTGTTCCCCCATTTGAGAACTAGGATAACAAATAACTCACATAACCCCATCCATACTAAGCGCCATATATTGTACAAGAAAGGCTCTAACGCTATAAAAGTTGCAACGCTGTAAGCCAAAACCATCAGCCTGAAATCTGTAGAGCAAGGGTGGTGCTTTTCTGTGATTAGAATGTTCATCATTCAGCTACAGAATGCTAAATCATCACTAGAATTGGAACATTCTTTTTCCTAAATAAAAGAATGATCATGTAGCAGAATCCAATAAGCTAAATTACCCACAACCAAGACAATATCATTCAGCAACGGCCATTGACGTTAAATTCATAATTTGACCAGAGAAAGCAGCTAGACGGATATTCAACGTCCATTAGGCCAATTGAAACCATATTAACATCTGGCCACTAAAAAGGGCAAATAAAGATGATAACAATAAATCAACAAAATATTGTAGAAACGGCAAAACGAAACAGTAAAGTGGCAATGCAAATTGGGGTTTTTAACTTGATATTCTATGCAAGAAGATGTAGTAATTTGGTTAGAAGCATATAGGGAAGCACCTTAAAATCATCTATAAGAACAAGCAACTCTAAAAGACGAAGATCCATAACTTTCAAGGGGCAGAATTCACAGAAACTCTGTTATCTTCCATGATGCATCTTTGAGAATTGTGTTGAACAATAATGCATCAAGTTGGATTTCTTGTGAGCAGGCTTGGTTCAGCAGATCCAACGCTTCATCAAAATCTTCCAACGCCAACACAAACTGAAATTGGTTGGCTGTTACAGTTAACAAAATAGTAGCGAGCAAGAAATCTTATACAAATGAAGCATGAAAGATAAAAAAGGATCTTTTAAACACCATGTTGTATGGTGTAATGAAAGAACAATAGATAAGAAAAAAGGTATTTCCTTTTGTCCAAATTACGAACCCTAGAGCTCAAGATGAGTGATTAGTATCTAATGGCGCGCGCGCACACACACAAGAGCACGTATTCTAAAGTATCTAATGCCTCGTATGTAACATTTCGCATTTTTAGGATTTCTATCCATCTTTCGAAATTTTACTATTCACTCCCGATACCCGCACCACCTTTTGACTAATACATTTTAATTTACCTTGCCAAGTCATATACCTAGTCATCAACTAGATATTATTTAGATAATACCTAGTTAAATATCTTCAAAATATCTCACTAAGAGAAGAAAATTGAAATTCTCTTCTTAAATATCTTACCATTCTAGGTTTTAACAGCGTTTACGTGCTCCGTCAAACTTATCAATCATTTAATATGCTAAGATAGGTTATATTAATATGATTTAACATTTTTATAAGTTTCATATTTTTAGGATACCCGGTTTTAAGTTTCGTGACTTTACGACTTACGATTAGCGATTAACGGGACCAAAACTCACTCCATAAAAGCAAGATATTATCAAAACTTATATCTAGTCATCCAATATAGGCATTGAACGAAATTTTAGACCACATGGGGTGTTTGTATATGTGTCATCAAGATAAGACTAGGAAGACTTATACATGTTTAAGTAAACTTAACCTTTAACACATAACACCTATACAAAGTTTGATAAATATCTAAACCATGTAACATCCTCATTACAATATAAATACAAGGCTCATCTCTTCCTTTCTCTTCATTCCAAATGACAAACACATAATTCACAAACCCTTCATCTTTGATTTCCAAGTTCCAAGTTACACATAAGAGTTGAAGGCTTAGTTGTTCTCTACATGAATCTTAAGTTTATTTGATGATTCCATGGTTGGATTAGGAGCTACTCAAGAGTGTTAGGGGCTGAGGTTAGGAGGTTTTTACAAATATTAGCAAGTGTTTATAAAGGGTTTGCAAGGTGGTGAAAAGATTTGGAAGCTAGGGTTTTGTGTTACAAACATAGGTTTAGTGATCTTGATTAATGGTTCTAGTTAAATTTCATCACAAGGATTGTAAGCAAACTCCTATACTTACCTTTTATTTCAGTAAATACTAGTATTTCATGTATTTAATATATTTTATATGCTTATTATGGCTGATTGTGCTTGGATAAATGGACTAAACCACTAGAAATCGTCAAAAGGACTAGTTTTGCAAAACAGTAAATCAAGGTGGGCTGTAAACATAGTTACTGGGTAAAATTCGTGGACTGAGAAACTTAGGTAATAACATAGGATTATAGATAGATGTCTTGTGGTCGTTTTTCCGGGTGGCTCTTGCCGTAACTCATCCCGATGAATAAACTAGAGCCAAAACGGCTAAACGTGTCCAAATCTGAGTAACAGATTTCAAACGGGTAAAACTCATAAAACTTGAATGTAACCAACTATTGGTCAAAGAATAAAAGTTGTAGCTAACACCCTAACTTGAACGTGGCCACTGGCCGTACATTAAACAGAGTTGTAGAACTTGAGTTATGACCAAAACCGTGAGACAGTTTGCTGCTGATTGAAATAACGAGTACATCCAAGGGTAAATTGGTAATTTCACATTCGTAAATAATTTCTGGGGCAGTAGGACCCACTAATCTTTTTAGTACATTCAATTACCTTTCCGAAGACATAAAAACTGAGTCGTGATAAATTCCGGTTTAGAAATAACGGGTAGATTTAGACGGGGAAAACTTAAATAAACGAAACGTAAACACTTAAACGACTTCACAAATGTTAAGTATCCAAGCATAATTGATGTAATAACTATACAAGGCATGTTTATACATTCACATCGTTATTTTAGAACCTAAGACACAACACATATTCTAGGTTACGCGTAGAGGTTTCTCGGCTTATACATCGATTCGTTATACATTGGATATCACATTTATTAAGGTGAGTTCTTAGCCCCGTTTTTATACACGTTTGAAACTTTTGGGGTAGATACATGCTCAACTATTTGCTTTTACTTTTACAAATACTCAAAACATTATACTTGATTGCATTATACATGATTGCATTATACTTGATTGCATTATACTTGATTGCGTTATATACTTGATTGCGTTATACTTAATTATGTAATACTAAACTTGAAAGTCTCCCAACATACACGGAGCAGTCTAACTTGAAAGTCTCCCAACATACACGGAGCAGTCCAACTTGAAAGTCTCCCAACATACACTGAGCATCTAACTTGAAAGTCTCCCAACATACACGGAGCGCTAACTTGAAAGTCTCCCAAAATAAACGGAGCAACACTAAGTGCAATAATGTGAACTATTATGATCAGATATGTGTTTGACTATAACATGTACTATATTTTAGCAGTGGGTTGTAAACACACAGGTTGCAAGTTTTGTATGGGCGGAACTTGGAACTGAGTAGATTTACAATGCCTTTGCTGTGTGAACATTCTTTAAAGGCTTTACATGTTAAACAAACTCTATGAACTCACCAACCATTGTGTTGACACTTTTTAGCATGTTTATCTCAGGTCATAAGGCGATAGCTAGAGTTTGAAGCATAGAGTCGTGCGACATATTTTGAAGACTTATGCTTTTATCATTTACCATTCGAAACATATATGTATTATACTTTGGGACCTCATTGTTTTTAACTCTGATTTCATTAATCGAATGGTAACTTTTCAAAACATCTCATTTAGAGGTCGTTTTCTATAACTTGTACTTTGTATTATGAAGTAGCACCCCAGTGACACGATCTTCCGCTGCGGTATTTTGGGGGTGTTACAGATTGGTATCAGAGCATTGGTCATAGAGAACTAGGTTGCATTTAAGAGCCTAGACTATAACTGCTTTATACGTTAAGACTCTCCACTATGATTGCCTTACACACACTTCGTGCGCATATGCTCCTTGTTAATTGTTTTCTTAGATCCACGTTGTTGGATGATATGACTTTAGTAATAATAAGGTAACCCCAGAATTTAATCAAGTCATTAAACATATGGAGCTCAGTAATAACTAATTATTTAACTTGATCTTGTGACAGTTCTTGTTTAATGAGACATGAGATTTGAGTTAAATAATATTATTACTTAGCTTTAGGGATTTGATAACTTGGTTATCTTATTATCTGTCTCAGAAAGCGAGTTTGTATCAGGGAAATCTTAAGTAGGATGATTTATAATCTCCTTATTTGAATGGATTGGGACGCCTCTTTATTCAAATAAAGAAGTTATAAACCACCGAACCATATGTTTATAATCCATTAATTACATATATTTGGACGCTTCTTTATGTAATTAATGGATTATAAATAAGTGGGCGTATTTGCATCCGATACAATTCCCTAACCACATTATGGGTGTATTACAACGTAACCCATACACTATTCCTGTTGAATAAGAGAGAACCCCATTGTTTTAGAGACCACACTTTTCTTAGACACACTATAAGTAGTTAACATCAACAGAACTTCGGGACGAAGTTCCCTTAAGGGGTAGAGACTGTAACATTTCGCATTTTTAGGGTTTATATCCATCTTTCGAATTTTTACTATTCACACCCGATACCCGCACCACCTTTTGACTAATACATTTTAATTTACCTTGCCAAGTCATATACCTGGTCATCAACTAGATATTATTTAGATAATACCTAGTTAAATATCTTCAAAATAACTCATTAAGAGAAGTAAAATTGAAATTTTCTTCTTAAATATCTTACCATTCTAGGTTTTAACAAATTTACGCGTTCGTCAAACTCATCAATCATTTAATATGCTAAGATAGGTTATATTAATATGTTTTAACATTTTTATAAGTTTCATATTTTAGGATACCCATTTCAAGTTTCGACTTTTGACTTTACGACTTACGATTAGCGATTAACGGGACCAAAACTCACTCCGTAAAAGCAAGATATTATCAAAACTCATATCTATAGATAGGCATGGAACGAAATTTTAGATCACATGGGGTGTTTGTATATGTGTCATCAAGATAAGACTAGGAAGACTTATACATGTTTAAGTAAACTTAACCTTTAAGACTTAACACCTATACAAAGTTTGATAAATATCTAAACCATGTAACCTCCTCATTACACTAGAAATACAAGGCTCATCTCTTCCTTTCTCTTCATTCCAAACGAAAAACACATAACTCACAAACCCTTCATCTTTGATTTCCAAGTTCCAAGTTACACATAAGAGTTGAAGGCTTAGTTGTTCTCTACATGAATCTTAAGTTTATTTGATGATTCTATTATTGGATTAGGAGCTACTCAAGAGTGTTAGGGGCTGAGGTTAGGAGGTTTTTACAAAGATTAGCAAGTGTTTATAAAGAGTGTGCAAGGTGGTGAAAAGATTTGGAAGCTAGGGTTTTGTGTTACAAACATAGGTTTAGTGATCTTGATTAATGGTTCTAGCTAAATTTCATCACAAGGATTGTAACCAAACTCCTATACTTACCTTTATTTCAGTAAATACTAGTATTTCATGTATTTAATATATTTTATATGCTCATTATGGCTGATTGTGCTTGGATAAATGGACTAAACCACTAGAAATCGTCAAAAGGACTAGTTTTGCAAAACAGAAACTGGGCAGGGGCTGTAAACGTAGTTACTGGTTAAAATACGTGGACTGAGAAACTTAGGTAATAACATAGGATTATAGATATATTTCTTGTGGTCATTTTTCCGGGTGGCTCGTGCCGTAACTCATCCCGATGAATAAACTAGAGCCAAAACGGCTAAACGTGTCCAAATCTGAGTAACAGATTTCAAACGGGTAAAACTCATAAAACTTGCATATAACCAACTATTGTTCAAAGAATAAAAGTTGCAGCTAACACCCTAACTTGAACGTGGCCGCTGGCCGTACATTAAACGGAGTTGTAGAACTCGACTTATGACCAAAAGCGTGAGATAGTTTGCTGCTGATTGAAATAACGAGTACATCCAAGGGTAAATTGGTAATTCACATTAGTTAAATAATTTCTGCCGCAGTAGGACCCACTAATCTGTTTAGTACATTCAATTACCTTTCCGAGGACATAAAAACCGAGTCGTGATCAATTACGGTTTAGTAATAACGGGTAGATTTAGACGGGGAAAACTTAAATAAACGAAACGTAAACACTTAAACGACTTCACAAATGTTAAGTATCCAAGCATAATTGATGTAATAACTATACAAGGCATGTTTATATATTCACGTCGTTATTTTAGAACCTAAGACACAACACATATTCTAGGTTGCGCGTAGAGGTTTCTCGGCTTATACATCGATTCGTTATACATTGGATATCACATTTATTAAGGTGAGTTCTTAGCCCCGCTTATACACGCTTGAAACTTTGGGTGAGATACATGCTCAACTACTTGCTTTTAATTTTACAAATACTCAAAACATTATACTTGATTGCATTATGCATGATTGCATTATACTTGATTGCATTATACTTGATTGCGTTATACTTAATTGTGTAATACTAAACTTGAAAGTCTCCCAACATACACGGAGCAGTCCAACTTGAAAGTCTCCCAACATACACGGAGTAGTCTAACTTGAAAGTCTCCCAACATACACGGAGCAGTCCAACTTGAAAGTCTCCCAACATACACGGAGCAACCTAACTTGAAAGTCTCTCAACATACACGGAGCAGTCTAACTTGAAATTCTCCCAACATACACGGAGCCGTCTAACTTGAAAGTCTCCCAACATACACGGAGCATTCTAACTTGAAAGTCTCCCAACATAAACGGAGCAACACTAAGTGCAATAATGTGAACTATTATGACTGTATGTGTGCTTGACTATAAAATGTACTATATTTTAGCAGTGGGTTGTAAACACACAGGTTGCAAGTTTTGTAAGGGCGAAACTTGGAACTGAGTGGATTTACAATGCATTTGCTGTGTGAACATTCTTTAAAGGCTTTACATGTTAAACAAACTCTATGAACTCACCAACCATTGTGTTGACACTTTTTAGCATGTTTATCACAGGTCATAAGGCGCTAGCTAGAGTTTGAAGCATAGAGTCGCACGACATATTTTGAAGACTTATGCTTTTATCATTTACCATTCGAAACATTTATGTATTATACTTTGGGACCTCATTGTTTGTAACTCTGATTTCATTAATCGAATGGTAACTTTTCAAAACATCTCATTTAGAGGTCGTTTTCTATAACTTGTACGTTGTATTATGAAGTAGCACCCTAGTGACATGATCTTCCGCTGCGGTATTTTGGGGGTGTTACATCGTATTCACACATCACGCACGCAAGATACTTATTATGAATACATTAAGGTTTTCAAAGGAAGAGAACTTTGTAAGCACTCACTCGAAGGAAAACAGCAGAACTAGATAAACCAAGAGTCCTGAACACAGAAAGACACTAATAACCGAATTCATCCATGTAATAACTTGAACTGCCTTTCTCACTTGAACCGCTGATAAGATCTGCAATCTATGATTGCAAGTATAGATGACGCAACTTGAACGTACCGTTGCTCTTAGCCAGTATTCAGATGACGCAACTGCTGGTATAGGAGTTCCATTACCCTTATTTGACAGTAACGACAAAAGACCCTGTGCTAGCGAGCTTACATTTGCGGAAGAAGATAGACCAAATAAAACCTGAACAGATATGAGTAATGTGAGCCAAAATAAATAAAATTTCAACATGTTCAATAAAGCACATTCTTAATGGAGAATACTCACAATAACACGGGAGCACTAGTCGTTCAACCGAAGCCCTTTTCTCTTTCAAAAGGGTCGCCGCTTTCGCTTCTCTCATCTACATCATTCAAATTCAACAATTAGAGCGTAAGGTGTAATAACCTTATGTTAATCTAGTGACGAGGTTGCAAGTTATATTTTTTGATGATTCGTTCTTTTTCGTCATTGATCCAAGCCATGATATTTGGATCTTTGCCATCAGTGTAAATCATCAAAAATTTCATCTCTTACAACCTTGTTATCGTTTCATCTTTGACTTGGGACGCCCAATACACTGCTTGGGCGGTTTCACGTTTGATACGATACTCGTTTGTCATAGTTTCGGTGAATTGACTTGACGAGCTCGTTCCTCCGGTGCTCGCTCCTCTAGTACTTTTCGTGCTCTCGGATCTTGCTTTCTTGGAAGCACGTTTTTTCCCATTGGGCGTGGTTGTTCATCATGACCAAACAAAGCCTCGTTTGTTTGGCTTGGGACATCGCCGGTTAAATCAACCGGATCCGGCGAGTCCCATTACTTATGCTTACGCAAAATCTCCCAAGCATCATCGAGAGCAAACGGCGCGGATTTGTGCTCGTCATGATACATTTGCTTCGCCCGTTTCAGGACATCCATCTCACTTTACCCACTTCTCTGTTCCCGTTACGCACGTTTGAAATACGCGTTGAACTTTGTGCAATCACGGTTCAACGTTTTCCACTTACTTGTTATTATATCCTTGGTGCGTCGTTGAAAATTGAGTCTATTGAACTCATTTCTGACCCGATGCCAAAAAGTATCATATCCTTGTGCACGCCCGACCATCTGATCCTCCGTAATGCCTACATAAAACCCGCAAGTAATTCTTCCTCTTTGGTTGCCAAAGTCCAAAGAATGCGTTGTTCGTCATCATCATCGATTGGTTCGGGTCTTTGGATTTTTGTCTTTCGCTTACCACTACTTTTGGGCTTTGGAGGAGACGTGGGTGTTTCTGGAATATCTTGTGTTTCAGTTGTGATTCCTGTGAGTGTTATGAGAATTGTAGATTTTGAAAGTTGGTGTTTAGTGTGTTTTGTTGATTTTGTTGCCAATACAGATACTGTAGGAAAAGATCTTGGCTCGACAAGCCTAGTGGGTTGGAAAAAGAGACGTTGGGGTTTTAAGATGAACCCGCGTTCGGGTTTGAAGATGAACCCACCACCAAGAAGATTCATGAATGTATCATCGTTGTTGCCTCCCGACATTTTTTTTTAGTAATTGAAAGTATAAGATTGAGAGGATTGAGTAGTGGAACTGTGAAAAAAATTGTGTTTTATTTGGGTATTTATAGTGGTAATAAAATGGTTTTGATTTTTTTTTTATGAAAGTAGCCGTTTGAAATACGTTGGGGAGGGGTAAAATGAACATTTTTTTAAAACCTCAACGGCTAGTAGTCGTTAGAAGGGGGGATAAAGTGATTTTTTTTCTTCGGCCAAAAACACCTCAACGGCCATTATTTCGTTAACATGGGTGCGTTAACGTGGCTTTAATGCCACTATGGGTGTGGGTAACGGGGCTTAACATGGGTGCGTTAAAGGTTAACGCCGGATCCGGCGTTATTATACCGTGGTCTCTTAGACACTAACTACAAGTATATATTCTTCAAAATTCAAACCAACGATAACCCACAGTTTGGTTTTTTTAATGTGAAAAATCGAGTAATACGGTTTGGTTATGATTTTTGTTTAAAAGCCGAACCATAATAACCAAACAAAACCAAAATCATGTTCGTCAAAATATTTTGACTAAATTATTCTCTTTATTTGGCAAATTCTCTTAACATCTGATTCATTTAATTGGTTTATCCTTATTTGGGGCTTTGGGGCAAGACACTATTTTTAAAGCCCATTAATAAATTCCATTAAAACCCAAGAAAACCGAAACCGATTGAAACGGTTTCTGATTTTGCTAAAACCGAAATTTGGATTTGGTTTGAGTTTTCTCAAAAACCCACTCAAACCACCGCCAACCGAACCATGCACACCACTAAATAAAAGCAATAAGAACCGTGCACATCATGTTTATCATCAAGTTATCTAAAACAATTCACTCTTTATGTTATCTAGCAGTAATTTTATAAATCGAAGAAACGAAGAAACAAGAAAAAAGGCCGAATATTGGTCCAATTTAGATTGACCACACGTATCTCTTTCTAGAGTATTCTTGTATAGTTGTATATATATATACTCAAAAAAAAATTTGTACAAATTAGAAACTTGATGCCCAAGCGACGCAGCTCATCTCGATTTTTCTATAGACATCTGCAAGATGAGAAACTCATCAAACGACTAGAACAAACTCTGCTTAATAATGCTGCTGAGAATGATTTTTCATCTACAACAAAACCATCATCGTCGATGCGGAAGGCCAAGCACCCACCACAACATGAGAACACGAAACAGGCTCGAGAAGAAAATGATTTTTCATTAACAAAATCGATGCGGAAGGCCTTACGCCGAAAAGAAAGACTGCTTAGGGCTGAGAGGGTAAAAAAAATACATCCATGTTTATAGGTTTACCAAATCGGTTTCTGGTCAGAATAAGATTAATCTTTATGCTAATCTTTTCTTTGTCGAAACAGACTCTAGAAGAAACTGAGAATCTATATGGAGTGCTTATTAAGAATATCGATGATTGTAAACAGCTTTCCACTATTACTCGATCCTCACTTGGTCCTGTTGGTAAACTACTTTTATTCTTTACTTTTGTTATAATTTTTTCTTCTTATATGTTCCATTAGTTTTTGATATTCGGGTCTTGTTCTTATAATGTTAGGTACGCATAAGCTATTTCTGAATGAGCTTGTGGTTCAGTGTCCACTACAAGAAAAAAGGCCTTTAGTGACAACACGATTATGGTCACTAATAGTAGATATTTGGTCACTAACCTGATTTAGTGACCATATCAAAGTGGTCACTCGTGGTCACTAAAAGTCGGTCACAAAAGGTAATAGTGATGACATTTGAATATGGTCACTAAATAGTGACCACCTAAAAGTGGTCATTAAAATTTGTGACAACTATTTGGTCACTTATTATGGTCATTAAATTGATAAGTGGTCACTATTTTGACCAGATTAGTCACCAAAAACAGTGACCACTATAGATCAATGTTGAAGTAACGATCGTTAAAATCATTTAGTGACGACATATGTGGTCACTAACCATGTTCTCGTAAACACCAAATTGGTGGTCACTAGCAAAACCCCGACTACCAACCAATATTGCCGGATTTATAATAAAAATACCAAATAAATCAAAATTATGCTAAAAGCAAGATGATCATATAGCAAAATCATAACTATTTCATTAAGTACAAACAATAACCGAGTTGCAACCTTTTGTTACCGATAACGGAACTACAAATATAGCCTTTTGTTCATAACTACAAAATCATAAAAACGGAGAAATTGTGAATCCTTGGAGATAAGCATGTATAGCAAATTCCCCACGTGAGACATCTATTTCTATCATCAACATGCACATTCGATACTTGAACTTACCATCAACATCATTCAATACCAATCTACGCTACTTATAAACCACATGTCATTAGTCAGATAACTTCATGCTCGTGCCCATCATCATCTTGTCCAAAGATACTCCATGTTCCGCCCATCATCTCCCTCATCATCGTCATCTCCATCATCCACATCATCATCATCGTCATTCCCATCATCATCGCCGATCCAACATACTCTTCTGCACCCTTGCCCCTGCATAAAACGAATAATGAATACGCCACGTACCTAAAGAAAATTATAGCATCTTCGCGTGGTAGATTAAATCAAACTCCAAGGTAATATATCTTTCTTATTTCTAATGTTTCTCCTATCAAAAATCTTTGCCCCAAAATGGTGTAGCTTCGATTCAAAATCCAAACCAATATAACAGGCAAATCAACATAAGCATATGTCCAAGCATAGCTTGTCAAGCATGATTAAGAAGATGAGATAAAATTAAACTCACAAATCAATATTACATGAAAAGTTTGGACTACCAGCTTTATCTAAAAATAAAGCTCAGTACATAGGAAAAGAAACACCCCGCTGCTACAAAATATGGACTGGGGGATCACCACAAACTAGGTATATAGAATTTCTAAAGTAAGAATGAAATCAGTTACTAAGCTATTTTATGTTCATATTATACAGTCCTGGCCCCTGGGTACATTGAAGCAAGTTATCTTGGCAAATGTTTGGCAACGGATGAAGGCTATTTGCATCTGCCGCTACAACCTGTTCTTGTACCGATCTTACTTTATAGCTTAGTAAATGTTTGGCATAAGGCTATTTTATGCACACATATATTCACAATGTCTGATGTGTGACAAAGCTCGTAACCCTTATCTAAATATGGTAATTAGATAACTATGGTAATTAACATGTGTCATGGCATGTCATCAGTTTTATATAATTAAGACCTCATGTCTTATTTCTTACCTGAGAATACAACTTGCATTAACAATTCCGATAAATAAAACTAAACTAAACTAAAAGCATTCTCTACTGTCTCTTGGAATATACACATATTAGATAACAATTTGCATGTTAAGAGTCTAGCACAGTTCTACACTTGCTACATTTTATTCTTTTCATGTTGATGCCAAAAATCAAGAGTTTCACCAAACCGGATGTATATAACTCATATAAATACTGTAAACCAAAATTTTTCACATAAATAATATTTTAAGGTAGTGTACCTGAGATTGCCATCCAGATAAGTGGGGCAAGTGTTTCATCAAGTAATCCACTTTTTGCTTAAGGTTGTTATGCTTCTTCCTGACTTTGTTAATGTCTCTCTGGAGTTTCTTTGTTTTTTCCTTTTCTAACTCGAGTTCCCTTTGTAAACTTTCATTTGCCAAAATATTCCTTTTAGATGCTGACCGTCCCTTTAAATGTCCCGGGATATAACCTAGTTTTTCCATACAAATCTCTGCGGGTGTAGAGGAAGAATTAGCTTCCTCATTTTCCAGATCAAGTCAGCATCTAAAATACATCTTATTATGAACAAGCACATATGCATCGACTATAATAATAATATGCCAAGTAGGTAGGAATAGAAAATGACCAGAATTTCCTCAGCCTTGTCATTGATCATTCCATTCTTCTTAGTTGAAAAATGACATATTTTAAATCCTCCGATAGCCGTCACTTTTTCTCCTTGCTTCGTTTTCTGTTTCAAGTTAAAATCAGTCGTCATAACCAATGTATAAGTATATAACTCAAAGATACTTTAAATCATTTATAACCTTCACAAAGAAAATAACTTATCATGCTCAAAGTCAACAAAACATAAGCGTTAATCGAATACTCACCATATGAACTACTCTTGCCATCGATTTTGTCCCATTAGCAGGTGGAATTTCATTTTTGGATCGATTCAATTTATTTCTGGTGCTAATCTTCTAAAAAATTAATTAGCATTGTAACTTTAGAATGCTAAATATAATTAAATATTCTCATATGAAGTCAAAGAAGTGATAGGTTATAACCTGAAAGTCCTCGCTTGCAAATCTTTCGCACAAGAGTACCCAATCGGGAACCTTTACACCTCTTGGCGGGTTCATGATTGCCTGCTCCTTAGTAGGGTAAGTCTTGTAATGATTGTGCAATCTCCACCGCCTACTTTTATGTTGGCTAGCAAGCTGTGTGTCTATAGCATGTACCATCGATTTACTATTTCCATTGAAACTTGAATTTTCCTTCAAAAAAATATATGATATTACCATAGATATTCACACTTAAATATAAGTGAAAACAAAACTACACACATGAAAGTTCCTTAATTTATTAACACGCATGATAAAGAACAAGCATGCAAAGAATCTGTAAATTTGGTTTCTCTTTGACACATAATGATACTCAACACAGTAAGTCCTAAACAGCTACATTTCCAAATCATTCTTTACAATCACCAATTTAACTGTATACTCGATGACTATCTATTTAAAACAAATCAGCATCCAGAAACAGGTTCAGCAAGGCATATCCATACACCCAAATCAAAGTGCACTTAGAATAGCCCAGAAACAGGTTCATGTGAGAAGTAACTAATTGGTTGTACAAATTTATAGGTTCACAGATTAATATATGATTTACACTCGACAAAACACAAATTAGTAAGAGGTTCACAGAAATACATATTAAAGTATAAGTAATAACTTTACCACACACTTCGAGATGATATCTGTCTTCAACGAAAGTTCTTGCTTTCTCCATGTGGTTCCATCAAACTTTGCACGCTCTCTCACCAAACATCCACCTTTGGTGATAAAAATTTGGCTATCATCCCCAACTATACGTCCAGCACAATCGTCAACTTCAAAGACTAATTTTCTATTATTCAAGCGACTCTTTTTAGCTGCACTTAAAGCTCTAGTTTCCTTCCTGGTAACAGTTGTGCCTAAATATATTTAATCAGCAAAAAACGCCAATTCTTACAAAGTATACACATTAAAGAAACATTGTTCTAATCTAAGAAACGTACCATTTGAAGTTGAGCCAATGTGCTCTTCACTTTGGGGATCATTTGTGTGTATATCAGTTAGTGGAGAATTAACTTCTAGATGATCTTCTAAGTCCTCGTTCCTTGTTCTCTTCTTAGAACCACCTCTTCGAAAACTTGGATTATGAGAGAAAGGTTTAGCTCTTTCACGCACAGGGGAATCTTCATCTCGCAGTCGCAATGAACTATCTGTTTTATGAATAGGCTGACTACGATGATTTGTACTTGAGTTTTGAAGAACAGGCCTTTTGAATACTCCTTTTCCAGGTCCAGAGCGGGAATAATCCATTTTGTAGTGGCCTTTATTCTTCATAGAAACATCACAACTCTGCAAATATCATAAACTCAAGAAAATTCAGATGGTATGTAACATATAGTAGTATTACACAGCCAATCTGTTGGCTAAGTCCTTCACGGAAAATATTATCAAGATGGCTAAGAACAAATGCATATTTCAAACATGCTGCTAAGCTCAAGGTATTCACTTTTAGCATAAGGTTTAAAGAAGCAAAACTGATATTGCTTACCATAATGGCGTCGATCTCCTCTTGAGTCATTGGTGTTCGTTTGGGTTGAAGAGAGGCTTTTCCACCTAGAGAGGCTTTCTCAAAAGCGGCGGGTTTTGAGAAAAAGGTAGAAGGAACATCACTGGCGACAGGTGTTGCTTGGGTCTGAGTCACAGAACCTGCATAATGAGTTAAGTAAATATAATCAGATATACTCAAAACAAAGTGTAGAAAAATAATGATACAACAATCAAGACGACATAACATTTAACTGTGCTTTTCTAAATAGGCTTACCACGATGATTGGTTCTTGATTTTTGAAGACCAGGTCTTTTCAATACTCCTTTTCCAGGTCCATGAACACCACCAGACACCACGGTATGTTCTCTTACAGTTGAAAGCCCACGATCTCCTACCTGGTAAGTAAGAATAATGCTAATATGAGTGCAACCTTTTTATATATGGTTATCAGTTATACTGGAGTCCTTACTTTTGATTGTGTTCTAGGAGGCAAAGATAGTAACATATTTTGGTTGTCACACTTGCAAAATAACCCCACATAATGATCATATTGTTCCACACCATGGACCTGGAGTTTTCCTCAATTTTGAAGGGTCTAAAAATCAACAATCTCTAACAACAAAAAACTCGACTACTAAAAAAATCGGTAACAAACCCTCAGGAAAACAAAAACATCATGCAAACACAACTCCAGGATCTGACCAAGAAGGTTCATCTCATTCCGTTATGTCTAATGACCTTCTAGATATGGATTTCTTTGAAAACGAAGATTTTTTAAGCGCATTGTTTGTTGATAATGCATTTAATTGACGGAGAATACTGTAATACGTGCTGTAGCAATTTAGTTTGAAGTAACAATGATACGTTTCGGGTCACCAAAATACAGAACCAAACTACTGCCGTTTCTTTTATTCTTGAAAAAGTGGTCATATGACCATTACTAGTAGTGAAAGAAATAGTTAGCAAGTTTATTCCAAGTTCTCTCATAGGCCTAAAAGTTTATTATCATGTCAAACGGGTTTTCTACTCGAATCATTTACTCTGCTACTATTGTTAAAGTGACTGTGACACTAAATTCATTATATTATTGACAACGCTAGTGGGTTGCAACCATCCACAAGTCAAGATCACACACAGTATGCAAGCAACTACAAACCTCCAGTCAGATCCATATCCGCAAGTAAAAATTGAATGCATGTCAGGCTCAATAATTCACAGATTTTTCAGTGCAGTCGCTACTCTTATATGGCATTTCATAACTTGACAATGCTATATGACCATCAGTATGAATCTTGAATCCCAATTTAAATATGCAAAACCAGTGAATGCAAAACTTTTTAAAAAAATGAGTAGGATTCTGGCATATATGGCATTTCATAACTTGAAACGAATAGAAACAATATAGCATACATATATGAACCAAAGTGAAGCTGTACGAGCATAACACATTCTTATAAAGTGAGTAAATAAATTGCAATTTTCTTCTTTAGAGGATAGTCATATTATGTACATCACAACAACGCTATAAATGTAAACTAAAGAACATGTTCAAGTACTTTCACTGACTAATAATAACCCATAATACAATTGAATGGGTTGGTTTTTAAAAATATTAAAGATAATTAATAATTTTCGAGAGTATAGATTGTTTGAGACGTATTGTTGGTGAGACAATGAAAATGACCATTTATAGCTTACAAGTCTTTGATGAGACATATTGTTGGTGAGACGTATTGTTGGTCAGAGTTAAGTTGAGTTTCAGACTCTGGCCATCCACATACAAAACCCCCACACAGACTCATTAAATAGATTTATGTCTCTACTCTAACACAACGAATATATGACGGCCCCTAACCTAAGTATTTTTCTAGCTACATAGTTACATGGCCCAATCTGATTCAGTATGAATATCACAAGTATTCTCTTTAATCTGCTGAGATCCCAAATTGATTCATTTATCAGTACATGGGTTGAAGTTGCCTACTTTAGTTGTTGGCTCGTTGCTTTTTTATTTCATTTTGCTAACACTGGTATATCACTCCTAAATGTGACAGCTATTAGCAAGGTAACAATTTGAATGGTTAAAAAATGGATGCTACTTCATCAACTAGTCTGTTAAAAAGAGTAATGGGAGTACCTTGTTCTTGTGGATAAACATTCCAGTACTTGCTTGGACTTCACTAATCCGACTCTTACCAGAAACATCAGCAACTACAGATATCTTCAGTTTAGTTTTAGCCTGTTACACATAAGTTATACACTAAAATGAGACAAACGGTCATGTAGAAGCATCAGACATAGTCACTGAAGAAATCCAATGTAACAGACTTAGCATTGCGAATTTTATACCAGTGCCATTTTGACATACCAGAGAATCTTATATCATTTTTTACCCATTCTCAGAATAGCCTGAATACCCTGCTGCACAAAGACCAATATAACTCAGATGCATAGGGCAACTGAATACCCTGCTGCACTTTCTGTTTCCAAAATAGCCTTCTTAGCATTCGACACTAAGGTACTTTAGATTTTGGGCATTTTGTTGATTAAGTTACACCATACGTAATCAATTTTAAGCAGTATGCATATGCATAACAAAACAAATAAATAACGAAAGATGGATGTAAGATATTGGAATACAGAAAACTATTGGATGCATGTATAAGATACGTCTAAATTCAGAATCCAGTTACATATCCAGTCCAAAGAACTGAAAGCTGTTTTTCATATTACTAACGGACTTATGTTTCTATAATCAACGCAAAATCTCCAACTACCATCTCTCTTTTTACCTAGAACCACTGGAGATGCATATTCACTCTGACCTTGGCCTTATAATAACTCCTTTATCAAGCATTTCCAAAACCAAGTCCTCTATAATAGATTTCTGAAGAGAAGCATTGACCACTTGTTTTGTCATAAGAGTGGCAGACTAGTTTATATGATATCCTCAAAACATTTTAGTATAAGAGATAAACATCTTGCATAAACTAGATCTCATTTGTCTGGCAATGCAATGCAAAATAACAATAAGAGCTTTAAACTTACTGATCCATTTGACTTATGCTTCAGTTTTCGGTAACATGGGTTCTCCATCTCTTGTTGTCTTTTCAAATCCATCTAGTAGCTTGGTAAGGCTTTACTCTTCTGTATACCTTAATTCCAACAATTGAACATAAATGAAGTTAATAACAAATCATTAGGTTCTGTTAAATAGATTCCACAAACCAAGTATCAAATAAATGAAGTATCAAATATCACTAATAAAATACTCAAATTACAAGTAATAAAACAGTAAGTATCACACATATCAGCGAAAAAACAATATAAATGTAAAAGACATCTTACCAAATACCACGTAACAAATAGATATTTTACCACGATTTAAAATGTAAAAAAAGAAAAAAGCTTCTAATCTAATCTGAACTAATATAATCATCATCTTCGAACGACTTCTCTTTTTCAGAAGAGTCGGAAGTAGGTGTATGGTTTAAGTCATCATCATGGCACGACTCATCTTCTTGAGAAGAGTTAGAATTTGTTGCATCAACATCGACATCATCATCATCAGAACTTGTTGCATCGGCATCGACATCGACATCGACATCATCATCATCAGAACTTGTTGCATCAACATCGACATCATCATCATCAGAACTTGTTGCATCGACATCGACATCATCATCATCAGAACTTGTTGCATCAACATCGACATCGACATCATCAGAATTTGTTGCATAGACATCATAATCGTCTACTTGTCTACTTGATTCACCAACAAAGAAGGTTGAAGCATCGACCAACTCCAGTGCCGTGTTACCTCTTGTTAAGGATGCGTGATGAATGTTCAAATCAACAATAAGATTCAGATTTGGCTCTTCTTCTTGATAAACTTCATCTTCCATGTGTACAGGAACATCATAGATTGAGCGAGGAACATGTTTTTCAACAACATTCCACTTGACACCTAATTTTAAATCAGGTACATAAAAGACTTGCTTGGCTTAAGATGCAAGAATGTATGGTTGGTCTTTGTACCATTTTCGAGACACATTCACACTAGTAACTCCTGATTCTTTGTCAATTTGTATCCCGTTCTGATCATCAACCTTAAACCAGTCACATTTAAATACTAGCACTCTTTTATTTTGCCCCAAGTATTCCACCTCTAATACTTCTTGTAACTTCCCATAATAATCAATAAGATTGGTCACATGATCACTATACACTACAACACCACTGTTTTGACTTTTCCTATTATAATCCCGACTTTGTGTGTGGAACTTATACCCATTCACCATACATCCGGCGTATCGATTAACAGATTTTGATGGTCCACGTGACAAAATCCGAACTTCTGATGTATATGATTGTAGATGTGTATCCGCCTAAACACACAACAAAACATAAGTTAACTGTTATCACAAGGTCTATATTTCCATTTTATTTTCTTTACATAAATAACATATGTCAAATGTAGTTCTTACACGTTCTTGAAGCCATAGAGCAAATTGATTGCCATTAAGTTCATTCACTTTGTTAGGGCTACTTTCTTGAAGTTCAGTTTTATGTTCACTATATTAAAAAGTAAGCTAAGCAACGTTATCAAAAAAAAAGAAAAAGAAAAAAAGAAAAACTTATGAGGAGTGCACTTACTTTATTAGGTCTTGAATTTCATGGCAATTATTTAAAATGTATGTATGAATCTTCTCGAGTTCTTTATCACTTAGAGCACATTTTTGGGGACCGCCTAATGGACGCCCTTTGTGTTGATGCAAAAGTTGGACGTTCCTTGTTTGGAGCTCCGGTTCCTACACCAATTGAGAATCGTTGCTTGAGACCTGCGCACTAAAAGACAAAAGACACCGTTAGGCTTATCGTGGGATTGTTTCCCACGATTATCCTCCGGCGTGAGAGTAAGTAATCGGTTTAGGGTTTAAGGAGAGTTAGGGTTTGTAGATCGTACCTTAAACGAGGGATGTGATTCCCTTTGTATACGCAAGGAATCCTTGCTGGTTCCGTGTTCCTCAACCTTCGGCGTATCCCGCCTTAACCGGTTGGGAATGATTATCTATCTATTTGAAAGATATCGTGGATATCTATTCTATCAATAGATCCGGCTTGGGCCTTCATGAGCCCAAACGGTTAATCTGCTTAGCCCAGTTCGTACCGGGCCAAGTTAGCATTGGACTTTAGTCGGGTCCACGACCCGGATATAGACTATACGTCATCATGTCCCCCCAGTCTAGTATGCGCAGTGCATAACTACGGATGCTAGACTAATTATCGTATTCTATGAAAAATAAACGAAACGTAGCCAAGAAGCTTAAAAAAAACGCTCAGGATACATTGTATCTAGCCATAAAAAAGGAAACGGCACCTCGTAAATCGGGGAAAAATTACTGCACCCATGTCCCATCAAACAATCCCCACCACATATGTAGGGTTAGTGGAGTCCACGTGTCGGCCATCGCGTGGAGGAAGAGGATTATATAACCCCTTCACTTCATTTTCACCGTCTCAACACACAGTAAAAAGAACAATCCGCCATTAGCAAAGCTTCCAACACATCCAAGCCTTCAGACTGAAATACCCCCTAGGTAACTGCGCCTGCGCCTTTGTTCTTGTTAATAACAATACCATGGTTAAGGAATTATCTGATTTTACATCCGACATAACGGAAGAGGAGCTACAACAGTTTGCATCGGATTATTATATCCCTAGCGCAGTACATCCGGAAGTACCGGCTGCGAATGCATCAATAGCGGATTTCCCCGATGGGAAAATTGGTGTATACACACGATTTTTTGAATTCGCAAATCAGCGCATACCCATATCCTTATTCTTAAGTGATGTATTGAATTACTACCGCATCCACTTGTCCCAGCTGCACTGTATAGGTGCGGCGAAATTAATTAATTTCGAGGTGAACTGCCACTTATTGGCCATAATCCCCACAATCCACCTGTTCCGGGCCTTTTACCACACCACGTGGTCAAACGGGTGGGTTTCCTTTGCGAAGCGCCCAGGATCCCTCCAATGCTACACGGAAAAGTTAGATGCGCTCAGAAATTGGAGGGAAACCTTTTTCTGGATTGACAACACTTGTTTTCCGTCGCATTTCGATTTTTACGCTAAGGGGACACTGCCAAAGGATGAGCGCCCCCTCCCTGGATCATATAATGCAGAGGATGCGGAAACAATAAATGCTAACCGCATCCCTATAAGCTCCTACCCCGAGGAGTTCTTGGTGCATATTGGCCTAAGCCACAACTATTTTGGCAGTTCAGAAGAAGTTCCTATCTTCTTAGACGCCGATGGTCAGGGTGGGTGCTCATGCTTTCGCACCCCGTTGAATTATATTACTGTAAGTTATTCACTGTATGTTCTGCGTACTTGTTGTGAACTGTGTATATTTGTTGTGTCGCAGAGATGGACCTGTTCAGCGTTGTGCAACTGACAAAGCCGATGGATGTAAAGGTGGGAACTCGACCCCTGAAGGAGGGAGAAGAGCCCGTGCTTGTTGCGGTCGTCGGGCGTACCCTAGCGATGGACCTAGGCGAGGCAGGTGAAAGCTCCTCCGTGGCGCTCCAAGCAACTCCCTTACAAAGTATGCCGAGTACAACAGTACAGACACCTCCCGTGCAACCAGCGCCCATAGCGGCAGAGCGCGTGGAAGAAACAGATGAGGAAGAAGAGAGTCCAGAACTAGAGCGCAAAAGGAAGCGCAGCGGCGATGGCGCTGCCACCTCCCGGAAGAAGCGCCCAGTTGTTTTTAGTGTGGAGTCATCTTCCAGTGATGTTGCGTCGCGCCCACCATCACCTGACACCTCCATTCCTGCGTAAGTATCCTTGAAAGATTATGTATCAAAATATAGCTAGGTAGCACTGAATAACTGTGATTTTCTCATCATGTTTGAAGATTTGAACAATCCGCAGAGTCGCCCCCCCAAGCAAGTCCAATTCGCGCTGAATCCTCTGGGCTGAAGAGCCAAAGCGCAGAGCCTGAGACCGCTGGGGAAGCACCCATGGAACAACTTGTTGATGACCTGGTCTCACTTGCGACGCGGATAAAGGTAAAGTACTCGGGCGAGACTAGCCAAGGTGCGGAGAAAGATAAACGCATTGCATTACTTGAGGCTCAATTGGCTAGTGCTAGAGGCGAAGCAAAGACTCTTGGGTCATATGCTACAAAATTAGCCGAGGAGAAAATGGCACTGATGTGTCAAATAAATCAAGAGCGAGCGGAGGCCGCGAGCTATAAGTCTTCTTGTCTGTGGGCTATTAAATATTTGGAAAATGGCAAAGACGCACTGACCTCCCAGGTTGAAGACTTCGGCACTGCTGTGGAAAGTGCTCTAGAGACGCAGGAGGAGAAGTTGCGTAAACTAAGCATAGAGTACGACGAGGAGTTATATCTGCAACTTCTCTCCACCATAGCCGAGCCAGATGGCTCATAAGCCATGGGCTCTCGCCTAGCAGCGTTAGGTGTCCCGAGTCGCAAGAGGTTCGTGACTCCTTCGGGATGTGGTAAAGTGTGCGCTGGAGCGTGGAAAGTCGAAGCCATTGAAAAGCGCAAGAGGCTGAGCTGCTAAAGGTACCCGTTGAGCGGTACCTACTTATGATGCAAGGCTTATGACAATCTGTCGCTGCCATGAAGAAGATGAAGGACTTGGAACTCCCCAAGATCGCCTGAACTGGAGCGTGATCGGACTATCCAATAAACGTAATTTTGCAGTGTCCGACTCTAGCCCGTCATCTCGGTGGAGAGGCTGTTGCGCAGCCAGACTATTATCTTAGACTCGATGCATCCCAACTGCAGTTCTGTTTTCGCCTCTAGAGATATCCGAATCCGTTTGTCCCGACAGGGAAGTCCCCCTGAAACAAGTGTTGGAGGCGCATGCGACGAGGCTTGCTGAAAAGAAAGGTATTAAGGGCAAGGCTGTAATGTGTGGTATTGGCGCGGCGCACCTCCCTCGGTCTGACGGGGTGCCCGTGAGTGTTGCCACCGTGGCTCGTCGAGATGCTGACTTGTTACAGGAGCTGAATAGGATTGGGGATGATACTAGCCGCGTGGGTAGTTCCTCCTTGAAGCGTAGTCATAGTTTTTAGTTTATCTCTGGTGCTGTAACTATCTGTGAGAAATAACTCGCAGTCTATTAATGGATTTCCTTTTGTGAAGGGTGTTGTAAAGATATTTTCCTTTTTGTGATGTATACACTTATCGTATTTATCTTTGCGTAAAAGAAGTATACGTTGTTATCTGTATATGCAAGTGTGAATAATACCAGGACTTCATAATCATGTATGAAGATCCAAAAAAAAAATGTCAAGTATAATCGTGTATATTAATGGTATGCAGCGTACTGTAAATACCAAATTAAGGAATCAAGTGTCTTGGTTCCAAAGTTGTTAAACGTGCACATGTGCATTGTTGCGCATCCGTCGTGGGGTGCGCACAAAGCTTATTCCAACGTCTTGAGAACAAGGTGTTTAACAAGGATACGTGATCCAGCGTTGATGGGTTTGCAACCCTCTTACTCAACAAGTTGTTTATTAGGTTAACTTATCCTTTTGACCATCGTGGGTTTATATATTGCATGCACGCCATGTAGGCAAAAATGTTAAAAAATTGTTAAGACATATAGTATATGGAAGTAACAAATTAAAGTGTGTCACGGAGTTAGCTAGAAACCGCAACGTTTTATTAATACTTGCAAGTGTTTATGAAGAAGTAAAAAACATGATACTAAGGAAATAAATAAAAAAAATACATAGTTGTGCGATTGGCCGTAGCCATTTCTATAGGTAGCACCTCTTGAGATTGCAGATGTTCCATGTGCGTGGCAATTCACGACCATCCAAGCCCCGTAGCTTGTACGCGCCTGTTCCTAGTGCTTCAGTAACCTCATAGGGTCCCTCCCACTTCGGTCCAAGCTTACCTGTGTCTTCTGCGTGGCTTGCATCATTAGCGCGATAGACGAAGTCACCTGGTCTGAATGAGACACCTCTTACTTTAGTGTCATAGTATCCCTTCATTCTTGACTTCGATTTTTCTTCACGTATAGCTGCACGTTCACGCCTTTCTTCCAGCAGATCTAGGTCAAGACGCCGTTCTTCATCATTATTTGCCACATTTACTTCAGCAGTGCGGATGGTTGGCATACCGATCTCAGCTGGTATGACGGCTTCTGTCCCGTAGACTAGAGAGAAGGGGGTATCTCCTGTACTGGTTTTGATCGAGGTGCGATGCGCCCACAAAACATGTGATAGCTCTTCCACCCATCTCCCTTTGTGCTTGTCCAGGCATGTTTTAATTCCTTCGCCTAAGCTTCGATTCGCCCGTTCCACTAGGCCATTGGTTTGTGGGTGTTTAACTGACGCAAAGTGCTGTGTGATGCGTAGCTTCTCACACCAGTCCTTGAAGGGGTTGTCACAGAATTGTTTTCCATTGTCTGAGATGATTTCTCCAGGAAGACCAAAACGGCATACAATGTTATCCCATACGAAGCGCTTCACCTGGTTGCCAGTGATTGTTACCACCGCCTTTGCTTCAATCCACTTGGTGAAGTAGTCTATAGCGACTATGAGGAATTTTAATCCCCCCGCTGCGACGGGAAAAGGGCCTGCGATGTCAATACCCCACTTGTAGAATGGCCATGGTGATGTTATTGGCGTTAGCTCGTGCTGTGGTAGGCGCGGGATGGGCCTATGCACTTGGCAATCGTTACACTTCTGTATTAAGTCCCGCGCATCTCGGTGCATGGTGGGCCAATAGTATCCTGATCGCATGGCGCGTGCCACAACGGATCGTGGTCCCGAGTGCATACTGCATGAACCTTCATGGATCTCTCGCAGCACGTAATTTGCCTGTAATGGGCCTACACAGCGGAGCCATGGTTGCAGGAAGGAGCGTCGGTACAAGATGTTGTCTCGGATTTCAAATCGCTGCGCTGTGCGCCGTATCCTGCGAGCTTCCTTCTGCTCCTGGGGTAGCATTCCTTTGTTCAGGAAGTCCACTATCGGTGTCATCCATGTAGGACCATCCTCCTCTATGATTGTGGAGACTTCCATCTCTGAGATAGACTTGCTTTTCAATGTTTCGACCAGAACTTGCTTTGATAGGTGTGCAAAGCTTGTCGAGGCAATCTTGCTCAGTGCATCCGCCTTGCGGTTTTCCCCTCTAGGAACCTGTTTGATGGTGAACCTGTCAAAACCTTTGATCAGTGTCTTGGTCTTGGCAAGATACTGGATCATGTTATCCTCCTTAGCCACGTATTCGCCCAACACGTGGTTGGCTACCAGCCGGGAATCCACGTTTGCTTCTAGGTTATGTACACCCATTCGAGCTGCAATGCGTAGTCCAGCAAGTAGAGCTTCGTACTCTGCCTCGTTGTTTGTCGCTGTAAATTCAAAGCGCAGTGCATAGGTGAATTCCATTCCCTCTGGATTTGTAAGGATAAGGCCTGCTCCTGAACCATCAATGCAAGAGGATCCATCTGTAAACAAGATCCATGGATCATGTTGGTCCGTCTTATTTGGTGTGGGTACCTCATCGGTGTCTGGCTTTTCAATGATGAAATCTGCCAGAATCTGTCCTTTAATTGCCGTGCGTGGTCTGTAGGAGATGTTGTGTTCGCCCAGCAATACACTCCACTTCTGGAGTCGGCCTGATGCATCAGGTTTAGAGATGATCTGCTTAATTGGCTGATCGGTGATTACTGCAATCGGGTGCGCCTGGAAATACCTGCGTAGTCGTTTAGCAGCAAACACCAATGCAAGAACCAATTTTTCCATGGCGGTGTAGTTCGCCTCCGTCTTCTTTAGCGCTTTGCTTACAAAGTAGATAGGAGTTTGCACTGAATCCCTATCTGTTAGTAGTATTGCGCTGATTGCTCCATCAGTTGCGGACAAGTACATGATCAGTTCTTCCCCTGGTCGGGGTGCAACGAGCGTTGGGAGTGTTGCCAGATGTTGTTTAAGCTGAGTGAAGGCTTCCTCTGCCTCCGTAGTCCACTTAAAATCACCCTTCTTTATGCACTTCTTGAGTGTTTTGAAAAGTGGTAACGATTTTTCTGCTGATTTGGATATGAACCTGTTTAGGCCGGCCAACTTTCCGTTAAGAGATTGGACTTCCTTCAACGTGCATGGTGAAGGAAGTTCGATGACCGCTTTTGTCTTTTCTGGACATGGTTTTATACCGTCAGGTTCAATCAGGTATCCAAGGAACATGCCTTCGGTAGCGCCGAATGTGCACTTTTTGGGATTCAGCTTCATGTTTATCTCTCGTAGAGTTTTAAACGTCTCCTCAATGTCGCGTATTAGCTCATCTTCAGTATGGCTCTTGATGACTAGATCATCGACATAGACTTCTAGGTTGCGGCCCACCTGTTTTTCGAAAACGTTATCCACCAACCGCTGATAGGTGGCACCCGCGTTTTTCAAGCCGAAGGGCATTTTTGTGTAACAGTAAACACCTTGGCCTGTGTCGAAGGCCGTCTTTTCTTCATCCTCTTTAGCCATCTGAATTTGATGGTACCCTTTGTACGCATCTAGGAAACACTTCAATGGATACCCGCACAGAGACTCTATTTTCCAGTCTATCTCTGGTAATGGGTAGCAGTCCTGTGGGCAAGCTTTGTTAAGATCAGTAAAGTCAACACACATTCGCCAGCTACCATCACTCTTTTTGACCATTACGGGTTAGAAAGCCGCCGTGGTAGTAGACTTCGCGCATAATTCCCGCATCGACCAACTTGTGTACTTCTGCCAGGATCGCTTGCGCGCGCTCTGGGGCTTGGCCGCGTTTCTTCTGGCGGATAGGCGAGTACCCTTGTCGGATTCGCAGTTTGTGTTCTGTGATTGAGCGCGGTACCCCAGTCATGTGTTTTGGCTCCCATGCAAAAATGTCTAAGTTCTTTTGCAGGAGCGCACATACAGCTGATTTGCCGTTGTCTGATAGTGACCCTCCGATGGCTATTTCCTGTTCTGGGTATTCTGGGTGGATCGCTACTTTCAGATGTGGAATTCTGGTCGTCCGCTGTGCTGGGGTTGGTGCGGTCTCGCATGCAATCGTGTTGCATTCTCTATGTGGTATAGTGGCATTGTAAAGAGTAACAATACCACCTTCCACTGGGAACTTAAGCATCCCATGCGCTGTTGACGGCACTGCTCGCATAGCTGAAATTCCTGGTCTCCCAATGATGCCATTGTATGGCGAGGGAGATTTAATCACCATAAATTCCATCCAGGCCGTTGCGGAGTGTTCTTCGTTTCCAATGCTGACAGGTAATCTTATTTGTCCCATAGGCCATATCTTCTCACCTGTAAAACCAGTCAACGCTGTTCTGACTGGGGTTAACTGGTTGCGTATTTCAGGACGCAGTCGCTTGAAACAGTGCTCATACATGATGTCGGCAGAAGCTCCACCATCAACATACATGCGGTGGATGTCGTGACCCCCCGCGCTTATCTCTATAGTAAGTGGTTCCACCACTGCGTTGTTCGCGGTTAAGGTGGGGAACGAGATTTCCTTTCCCCGTGAAAAATCCTGGCTTACCTTCTGCTTTGTGACCCGCTGCCATGATTGTATCATGTAAATGGTGTCGGGCTTGTCTTTAGGCGTTTCTTTCTTATTGCCGCTCTTTTGCTTGTCCTTCCCTTCCTTGATATTCTTGACCAGATGGTCCAATCTACCCTCTTTAACCATCTTGTCAATGAGTTGGCGCACTTGGATACATTCGTTAGTGGTGTGGCCCTTCTGCGCGTGGTAATCACAGTATCCACTGCCGACACGCCTATCCTCTGGAGCGCGCATTTGTGGTGGTCTCGGGAAGTTAGCGCCCTCTGTTGCGAGTATTTCCTTTGGCGATTTGGTAAGCGGGGTATATTTGTCATTGTCGCGTCCATTCCCCTGGTTGCGATAGTTCCTGTTACGGTTACTATTCCGATCTGTGGATTGTCTCCCAGGTTGTTCCTGTGACCGGTAGTTGGAGTAGCTTCTCTTGCTGTCTGCTGCGGCGGCTTCTCCTTGTACGAAGGACCGTGTACGCTTCATAACCTCATCGAAGGATTGGGGAATCCTGTCATTCAATCTTTTAATAAGTTCCGGGTTGCTGATCCCATTCATGAACCCTGAGATTTTGAGTACTTCGGGACATGCTTTGACTTGCATGCATTCATCCTTGAAGCGCTCCATGAAAGCGCTTGTGGATTCCCCTTGGCGCTGTTTGACTCTAGCGAGTTCAATGGGATTTTTAGCGCACTTTTTTCGTTGAGTAAAGTTTAGGCGGAATGCTTTCCTCAACTCTTCGAAGCCATTGATGCTTCTACGTGGAAGCTTGTTGAACCAGTTCCGCGCATTTCCCACCAGTGTGGAATTGAACATGTGGCACCATACGGTTGTGGCCATTTTCAATGGTTGAGGCCGATTCGAAAATTTTAGGGGATCATCAGTGGTCACCGCTCCATCATAGGTTTTAACATTAATAGGCATGCGCCTCTTTTTGTTCTCCGAGAAATCACTGATGCATCTAGTGAACGCGTCTACCTTCTGACGGCGCCATGGGAGAGACATATCCTCCTCTTCTTGGTCACGGTTTTTTCTCCTGGATTTCCAATGTCCGTCTCACTGTCCCTCGTTGTCCGAGGAATTACTAGAAGATAGTTCTTCTCTCCTTCGGCGTTTACGCCGGTTGTCCTCAAATTTGTGCTTGGGGGCTTTCACTTGGGAATATCGCCCCCAGTCTATCTTGTACTCTGCGGCTACCAAGTCTAGTGTGGACACTGGTGCGCTTCTCATCTTCCTCACTCTCAGTCATAGGCTGTGAGTCAGATGTATCATCTCCCTCGACTCTCCTTCCGATTCTATTGAACACTGGGGGTCGGCGATTACCCCTCCCGCGTTTCTCCTTCCGACGACGCGGTGGAGATGTCCCAAACTCTGGGCCAAAGTCTAGCCGAGCATGCAGGCTCCGACTTGGTCTTTTCTTTGCTTCCTCTTGCATGAGGATAGCTAGGGCTTCGTAATTTTGAGAGACAAAACTACTTGGCTCTAATTCCGGAACGACTCCCTCTAGGACAGGGGTATCCGTTTCTATCAACACGCCCTTGTTCCTGTCGGGTGCGTCGGGTGCTTTTGTGAAGTTAGCTTCTAGCACCGATTGGAGTGGAGTAAAAGGAGTGCGCAGCGGGTCTTTGGCACTGGTGGTGGTAGTTGTTGTCTGGGTTGTCCCCGAGAGTGGTTCCACCAGAGGAAAGGCCGAATCCTGGCCTGATCCTCGATTCTTAGCAGACTGTTGTCCCAGAGATCGCTTGGGGGTTGCCCCCAGTGCACCTTCTTTCCAGTAAAATCTGATTGCGATCGCTTTGTCATCCTAGTTCTTGGTTCTTAGTGAATGGTCCCACGGATGGCGCCACTTGTTGATGCAAAAGTTGGACGTTCCTTGTTTGGAGCTCCGGTTCCTACACCAATTGAGAATCGTTGCTTGAGACCTGCGCACTAAGAGACAAAAGACACCGTTAGGCTTATCGTGGGATTGTTTCCCACGATTATCCTCCGGCGTGAGAGTAAGTAATCGGTTTAGGGTTTAAGGAGAGTTAGGGTTTGTAGATCGTACCTTAAACGAGGGATGTGATTCCCTTTATATACGCAAGGAATCCTTGCTGGTTCCGTGTTCCTCAACCTTCGGCGTATCCCGCCTTAGGTTGGGAATGATTATCTATCTATTTGAAAGATATCGTGGATATCTATTCTATCAATAGATCCGGCTTGGGCCTTCATGAGCCCAAACGGTTAATCTGCTTAGCCCAGTTCCTACCGGGCCAAGTTAGCATTGGACTTTAGTCGGGTCCACGACCCGGATATAGACTATACGTCATCACTTTGCATGCAAAAACTGAAAGTTCACCACCACTCTCCATCATTTCATTGTTACGCTCAACCTTGTTGAAGACGGTATCAACATCATTCATATACATAGAGCAAAAAGTTAGGCATTCATTATCCAAGTATCTCTCGGCAATGCACCCTTCTGGACGAGCTTTGTTTTTAACATACCCTTTTAAAATACGCATTTTCCTGAAAATAAGAGCTAGTTAGTGTCATGAACATTAGCTAAGTGAATCAAAACATTAGAAATATACGATTACCTCTCAAAAGGGAACATCCATCGATATTGAGGCGGACCTGCTATCTTCGCTTCATATGGCAAATGAATGAGAAGATGTATCATGATGTCAAAGAACGAGGGAGGTAATAGCCTCTCCAACTTACACAAGATGACAACAATCTTCTCTTCTTGCTTCTCAAGAACATCTAAATACATAGTTCGTCCGCATAGTCTCTGGATAAACTCACTTAGCTCGTATAACACAACTCTAACTTCTTTTGTCAAGCAACCCCTGATTGATAAGGGTAAGACTCGTTGAATGAAGACATGAAAGTCGTTGATTCTCACAATATCCAAGACACGTCAAGTTTACTCACACAAGCTAGCCACTTGTGAATGACTAACCGTAAGAAACTTAAAACGGCTCGGACACTGAGTCTTTGATAATGAAGGCTTAGGGGTTATGTGTATAGATAAAAACCTCAATATCGATATCAAAAATAATCACGAAGATAGATTCAAATTATTTTAGGAAAAAGAATAATAAACCAAATCCCGTGTGTGATTGTGTATGCGGATTAGACAACCCGAATCGTTTCCCAACGAGGCGTGAATTGCCAACGTCGTTCTTGGTTTGGAATTTAATGCTCGATGTTTTGATTTGTTTGGTTTTGTTTATTAAACTACGGGAATGGGGAAAGTAATTAAAGGAATCTATTTTACGTGAAATCCTAAGTGCGAATTACTAAAACGTAATAAATAAAACGTAATTAAAATGCAACTACGTCTAAATTATATCCTAAAAATGCCTAAAATTACTTTTACTCTAGAAATGATATGTAAAAACTAATTTAGAATTAAAACTATTTTTTTGGATTTTTCTGGATTTTATTTAAATTAAAAACTAATTTTTCACTATTTAAACTAAATTAAAATTCTAAAAAATATGAAATTTAAGGAGAAAAATATGGAATTACTTTTATAAAATCTAAAATATCATAAGAGACTTTTCAAAACTATTTTTTTTATTTTTCAGATTAGTTTTCTATTTTCTACTAATTTAAAACTATTTTAATCTAATTTAAATTGTGAAAAGTACCAAATAAAAGGGAAAAAATAAGGAAAAATATTTTTTATGCTTTTTATATTTTTCTTAAACTGAGAAAAATGAAAAATTATTTTTTTGAACTTTTTCTTAATTAATTGCAATTAAAGCTAATTAAAAGTGATTAAAAACTGATTTTAATAAAGAAAAATAGTGAACAGTGACCAAAAATTATGAAATTCACAGGAAAATTCTAAAATGTCAATCTAATTCTATGAAAAATATCAAATAAGGTGCTTATGTGTGAAATATCAGAGCTGCAGTGTAGTTGGATTCTAAATAAGCACTTTTAAATAATCAATCTAACAAATTAAGCCACCAAACTTCTACTTAAGCTAGATTATACTAAAATGAGCTAATATCAACTGGTTACTTCTACTCCTAACCTCTGATAAGCAATCCAACAAGATTTAAGCTAACTGATTGTCTACTCAAAACAGTGAACTGGCCCAATGTTTGAGCTTATTCACCAGCTTATCAGAAAAGCTAGAGCCAAAAACAGATATGTGGCCTTAAAGACCACCTATCAGACTATCACTGGACCAAAGATCAGACCCTAACTATTTAAAATGAGCACTGTGCAGTTGCTGCAAGATCTGCATAAAACTGCTTTTGACACCTTTTGACTTTTGAAGAACAATTGTAAAGTTTGACTTTTCTGAGTTTCAAGATCAAATGTTGAACTGATGTTAATAAAATATGATTAAATGAAACTTTGGCAAGCTAGATTATCAAGTTTTAAACCTATGTGAATGATTATGGTGACTGATTCCAACAGTAATGTAATCAAGACAGTGGACTATAGATTTTTGACTTTTTATGTGTTTTGATGCAAATAAACCACTAGATTGAGTGTAACTATACTACCAAAGACTATTTCAACAGATTTTAGCTAGTGACTAATGTTCAAACTCAGTTTTATTAAACAATCCAAACACCCCTTTTACTATCAAGTATGCAATCAAACCAAGCTAAAACAATAACTTAAGCCTACTCCACCATTAAAACAGATTTAAAACACCTAAATAGAGCTAGTGAGACAACAAATAACAAGACTTAAGCAGATCTAATAGATATTAAAACTGCTACTGTGTATTAAGCTAATAATGAGACTAAAGTTGCACTTACAAGAAACCTAGCCACAATGGCTTGCAAACCAGATAAAGGACCACTAAACCTACACCATTCAACCCAAATCCATCATCACAATCACCCCATTTTCACTTCTGAAACAAGAGTAGCATCACAGTTGACTATCTTTGACTTGTAGATTTTGTGAATGTAAATGAATAAGGGTGCAATATAAGCTCACAAAAGCTATAATAAGCTAAGATGAACTTATTCCATTACTCCATATAGCTTATTGATTATTTTAAATACGAATTGCAAGATGAAATCTAAAAACTTGAACTTTGATTAATATTGAAAAAGGTTTACAAGAAACTGAGAATACAATAAAAGCTTAAGAAAAACATTTAAGAAACTACTGAAATACTATAATAATAAGCTAAATGAAACTAAAGGATTGCACCCATTGAAATGGTGAGCCAAAGGGTCCTTTTATAGCCTTGAGGAGGTCTTGGATTCTTCATTGGAAGTGCCTAGAAGCAATTTGCAGCCACACAAGCAATCCTTGTTACTTCAACCAATCAGAGAGCACCATTTCATCCATTGAGGTGTTTCGTCCAATGATAATACTCCACTTGTCCACGTGGCAGCTTTATCTGACAGGTCAGAGGAGGATAAGGTTTGAAAGATCCTTAGTACGAGGTTTGTGTTTGGGATTGGTGAATTGGTGGTGAAAAGGGGGTGCGTTTGGGAGGAAGGAGGACAGGGGAGGATTAAGGGCGCGTTTGGTTTATTTTAATATTAATCAAAATGGTGTTGACCGGGTTTGGGTAGTTTTGACTTGGGTTAAAAGATACGGGTTTGGGTGGTTTATTCGGGTCTTGTTGTTGGGCGGGGTTAATAATTGTTGGGCCGAGACTATTGGTTTGAGTTGGATAATGGATTTGTCAAGTGGATTTGGACTATGTGATAATGGACATGGATTAATAATATGATCATTAGGCTACCATAGGGACCAAAGATGTAAATTCGGATTTCCAAGGGACCAAACATGTGAATTTGAAAATATCCTCCAAGGACCATCTTTGTCAATCTTCAATAGACCAGGGACTGAATTTGCAGCTTTCTGAATCTTCAAGGGTGTTTTCTGTCAGTTGCTGAAAGTTCAGGGACCATTTCTGATATTTCTTCAAACTTTGATCAAATCTTCACAAATCATCCTCAGAGATTAGAAATCTTCATAAATGCATAATTCTGACCTTCTGGCTCAGCTTAAGCTCTCTTAATCTCTCGTGCTCGGATTTACGTCTGATTTGGTTCATTTTTGCGTGTTTTTACATATCCATACCTGCACAAGCACAAACTCAAGAAAACCACAAATATTAGCAATAAACGGCTTTTTCTTGGTTATTTTGGGTCAGTTTTGATAAAGAAAAGGTATGTGTTTTAGCACATACCAAAATACCCCAGACGAGACTATTGCCGTGTCCTCACGCAATGCAATCAACTCACGCTTCTAAAACCAAGGATTTCAATCTCTTTCTACTAAACCATTGATATGTCCAAACCGTCAAGTTATCTCACACAAGCTAGCTACTTGTGAATGACTAACCGTAAGAAACTTAAAACAGTTTAGACAAACCAATTAGAGAAGAAGTAGTCAAGGTTCCTCAAAAGAGATTAAGAAAGCCTTAATTCTAAAAACGCCCCGTTTACCTTTTAATATCACATGTATAGATATTACGGTTAAGCACATTCCGATTATGAATGACGGTTTGTTGAACTTTCATGTCGATCAATAACTCCAACATTTTTCAAACGACACGTTAGGATCACGGAGTAGAAAACACAACACAGCGTGAAGTGACCATACGGATAGAATACATCGTCCCTGATTTTTCACAAGTCCCAAACTAAGCGTAAAACCGAAATCATTGTTAAATATGATTCTAGATGCTAACACTACCCATGGAAGTTACTTGTGTACTTAACTTTCGTTCCCATTTTCCTATTTTCCTCTAGATTTTTTTATTTTTGTGAGAAATGAATTTCTTCAAATTCTCGTTTCGATAACTTTTATTCCGATAAAGATACAAAGCTAAGTCGATAATTAGTTATCCGCCTTCCCTCAAGAACCATTGTCGTAAAAATGAGGTCCACATCAAGGAATTTTATTCACTAACATTTTTGATTTTTCATTTTCATTTTTCAACATTTTTCAACATTTTTTTTTTTTTTTTCAACATTCATTTTCATTCACATAGACTTTTACGTGTATGAGCTATGAACTACGGAGCTTCACGGGGTAATTCCAAGACTATAGGCTTCATGAAATGAGGATCCCGGCTGGCTAGGCTAAGACCTCACTCAATCCCGGCTAAAGATCCAAGGGTCCGATCTCGACACCACAGCTCACAACTTTACTTATTACATTTCACATATCACTTATTACTGATTACTCACTTATTTATTACGGATCCTTAATGTGTACCCAATTTTTAAAACAAATATTCTTTTAAGAAGATAAAGAACTAACTATCGCCAAAAACTCAACATCTCTAATTATTGATTAGACAGATATGGGGTGAAACAATTTTGTGGGAACAAAAAGCCATAAGTACCTTCGATGGGCTCTAAAGAGAACCAACTACTCCACGTTTAGCATCTAAACTCATAAGTAACTCTATCATTTCTCGATCTCTGCAAATTTAAAATCCCAAATAATGAGATCCGCAGATGCTTAGCCGATAATTTTTAGATTATCTATGGTTAAGGGAACAAGCTAGGGCTCAACACGCCCGGTCAAGTCAGAATTCTATTCCTACTCTCACCAGCAGGAAAGTCAACAAGATGTCAAAACATATATTAACTTAGCAAATGTTTCGTCTAATGAAATAAAGTCATGCATATTTAAAGTTACTTAGGGAAACTTGCAAAATCTTGGCCTTGTGAGCTAGAATTCGCATTTTATAGCTTCTTGTCTAAGAGACTAGCAAAACTTTTCAATCAAAAAGACTTAACAAAAGTTTACAAAAAATTTTAAATTTTTCACATTTTTGCACAATTTTTTATTTTCTAAGGAAAAACGGGGTTGCGAGAGTACACGACGAAAAACAAGCAAGTGCGGTCAAATCAAATCGAAGATTACCCTACCCCAGACTAGAACGAAACATTGTCCTCAATGTTTAAAGCAAGGGTATCACGAAAATCTAAAAGCCGTTTATTAAGTATGCTAGAAGATAAACGTTAGTCGATAAGATTAGGATATCGGATTTCCATCAGCATCGATCATGAAACTCGAGTGGAGAAATGACAAACTTCGAGCACGAGAGTCTTCATATCGGGAACATCCTAAACACAACATCACAAACAACCAAACACGAGAAATCGAAGAGGCTAAACCCTTCGCGTCACTTATTAGAAAATAGAAAGAAGAGAAGGATAAGCATGGGGTGCCTCCCACGAAGCGCTACTGTTTTTTATCACCGAGTCGCTAGCCTGACTCGTCCCCGAATTCATTTGTCCTTGCGGAAGCAAGCGGAAGGGATACCCGGATCAAAGATGGTATCCTCACTCCGGAGGGAAAGAGAATGGGTGGGTTGGGTGGGAAAGAAAATGTCGGGCATCAGCACACAAGGGATATTATGAAAGAATGATCCATCATCCGGCGGTTTTGCGGGTGGACGAAGGGATGACGGATCACAATAAGAATACTCCATAGAAGAAGGGAGTACATGGTACAGAAAGGTGTTACTTGAAGGTTCATCAACGAAGGCATCCAAGAGAGGATCCTTTTTCCGGTTAACTTTTGTGATAAGAATGTCCTCTCCGAAGAGTATCCCAGGATTAAAAATCTTGTCCTCGGAGACGAAGGAAATCAAAGTATCATCTACGTGAAAATCCTCACGAGGAGAGGAATCACTCTCGGATAAAAAATAGTGTTGGACCTCAGGATCAACAAGTTCATCTGTCGAAAACTTCACTTCCTTATCTTTCTTCGGGAAAAACGGATCATCGTATTCATCTTCTTTAGAAAGGATCGAGTCGGTGGGAGCAAGTTCATCGGTGAACTCCTCACTTTCTTCGTCAAAGAGTTGATTCTCAAAAATTTGATTATCTTCAGAATCGAATTCAAACAAGGGATTTGTGAATGTCGTTTTGAAAGATTCTGGATTGAAAGATGTCTCGGAAGAAATTTCCATAATTTCAGAAGAAGGAGTGGGATTGCCACTCAAAGGAAGGGTGATTTTCTTAGATATTGGAGGTGGGACAAGTGGTGTGCTCTTAGAGCTAGCAGTTTCCACCACTATAGGTTCAACTTTCTTCACCTCATCCGGATCATCCGGAGGGGGGTAAGAAGATGGCTCGTCATATAACAATTTTTCAAGAAAAAGAATGTCCCCCTCCGAGTCAAAAGTAGCATCATCAATCTCAACGGGAATTGAATCATCATTAAGAAAGGCCTCGATCTCTTCCCAAGTAGGGTCACTTTCCGTAGTGAGAGACGGGAAAGAGTCGGTCATAATCGGATTAGACGGAAAAGTGGGATTGCCACTTTCTTCAGAGAAATCAATCACACCGATGCTATGAATCGAATGATCATCGGGTGGAGGTTTTGACGTTTGTTCGGCATAAAACACAATCTTATCATTTCCTTTTCTGATCGTTAATGTTCCTTGGTAATGATCCACAAGGACTTTCGCGGTTCTCAAAAATGGTCTTCCTAAAGTGAGAGGGACTCGGGCGTCAACCTCTATATCAATGATGGCGAAATCCACGGGAAAATGGAATTTATCCACTTGTACCATAACATCGTTGACTACACCAACCGTGTGAGCAATTGTTCGATTAGCTAATTCGATAGTCATACGAGTCGGTATAAGAGTCTTCAATCCAAGCTTATGATATATCGCAAGAGGCATGAGACTTATGCTTGCACCTGAGTCGGTCAAGGCATTATATTCCTCAATATCATTCAAAGAGCAAGGAAGGAGAAATTTCCCGGGATCACCAAGCTTCTCGGGAGCTTGGTTTGAGGAAGAATTAAACGGTGTAGGCTCAAGTGAAATCTTTGAAATTTGTTCCAATTTCTTTTCATAAATCATTTCAGCAGCTTTGATCATATCAGTCGTAAGTTTAAACTTTGTTCCAGAAACAACTTTCATTTTGTCTAATCGTGATTGAATCGATTTGCACGGTGTAAGATTAGAACTTGGTGTTATGACAGAGATAGAAGGAACTTGGGCAACCAGAGGTTAGACGTATTTGGCTTTTCCTTTATCAAGAGGAATTACCGGGTCCTTTGTCACCTCGGTCTCTTGTGCTACATTCCTCACCGGAGAGGAAATAGTCATCAAGGGCCCATCATCTCGAATGGTTACGGATTTCATTTCTCCCTTCGGGTTTGGAATCGTATTACTTGGGAGAGAACCGGAACCCGAGGGTTGACTTATTTGGCACAAAACGGCATTCAACATACTTTCAAGTTTATTCTGTGAAGTTTCCAATTTGTTGTTCTGAAGTCGAATCTCATTCCTAAACTCGTTGCTTTGTCTAGTTAACGAAGATTGAAACTCGTTTCTCAAACTTGTAATCTGATTTTGCATAGTGTTGATGGTAGAATTGGTGTTCTGAACGTAAGTTGTGAATTCATTTGAAGGAAAAGGTGAAGCTTGATAGCTTGGGTTTTGATATCCTTGATTGTAGTTAACTCCTTGGTTTGGGTATTGATTTGGTGGAGCTTTGAATTGGTTTTGAACATTTGGTCCACGAACTTGATTCTGATTAAAACGATTCTGATTGTTCGATGGAGAAAATCCCGGAGGTCCCATTTGATTACTAACACGAGGGTTTGTTTCAACTTGAGGACGGTATTGGGTACCTCCGGTTACGGCATTAGCTTGGAAAGGATTGCCATCGGTGGCGGTACAATTGTAGTAGGCATGCGGGCCACCACAAGTAGTACAAGTCGTTTCCACCGCTTTGACTTGAGCGGGTGGAGAAGAATTACTCTTAACCAAAGCCTGGATCATATCCGTAAGCTTATCAATCTTAGCATCGGTGCTAGACGTATTTCCGTGAGACGAGGACGATGGCGTATCATTCACTCGGGCAGCAACCGATTTGCTACGTGAGGAACGAACTTTAGATTTGTTCTCAATAATGGTCAAGGCATCTCTCGTTGATCGGGTCAACAAATTACCACCCGCGGCGGCATTGAGAGAGTCTTGATCAGTCTCATTCAAACCGTTATAAAACGTATCAAGTTGGTGCAACTCAGAAAAACCATGATGGGGACATTGCCTAAGCAAATCTTTGAATCGGTCCCATGCCTCACTAAATGATTCATCAAATCTTTGTGTGAATTTTGTTATTTCATTTTTAAGGCTTGTTGTTTTAGACGGTGGGAAGAATTCGTTCACGAATTTTGAAACTAAATCCTCCCATGTGGTTATCGATCGAGGGGGTAGTTTTTCGAGCCAAATCCGGCGGCCCTCGAGTGAAAACGGGAAGAGTAGTAGCTTGATAGCCTCTTCCAGAACGTTACGGTACTTGATCGTAGACGTGAGCTTGTTAAACCGACGGATATGAGAGTGAGGATCGTCCCTCTCAAATCCGTAAAACTGGCTCGATGATACCAAGTTGATCAAGCCATGTTTAAGCTCAAAGTTATCGGCAACGATTGCCGGGACGACGATGGCTTCTCCATAACCCTCGGTGGGTGCCTGGAGTTGCTCTAGCATGGATCGGTTGTCCTCCGCCATTTCGATGATGGGCGGGATCTGATTAGTTCGAATCTCGGGTTCGACTAATGGACCACGTCTATTTCGCCTTCTCGGAATTGTAGCGGTTTCAAGTATCGGTCTGTAGATATTAGAACGAGTGCGCATGCACTTTCAAAAACCAAGGCAATTAAAAGAGAGCGGTATTCGAAAACACAGTGAACTTAAACCAATAATCCCAAGTGAATAAATCACCTCTACAAGACAAACGCACAAGCGAGCGGAGAAGCTTTGTAGGTCAGCGCGAAGCTTATTAAAAACCTGCTTCTTTTCAGCCGCAATTTAATGTCAGGCCGTCCTTATACCCACCACACAGTTTGTTTATCTGATAGAAGTAAATAAATCCACAAGCGACACAAAGGCAAGTTTTTTATCTTTAGTTCGGGAACTTATAATGATAACACCTCCGTTGAGAATGTTATATAATTGGTGTCTTCTATTTATTAGCAAAACACAAGAGAAAATCTTTTTGTATTTTTAATCTGATATATATATATACAAAAGAAAAAGGAAAATATTTTTTTACTTTTTATTTTTATAGAAAAATAGTAACTTCACGAATGAAGGATCTCGAGTCACTAATCGTCAAACCTCAAACGATATTGTCGTGACACAACCTCCCCGACAGCGGCGCCAAAATTTGATTCTCACAATATCCAAGACACGTCAAGTTTACTCACACAAGCTAGCCACTTGTGAATGACTAACCGTAAGAAACTTAAAACGGCTCGGACACTGAGTCTTTGATAATGAAGGCTTAGGGGTTATGTGTATGGATAAAAACCTCAATATCGATATCAAAAATAATCACGAAGATAGATTCAAATTCTTTTAGGAAAAAGAATAATAAACCAAATCCCGTGTGTGATTGTGTATGCGGATTAGACAACCCGAATCGTTTCCCAACGAGGCGTGAATTGCCAACGTCGTTCTTGGTTTGGAATTTAATGCTCGATGTTTTGATTTGTTTGGTTTTGTTTATTAAACTACGGGAATGGGGAAAGTAATTAAAGGAATCTATTTTACGGGAAATCCTAAGTGCGAATTACTAAAACGTAATAAATAAAACGTAATTAAAATGCAACTACGTCTAAATTATATCCTAAAAATGCCTAAAATTACTTTTACTCTAGAAATGATATGTAAAAACTAATTTAGAATTAAAACTATTTTTTTGGATTTTTCTGGATTTTATTTAAATTAAAAACTAATTTTTCACTATTTAAACTAAATTAAAATTCTAAAAAATATGAAATTTAAGGAGAAAAATATGGAATTACTTTTATAAAATCTAAAATATCATAAGAGACTTTTCAAAACTATTTTTTTATTTTTCAGATTAATTTTCTATTTTCTACTAATTTAAAACTATTTTAATCTAATTTAAATTGTGAAAAGTACCAAATAAAAGGGAAAAAATAAGGAAAAATATTTTTTATGCTTTTTATATTTTTCTTAAACTGAGAAAAATGAAAAATTATTTTTTTGAACTTTTTCTTAATTAATTGCAATTAAAGCTAATTAAAAGTGATTAAAAACTGATTTTAATAAAGAAAAATAGTGAACAGTAACCAAAAATTATGAAATTCACAGGAAAATTCTAAAATGTCAATCTAATTCTATGAAAAATATCAAATAAGGTGCTTATGTGTGAAATATCAGAGCTGCAGTGTAATTTGAATCTAAATAAGCACTTTTAAATAAGCTAAACTACAAATTAAGCCACCAAACTTCTACTTAAGCAAGATTGTACTGAAATAAGCTAATATCAACTGGTTAATTCTACTCCTAAACTCTGATAAGCAATCTAACAAGATTTTAAGCTAACTGATTGTCTACTCAAAACAGTGAACTGGCCCAATGTTTGAGCTTATTCACCAGCTTATCAGAAAAGCTAGAGCCAAAAACAGATATGTGGCCTTAAAGACCACCTATCAGACTATCACTGGACCAAAGATCAGACCCTAACTATTTAAAATGAGCACTGTGCAGCTTTGCCGCAAGATCTGCATAAACCGCTTTTGACACCTTTTGACTTTTGAAGAACAATTGTAAAGTTTGACTTTTCTGAGTTTCAAGATCAAATGTTGAACTGATGTTAATGAAATATGATTAAAAACAGTTATAGCAAGCTAGATTATCAGATTTTAAACCTATGTGAATGATTATGGTGACTGATTCCAACAAGAATGTAATCAAGACAGTGGACTATAGATTTTTGACTTTTTATGTGTTTTGATGCAAATAAACCACTAGATTGAGTGTAACTATACTACCAAAGACTATTTCAACAGATTTTAGCTAGTGACTAATGTTCAAACTCAGTTTTATTAAACAATCCAAACACCCCTTTTACTACTGTTATGCAATCAAACCAAGCTAAAACAATAACTTAAGCCTACTCCACCATTAAAACAGATTTAAAACACCTAAATAGAGCTAGTGAGACAACAAATAACAAGACTTAAGCAGATCTAATAGATATTAAAACTGCTACTGTGTATTAAGCTAATAATGAGACTAAAGTTGCACTTACAAGAAACCTAGCCACAATGGCTTGCAAACCAGATAAAGGACCACTAAACCTACACCAATCAACCCAAATCCATCATCACAATCACCCCATTTTCACTTCTGAAACAAGAGTAGCATCACAGTTGACTTTCTTTGACTTGTAGATTTTGTGAATGTAAATGAATGAGGGTGCAATATAAGCTCACAAAAGCTATAATAAGCTAAGATGAACTTATTCCATTACTCCATATAGCTTATTGATTATTTTAAATACGAATTGCAAGATGAAATCTAAAAACTTGAACTTTGATTAATATTGAAAAAGGTTTACAAGAAACTAAGAATACAATAAAAGCTTAAGAAAAACATTTAAGAAACTACTGAAATACAATAATAATAAGCTAAATGAAACTAAAGGATTGCACCCATTGAAATGGTGAGCCAAAGGGTCCTTTTATAGCCTTGAGGAGGTCTTGGATTCTTCATTGGAAGAGCCTAGAAGCAATTTGCAGCCACACAAGCAATCCTTGTTACTTCAACCAATCAGAGAGCACCATTTCATCCATTGAGGTGTTTCGTCCAATGATAATACTCCACTTGTCCACGTGGCGCCTTTATCTCGACAGTCGAGGAGGATAAGGTTTGAAAGATCCTTAGTACGAGGTTTGTGTTTGGGATTGGTGAATTGGTGGTGAAAAGGGGGTGCGTTTGGGAGGAAGGAGGACAGGGGAGGATTAAGGGCGCGTTTGGTTTATTTTAATATTAATCAAAATGGTGTTGACCGGGTTTGGGTAGTTTTGACTTGGGTTAAAAGATACGGGTTTGGGTGGTTTATTCAGGTCTTGTTGTTGGGCGGGGTTAATAATTGTTGGGCCGAGACTATTGGTTTGAGTTGGATAATGGATTTGTCAAGTGGATTTGGACTATGTGATAATGGACATGGATTAATAATATGATCATTAGGCTACCATAGGGACCAAAGATGTAAATTCGATTTCCAAGGACCAAACATGTGAATTTGAAAATATCCTCCAAGGACCATCTTTGTCAATCTTCAATAGACCAGGGACTGAATTTGCAGCTTTCTGAATCTTCAAGGGTGTTTTCTCGTCAGTTCTTGAAAGTTCGTGGACCATTTCGATATTTCTTCAAACTTTGATCAAATCTTCACAAATCATCCTCAGAGATTAGAAATCTCTATAAATGCATAATTCGACCTTCCGCTCACTTAAGCTCTCTTAATCTCTCGTGCTAGGATTTACGTCTGATTTGGTTCCTTTTTGCGTGTTTTTACATATCCATACCTGCACAAGCACAAACTCAAGAAAACCACAAATATTAGCAATAAACGGCTTTTTCTTGGTTATTTTAGGTCAGTTTTGATAAAGAAAAGGTATGTGTTTTAGCACATACCAGTCGTGACTTTTCATGCGAGACAATTGAAATTCCCCCTCTTTTATGCATCTCGAAATATTTGAAGAAAATCCATCAGGAAACTTGAGCGACTCTAGAAAGTGTAGCACTTTTTGTTTCTCATCCTTTGTAAAGTGGTAGCAACCCATAGGCATTTTGAATGAATCCCCACATTCCTCTAGATGCAAACTCTTCTTTAACCCCAATTCCATCAAATCTTTACGAGATTTCCATGTGTCTTTAGTCTTTCCCTTAATGTTGAATAATGTGGCTGTCACACTCTCCGCAACATTTTTTACAACATGCATCACATCTAGGTTGTGTCTAAGTTTCAGTTCTTTCCAATATTCAAGCTTGAAGAATACACTTTTTTTTCCATCCCCGCTTGTCTTCTAAATACTTACGCTTTCTCGTGTCAACAAATCGATACGGGTCACTTATTGTACAATTAATATCATGCAAAATTTCACGTCCAGACTTAGGTGTGATTGGTTCCCGTGTTTCAACATCCCCATCAAAACTAGTTTTATCCTTTCTCCATCGATTTGAGGATGGCAAAAATCTTCTATGGCCCATGTAATGCATTTTTCTACTATGAGTCAAGTAATGAGATGATGTTTCACACATACATGTTGGACAAGCATCGTAACCCTTGACACTCCAACCGTAAAGCATACTATAGGCCGGAAAATCATTTATGGTCCACAAAAGAGCTGCACGAAGTGTAAAGCGTTCTTTTTTATGTGCATCATAAGCACCAACACCTTTCCATAACTCATTAAGTTCTTCGACAAGAGGTTGTAAATATACATCAATATTGATGCTAGGAGATTTTGGACCTAGAATCAATAATGACATAAACATGTACGAGTCTTTCATACATTTCCACGGGGCATTATATGGGACAATAAATACAGGCCATATGCTCCGAGGACTACTCAAGTTGTTAGCAAACGGAGTAAATCCATCGGTCGCCAACCCTAAACGTACACTTCGTGGGTCACGGCAAATAGGGATATTTCCTATCAAGGTGTTTCCAAGCCTCACTATCCGCTGGATGTCTAACTATATTTTCATCATTAACCCGCTTCTCTTTATGCCACCTCATATCTAAAGCAGTTGACTCATTTATGAACAACCTTTGAAGCCTAGGCTTTAGAGGAAAGTATCGGAGTACCTTTTAGGTACCTTCAATCCTTTTCAAATCTAGGCTCATTGCACTTCTCATTTGGACATTGGGTAAGCAAAGCATACTTCTTTCGATAAAGGACACAACCATTGACACAAGCATGAATCTTTTGTCCCCCTAACCCTAAATCACGTATGTACTTTTTTGCTTCATAAAAGTTCCTTGGAACTAAAGATGGAGTTGGCAAAGCTTTCCTAAATACACCAAGCAATAGATCAAAGGATTTGTTGGACCATCCACTCGTTGTTTTCGAATGTAAAATAGTAACAACGAAAGAAAATTTCGAGTAAGTTGGACATCCTAAATAAAGTGCTTGCTGTGAATCATCCAACAATCTATGAAGAGCTTCTAAATCTTTGTCAAGCCTAAGTTCAGTTTCACCACTAGTTTTCCAATTATCGCCCCATGCACTTTGCCCTATATCATCTAACATATATCACCAAGGTCATTATCGCTCACATCATCATCACTCTCATCTATTAATGTATCATCTTCACCAACATCTACATCATCTTCACCATCAGAAACCTCACCATGTTCTATCCACCTTACATAATCAAGAGACATTCCCTTTTGCATCAAATGCGAATATACAGGTCCTTTTTGAGGACGAAAATTGTGGCACATTTTACACGGACACGGAATTTCTAAACGCCTATCTTTGTTACGATATGCAAAATCAAGAAATTTCATTACACCCAATTCATATCTAGGGTCGCTCAACCTATGAACTATGTTCATCCAAGACTTGTCCATTAGTAGAACAAAACACAAATTACCTGAAAACAAATGGTGCTAAATTACATACATGTTCATATTTTCAAAATTTCTAGTTATGCTAAGCCATTAGTATTATATACAAATACGACTAGTTATGTAACCATACCAAAACAGTTCATAAACACTATCTATGTACTCTTAATTAGTTTAAATAAGTTGCCCTAAACAAAAATCGATTCTAAAAGTGCACATAGAAACAAACACAATCTCTTACTTCAACAAATCCGTTAAATAGCTCATCAATCCTTTTCTTCAACAAATTAATCACATACTATGAATACTTAAGCTCAATAAACACTGATATACATGTCACATATGAGAAAATCGAGCCACATAACTATACAAAATAAAAATAAGTAATCGAAAAATAACCTAATATACATACGTGTCACACTGATATACATGTCACTTATGCTAAGCAAATTAACAAACTGTAATATAAATCTGAGTACTCGTCGAATATTAACGAAGCTAGAGTTAATGCAACCTAAACCGACGAAATTGTGATCTCAAAATTTAGGCTCAGAAGTACAAAAAATGTAGCATAATAAATACATATAGCGAACCATGATATTATAACATACTAAAATTATATAAGCGTAAGCAACAAAAAATGAGGCTATGAAAACATAAGCCGAAAACCAAATAAGCCGAAGTGGCTATATAAGCGTAAACAAACACCCCTAAAGCAGCTAAAATAACGGACTCACAGCTTGACGCCGATTTATATTACAAACACAACAAAATGAATAATACTTAAGCTATCAAATTAACAAACTGTAATAGAATTATCAAATTATCAATTAACAAAATGAATAATACCTCAAAGAAAAGCAACAACCTGAACGCCTCAATGAACACCACTTCACGAATCGTTCAAAACGCCTCAATCTAACCAAACGCCACTTCAATCGATCTCAACTAAACGCCTCAATCTAACCAAACGCCACTTCACACCAACACGCACACCTCAATCGATCTCAACTAAACGCCTCAATCTAACCAATCGCCACTTCACACCAACACGCACACCTCAATCGATCTCAACTAAACGCCTCAATCTAACTAAACGCCACTACACCTCAATCGAATTAGGGCACAAAACGTTAAATCGTGAATTAAATTGAAAGAGTGTGTGTCAATTAAATCAAATTAGGGCACAAAACGTTAAATTGATTGCGTTATATACTTGATTGCGTTATACTTAATTATGTAATACTAAACTTGAAAGTCTCCCAACATACACGGAGCAGTCTAACTTGAAAGTCTCCCAACATACACGGAGCAGTCCAACTTGAAAGTCTCCCAACATACACGGAGCAGTCTAACTTGAAAGTCTCCCAACATACACGGAGCAGTCTAACTTGAAAGTCTCCCAAAATAAACGGAGCAACACTAAGTGCAATAATGTGAACTATTATGACTGTATATGTGTTTGACTATAACATGTACTATATTTTAGCAGTGGGTTGTAAACACACAGGTTGCAAGTTTTGTATGGGCGGAACTTGGAACTGAGTAGATTTACAATGCCTTTGCTGTGTGAACATTCTTTAAAGGCTTTACATGTTAAACAAACTCTATGAACTCACCAACCATTGTGTTGACACTTTTTAGCATGTTTATCTCAGGTCATAAGGCGATAGCTAGAGTTTGAAGCATAGAGTCGTGCGACATATTTTGAAGACTTATGCTTTTATCATTTACCATTCGAAACATATATGTATTATACTTTGGGACCTCATTGTTTTTAACTCTGATTTCATTAATCGAATGGTAACTTTTCAAAACATCTCATTTAGAGGTCGTTTTCTATAACTTGTACTTTGTATTATGAAGTAGCACCCCAGTGACACGATCTTCCGCTGCGGTATTTTGGGGGTGTTACAGATTGGTATCAGAGCATTGGTCATAGAGAACTAGGTTGCATTTAAGAGCCTAGACTATAACTGCTTTATACGTTAAGACTCTCCACTATGATTGCCTTACACACACTTCGTGCGCATATGCTTCTTGTTAATTGTTTTCTTAGATCCACGTTGTTGGATGATATGACTTTAGTAATAATAAGGTAACCCCAGAATTTAATCAAGTCATTAAAAATATGGAGCTCAGTAATAACTAATTATTTAACTTGATCTTGTGACAGTTCTTGTTTAATGAGACATGAGATTTGAGTTAAATAACATTATTACTTAGCTTTAGGGATTTGATAACTTGGTTATCTTATTATCTGTCTCAGAAAGCGAGTTTTGTATCAGGGAAATCTTAAGTAGGATGATTTATAATCTCCTTATTTGAATGGATTGGGACGCCTCTTTATTCAAATAAAGAAGTTATAAACCACCGAACCATATGTTTATAATCCATTAATTACATATATTTGGACGCTTCTTTATGTAATTAATGGATTATAAATAAGTGGGCTTATTTGCATCCGATACAATTCCCTAACCACATTATGGGTGTATTACAACGTAACCCATACACTATTCCTGTTGAATAAGAGAGAACCCCACTGTTTTAGAGACCACACTTTTCTTAGACACACTATAAGTAGTTAACATCAACAGAACTTCGGGACGAAGTTCCCTTAAGGGGTAGAGACTGTAACATTTCGCATTTTTAGGGTTTATATCCATCTTTCGAATTTTTACTATTCACACCCGATACCCGCACCACCTTTTGACTAATACATTTTAATTTACCTTGCCAAGTCATATACCTGGTCATCAACTAGATATTATTTAGATAATACCTAGTTAAATATCTTCAAAATAACTCATTAAGAGAAGTAAAATTGAAATTTTCTTCTTAAATATCTTACCATTCTAGGTTTTAACAGCGTTTACGTGCTCCGTCAAACTCATCAATCATTTAATATGCTAAGATAGGTTATATTAATATGTTTTAACATTTTTATAAGTTTCATATTTTTAGGATACCCGATTTCAAGTTTCGTGACTTTACGACTTACGATTAGCGATTAACGGGACCAAAACTCACTCCGTAAAAGCAAGATATTATCAAAACTCATATCTATAGATAGGCATGGAACGAAATTTTAGATCACATGGGGTGTTTGTATATGTGTCATCAAGATAAGACTAGGAAGACTTATACATGTTTAAGTAAACTTAACCTTTAAGACTTAACACCTATACAAAGTTTGATAAATATCTAAACCATGTAACCTCCTCATTACACTAGAAATACAAGGCTCATCTCTTCCTTTCTCTTCATTCCAAACGAAAAACACATAATTCACAAACCCTTCATCTTTGATTTCCAAGTTCCAAGTTACACATAAGAGTTGAAGGCTTAGTTGTTCTCTACATGAATCTTAAGTTTATTTGATGATTCCATTATTGGATTAGGAGCTACTCAAGAGTGTTAGGGGCTGAGGTTAGGAGGTTTTTACAAATATTAGCAAGTGTTTATAAAGAGTGTGCAAGGTGGTGAAAAGATTTGGAAGCTAGGGTTTTGTGTTACAAACATAGGTTTAGTGATCTTGATTAATGGTTCTAGTTAAATTTCATCACAAGGATTGTAACCAAACTCCTATACTTACCTTTATTTCAGTAAATACTAGTATTTCATGTATTTAATATATTTTATATGCTCATTATGGCTGATTGTGCTTGGATAAATGGACTAAACCACTAGAAATCGTCAAAAGGACTAGTTTTGCAAAACAGAAACTGGGCAGGGGCTGTAAACGTAGTTACTGGTTAAAATTCGTGGACTGAGAAACTTAGGTAATAACATAGGATTATAGATATATGTCTTGTGGTCATTTTGCCGGGTGGCTCGTGCCGTAACTCATCCCGATGAATAAACTAGAGCCAAAACGGCTAAACGTGTCCAAATCTGAGTAACAGATTTCAAACGGGTAAAACTCATAAAACTTGCATATAACCAACTATTGGTCAAAGAATAAAAGTTGTAGCTAACACCCTAACTTGAACGTGGCCGCTGGCCGTACATTAAACGGAGTTGTAGAACTCGACTTATGACCAAAACCGTGAGACAGTTTGCTGCTGGTTGAAATAACGAGTACATCCAAGGGTAAATTGGTAATTCACATTAGTTAAATAATTTCTGCGGCAGTAGGACCCACTAATCTGTTTAGTACATTCAATTACCTTTCCGAGGACATAAAAACCGAGTCGTGATCAATTACGCTTTAGTAATAACGGGTAGATTTAGACGGGGAAAACTTAAATAAACGAAACGTAAACACTTAAACGACTTCACAAATGTTAAGTATCCAAGCATAATTGATGTAATAACTATACAAGGCATGTTTATATATTCACGTCGTTATTTTAGAACCTAAGACACAACACATATTCTAGGTTGCGCGTAGAGGTTTCTCGGCTTATACATCGATTCGTTATACATTGGATATCACATTTATTAAGGTGAGTTCTTAGCCCCGTTTTTATACACGTTTGAAACTTTTGGGTGAGATACATGCTCAACTACTTGCTTTTAATTTTACAAATACTCAAAACATTATACTTGATTGCATTATGCATGATTGCATTATACTTGATTGCATTATACTTGATTGCGTTATACTTAATTGTGTAATACTAAACTTGAAAGTCTCCCAACATACACGGAGCAGTCCAACTTGAAAGTCTCCCAACATACACGGAGTAGTCTAACTTGAAAGTCTCCCAACATACACGGAGCAGTCCAACTTGAAAGTCTCCCAACATACACGGAGCAACCTAACTTGAAAGTCTCTCAACATACACGGAGCAGTCTAACTTGAAATTCTCCCAACATACACGGAGCCGTCTAACTTGAAAGTCTCCCAACATACACGGAGCATTCTAACTTGAAAGTCTCCCAACATAAACGGAGCAACACTAAGTGCAATAATGTGAACTATTATGACTGTATGTGTGCTTGACTATAAAATGTACTATATTTTAGCAGTGGGTTGTAAACACACAGGTTGCAAGTTTTGTAAGGGCGAAACTTGGAACTGAGTGGATTTACAATGCATTTGTTGTGTGAACATTCTTTAAAGGCTTTACATGTTAAACAAACTCTATGAACTCACCAACCATTGTGTTGACACTTTTTAGCATGTTTATCTCAGGTCATAAGGCGCTAGCTAGAGTTTGAAGCATAGAGTCGCACGACATATTTTGAAGACTTATGCTTTTATCATTTACCATTCGAAACATTTATGTATTATACTTTGGGACCTCATTGTTTGTAACTCTGATTTCATTAATCGAATGGTAACTTTTCAAAACATCTCATTTAGAGGTCGTTTTCTATAACTTGTACTTTGTATTATGAAGTAGCACCCTAGTGACACGATCTTCCGCTGCGGTATTTTGGGGGTTTTACATCGTATTCACACATCACGCACGCAAGATACTTATTATGAATACATTAAGGTTTTCAAAGGAAGAGAACTTTGTAAGCACTCACTCGAAGGAAAACAATGAGAACTAGATAAACCAAGAGTCCTGAACACAGAAAGACACTAATAACCGAATTCATCCATGTAATAACTTGAACTGCCTTTCTCACTTGAACCGCTGATAAGATCTGCAATCTATGATTGCAAGTATAGATGACGCAACTTCAACGTACCGTTGCTCTTAGCCAGTATTCAGATGACGCAACTGCTGGTATAGGAGTTCCATTACCCTTATTTGACAGTAATGACAAAAGACCCTGTGCTAGCGAGCTTACATTTGCGGAAGAAGATAGACCAAATAAAACCTGAACAGATATGAGTAATGTGAGCCAAAATAAATAAAATTTCAACATGTTCAATAAAGCACATTCTTAATGGAGAATACTCACAATAACACGGGGAGCACTAGCTGTTCAACTGGAAGCCCTTTTCTCTTTCAAAAGGGCTGCTCGTTTCTGCTCTCTCATCTACATCATTCAAATTCAACAATTAGAGCGTAAGGTGTAATAACCTTATGTTAATCTAGTGACGAGGTTGCAAGTTATATTTTTTGATGATTCGTTCTTTTTCGTCATTGATCCAAGCCATGATATTTGGATCTTTGCCATCAGTGTAAATCATCAAAAATTTCATCTCTTACAACCTTGTTATCGTTTCATCTTTGACTTGGGACGCCCAATACGCTGCTTGGGCGGTTTCACGTTTGATACGATACTCGTTTGTCATAGTTTCGGTGAATTGACTTGACGAGTTCGTTCCTCCGGTGCTCGCTCCTCTAGTACTTTTCGTGCTCTCGGATCTTGCTTTCTTGGAAGCACGTTTTTTCCCATTGGGCGTGGTTGTTCATCATGACCAAACAAAGCCTCGTTTGTTTGGCTTGGGACATCGCCGGTTAAATCAACCGGATCCGGCAAGTCCCATTACTTATGCTTACGCAAAATCTCCCAAGCATCATCGAGAGCAAACGGCGCGGATTTGTGCTCGTCATGATACATTTGCTTCGCCCGTTTCAGGACATCCATCTCACTTTACCCACTTCTCTGTTCCCGTTACGCACGTTTGAAATACGCGTTGAACTTTGTGCAATCACGGTTCAACGTTTTCCACTTACTTGTTATTATATCCTTGGTGCGTCGTTGAAAATTGAGTCTATTGAACTCATTTCTGACCCGATGCCAAAAAGTATCATATCCTTGTGCACGCCCGACCATCTGATCCTCCGTAAATGCCTACATAACACCCGGCAAGTAATTCTTCCTCTTTGGTTGCCAAAGTCCAAAGAACGCAGTTGTTCGTCATCATCATCGATTGGTTCGGGGTCTTTGGATTTTTTGGTCTTTCGTTTACCACGACTTTTGGGCTTTGGAGGAGACGTGGGTGTTTCTGGAATATCTTGTGTTTCAGTTGTGATTCCTGTGAGTGTTATGAGAATTGTAGATTTTGAAAGTTGGTGTTTAGTGTGTTTTGTTGATTTTGTTGCCAATACAGATACTGTAGGAAAAGATATTGGCTCGACAAGCCTAGTGGGTTGGAAAAAGAGACGTTGGGGTTTTAAGATGAACCCGCGTTCGGGTTTGAAGATGAACCCACCACCAAGAAGATTCATGAATGTATCATCGTTGTTGCCTCCCGACATTTTTTTTTAGTAATTGAAAGTATAAGATTGAGAGGATTGAGTAGTGGAAGTGTGAAAAAAAATTGTGTTTTATTTGGGTATTTATAGTGGTAATAAAATTGTTTTGATTTTTTTTTTATGAAAGTAGCCGTTTGAAATACGTTGGGTAAAATGAACATTTTTAAAACCTCAACGGCTAGTAGTCGTTAGAAGGGGGATAAAGTGATTTTTTCTTCGCCAAAACACCTCAACGGCCATTATTTCGTTAACATGGGTGCGTTAACGTGGCTTTAATGCCACTATGGGTGTGGGTAACGGGGCTTAACATGGGTGCGTTAAAGGTTAACGCCGGATCCGGCGTTATTATACCGTGGTCTCTTAGACACTAACTACAAGTATATATTATTCAAAATTCAAACCAACAATAACCCACAGTTTGGTTTTTTCAATGTGAAAAATCGAGTAATACGGTTTGGTTATGGTTTTTGTTTAAAAACCGAACCATAATAACCAAACAGATCCAAAATCATGTTCGTCAAAATATTTTGACTAAATTATTCTCTTTATTTGGTAAATTCTCTTAACATCTGATTTCTTTAATTGGTTTATCCTTATTTGTGGCTTTGGGGCAAGGCACTCTTTTTAAAGCCCATTTAATAAATTCCATTATAACCCAAGAAAACCGAAACTTACCGAAACCGAATGAAACGGTTTCTGATTTTGCTAAAACCGAAATTTGGGTTTGGTTTGGGTTTTTTCAAAAACCACTCAAACCGAACCATGCACACCACAGTATAAAAGCAATAAGAACCGTGCACATCAAGTTATCTAAAACAATTCACTCTTTATGTTATCTAGCAGTTTGTATAAGTCGAAGAAACAAAGAAAAAAGGCCGAATATTGGTCCAATTTAGATTGACCTATCTCTTTCTAGAGTATATTCTTGTATATATATATACATACATATACTCAAAAAAAAATTTATACAAAATAGAAACTTGATGCCCAAGCGCCGCAGCTCATCTCGATTTTTCTATAGACATCTGCAAGATGAGAAACTCATCAAACGACTAGAACAAACTCTGCTTAATAATGCTGCTGAGAATGATTTTTCATCTACAACAAAACCATCATCGTCGATGCGGAAGGCCAAGCACCGACCACAACATGAGAACACGAAACAGGCTCGAGAAGAAAATGATTTTTCATCAACAAAATCGATGCGAAAGCCCTTACGCCGAAAAGAAAGACTGCTTAGGGCTGAGAGGGTAAAAAAAATACATCCATGTTTATAGGTTTACCAAATCGGTTTCTGGTCAGAATAAGATTAATCTTTATGCTAATCTTTTCTTTGTCGAAACAGACTCTAGAAGAAACTGAGAATCTATATGGAGTGCTTATTAAGAATATCGATGATTGTAAACAGCTTTCCCCTATTACTCTATCCTCACTTGGTCCCGTTGGTAAACTCTCTACTTTTATTCTTTACTTTTTTTCTTCTTATATGTTCCATTAGTTTTTGATATTCGGGTCTTGTTGTTAGGTACGCATAAGCTATTTCTGAATGAGCTTGTGGTTCAGTGTCCCGCAGCCAAGCTGTTGGTACTAGCAGCGAAACAACAGCACAAGAATTTTGGTGATGGAACCAACCTAGTGGTTTCAATTGCAGGGCAACATCTCGAGGGTGCCAAAGAGCTGCTTATCTCGATGGGACTCAATCCCACTCAAATCATTAATGGTTACAAGAAAGCAAGTAACAAGGTAGTTTGTTTAACTCAAAATTTTGAGTTTTCTTTATTAGTAGTATGCTTAAGCAGCTACTTTCTTGTGCATTGGAGATCGATATATACCTAGTTTATTTATTTATACGAGCATTTATATATTGCTAAGCAACCTTACCTAATTAATAACTATAGTATCCTTGCATTTTACATAAAAGTTAACTTAATTATTGGAACCAAATACATTATACCTTACTTCACTTTTGGATCCGGAATTCACATATTAAGTTGCTCGTCCCCAACTTATACTCTTTGTTTCTTTTACAGGTGGGTGAGATTTTAGAAGCTTTAGTCCAGGAGGGTTCCGAGACCATGGATGTGAGGAATAAAGACCAAGTCATTCTACGTATGAAAGCTCCTGTTCACAGTCTACTATGCATGCTGGAGGATATCTTGTGTCCTTTTATTGCAGAGGTACATCTCTTTTTCTTCTTGTCAAAAAGTTATCCTTAGGTCAAAACTCCAATTGTGTTGATGACGGTTTTGTTAATATTTTATTATTGCAGGCATGCATTCAAGTTTGCCCAGAGAACCCTGCAAACTTTAATGTCGATAACGTGAGAGTTGCTTGGCTTTTGGGTGTATCTCTTTATAAGTCTAAAACCTTTAGAGGCATGGTTCTAAAAGTTGATACTGTTGTTGGGAGTATAAAGGCAATTCACGACGCAAAGGTGAGTGTAATTTGTAGAGATGGAGTTCTAGATGCTCATCTATAGTCTTTTTAGCTCTTGAATTCCACATGCACCTACGTCAAATTAGACGCAAATATATGCTATAGATTTTATAGATAGAGCCTTATTGTGAAATCCATTTGTTGAAGCTGAAAGGGGTTGTTGGTTTTATAGGTGCTTGTTGTAGCTGGTGGTGTTGGTGTTGATACAACAGAGAGTGAGCAGGTGCGTTCCTTCATTTCCAAACGTGTTTTGTTGCAATCAGGCCTCATTGTTTAGGAATGTGTGTTCTCAATTAGAACGAAACTGGCTATACGTTTAAATATGGGTTGACCCCCAAGATTCAAGGAGTTGCTACATATTTGTTACTATTGTTTTAAAATAAGTCCACTAAACAATAATTTGGCCCACCTATTCTAAACGTGACAAAAATAATGTACCATGTCACATTTTTTTAATATACCCTTATATTTATTCAATTAAAAGATCCAAACTAAATGGTTTTAGTTATTTGTATTTGGACCACTGGTATATATATTCTACTTGATTCACAACAGCTTGAAGAAGCAAAGTTTGAAGAGGTGATCAAAGCTTCAGGTGCAAAGGTCATAGTTAGTGGAGCTGGTGTAGGACAGAAGGCTCTCCAATTCTGCGACGGTAACAAGTAATCATGCTCAATTGATACCTGTTTCCAATTAGCTTTTAGTATCTCAAAACCACAGCATCTTTTATTTCTTTATATATATACTGGTTTGAAAGTGGCATTGGTCATTCATCTGACAGGATCATGGTCTTACAAATTGCTTCCAAGTCTGAACTTGACTGTTTTTGCCGCACAACTGAAGCTAAAGCTGTTGCTCTTGTAAGCACATCATATATAATATATTACTGCATTTCTTATGGCTAATGTTAACCAACCTTTGCTAATAAATAATTATTTTAATTTGCAGTTGGATCTAGGGAGCACTGTAGAGAGTGTAGACCCTTATCTTGGATACGTGCACTCCATTTTAGTTGAGAAGACTCACGGTGATAGGGTAAATACAACAGCTTTATTTTCTTTCTAGTTGCTGTTGTTTCTTTCATCTATTACCTAACGTAGCCCATTTGAATATTTATTACATTTGGTTAGGTAACTGTAACAAATAAACAAGGTGCTGTGGCGACTCTTTTGCTGGGAGCAACTCATATCATAGATCGTGAACCATTCGAAAGGGCTGTTGTTAAGGGTGTCTATACTTACAAGGTTTTTATTAATTTGATTTGAATCTTTCTTTTTCTTTCTTTTCCCACTAATTAATTAATGACCTTAACTCTAACTGTTCTTGTTTCAGGCATTATGCAGGGACAGTAGAATTGTGCCTGGAGCTGGAGCCACTGAATTCGAAATAGCCAGACAATTGAGGCTATTTGCTCGCAAAGAAACCGGGTATTGTTATATTTTTGAACCTAAAATGCGTAATATATGTTTCGGAATGATAGAAATAAATTTGAGTTTGTGATGTATTAATTTGCAGATCAGATGCCAGTGCAATTGAGAAGTATGCTGACAGCTTTGAACTGATACCAAAAACATTGGCTCAAAACGCTTATCTAGATGTAGAGGATATCATAGAGAATTTGAAAGCTGATCATGAAGCTGGAAATGTCGAAGTTGGCATAGACACGGATGTATGGGATCTTTACACCACCAAGTAAGCACACACATTTCTTATATTTAAATATATATGTTATCTTTAACATGGTATAGTAGAGCTTGGTTTCTTTACACATATAATCATTTGGATGAGTAATAGTACTTGACATAAAAAAAGCTGATTGAAATAATCAGTTTCATATCTCAAATTCAAACACCCCATTATTAGTACTAAATTTCACGAGTAACACCAAAAGCTTGTAAAAAAAAAACAGAAATGATATGTGTCCTTGATGTATGTTTTCTGTTTAAATTAAATGACAATACTAAATCCTGGATCCCTTCGCAAACCTACCATGAGTGCGATTTTAGTTTCTAGCCTAAAGTTGTCTTGCACTTTCACTTGTAGGTATCAGGCACTCGAGTATGCTGCTGATGCAGTTTGTAATGCCTTGAGTGTAGTTAATCAGGTACAACCTTAACCTATTATTCCTGTGATTTTCGTGTGCTTTTTAATTCTTAAATCATAGTATCTAGTTATTACCTTGTTCGGGTGGAGTGTATACATGTCAAATCAGCTCGAGTCCTATATTGGGCATGTTACAAGCAGATAGGATGAGCACGGCACCGAATGGTACGAACCGCACCAATTGGTTGTACACGATTTTTTCCCGAGAATATACGGTTCTTCCTGTTTTTTGTTAAACCAAATCGGGTTTCAAGAAAATGTAACAAAAAATAGGAAAAAACATGCATTTCAAGTGATTTCAAACCATGATGTGGACAAAACGCAATCAACACTTAAATAAATACATCACCAAGATATTTGTAACATACAAACGCTCTAAAACTTATAAAACGGGTTTGGGTTTAATTTTTGGGAGCGTTTATGAAGGATCTATAGTTACGACAAGTTCAATTTTGTTTGCATGGCCCGAGTAAGATGTCATATATTTGTCTTAACTCACACACAACTCTCAAGTGTCTGTTATGCGTTAGTCGAGTACGACGTACCATCTTTAACAACTTTCGCCTTTATGTTTACTCTTACTATAACTTTGGCTTTAAGTTGCAACTGAGTATGAGTGTCACTATCTTTTTACGACTCTGGACTTTTACCTTTATGCGTTAGTCGGGTATACAAGATATTCATAGTATTTATTTTTTTATTTTAAGGGGGGTGTTTGTTTAAGCTTATATGTGTCAACCCGAACTTGTTAACTTCCTTGTCACTTTGTTTGTGTCGGGTCACACATTGCCACCCATAATTGATAATAAAGTACTTGAATTGGGAATTGAAAAAATTCAAAGTAATAGTCAATTTCTGTTTAGAATAAGAATACGAATTTTTGGTACCAAAACCATATATGTTTAATTCTAACTCTTACTTATGCTAATCTTTTCTTTGCCGAAGCAGGATCGAGAACCTCAAAGTATGTTTGATCGTCTAATGGCCGAACACCACGTTAGCGGTCAACCCTTAGGTCAACTACTCGAATTGCCACCTAAAGAATTACTTTCTTTATTTTATGAAAGCATATGGCTAAATAATCTACAACCCAAAGGAGAGGTGGAGATGCTGGCAGTTAAAATTCACGGAGATAAGCTATTTGGGTTATCTCCAGATGGCAGACTATCTTCGTTTGATATTCGTTCGAGTGAAGTTTGTTGGTCCATCCCAACTGACATAGTTAAAAGCTCAGAGAGTGATTGCTCTTATTTTGTTGATTCCTCGAGAGTTTTCATCCATACAAAGGAAACAAAACCAGTGGTGAGCAAATACAGTCTAATCCACTATGTTTTGGATGTGTTGATGCTTTATTTTCTTCCTTCAAAAATAATGGCTGGTATGCAATAAAAAGGCTAATTAGAAAAAGTTTTGTAACAATAATTGAACATGGTAATACTGATATATGTTAGTTTTATTCATCTTGATTTGCAACCTTTTTTACCTTATTTTATACTTCAGGGTTTTGAATATAAAAAATTTGAGGTCTGTGAAGAAAGCTTCAGCTATTTCGATGAAGAGGTTACTCCATCAAGATCAGTAACTCAAATGTATTTTGATGCGGAAAATGGTTGCTGTATTACTCCTTTGATGTCATATTGTGATGAAATCCTTATTATTAGAACCGTACAAGGTCAGCTAACTAGTTGCGTGCAGAGAACCAACAATGTTTTATGGTACGAGAGGGTTGCTACTTTTTATATGTGGATAGTTGGTAGGGAGGAAGGTGTAGAGTTTCAAGAAGAAGAAGAACAACTACACCAATCCTTCCAGGCTCACAGTTTCAGAAGCTGGTAATTAATTCGCAAGTATTTCATAAGATGTGTTAAATTCTGTTTTATGCATTATGTAACTTATCTTTTTCCTTTGATTATAGCAATCTAGACCCTCTCACTAATTGCAAGTATTTCTTTCATTCGATCCACTAAACAAAAGTCTAGTCTAACAATAAGAGCGAAACACTAAGATATTTGATTAATAACAAATGTTTTCTAACTAGTAGAATAGGATTTTTGTTTTCTTTTTATTTTTAATGGATTCATGATTACCACACCATGCGATCAATATTGATCATCTTTATACTAAGTATTTCGGGTAAAAGAGGACATAAATTCTATCAATTTATCTCTCCAAGTTTTCTTCCGGGGCTTTGGAAAATTAGTAAAAAATGAATCCACGAAGTATATATTTTTACAGGGATGAGCACGGTACCGGTCCCGTACCGAATTAGTGGTACCGATTTTTTCCCAAGCAAAATTAATGGTACCGATCTTGTATCGAACGGGATTCGGATACGGTACCGTATCGGTATCAGCATCGGAAATCGGGTTTTCCGCTTTTCGAATTTCCGATTTCGCACCGGTCCCGCATCAATTAGTGGTACCGAATTTTTTCACTTTATTTTATAGTCCCGTACAGCATCAGATTTCAAGAATCGGTACCGTTTCGGTACGGTTTCGGTTCGGTTCCGGGATTCGGTTTGAAATGCTCATCCCTATATATTTATATCAGAACACGCTTAACCAAATTAGTCTCCGCTCTAAACCAATTTGTTGCTCTCTTTAGCTTAGAGCATCTCCAATGCACCAACCACTTCAAATAATTCTACTTTCAAAATAATTCTACTTTCGTGTCATTGAGCCTCCAATTCAAAAAATATACTACCTCTGTCCCTAAATAAGTGTCCAGTTTGACTTTTCAGAGTCAAACTAGATCAAATTTGACCTTATCTATTTTTGTGAGTGTTATATAATACTTGATAAAAAATATATGAATGGATTGAGTTTTAAGTGTACTTTTCATTGGTATAGTTTTTCATCAAGTATTATATAACACAAAAAGATATTTACGATCAAAGTTGAACCAATTTGACTCTGAAAAGTCAAACTGGACATTTATTTAGGGACGGAGGTATTACACATCGTTGGATTATGGCTTAAGTGAATAGATGTTTCATTGTGTATAGGTCATGTTAAAATAACATAAAATAAAATAAAAAATATACATATTTATTATTATACAGATAAAAGTATTTGTACGTTATTATTCACTTAAAACCTAGTAACAACTACAGTAGCTAGTATACCAAGACTTGAAATTAAAGTCACTCGCTATAAACCCAAAAGGCACATTTTTCGTCTCAAAAACAACTTTTTTGTAAAGCTTAAGTATAAGTCTACACATAACGATTTCCGGTAAACCTGCCTTTGATGCACTGTGATCGCCTTTATGTCGGTAATAGCTGGCTAGGTCTTATCGTCAGGTATGTCAACACTCGAAACAATGTTGGCAGATGGTCTAGAAGATACCGTTGTTACTGAATCACTTGACCTAGCCTTGACTAGAGAAGCTATTTGTGGCTGATTTGAATAACCTAAAGTCTTTGATTTAAGACTTTTGTCCTTCTTTTTCACTTGTTCATGCCAACTCTTGAGAGCTTTCGATGTGTGATCATCAAAAATAGACTGCTTCATTGTTGAACCCATCTGAATTTTTGAAGGGAAACATAACAATAGAGATGTGTTAGATGGCCTTAACACTACATTCATAGAGAATAACAAGTGTAAGATTTCAATTCAAAACTAAGAAAAATGCATAACACTAATAACATTCTATAAGGGATTATGTAAAATATTTGTCAAATAAGTCAAAGAAAACGGGGTTATTTTTCTTATTAGAACGGCAATATTATTAACTAGCAAGAAGCTAAATAAAAAAAGAACAACATTACAAAATTTTGGAAAAAGCTAATATGGGATCACCTATCCAATCTAATCAAGACGAATTTAAATGCCTATTCCTACAAAGAATCCATGAGTGAGATACTATGGGGCTTTGGATCAAAACAATCACGATTCATGTATCTCCAAACGGTTTGAAAAATATTGTGAATGTATGAAGCTATGAAGTGCTATAATGTAAGAACCTATAAGCACGGCTGGGTAAATAGCATTTCAGAATGTAGGAGTAAAATATTCTTACTATCACACAGATCGTATCATTACAAACTTCTAACTGAAAATTGGCTAAAATCATCAAACTTGGCATACTTTAGTGGCCTTTTACATAATTTAGCCAATTACAAGTTAGAAGTACCTGGGTAACAAGGGCATATAGTGGAAGTATGCTGTAGCTGCACAAACATTGCACTAAAATTCTGCAAAATAAAGTTCAAATATCAAGACAATGCCATGGTAACAAGCTAACATCTAAAAACGGCATTAAAACTTACCCCAAAATAACTCTACCATATTGGAGAATAGGATTTTCGTAGAAGCAAGTATCAAGTCCAAACTCATACTGCCCGATATAAAAGACATATCAAGTAACATTTAAATAAAAAGTTAATGAAAATTTATTAAAATTAATAACAACACTTACCCATATCCAAAAGAAGTGTGTTATCTCGAATGAATTCTGCAAACGAAACATATATACATCACTACTAATCTTTTGGTTTCTTTTTGTGTTCTCACAGATTCAAGAAGGTATATGAGTTAGAACTAATTAATGTAGCTTTTATAAAATAGTTTTATTTCCTTTTAAAATATATTTACATTGGTTAGGAGATGAATATACCTGAAAGAGGGTGAGTTGAATAAGATATAGAATTAATCTAGGTTGACTAAACCAGAAGTGTCTGTCGGATAGTTCCACGACAGGTACCCCTTGTACAACCGATTGTCGTTCTTGAATTTCAACAGCCATTTGTGTTACGATTGCTTGAAGCTTTGAACCAACTGCCAAGATAATCTTTAACAAAATCAATGGTTAGTTTTCCAGTCCTCTTCTATTATCCAAATCAAGATATACTTATAAATTATCAAACATGTGTAAGACTTCAAATAATGGAGAAAAGAAGTATTGTTAGCAATAATGCAACAACATAGCCATTACGACTCTGGAAATGAGCAATAATAACTACAAACTTGTAAACTTCATACGTCTTCACGATTTTTGTCAACTGCAGTGATGTTCATTGTAATTTTCAGAAAGTGCAGTGGTTGGTTAAAACGTTTACGCCAAACTCACAGGGCGTGAAACACTATTCACCAAATCTAAGTTTGTCAATATTTTGTAACAGTTTCTAGTTTTGAAAGATGTAAGACTATCAGTAAGTCATTACATCTATTTATGGTTTAATTCATCAGCACATATTACAAATATGAAGATCAAGGAGAAAAGATGCAAGACGCTTACAATTACTGGAAATAAGGAGAGATAAGTCATAGCACGAGCTCCTGCAAGTTTTGTTAACAAAAAATGAGTACTCTGATCCTACTATATAACGATCTTAATCACTGTAATTAGCTAGGACGAATAATCAATCAATTATAGCCCCTCTAAAGATGCAAAAAAGAACATTGTTGCTGAAATAATTACAAGTTAGCTTTTACCAAGTGTCAATCATGACATTCTTTATCTTTTCAAAATATAAGATTTGACTAATACATCAAACCAAATACAATGATTACAAAAGCTATTCATCCTCACCGTCAACGTTGGCAAAGAGAAAAAGGACTGCAGTAGCCCATAACAAGGGGCTGCAAATATCAAAAAATGGTCAGACTGATTAAGAAAAAAATAAAGAGTGAACAAAAACTAAAAACTAAACTAACAGAAGTATTCGACTAATGGATACCTGATTCCTACAATTACTTTAAAGTCATCTTCTAATGACCTCTTTATATATTTTTGAAAGTTGAAGTGACTCCCAGGAGATAAATGAACCTACATACCAGAATTGGAACAAACAATTAATAGACACATGCATCTGTTACTGCTAGTAACCTATATATCAAAATCAAACCAAAATGGATAGAACAAGTCTATATACACAATGGGAAGGTGTTTAAGGGTTGTCAAACTCACAGAGAAAAAAGCATGGCGCATGGCCAAGTAATCTGATCTACGGACAGACGTAAAAAACTGACGAAAGAAGCACACCTGTAACAAATGACTATTATAATCAGTGATTGGTTTTTTAATCATCATATTTCTTGCATATTTTCAATTTGATTACTATATAATTTTAAATTTAAAAGAAAACAAAACACTCCGGTATGCCCGTATTTTTTTACTTTTTTTTTTTTTTTTCTACATTTAATCAACTTTAGTTAATGTCTCAGATAGCTCAATTAAACATTTGTCTCAACTGCAAAACCACTCAAAAATTTGATATTGTTCTATTGTGGACGTAAATGGAGCAGTATGAAACTTGGCCACTATAGTGATACTTTACTTACAACATAGAACATTGCGGGAGTGTTTGTAAAAGCAGTCGCGTGATGTTTTACGAACGATAGCTCCTTGGTGAGACGGAACTTTGTTGGATCTGCATACACAGGAGCACACATCGATTGATGTTGTAAATTAGCTGGTTTAAGATAAGTTTATTTAGGATGCAATTAGAAGATAGATCGATGATATTACCAGAGCCACTGGGTTCACGATCCTCCAAAATCTCCTTTTCCCATAATTTCCACATGCGGGTCTGCTCCAAAGAAAACCATAGCTTTATTATAATCATTTAGTGACAGAACTTGAAGTTCTTATTAGTTTTATTTTTAAGAGTCTAATTAAAATCAGTATAAATGATTCTAACCTTAGCTCTTCCAAATATCATAGTGAGGGTACTATAAAATACATGAAACACTGCCAAGAAGAATATAAAGATATGCAATTGGTGCAATCCCGCAACTGATATAATTTGCTCATAACCCTGTCACACAATTGGAATGCATGTTACTATCCAAAGGAATTTAACCGGATGTAAATGTATATATAGTGCAGAAAGCATATTAGATGAAATATCGTTTGCTAATATAAACAAAGGATCTATAAACATCCATTCATGTTGGATACTTAGATGGGTTCCAAGAAACAACATACATTGAAACCGTCATTATTTAATAGCCAAGTGTACTTATCTCTGGCTTCTATCAACTTGATTCGGTTAATTTGTATCTTTTTGCATTGAACTACACCAAATTCATGACGATATTGACGTACAGAAACACATTGCATATATTTTCTGAGTTTATGGTATGTATGCATTTGGCAGTTAAAAATAAGAAACTTCTTACTTCTTTGCATTCTTTTGGTGGACCATCTCCTGCTAACCTTCTGTGCTCATACCACAAGAGTCTCCTGTCACCACCACCACCACCATCATCTTCTTCTTCCTCCTTTTCATATTTTCCTTTCTTGCATGGCAAGAAATCCTTCGTAAGAGCCTTCGAAACACAAATCGATGCAATATAGTTTTGGCTAAAGACCAACAGCAACGAAATAAATCCGAGAACCATTAGCTCTGCAATGCCAAAACAAACATAACACATTACGTATATTCTGTTAACAGAAATGAAAAAAACAAGATAGAGAATCTTTGAAATACCGTTTTTGATCTTGTCGAGTGCTTCCATTAGCCCTGGTTTATGTCGTTTTTTCAAAAACTAGAACAAAATAACATTTACACATGTCAGCAAGAGAATTGTCACCAACAGTCTTGTGATCATATCATTAAAATGAATAATGAGAACATTCTGAAGCAAAATGCGCAAATCAATTCATATTATACGATCTCATGATAACAAAATGTAAAGAATTTGAGGATTAGAATGATTACATGTCCTACGCTATGAAGACTATGCTCCATGATTATTGAGATTATAACAATGATTGCGCAAACACACGCAACGGCCCATGTTGCTGTTTGATCTAGCAATATCGCATTTGGATCACCTCCCCCCATTTTTACCTAATTACTTTACAATCAACAAATGATGTTACTCTTTCACAATCATCTTCCTCCTTATCTCTTCTTGTTAGATACCTTTTTCCAACATTAAAATTTTCAGACAATCTAATTGCCAGTGTAATGACCGAAAGAAATCTGCTAGAAAAATGAAAACCAGATTGAAAATGGAAAAGAAAAATGTTTTAACTACTTGAACCGGGTTTTGAATAGATTGGTAGAAACTAATTAACGAGAGCGTAAATAGGGGATTTAGTTATGTGATTATTAACCATGACCACATGATACTTAAAGAGACATAATTCAACATAAAACATTAGAGGATTTTTCTCAAAAAAGTAACATTGTTTTGCAGCTTACTAAAAATAGCTCATTTTTCAAAGGGTGTTTGGATTTTGAGATAGCTAGCTGTAATGATTGTTAAAAGGAGATTGCACTAACAATACCAAATTTGGAAACAAGTCAAATTTAGAAATTGAGAAGACAAAGTCAAACAATTTAAAGAACTCTACAAATAAGTGAATAACTAAACAAAACTAAATATCTGATGGGGGTTTTCAAAGTTAAATGTCTCTATGTAATCTTTGTTGGGAAGAATCACTTGGAACAAACACCGGAAGCTGCCCACCCCATTGTGATCTACCCTGCTGATAATAACTCGATGTGTTCGTGGTTATGGCTGCATTCGTGGTGGGTTCTCTTTGCGGACCACTGCTGCTGCTAGGACCCACTAAAGGCCCACCGAAGAAAATTGATTGACCCGTGTATGTTAGTTCAGTGCCTGAACCCTGCGTGGTAGTGCCACCACCACCTACTGTCTTTGCAGTTGCAGCAGACACAAACCGTCCTGCTTCTTGATCCCAATACACGGATGACGATCTTGTCCCTTCATTAACCACATTTCTCCTAGGAAGCTGTGGAATACGCACAGGTGGTGGGGCTGGTGCGGGCACGGGTACCGCCACAGGTACAGGTTCGTTAGAGTGAGACCAAGGAGACTGGTTCCCGGATGATTGGTACATTGGGTTAAAATGATCCCGGGCAGGTGGTGGGCTGCTCAAGTTACTAGCAACACTATGAGCACATGTTTCGGTATCATCCCGGCTAGCTCGACTAGGTGGATATGAGCTTTTGGAGCCGTGAAACCGTTGCTGATGGATACTGTTTGGGCTGCTTTTCATGCTAACGTTGCTGCTGGATAAATGATCGGGATCGTATTGATTCTGTTTAGAGCCAACGGGACGAAGAACAGAAGAGGAGGCTCGAGCTTTTGCACCTGCTTTCACGGCTTCGTTTGAATCCAGTTTTGCAAGCTTCCAAGCACTGATTCGAACTGGACGGTTAGGTGGTCGTTTGCCCTTGTCGGGTGGCTGGACCGCATCCGGGTCAACTGTCGATGGAAGCCGACCGGGTTCCAAATGAGGAATGACTTCATCCTGATTTCAATACAGAGGGTTATTACTACAAAATCACAACTTGTTAACAATCATAATACTCGACGGTTCTTATCCAGAAATGGTTGTTGACAAACACAGTTTGGCAAAGTACGGTCCCAATGACGCTCAATTTCCAACATGATTTTTGACTAATGAATGTGCTAAATATCCTATGCAACTAGAATCTTCAATCATGAGTAACGAAGTGATGACATTACCCGAGTAATAAGAAAGAATTGTTTACTGAAGGTAAAAGTCTTCTATTTACCTAATGCAATAGTCCAGACATAGAGCAAATATCGCTAAAACAGACCTGCTATGACTTTGGGAAGTTAACAGACTTCGACCAATTTACTTAGGACTCAGATTGAAGGGGAAATTTTAAATTGCAACATTTATTATGATAGCCAAACCTCAACCTAATTCTACTTATTTGCCTAATGATCCATAAAACAGAGATGTAAAACTGGAGGGAGTACCTGATGATCCATAAAGATTCTAGGAGGGGTGCACCAAGCACCTTTATATTGCAAGCCTAAACCCAAACCAAGAGAGCTACGGCCACTCATAGCAGTGACAGCAGAGCTTGTCGGTGAAGATGCCAAGCTTTGTTGATCCATTCCGTCTAGTGAAGGTCCAGCTGGTTCACTTTGTGTCCTCATTGCAACAACATATTCATATGTTGTAATGCCCTGCATCCATCCATCCAGATACAACAATTTGTTAAAGGTGGCAAATTGGGTGGGCAAAATAAATTTTGTATTCTGTACAGCTCGAAACGGGCCCGGTTGATCCAGAAGATTTTGTCCAAATTTTGTGAAGTTCTTACACATACAATTTCAATAGTTATTTGTTTCCCACTAATCATTTGATTGACATGATTTAGTAGGTTTTATGATATAAATATTTACATAGGGTGAGACTTTCAACCCCTTTCTTTAATAGCTATAAGCTAAATTTATATTCGACCCGTCTCACCTATAAAGATATAATATACATTGAAATGTCATGTTCTGTTAATGGTTCATAAATGTCTTGAAACAAACCTTGCGAATTAGGATTATGTGGAAAAAGAAGAGTTCTCCAAGCGGAATGGTGGCTAGAAAGGAAACAACGGTACATATAGCCTGTAAAAAGAATAAACAATTAGAAAAAAATGTAAAACTTTCTTGCCAAACATGAATAATTTAACCAAAACAATCACCAATGGAGTAGTATTTGGATGTGCTTCTAGGTTATAAAGTCATTATCATAAAATATGATTTCGGATTACTTGGGTCAAAAGTCAGAAAAAAAATGGATTTTGAGATGAAACGAGGCATTGTAGTAAGAAAACTAATTATTAAGATAAACGTGAACAAAACAAACTATCCTGTGACTCTGATTTTTATCTGATTTTTATCAAACACGTCCAAATACCAGCCCCCGTCCCAGGAAAGGTTGCATCAATCTCCATTTTCAGAAAGTGCTTGATTTACAGTTATCTACTTTTAAAGTTTTATCATTATAAGTATTAAAGAAATTAGTCTGCCACCATGTCGTTCCCTCACCGGGAATATTGCCAAATTCAGTAATGCGGTAGGGAATAAAATAACAAAATACATGTGAATCGGTTTAACTAATAAACTGATGAGTCACAATTCCATGTAAGATACGGAAATGATCAGAAAATGAAGTTATAGCATTTTAAATAAAGCAATAGTACCACAACAGTTGCAAATGGAGCACGACTAAATCCATCTCCAAGTCTATCAGCAATTTGATCTTCTGTAGCCCGTTTATTAGCAAAACATCGAACAAGAACCGCAATACCAACTCCACATTCAAAAGTAAGCTGAGATTCAAATACAAGACAACATTAAAAATTAGAGCTGCACTACTAACAGAACGACAACAGAAAGTCAGGATATTAATGTACCACTTACCCAAACAAGGCTCACAGCCATTAAGCACACAAATGTGAAGTAGTTTTTCCTCCCAACACAATTGTTCAACCACTGCACAACACGTGTAATAAAGACAGCTAGATTAAAATAACAAATATTACCAACGTAGATGCTGCAAGGACCAGCTGGTGTTGATAACAATCACATCAGAACATATGAATTCAGAGTCCTTCGTATTCAACTTTTTTTTTTTTTTAATTTTAACTGTGACAAATTACCAAAATATATCCATTTCCTCACATAAATGGGTTCAAGTTGACCCCCGCTAGTTAAAAGGATCGCAGAGGTCGGCATTTGTAGCAAGAACGTGCAATTTGGCAAGAAGATTGTTTTCCATGCTTAAAGTAGTGACCCTTTGCATTTAAGTCGCAAAGATTAGTTTTCAATATTTCAAGAAAGTAATTATGATTCTAGTTTCTAATAATTTAAAGGTCAAAACAGTGAGATTTGAAGAAGCGTGTAACCACTTTGATATAAGAAAGTGACTTTTGAGATCAATTTAAAATGAACGACTCCACTAAACCCAAAAATGTTAAATGGTGCCAAACTGGAATATCCAACTTACCCGACAATGATGATCGAACCCGTCAACACATTTATCACAGCTTCTGCAGTGTTTGCTAAACTTACGAACCTACAAGAACCAAGCACAAAATTAGGATCAAAGAATTTCCCATTTCGACAATCAAATCCTGGGCAGCTATGGTGTCGTGTCTAAGAAAAAAAATACCCAAACAAAAAGCTTATGAAAGTAACATTCAGATGTGCCAAAAGTCTCGACCGTTTACTTGTGAATGGATCTGTTTGGTTTAAGTTTCATCTCTGAATCTAAAAACACGAGAAGGTAAAACGAATGTTATCATGAGAAGAATACCTCTGCATTGCATAATGTGCAGAACAAAGCTTCTTCTTCTCCACCTTGTTGCATCTCTTCATCATTTCGGCAATCTTCTTTGACAATACAACCACAAAAGATCCCTCCAACTTTTGAGCAACAACCACCCGAACTACCATTATCATATATTCCTCCACTTCCATACCCAGACTTGCTACGTTCTCCAACAGAAGACGCGTTTCCTGACACATTAAATCACTCAAAATTTGTTAACCATAATTCCTTGTTACAAACAAGTACTATTTCACGGGATTGAATTACTAACCAGGAACTTCGGTACCATTATGTGATCTATTTGGTGATGGTCTTCCTGGTTCAATTAGGATGCCGGGATCAGCAGGGTCAATAGCCGTGCATCTTACATACAGGATAAATACGCTCAGAGCCTATTACACAGCAACATCCAAATAACTATTAGATAACACCAAATACCGGTGCATAATATGCACATAGCTAATGGTTATGGTGACATTTTCCACCCATTTGTTTATAAATGGGTCGATTTGGGTAATGTTTTATTGTTGATGAGACAAACATGTAAAATAAAAAGGTAGTCTGAAGCCTGCTATATTCATTTTATATGGGAATATTGTAATTTTTGTAATCATGTTTCACACTCAAAATGTTTGACTACAATTTATAAATTTTGAGTAAAAATCCTATAAACCGGCTACTACCAAAAGTAACACACCGGAACCTGTTTCATCTACCCGCTAGTTTTGTCACCTCTGTAATAAGCAAAAAACAAAGATTTACCAAGAAGGAATAAACAGCGATCGCCACATGTTCATAAATATCCTTCCCAAGGAAAGGAGAGAAGAAGGCGTAGAAGGCAACGGAGAGCAAAAAATATACCGTAATAGCCACAACCTGCAGATTTAGGAGGAACAAAATAAGATGCCAACCTCATAAATAAAATGTATAGCACTAAATGTTTGGATGTGGTTTTAAACTGATACTCTATTTTGACTGACGGATTATAATTATCTAAGGTCATAATGATAAAATTAGGGAAAAAGCGGATAAGGAAAGGCGCCTAGCTGATTACTAAAATAACTCTAAATCTAACCAACTTCTTCTAACTTAAATCAGTTGATGTCGCGAATTTCTCTTTGAAACCGAAATCCAAACACCCCCATTAATCATGACTAAAAAACTTGATATAGGGAGTAAAACCAAGAAATGATTAAAAGCTTAGCAGCTAAGCAGATGAAAATCTTCCAACTCTAACCCAAGATGCAATGATTATAATAAATAGATAGCATTGATTTTGCTTTACTACATTCACTTATTCTAATAGGTGGAAGGCAAGGCATGTACAAAGTCACCTTACACCTCAGCGCCACATCAGTTTTTTCTCTCCTCTCGTCCACTCACTTCCACTCACCTTTATGCGGACAAGGGACTCACTCCAACTCACCTTTCATATTTTTTTTTTTAAATAAAAACCCATACAAACCAAACGTTAAAACATGTGTGCACACAAATCAAGTAGGTGACCAAGTCACCTTAAGTTGCCTTGAAGTGTGTGAGTGGTGCGTGAGTTAAGGCACTCGGCATGGGACTCGCGAGTGAACAAGCATGTAAGGTGAGTGAATTTCTATCGTTGCCGACGAGCCTTAGTGTTGTTGAATGTTATTTGAGGTTGACTAACCATTCATCAAATTACTAGTGTATATATGCTCATAAGTCAAACCTTAGCTTATTTGGTTCTTGTTGGACATCGTGTCCTACATTACTTATTTGGGGGGTTAGGGTCTTTGAATATTAATCTAAAGTGAATTTTACTTATAAGTATTATACTGCAACGCCGGAGGTCTCGTTAGAAGCATTCTCTCTACTCCCGGGTCTACCCTGGGATAGGGGTATGATCTGTCTACATTTTACCTCCCCCATACCCTGCCTCGGCGGGATTGGGTTTGTTGTTGTTGTATTATACTGCAACGCCGCTTTGTGTTTATAGGTGCCAATGCCATTTGATTCACTTTTTTTTTTTTTTTTTTTTTTGGGTGGTATGTTATAGGTGTGTTATAGGGTACAAGCGGCGCCTATAATTGTTATAGGGTGCAACGGCACCTTGCAATCTCTAGGGGGTTGAAATAATTGTAACTAATTATGTGGATCTGATTCTAGCTCTTGAAACACTCACTAGACAACAATTTGCTTATAAGAAACTAAACTAGCAATGATTACAATATATAGATAGCCTACTTACATTACATTAGTAAGTAAGTAAGGGGTATCCTTTAACTAAACGAGCTTAGCCAACGACACGTGCCTTTGTTAGAACGCAATTAATGAAAGTACCTGGAAGGTATGAGCAGGAAGTTCCCATCCATGGCGTCTAGCCATTTTATCTTAACTTAAATAATCAAACACCATTCAAAATCACACTTGTTCTAAATCAAACCCGACCCGGAACCACAAATCTTTTGTTTATTTCTAGGGTGGGTTTGAATCAAAGTAATTGAAGAAGAAACAACGTGGAACAAGAAGAAGAAGAAGAAGAAGAAGAAGAGAAGACTATTATTTGGGGAAACTTAAAAGTAGTCTTATCAAAGTAAGCGTCAAAGGAAACAAGAAGTTTTTTTCTTTTTTTGTTTCTAAGGCCTGCAAAAGTTTCAAGTCAAACTTTGTTTCTCCACACACACACACAAACACTCTTTGTTTTTAGAGCTTTTGCCGGCTCCACTCTCACTTAACCAACTTTAATTACCAACCCTCTCTTCTATATCATTTTTGAGGGGGTCATACTATTAATACCCTATGATGTCAAATCATACGGGAATATTTCCTTTGTCCTTTATTTTTTCAGTCAGTAGTAGTTTTTGTCGGTTTACATTCAGTATTTCACACAGAGCTTTTAAGCGTTTGACGTATTAAATTTTATATTTCTGTTCCATATTTTCGTTTATAGCTTTTGATATAAACAAAATTATAAAAATAAAAAAAATAAAAAAATAAAAACAAAAATATAGGGGGTATATCTAAAAATATAGCATTATGAATAACTGCCTTTTGAGGGTCGCGACATCACTTTTTCTTATATTTATATCATATTGTATAATATTGTAATATATATTATACTGAAACGATGAATCATAATTATGATGTATGTATAAAAAAAATAATGTGAGTGTCAACACCCATCATTTTTAGGTGTTTTTTATAAAAAGAAACTAGTAAAAAATAAAAGTGAAATAAAAAAAGATTATGTTTTCAAGTAATCACTAAGATGTAACATTAATGGCTCGTTTGGTTCGTAGATTGATTTAGGATTAAAATTTGGATTTTGATTTGATATAGAAAAAAGAAAATATAATATAAAATAAATAAGTTATTCAATTAAAAATATAGTTAAAAACTAAAAATAAATTTTTAAAAAATAATATAAAAGTAAATAAGTTGTTCATGTAATATAAGGGCCCGGCCCACTTGAAAATACAAAACCAAAAAAATCGTGTAACTTGGTGTATACTTACTTTTTTAGATGCCAAATTATTTACCTTTGAGTCTAAACTAAATAGTACAAATATGCAACTAAATATTAAATTTTAACTTAAGTCAAATCCAAATAGCCTAACCCCTCGTACCAAACAGACCTTAAGATGTAACATGATACACCTCTCCGTCTCATAATAATTATAGGTGGTAATTTGTGCCCAAAGTAAAAAAAAAATAAGTTAAATGATCAACATTTTAAAATATATGGGTACATTTAGTCTCACTCTTTTTTTTAAATAGGCAATTTTGCATAAAAAGTTAAATGGGCATAATTGATGATGACGTATAGTCCCGACTTGGTGCTGAGCAGGCAGTGAATAACACTAACTAGCCCATTCTGAATGGGCTTTACTTAATATGGTTTGGGCTGCGAAAGCCCAAGAAAGTCATTTATGGAATAAGATATGGATATCTCCTACTTTGGAGAATGTCGTTTACCCACTTAGGCGAGGATCGCAGAAGGTTGGGAACACAAACCAACAAGGATTTCGTTGTGTATATAAAGAACCCTATCCCTCATTAAAGGTGCGATCTAAAACCCTAACTCTCCCATTAACCCAAAATTACTTACTCTCACGTGGAGGATAATCGTGGGAGACAATCGCGATAAGCCCTACGGCGTTTTCATTTGTTAGCTGCGCGGTCTCAGCGGCAATATTCAATTGATCACGAGGCAGGAACCGAAACAGGCATGCCCAATTTTGTATCAACAAGTGGTGCCATCCGTGGGACCATCACTAAGAACTAAGAACTAGAATGACGAAGCATGGAAATCGTGATCATGAAACTAACCTACGGAAAGAAGCGCTAGCGGATCGGCCTCTAGCGGACTTCTAGAACACCGATTAATGCCGCTAAAACCAAGGATCGGGGCCGGACACCGGTGCCCTCGGTGGAACAACGGCTGGGAACAACCAGGGCCACTACAACCACCACGGTATGGAGTCCGCTGGCGCCCTTTCAGCTCCACTCCAATCGGTGTTAAGCCTGACCTCAAAGGCACGGATGCACTGGCAACAAGGCCGATGGTAGAAGCAGACACCCACCTACAGGGGTGCGCCGGAACTAGCTGCCGGAGATTTCGTATCTCAAAATTACGAAACTTTGGCCCTAAATGCGAAGCAAAAAGAGTCGACTCGAAGCCACCTTGGCGCCAGACTTAATTTCGTCACGAATACGAGACATCTCGCGGCGTCATCAGAAGAAGAAGCTGGCGGAAGGATAGCGAGGCCTCAGTGTTTATTGAATTGGGAGAGAGTTGAGAATGATGAGGCGACTAACTGCGGCATCACGGAAGAAAGCGAGAGGATGAATGGCGTACCAATGTCGCGCCAGGACTTGGTAGCGGGGTCCGAGGGCAGAACTTGAAGGTATTAGTGAAGCCGCCAGTGCGGTCGAGGGCCGGTCGGTGCAAGCAGCCGAAGAAGAAAATTGTCTGGTAATTCCTCGGACAAGCGAGGATAAGCAGGACAACTGGAAGTCGGGGAAGAAATATATCGTGACCGGGAGGAGGAAGACATGTCCTCTTCCCGCCACGCTTGGTGGATCGCGTTCGCTCGGCGTATCGGTAATTTCTCGAAGACAAGAAGCGGCCAATGTAAAACCCATGATGGAGCAGTGATCGATGATCGCCTAAAATTTTAGAATCGGCCCGCTACTATGGCAGCTGGCTTTGTGTAGTGCCGTAATTCGCACTAGTGGGAAACACCACCGATGAATGTGTTGTCGCTGACTCATTGATAAACTAGCGAAAGAAGGAAGATTGGACCACCTAGTCAAGAACATCAAGGAAGGAAAAGATAAGCGAAGGCGGGAACAAGAAAAGGCACCTAAAGACAAAGTGACACCATCTACATGATACAATCATGGCGGCAGTAACTAAGCGGAAAATTGGCCGAGAAATTTTCCCGTGGAAGTGAAATCTCTTTCCCCATTGCGGACAACAGCGGTGGTAGAGCCGCTCACAATTGAAATAAATGTGGGGGGTCACGATATCCACCGCATGTACGTTGATGGAGGACATCGGGACATAATGTACGAACTTGTTCAAGCATTTGCGACTGAGATCTGCGATCAGTTAAGCGGTCATGACAAGCGCTGACTGTTTTACAGGAGAAAAGATATGGCCTATGGGCAAATACGCCTACTAGTCAGTGTGGGCAATAAAGACACTCCGCGGCAGCCTGGATGAATTTTATGGTCAAAATCCCTTCGCCATACAATGGCATTATCGGAAGACCAGGGATATCAGCCATGCGCGCAGTACCGTCTACAGCACATGAGATGCTCAAATTCCCAGTGGAAGGTGGTATTGTTACTCTCTACAACGCCACTGTACCACAAAGAGAATGTAACACGATTACATGCTAGACGGCACCCATTCCAGAACAGCGCGCAACCAAAGTTCCAAACCTCGGTTGCAATCCATCCCGATTACCCAGAACAGGAAGTATCGATCGGAGGATCGCTGTCGGACAACGGCAAGGCAACTGTATGCGCACTCTTGCAAAAGAACCTGGATATCTTTGCATGGGAGCCAAAGCACATGACTGGGGTACCACGCTCAATCACAGAACACAAGCTGAGAATCCGACAAGGATACTCACCAATACGCCAAAAGAAGCGCGGCCAAGCTCCAGAACGCCGAGGCAATTCTGGCAGAGGTACCCAAACTTGTGGAGGCTGGTATCATGCGAGAAGTCTACTACTGGCTTTCCAACCCAGTAATGGTAAAGAAGAGCGACGGTAGCTGGCGGATGTGTGTGGACTTCACATATCTCAACAAGGCATGTCCACAAGACTGTTACCCACTACCGGAGATAGACTGGAAGGTAGAGTCTTTGTGTGGATACCCACTTAAATGCTTCCTAGACGCATACAAATGATACCACCAAATCCAGATGGCTAAGGAAGATGAGGAGAAAACGGCCTTTCATACAAGCCAAGGCGTCTACTGCTATACCAAAATGCCCTTTGGCTTGAAGAACGCAGGCCCCACCTATCAGCGGTTAGTAGATAATGCATTCGAAAAACAGGTAGGCTGCAACCTAGAGGTTTACGTTGACGACCTGGTCATAAAAAGCCATAGTGAGGATGAATTGGTGCGCGACATTGAGGAAACATTTAGGACACTCAAAGAGATCAACATGAAGCTAAATCATAAAAAATGCACTTTTGGCGCTACAGAAGGCATGTTTCTCGGATACCTGATAGAACCCGATGGCATAAAACGTGTCGAGAGAAAACTAAAGTCGTCATCGAACTTCCTTCACCGCACGTTGAAGGAGGTCCAAACTTGTGGGCGGTATCATAGAAGTCTACTACGGCGGCTTTCCAACCCGTAATGGTAAAGAAGAGCGACGGCTGGCGGATGTGTGGACTTCACATATCTCAACAAGGCATGTCCACAAGATGTTACCCACTCCGGGATAGCGGAAGGTAGAGTCTTTGTGTGGATACCCACTTAAATGCTTCCTAGACGCATACAAATGATACCACCAAATCGGATGGCTAAAGAAGATGAGGAAAAGCGGCCTTTCATACAAGCCAAGGCGTCACTGCTATACCAAAATGCCCTTTGGCTTGAAGAACGAGCCCCATCTATCGCGGTTAGTAGATAATGCATTCGAAAAAAAAGTACGCAACCTAGAGGTTTACGTTGACGACACTGTCATAAAAAGCCATCCGAGGATGAATTGGTGCGCGACATTGAGGAAACATTTAGGACACTCAAAGAGATCAACATGAAGCTAAATCCTAAAAAATGCACTTTTGGCGCTGAAGAAGGCATGTTTCTCGGATACGATAGAACGATGGCATAAAACCGTGTCGAGAAAACTAAGGTCTGTCATCAAACTTCCTTCACCGCGCCGCGTTGAAGGAGGTCCAATATCTCAATGGCAAGTGGTAGGTCTAACCAGATTCTTGTCGATTAAAAGGGGACGAGACTCGCCTTTACACGGCTTAAACAACACAGCAACGCTCCCCCTGGTCGCACCCGACCGGAGGGAGAATAATTATGTACTTATCTGCGACTCATGGGTCATTATTGTGATACTGGCGGCGGATAGGAATTCAGAAACACGTACTTGTAAACAAATAAGCAAGACGCGATTAATTACAAGCAATGGAGAAGTTGGTCTGGCGTTAGTGTTTGCCGCCAAACGCTAGCATGTACTTCGGCGCACTAGCAGTGATCACGCGAACCAACCGATCAAGCAAATCATCTCCAAACCCGATCGTCGGGCGATTCTGCGGAAGTGGAGTGTTGCTAGGTGAGCATAACATCTCCCTACGCCACGTCACTGCGCTTAAAGGGCGGATACTAGCGTTTCATTATCGAAAAGGATCTCAAGACTTACCTTCAAAGGCAAGGTGACAATACAAGACCCATGGATCTTGTTCACGGATGGATCTTCATGCGTGGATGGGTTAGGAGCAGGCCTCATCCTTACAAGTCAGGAAGGAATGGAATTCACTACGCTGCGTTTGAATTCACAACGACAAACAATAAAATGGCAGGACTACGCATGCGGCTCGAATGGGCGTCGCAACACTGGCAAATGTGGATTCCGGCTAGTAGCCAACCATGTGTTGGGCGATGCGGCTAAAGAGGAAAACATGATCCGAGACTCGACAAGACCAAGTCACTAATCCAAGGCTTTGACAGGTTTACCATCAAGCGAGTTCCTAGAGGAAAATCAAAAGGCGGATGCACTAAGCAAGATCCACAAGCTTTGCACATCTGTCAAAACAAGTGTTGGTGGAAACGTTGAAGAGCAAATCCATCTCGGAGATGGAAATATCCACGGTAATAGAAGAGGAAGGTCCTACGTGGATGACACCAATAATGGAATTCATAAGCAAGGACGTATTGCCCCAAGAGCAGAAGGAAGCCCGAAGAATACGGCACAACCACAGAGGTTTGAACTTCGAGGCGGTGTGCTATATCGGCTCCTTTCGCAACCATGGCTCCGCTGCGTCGGCCCCTACAAGCAAATTATGTACTTTCGGGAAATCCATGCCTGTTCATGCGGCATGCATTGGGACCACGATCCGTGGTGGCACGCGCTTTATGGTCGGATACTATTGGCCCACCATGCGCCGTGATCGCGGAGTTAATCAAAAATGTGTGGCGATTGTCGGGTTCATAGACCCGTCCCATGCCAACCACAACAGAGCTAACGCTATCCGCGGCGGCCATTCTACAAGTGGGGTATTGACATTGCGGGTCCTTTCCGTCGCGGCGGAGGATTGAAGTTTCTCATAGTGGCCATAGACTACTTCACCAAGTGGATCGAAGCAAAAGCGGTTGTAACAATAGCGGCAATCGGGTCAAGCGCTTTGTTTGGAAAAATATTGTATGCTACTTGGACTACTGGGGAAATCATCTCGGACAACGGAAACAATTTTGTGACAATCCCTTCAAGGATCGGTAGAAGTTGAATATCACGCAAGACTTCGCATCGGTTAAACATCCATAAACCAATGGCTTAGTAGAGTGCAAATCGAAGTGCAGGCGAAGGAATTAAAGCACGTCACAAGCACAAAGGAAGGTGGGTAGAAGAATGCATGTTACGTAGGGCACCGCGCTTCAATCAAAACCGGCGCGGGAGACACTCCATTTCTCTAGTCTATGGGACATAGGCCGTCATACCGGCGAAATGGGATGCCAACTATTCGCCTCACGAAGTCAATGTTCCAACCAATGATGACAAGCGGTATCGACTTAGACTTGTTGGAAGAAAGCCTGAGCAGCGACTATATGTGAAGCAAGATCGAAGTCAAAATGAAGGGATACTACGATGCTAAAGTCGAAGTGTTTCATTAGACCGGTGACTATACCTGTAGCCAATGATGCGAGCCACGCTTGACACAGGAAAACTTGGACCGAAGTGGGAAGGACCCTATGAGGTTCTTGAAGCATTAGGAAGCGGTACAAAGCTACGAGCCATGGATGGTCGTGAACTACCGATACATGGAACATTTGCAATCTTAGCGATGTTATCTATAGGAACGGCTCTGACCCGGCCACGGACATTCCGCACTTTAGTGAAGTGCCAAATAATTATCCGTGTATTTACATTTTGTTTTACTTAGGCAATATCTTATTTATTTTCTTTCATAAAACTTGCAAGTATCAATAAAACGTCGCGGTTTCTAGCTAACTCCACGACACATTTCAATTTGTTATTTCCATATACCTTATGTCTTAACATTTTTTATCTCTTGCCTACATGGCGTGCATGCACTTAATAAACCCACGATGGTAAAAGGGATGAGTAAACCTACTAAATAACTCGTTGAGTAAGAGGGTTGCAAACCCATCAACATTGGATCATGTATCCTTGTTAAACACCTTGTTCTCAAGGCGTTGTAATAAGTTAATATGCGCATCCTTGACGGGTGCACAACACTTGCATCTGATGCATGTTTAACAAATTAGGAATCAAGACACTTGACTCCTTAATATGATATTCTGATCCGCGCATATCGCACCACCTACGATTATGATAAAACATACTTAGAAATTATGTTTTAAGTATCGTAATTTCACACATATTATGAACTTCATATATTATTCGCGCTATACAGCGAGTTTAGCTAGTAGACAATACCTACGTTTATGGAAAGACAAGTAACTAAGTGCAAATATAGTCATAACACCAATTCAACAAAAATAATGTTCCATTAA